>CM077181.1:16522523-17122523 GCA_039654105.1 Coreius guichenoti | reverse complement strand
CTTGCGATAATTGAAACCAGTCAGAGTGGTAACAAGTTAAAGCATTTAACATCTTAAGACACTAAAACATTGACCGTGTTTTGAGTTCTGAAATCTTTGATTGTAAAAAGATCCAGATGCTGTGTGTCACCGTGAGGTTTAGGAGCACATTTCAGTTTGGAGGGCTGTTTGATAACATGATAGCTGGTATTCAGCTTGCTGAAAGTTTGCATTTGAAATGAAAGAAATACATAAAGCATATGGAATTGTATTATCGTTTAAGGAATGTTAAAAAATTGGTGGTTTAGAGAGGCAGAGAATAAAGAATGCGACCTACAGCTTCACTGCTGTGTGGAAAAGTTGAAGGTTTTCATGCTTCGCATGAGGCTAACCTGCTAATATTAATACATCAGTATTGTTAATTTGTACTTTGTCTTCTTATTTTCAGATCTATTTTATGTTCACAGCAGTGTTAATTAAACAAACTACATTTTTTAAAAATGTTTTCGTTAATTTAAATAAAGCTGAAATAACAATATAAATATATTTATATTTATATATACTTTTTTAAACTTATAAGACCATTAGAATTGCCTTAACAAATAGTTGAAGTACTAAAATTAATAAAAACTTAAATGAAAATAAATAAAAAATAAACCTAAATAGGAATATAAAAAAAAAAGACTAAAATATGACAAAATTACTAAAACTAAAATTGAAAAGAAAACTGAAAACTAAATCTTCAAAATCTTAATGAATACTATAATAGTATATAAGTAATACTAAAGTGACACTGGTCCACAGATCCTTAATTTAATAAAATATCATATTCTTCATTAGCATAGAAAAGAAGTCTAAAATTAAACTTTGTAATTTCTCTCTCTCTCTCTCTCTCTCTCTCTCTCTCTCTCTCTCTCTCTCTCTCTCTCTCTCTCTCTCTCTCTCTCTCTCTCTCTCTCTCTCTCTCTCTCTCTCTCTCTCTCTCTCTCTCTCTCTCTCTCTCTCTCTCCCCAACAATTTCCTGTCATTCTCTCCAGTATCTCTCTAATTAGGAGGCAAAATCCTATCAATACTAATGTAAAAGTGACAGAAAGTAGTTCTGACAGCGCTTTCTTTCTGAAGCGACTTTAACACTCTTTTCAACTGCCTGGTCTCCAGAGAGACAGACAGAGTTTGTTTTAGTGTGTATGACAGGAATATTTATCATTCTCACTCTGTTAAAATTTCCAACCAAACATCCAGACAAGCGAAAACAAACATCTCCATCCTCCCAGGAGAGCCCCAGTCAAATTATAGAGCGGCTAATCACAGAGAACTGAGCTTTATTTGAAGAAACAGGCTAGAAGAAAAGAGCAAAGAGGAGACGTTTATTTAAAGGAACAGGCTAGGAGAAAAGAGCAAAGAGGAGACTTATATTTGAAGGAAACTGAGAATCTAGATTTTCTCTGGTGCCACATTGTGGCAGTCAGCCTTCAGACTTTATTTCCCTCTACTCAGTTTCTGGCAGGTTTCAGGACAGAGACTTCTAGAGCCTTATGAAATCCATTTTAATTTTTCCCAAGTTCGGTTAAAATTGTTTCCGTTTTTTTCGTTAACATTTTTCTGGACTCTGTTTTAATGGTTACATTTAAATAAAAAAAGCATGTCTAATTAATTGAAATCATGAAATGTATACAATTTAACATCAGTTTATTTAAAGTTTAACAGAAAGTATGTTTTTAGGGCCATACAGTATGAAATACATTTTATTTTTTCTCAAATTTCGTTTTATTGTTCTGTTTTAATTTTCTATTTTGAGATTCTATTTTAATCGTTTAATTTAGTTGTAACAATCAAAAAACATGTCTAATTAATTGGATTAAAAAACAACTTTAAACCACTTTAGGACATTTTAAGAAATTTTGTGTTTTATGTTTTATTTTTGCTGGATTTATGATTAATACAACTTTATTATCAAACATGGTGGTAATCAAATGAATGCATAAACCATTATCAATTTAAATAATTTTTTGTAAATGAAAATTTCATAGCTTTTTTTTGCAGACAAAAATTAAAACATGGAACAAAAATTGTGATTTATTCCTTAAATAAAGTTTTCATAATTTTATTATTATTATTATTATTATTATTATTATTACTTTGAGAACTACATTCTACACTGTATATTAGTAATATATTTCTGTCACAATTTCTTCAAATTAAACCAAACTTTTATTTTGACTGGTTGTCGCGAAGACCTTTGAGTTTCTGTGTGTATGATATATATATATATTTTTAAAAAAAAGTGACGCTCAGAGCATCTCTGGAGATGAAGTTCATGTCGAGTGTCCTCATATATAAAGAGATGGCAGATGTCGAAAACACCATGAGCGTAACCTGTGCTTGAGTATATGTAGACGAAACCGTGCCTTTCGTCCACACAGAGACACAGAACATGCAGACTTCATATTTAAATAGTCTTTTGCAGTTTAATATTCACAGACACTAGTCCATATCGCGATTTGATTAGGTGTACAACCCTACCTTTGATTTATTCATCCATGACATTTTTTTAATGACTGGATTCAGTGGTTCCATCCGCATTTCCCACATCACAGAAATCATAGGTCCCTAGAATTCCTTTTATTCCCTCGTTCCCACTTTTTATTCCAACCAGGTTCAGAGATCAGAACTCATGGCTGGGAATAGGAAGCACTTCTGGCTCCCTGACCCTCCGGCAGAGGTGAAGGAGAGAGCCACAGGCGTTGTGGGAGCCATAGGCAGGAGATCAGAGAGGGTTTAATTAGAGGAGACAGGCTTCAGCGGGGTGCCTGATAACTCCAGCACTGGAGCTGCAGGCCGCCAGCACACGCCTCGGTCTGGAACAGCTACACCCTAAACACTCAGAGACATTAATGAGATGCATACGAGGCACATATGCATCTGAGCACATAAGAGATGGGCTTAGCATTCATATATACACACTACGACGAAGATGGATACAGATACCTGCACAATTATACACACGCTCGGCCCTGGAGTGCTGGGATGATATGATGCAGATGTAGCTATGATGACAGGAAAGACTGATAAAGCAGAGACACAGACCAGAACCGGAGAGAGAGAGCGGGTGAGAGGAGCATACACGTACATGCAGGCGAACGCCCCTGCACACATTCCTTCCCTAACATCAGGAATCTAAGCACCGTTTCGGCCCTTTGCACACATATGCACATCACCTGACACATCACAGCACACCGTTCCCTCTCGCTGTCTTCTCTTTCACCGAAACCCTGCGTTTTCTCATGGGCTTTACACATACTTATACTGTATACTGATACACCCACATCATACCTCACTAACACCTTGCTAGAATAAACACATAGAAATCTGTTTCAAAACCTGTTGAGCCTATTGAATATAACATAATATAATATAAATGTTAATCACAGTTAAAGGGTTAGTTCACCCAAAAATGATTACTCACCCTCATGTCGTTCCAAACCCGTAAGACCTTCGTTCATCTTCGGAACACAAATTAAGATATTTTTGATGCAATCCGAGAGCTCTCTGACCCCTCCATAGACAGCAATTTAATTAACACTTTCAAGGCCCAGAAAGGTAGTAAAGACATTGTTAAAATAGTCCATGTGACTCCAGTGGTTCAACCTTTATTTTATAAAGCGACGAGAATACTTTTTGTGCGCAAAAAAACTAACAAAAATAACGACTTTATTCAACAATTTCTTCTGGTCTGTATCAGTCTTCTACGCAGTTTATGTTGGCCAGCTCCTGTGTCAGCATCACACGCATGCGTCATGGTGCTCACATGAACAGCTTCAGCCAATGGTAAGCAGGCGTTCTGCCGCAGCTCTGACGTAACTCGGAAGCGCTGGACTGTATTTACTGCGTCAACAGCGTAGGAGACTGACACAGACGTGAAGAAATAGTTGAATAAAGTCATTATTTTTGTTTGTTTTTTGGACCAGACCTTAACATACTAGTAATTCCACCAACACTCATTTTCAGTATTCTTCAGATGTCAGTTTCAGGTGATCTCTCACCTAACATTTAAACCCTCCTAACTATACGCAACACGTTCGCTAAACCTCATTCAAATCTGAACCATGTGCTTGTGAGTTTGTATGTGTGCATGACTTAATCAGCCTTAAGGTGTGCTGATTATCATGTGAATCTCGTACTATTTCATCTCATCTACGCCACAAATGTTACTTCGGGCACATCATCTGCTTAAACAAGCAGATATGCACACCCACAACCACGTGTGTAGGCCACAAGGGCTGATGCTATCAGTCTGGTAATCACAAGACTGTGTTAAGTAAGATTTGTACATTTACAAAGGACATTATGGCCCCTTGACGTATACCCTACGTAGACCACAGCCAACCTTTATGATTTATACCCATAATTCTCACATGTAACAGCACGCTTCATAAAGTAAAACTGAAGTTATGGGTTTGGCTAAGGATTTATTTCCATTCCAGTTTTGTATGAAGTTAGAGGAGCGAATGATCGGAAAAAAACGTCTACCTGCTGAAAGAGTAAAAGAATGATCTAAAGACAGGAAATGATGGATGGACTGGTGTTATATGTCTGGTGTTTGTTTCTCCAGGATCACACGGTGTGAGAACACATAAATCAAGCTTGTGAAAGCCTGTTCTGCGACACATGTTGCACAGCTTATACCGTCACCTTCTGGTTAAAGTGAGCTTTGCAGTAACGGTAGAGAGAAAGTGATTCTTCAAAGGGCTGAGGAAGGACTTGGATGTGTGCACTCGAATCTCATTTTACCCTTCATTGCTTCACCTGGATGGTATATTTCCCCTGAGACTGCAGGAAATGCAGTGAAAGCCTGTGTGTTTTATGATGAAAAGCCACTGTAATATACAGTGATACTGATGTGTTAATACATTATACATTATATATACGTGATACAAATCGCCGAAGGCTAACTGGCTATTTTTTGCTGTGTTTTCTTCTTCTTGCTGCAATACTAAGAACTGCAGTGTCAGATTTCTGTTTTGTCTACCCTTCTGAAAATACCAGCTTAGACCAGCACGTCTTTCCTTGCTGTTTGCCAGCAAAACTACTGGAGCTAGTCGGCCAGCAGGATCTTTCTGTTAAAGCTGGTTTACCAACTCTTGCTGGTTAGGTTTTAAGAACGTAGAGGAGATGCCAGCATCTCGTGCTGGGGACCAGCATACCAAATACAATATATGCTGGTGACCAGATGGTATTTTAAGTGAGGATAATGTCATGAGAAAAAATATTTTGAGAAAAGTTTCTTCCAGATGGAGATACTTTAATTTTTTGTGTTAAATGATTATTATTTTTAATAATAATTTATTTTTATTTTTAATATCATTATTATTATTATTATTATTATTAGTAGTAGTAGTAGTATATTAGAAACATATACACTAAGGTACTAAATTAATACTTTTATTCAGCAAAAATGCATTAAATTGATCAAATAAATATTAAGCAGCACACCTGTTTTCAACATTGATAATTATAGGAAATCTTTATTGATCACCAAATCAGCATCTTATAATGATTTCTGAAGGATCATATGATACTGACTGAACACTGTAGTAATGGCTGATGAAAATTCTGCTTTTCCATCGCATAAATAAAATACATGTTAAAATATAATAAAATAGAAAACAGTTATTTTAAGTTGTAATAATGTTTCACATTTTACTGTATTTTTGATCAAATAAATGCAGTCTTGGTGAGCATAAGAAAACATAAAAATCTTACTGACCCTAGACTTTTGAACAATAGTTGTGTGTATATAACTTTTACATGCGCTTTTTCTATTATATTTAGCATTTTGTAAAAATGGTAACACTTAATTTAAGGTGACATAGTTACATGTTACTACATGTACTTACTATAGTAGTAAATAGTAAATTATTATAATAGTAATAGTAAATTATGCATAATTATACACTCACCTAAAAGATTATTAGGAACACCATACTAATACTGTGTTTGACCCCCTTTCGCCTTCAGAACTGCCTTAATTCTACGTGGCGTTGATTCAACAAGGTGCTGAAAGCATTCTTTAGAAATGTGGCCCATATTGATAGGATAGCATCTTGCAGTTGATGGAGATTTGTGGGATGCACATCCAGGGCACGAAGCTCCCGTTCCACCACATCCCAAAGATGCTCTATTGGGTTGAGATCTGGTGACTGTGGGGGCCATTTTAGCACAGTGAACTCATTGTCATGTTCAAGAAACCAATTTGAAATGATTCGAGCTTTGTGACATGGTGCATTATCCTGCTGGAAGTAGCCATCAGAGGATGGGTACATGGTGGTCATAAAGGGATAGACATGGTCAGAAACAATGCTCAGGTAGGCCGTGGCATTTAAACGATGCCCAATTGGCACTAAGGGGCCTAAAGTGTGCCAAGAAAACATCCCCCACACCATTACACCACCACCACCAGCCTGCACAGTGGTAACAAGGCATGATGGATCCATGTTCTCATTCTGTTTACGCCAAATTCTGACTCTACCATCTGAATGTCTCAACAGAAATCGAGACTCATCAGACCAGGCAACATTTTTCCAGTCTTCAACTGTCCAATTTTGGTGAGCTCGTGCAAATTGTAGCCTCTTTTTCCTATTTGTAGTGGAGATGAGTGGTACCCGGTGGGGTCTTCTGCTGTTGTAGCCCATCCGCCTCAAGGTTGTGCGTGTTGTGGCTTCACAAATGCTTTGCTGCATACCTCGGTTGTAACGAGTGGTTATTTCAGTCAAAGTTGCTCTTCTATCAGCTTGAATCAGTCGGCCCATTCTCCTCTGACCTCTAGCATCAACAAGGCATTTTTGCCCACAGGACTGCCGCATACTGGATGTTTTTCCCTTTTCACACCATTCTTTGTAAACTCTGTAAAATGGTTGTGCGTGAAAATCCCAGTAACTGAGCAGATTATGAAATACTCAGACCGGCCCGTCTGGCACCAACAACCATGCCACGCTCAAAATTGCTTAAATCACCTTTCTTTCCCATTCTGACATTCAGTTTGGAGTTCAGGAGATTGTCTTGACCAGGACCACACCCCTAAATGCATTGAAGCAACTGCCATGTGATTGGTTGATTAGATAATTGCATTAATGAGAAATTGAACAGGTGTTCCTAATAATCCTTTAGGTGAGTGTAAGTAACTAACCCTAAAACAAACCCTAACCGTAACTCTATAGTAAGTACATGTAGTTAATTAATATTAATCAGTAATTATTTGAGTAAGTACAATGTAACTATGTCACCTTAAAATAAAGTGTAACCATAAAAATTACCAAGCTAATCCACATAAGTTGGTAAATGTGTGTGTTTGTGTGTGTTCCAGCAGGAGCGAGGGTTCAGGTTTGAATCTAATCACATAGAGAGTGGCAAAGGAAGATGTCCATTCCATCCCAACAGCCCTTTAGCATCCACTGTGTACCGTAAGTATTCATCCATTCTTGCAGCTTCAGTCTCCTTCAGTCCTCTGTCTTTTCATCTATTTAATATTCTCAGCCTTTGCCCTCCTTTCGTTTACAGCCAAATATCTTTCATCCCATCATGTCTTTATTTATCTGTAGCTTCCCTCTTCTCCTTTTCAGTGTGATGTTCAGAATGTGTGTATTCTTGCGTTGTGATAGGAAAGAGAGTGCATTTTGAGCCAGGGGCCACTGAGCACAAAAGCTCTTCAATAACACACTTCAGCTCAAATCCTTCAGAGCGCTCATTCACATGGCAACAGGGGATCTGATTGAGAGATGAATTTGATGACTTCCTTTCTGACAGCAGCTGCAGACTTTATTCAGCTGAGCTTTTAATTTAGACTCTCCCAGTCGGCACCAGCATCATGATCGTTCGTTATAAAAAATGTTTAGATGCTAAATTGATATTGCCCTGTAGATCATTACTTCTTGACTTACTGCAGGATTTATTACACACACTGGAGAAATGGAGGCAATTATTTACCAGTGTCTGCAGTGCCACCTAGTGGTGTCCAAATGTATGATAAACAGAACACCAAAACTATTATGCATTAATGTTTAGGGATCACCATTGTCAGTAAATGTTGAGGTATAGGCCTACTATTTTGTAAAATGCTGTGTGAAATCATAGTATTACTGAACTGATTTAGAACTCACCTCTTTTAAGAGATATTTAATTAAGTTATAGGTCACACTTTAGATTAGGGTCCAATTCTCACTATTAACTAATTATTAACTATATGACTTTTGCCACAATAAACTCCTAATTACTGCTTATTAATAGATAGTAAGGTAGTGGGTAAGTTTAGGTATTGGGTAGGATTAAGGGATGTAGAATATGTTCGTGAGGAGAAACGCATTACAATGTGTTTTACAAGTACTAATAAACAGCCAATATGTAATATGCATGCTAATAAGCAACTAGTGAGAATTGGACCCTAAACTAAAGTGTTACCAAGTTATACATTGTTAAATAACTGCTTAAACAATAATAATAATAATAATAATAAAAAAACACTTTACATATTAAATACAGCAAGACTTTCTTGATTTCATTCCAATAATACTAATTGTTGTTTTTCTCTCTCTCTTTTAATTCATGTTTGATTGACAGGAGGGGAGTTGTTTGTGGGCCTGTACACTGATTATTGGGAGAATGATGCCGCTCTGTATCGTCTAGGCAACCACAGCTTCATTAGGACTGAAGTGGGTGACAGACAGCAGTTGAATGGTGAGAGAAAACCGAAACTTAACTTAGAAATCCCTGTTGAAAATACGCATGGATGATGGTGGCCTGGTGTCCTCAAGAGTTTTTGCCAACCTACAAGCCACATATCATTTGAACCACAGTCAATTTAAAGGCACTATATGTAAGATTTTTGCATTCAAATATCCAAAAACCACTAGGTCAGTGTTATATAGTTTGTTCACTTGTGTATTTACATTATCCCAAATGTGTTCAACAATGTTTAAATACAGAGAAATTAGCAATTTTAACCAGTGCAATGTCCTGTCAGTGGTGTCATGTCCGCGTTATCCTCGGTTTCTGCCTTTACTGGCATAGAAACCATGGCAACACTGTGAGTCTCCTGGAAAAATGTGGAAGTAGTAGCTGTAGCGTCTAGTATGTTGTTTCGCATGGTCATCATGGACCACAATTATTTGTTATCGTTGGCAGCATATTCTGTCGCCAAAGATAACTGCAAGAAAATGTAAACGTACAGGTGAATCAAATGGCCCAAGAAGAGTTTGGGACAAGAGGAAAAATAAAACGAGGATCAATATCAGTGTGGAATTTCCTAGATGGAGTGAGCTTCGGTAATTGGCCACTATTTAACAAGTCTGGTTAACAAGTCTATGGCAGTGTAATTAAATACAGTATGAGTTTGTGAATCCCATCGGATTGATTTCTATCGGCACTGGAGGTGAAGATGACAACTCCTATTTTTCCACACTCCTTCACAGCGTCATCAAGCTACGCCTTTGTTATTGTTTTGAATATGCAACCTCTAAAAACTTACATACTGTCCTTTTAATAGTTACCTACACCATCCTTTTAGATATTTGGATCCCCAAATATGATCACGCTAAAATTTAGAATGAAGATATGTTTTTACAATTATAATTTATACTGTGAAAAATGTATATCATTAATAAGTGTAAAATATTATTTTTCTACTACACTGCGTGCAGAATTATTAGGCACATTGATTTTCTGATCATATTTTTTTTTTTTTCAGGCACATTTTAACTATTCCAAACCACATTAATCTTAATAACTACTGTTAATTTTGTATTTAATCATTTATAAGTGATATATAATTGTTCATGAAGGCTGGAAATGAAAAACGCCTTATATTCAGGTGTGCATAATTATTAGGCAGGTTCCCTTTCAGTCAGTCACTACGCGTTACGTCAGTGACTGACGGAATGGGGGTTTCGCTTAGAAGCCTATCACCTTCGAGTTCTACAAAACGAGCCAATGGCAAAACAATGCCATGGGTCTGCGAAATTTGCATAGCGCAACTCCGCCCCACCTCGGGGGTATATAAAGAGCTGCGTGTGCAATCTCGCATTATGTTTCTGCTTCGGAGCCGAGTACATCACTTGCCTTCTGAGCTTTTCTCTACAAGTAAGACGAGCGACTCTTCAGCGGTGTCGGGGTTACGGCGCGTTCCAGCGAGTTCCGCATTCCTGCTACTGATCTGTGCAGTGATCTGCCACAGAGTGTGTGTGTTCTCCCTGGGCGCTTCGGCGCTGCTGCAGAGTTTTTCCTCTTCTAAAAGAGCTACACGGGCACGTCTTTTTCAAGATGTCTCTCCTGTGTGTTTCTGGGTGCGGTCGCGTCATTCATCTGTCTGAGAGCCACGAGCGCTGTCTAGCGTGTTTGGGCTTTAATCACGCTGAGGCAGCACTCGTGGATGAGTCATGTTCTCACTGTGGGAACATGACCATCGCGATGCTTAGATCGAGACTCAATGACCTCAGAAGGGGTAGAGTCCCCTCTGTCATACCCCAATCTAGTTCCTCTTCTTATGCGGGGATTCCCCCAGTGGAGCGCTCTGTTGCGATGCAGCTGCATCCTCAAAGCGCCTCCACCTGGCGTGGTGATCCCAAGCGCCCGTCCAAAGCCTGTGGGTTCTCGTCCACCTTAGTGGCAGAGGCCTACAGAGCTGCAGGTCAGGCCACTTCTGCTTTGCATGCCATGGCCATCCTGCAAGTATACCAGGCCAAGGTTTTAAAAACCATGCACGAGGGCGGTGCTGACCCGACTTCGCTCTCCGAGTGACGAAGGTCACTGCGCAGTCCCTGGGTCAGGTGATGTCCACTTTGGTGGTCCAGGAGCTCCACCTATGGCTGAACCTGGCAGATATGAGGGAGTCTGAGTGAACCCGTTTCCTCCCCGATCTCCCAGGCCAGCCTCTTCGGTGGCACGGTCGAGGACTTTGCCCAGCATTTCTCGGCCTCCCAGGAGCAGTCAAACACGTGCTAACCCGGCGGCCCGCTGCTGCATCTACACCGCCACCAGCTCAGCCGCCTCAGCCTGCCCGCCGAGGGCGCCCCCCCTGTGGCTCCCGCTTAGTCCAGCAGCAGCCTTTACCCGGGCCGCAGTGCGCAGGAGGTCGCAGTACGGTGGCACATCCCGTCTCTGCCCCTAAGCCTGCCAAATGCCAGGCTATACAGCACTCCTGAGATGAGCAGCTCAGAGATAGGCGTCAGTTCTTTTCAGGAGATGGTAGCAGGACCACTACTTCCCCTGGTGGAGGACCGGGGGAGAATCTTTTGTTTTCCACCGCTGGCATCACGGCTGGTGGTAACCAATATTTTAGTACTGACTTCCCTACCTCCGAGCTCCAAGAAGGCGCGGATGACAGTGTGCGATGCAATGCCTCGCCGCTCTCGTCCCCCTCTGTCGCCAGACCCCTGTCAGAGGAGGCCGCCGCAGAACGCTGCAGAACATGACCCTGTCCACACCTCGGGATGCTCCGCCTCCCACATCTGGGCCGGTCATTCCACTTCGCTGCCCCATCATGGGTATGCCTGTGGTTCGCATGACCCCACTGGTTCAGTTTTTGGGAACCTGGCTAGAGCTTCCAAATCTGTCCCACTGGCTCGCTCAAACGATCAGGCTCGGCTATGCAATTCAGTTCGCACAGTCTCCTCCCTGTTTTCAGGGAGTCCGCTATATTGTGGTGGGTGGCAGTGCCCCTGTCATACGTGCAGAGGTCGACACCGTACTGGCGAAGGGTGCGATCGGGGCCGTCCCTCCAGCTGAGATGAAGTCCTGCAGAGGTCGACACCCTACTGGCGAAGGGTGCGATCGAGGCCGTCCCTCCAGCCGAGATGAAGTCCGGCTTCTACAGCCCCTACTTCATTGTACCCAAGAAGAGTGGTAGGTTACGTCCAAACCTGGACCTGCGCATCTTGAACCGAACCCTTCACAGGCTTCCATTCAAGATGTTGACAGCCAGACGCATTTTCAAATGCATTCGTCTGTTGGATTGGTTTGCAGCGATCGACCTCAAGGACGCGTACTTTCATGTCTCCATTCTTCCTCGACACAGACCGTTTCTACGGTTTGCCTTCGAGGGGCAGGCATACCAGTACACGGTTCTCCCATTTGGGTTAGCCCTGTCTCCTCGTGTCTTCACGAAAGTTGTCGAAGCAGCCCTTGTGCCACTCAGGCAACACGGGGTTCGCATCCTGAACTATCTCGACGACTGGCTGATACTAGCTCCCTCTCGAGACCAGGTTTGCGAACACAGGGACCTGGTGCTCCAGCACCTCGCCCATCTGGGCCTTCGGGTCAACCGGGAAAAGAGCAAACTCTCCCCCGTGCAGAGGATCTCTTTTCTCGGTATGGAAATCGACTCGGTCGCCATGTACGCGCAGCTTACGAGTTATTTCAGAGGCTCCTGGGGCATATGGCTTCCGCAGCGGCAGTCACGCCGCTCGGACTGCTTCATATGAGACCGCTTCAGCACTAGCTTTGCGATCGAGTCCCGAGATGGGCATGGCAACAAGGCACGCTCCGGGTCCCAGTCACTCGTGCCTGCCGTCAGACCTTCACCCCGTGGTCGAACCTCTCCTTTCTACAGGCCGGAGTGCCCTTAGAACGAGTTTCCAGGCATATTGTTGTATCAACAGATGCCTCTGCCACGGGCTGGGGTGCCATGTGCAATGGACATGCTGCTGCGGGCTCTTGGAAAGGACCCCAGCGCCTATGGCATGTCAGTTGCCTCGAGTTGCTGTCCTTACGTCTAGCCCTGCTCCGCTTCCGAGCACTGCTGAAGGACAAACACGTACTGGTCCGTTCAGACAACACGGCGACAGTAGCGTACATCAACCATCAGGGTGGTCTGCGCTCCCGCTGGATGTCGCAACTCTCCCGCTATCTCCTCCTATGGAGTCAGAAGGATCTGAGGTCGCTTCGTGCCATTCACATCCCGGGAGATCTGAATCGTGCAGCCGACGAGCTCTCACGGTTTCAGCTACTTCCTGGGGAATGGAGACTCCATCCCCAGACAGTTCAGCTGATTTAGGAACAGTTCGGCAACGCACAGGTAGATCTGTTTGCCTCCCACGACTCTTCCCATTGTCGCTGGTTTTACTCCCTGACCGAGGGGACCCTCAGCACGGATGCACTAG
Organism: Coreius guichenoti; assembly: GCA_039654105.1. Lineage (NCBI taxonomy): Eukaryota > Metazoa > Chordata > Actinopteri > Cypriniformes > Gobionidae > Coreius > Coreius guichenoti. The sequence continues at coordinate 17,109,396 of CM077181.1, read as the reverse complement.
TGCACAGCTGGCTGCGTGGCCTACGCAAGTATGCGTTTCCCCCAGTGAGCCTTCTCGCACAGATCCTGTGAAAGATCAGGGAGGACGAGGAGCAGGTCCTTTTGGTCGCCCCATATTGGCCCGGCCGGACCTGGTTCTCCGAAATCGTACTCCTCGCGACAGCCCCTCCCTGGCCTATCCCTCTGGAGAAGGACCTACTTTCTCAGAGACGGGGCACCCTCTGGCACCCGCGTCCCGACCTGTGGAACCTACACGTGTGGGTCCTGTACGGGAAGCGGAAGTTTGGAGTACCCTACCACCACGGGTGATGGCTACCATCACTTCCGCTAGGGCTTTGTCCACGAGACAAGCCTATGCATTGAAGTGGAACCTCTTTGTCACATGGTGCTCTTCTCGCCGAGAAGACCCCAGAAAATGCCCGATCGGGTCTGTGCTCTCCTTCCTCCAAGAAGGGTTGGAATGAAGGCTGTCTCCTTCCACCCTTAAGGTTTACGTGGCCGCGATCTCTGCGCACCATGACCTTGTGGAGTCAAAAACGGTAGGACAGCATGACCTGGTCAGCAGGTTCCTAAGAGGAGCGAGGAGGATAAACCCACCTCGCCCTCTACAGATGCCCTCTTGGGACCTCGCAGTGGTTCTATCTGCCCTGCAGAGAGCTCCATTTGAGCCACTGCAGTCCGTTGAGCTGAAGTTCCTTTCTCTGAAGGCGGCGCTCTTGATTGCTTTGGCTTCCATCAAGAGGGTAGGGGACCTGCAGGCATTTTCGGTTGACGAAGCGTGCCTGGAATTCGGGCCGGCTAACTCTCACGTGATCCTGAGACCCCGGCCTGGATACGTGCCCAAGGATCCCACCACTCCTTTCAGAGATCAGGTGGTGAACCTGCAAGCGCTGCCCCTGGAGGAGGCAGACCCAGCCTTGGCACTGCTCTGTCCAGTACGCGCCCTTCACGCTTACGTAGACCAGCTCTTTGTCTGTTACGGAGGGCAGCAGAAAGGGAAGGCTCTCTCCAAGCAGGCTCAGGTGTCATCGCTTACTGCGTCACTCCACTCCACGGACTAGATGCGTGCGCTATTTCACTCAGGTGAGTTTCTCAGTAGCCCTGAGTTCCTCCAGCACTGTTGACGCTGACACCAGAGTGCATGCCTGGTTGGTCAGCCCTCGTGTTAGGCTAGGTACCTACATGTGCATGGTTCCCCCGTTGGGCAACCCCCACATATTTCCATGGTAAGTCTCTCTGAGCACGTGTCTTCTCTTGGCAAGACACCTTGCCACCCTGGGGGTTGAAACATTCCACCCTGCGGGCTGGATACCTCAGAGTGCTCCATATGCAGCCCATACTCGGGTCATATGTGTATTCCTAAGTCCTCCCTGCGGGCAGGCATTGTGTTGCATATTTCCACGTGGGATATGCTTCCCAGTGTACCTTGGTGTTTGGCGTTGAGCCTAGCCCTTCGTTTGTGCTAATCTCACAGCAGGGAGCTCAGGTCAGCGCAGGACGCTGGAAGACAGCCGCTGTGGCGAGATTAGATTGGGGACCCCAATTCCATCAGTCACTAACGTAACGCGTAGTGTTACCTGCTGAAGAGCCAAGGCATGAGCGTCCGGCCGTTCCAGCGGTACAGCGGAAGTGGCATGGGGATGTAACGTCTCCGTTCCCTTCCTTCAGGGAACGAGGGTTACATACGTAACCGAGACGTTCCCTTTCAGTCAGTACACTACGAGTTACGTCAGTTACTGACGAAATGGGGGTCCCAATACAATCTCACCACGACGGCTGTCTTCCAGCGCCCTGCGCTGACCAGAGCTCCCTGCCACGAGTCTTAGCACGAACGAGGGGCTAGGCTCAACGCCGATACCAAGGTACACTGGGAAGCATATCCCACGTGGAGAAATGCAACACGATGCCTGCCCGAAGGGAGGACTTAAGAATACACATATGACCCCCGTAGGGACTGCATATGGAGCACTCTGGGGTATCCAGCCGCAGGTGGAAATTTTTCAACCCCAGGTGTGGTAAGGTGTCTTGCCAAGGGAAGACACGTGCTCAGAGAGAAATACACATGTGGGGGTTGCCCAACGGGGGAACCATGCACACGGAGGCACCTAGCCGAACACGAGGGCTGACCAAGCGGGCATGCACTCTGGTGTCGACATCAACAGTGCTGGAGGAGCTCAGGGCTTACTGGGAAGCTCACCTGAGAGAAAATGCGCACGCATCCAGTCTGTGGAGTGGAATGGCGCAGCAAGCGAAGACACCTGAGCCTGTCCAGTTACTGGCCACTTGGGGCGAGTACACGAGAGGACACAGGCTCCACTCGGAGATTATAAAATCTTGCGAATGTGTTGGGTGTCGCCCAGCCTGCAGCTCTACAAATGTCTGTCAGCGAGGCGCTATGCGCTAAAGCCCAAGAGGAAGCAACACTCCTAGTGGAGTGTGCTGTAACCCCAAGGGGGCATGGCATGCCCTGAACCTGATATGCCAGGACGATGGCGTCCACTATCCAGTGAGACAACCTCTGCTTGGAGAGAGCCTTCCCTTTCTGCTGCCCTCCGTAACAGACAAAGAGCTAGTTTGAGGTCCTGAAACACTGTGTCCGGTCTACGTAAGCGCGAAGGGCGCGTACTGGACAGAGCAGTGCCAAGGCTGGGTCTGCCTCCTCCACAGGCAGCGCTTGCAGGTTCACCACCTGATCCCTGAAGGGAGTGGTGGGAACTTTGGGCACCAGATGACAAGGCCCTAGCGGAAAGTGATGGTAGCCGCCACCTGAGGTGGCAGGGTACTCAAACCTACCGCGTCCCGTCCAGGTCCCACACATGTAGGTTCCAAAGGTCGGGATGTGGGTGCCATATGGTGCCCCGTCTCTGAGTAAGGAGGTCCTTCCTCAGAGGGATCGACCAGGGAGGGGCTGTCGCAAGGAATACAACTGAGAACCAGGTCCGGCCGGGCCAATATGGGGCGACCAAAAGGACCTGCTCCCTGTCCTCCCTGATCTTGCACAGCACCTGTGCGAGAAGGCTAACTGGGGGAACGCATACTTGCGTGGGCCCCGCGGCCAGCTGTGCGCTAGTGCATCCGTGCCGAGGGTCCCCTCGGTCAGGGAGTAATACCAGCGGCAATGGGAAGAGTCGTGGGAGGCAAACACAGTCTCCATTCCCCCGGAAGCGGCTGAAAACGTGACAGTTCGTCGGCTGCACGATTCAGTTCTCCCGGGATGTGAACGGCACGAAGTGACCTCAGATGCTTCTGACTCCATAGGAGGAGATGGCGGGCGAGTTGTGACATCCGGCGGGAGCGTAGACCACCTTGTCGGTTGATGTACGCTACTGTCGCCGTGCTGTCTGAACGGACCAGTACGTGCTTGTCCTTGAGCAGGGCTCGGAAGCGGTGCAGGGCAAGACGTACGGCCAGCAACTCGAGGCAATTGACATGCCATAGGTGCTGGGGTCCTCTCCAGGAGCCCGCGGCAGCATGTCCATTGCACATGGCACCCCAGCCCGTGGCAGAGGCGTCTGTTGATACAACAACATGCCTAGAAACTCGTTCTAGGGGAACACCTGCCCATAGAAAACTGAGGTTCGCCCACGGGGTGAAGGTCTGACGGCAGGCCCGAGTCACTGAGACCTGGAGCGTGCCGTGTTGCCATGCCATGCAAGGTGTCAGGATCTCAGAGACTTAAATTAGGTAAAGAATCTTAAAAAATCTTAATAAGAATCACAAGCTGAAGTGTTGTAAAATACATGTTTTTTTATAGTCTTTAAAGACAGATAGGTTGAGAGTGACTCTTGAAGGACCAGCACCACATCCTCCTGTACCACTGTTTAAAGTATTCATCTTCCAGAATCTGGGGGTAAGTTTTGGAAGTTCATTTTTAGTCCATCTCCTATCCTGAAGTCCGTTTTGCTGAGTTGAGTAAATGCAAAATGAATAATAGTTATTAAGATTACTGTGGTTTGAAATTGGTAAAATGTGCCTGAAAAAAAAAAATATGATCAGAAAATCAACGTGCCTAATAAATCTGCACGCAGTGTGTATATATATATATATATATATATATATATATATATATATATATATATATATATATACTGTTTTATTTATTTATTCAGAACATTTTTATTATTTATTTAAATATTTATGTATTTTTGTTTGTTTAATTTTATTTTTATTTATTGTATTATTTACTACAAATTTCACTACAAAAAGAAACTATATTAAAGCTATTTAAACTGGCCATGCATTTTTTTTTTTATTTATTATAAAACTGTTAAGTTCCTTGATATTTGTAGAAAAAAAAACTATTTTACTGCCACAAAACAATGGAAACTTATTTATAGCTGCTGGATACAAAAAGATTTAAGAGTGATGTACAGGCTGCCCTGTGTGTGGTTTCGAGAAGCCTGTGGCATCCTGCTGTGAGCTGGTTGAATGTTTCGCTTTGCTGTATATCTCATCCTGCAGCCATACGGGAGCTCTGGCCTTCAGCCCAGATAGCTACGACTGAGCCCATGATGATGCTTTTACCATGCGTATCACTGTAGCAAAGCTTGTGCCCTCATCGTGGGTGCAGTTAGCACATCAGCTCCATGCCAAAGATAGATTCAGAATGGCGTACTACAATACTACTACTACTACTATTTTTGCTATATGTACAGTATACTGTGCACAGAATTCAACTGTTCTGTATAGATAGAATACATACTGGATCTTCAACAATTGCCAGAATGTGCATTTAAGTACAGATAGTTTTGTCTTTTAAATTCTAATTGGATGATGCATGAATGAAGCTTTTGTACAATGCAGATAAATGCATAAATGAGACGGCACTTTAGAGTTGCAATGCACAAACAGCTTATGTTAGCAATGTATTATAGTGATATTACCATGCCTGTGTACACATTTCAGAGTGTATTAAATGTGCTGGAAGAATATATTATTTTTAACATTTGTAAAATGTTATTTTAAGATTAATCGCAATTAATCACATCTAACATAAATGGTTGTAAATATAAATATATGTGTGCGTGCGTGTGTGTGTGTGAATATATATACACTCACCTAAAGGATTATTAGGAACACCATACTAATACTGTGTTTGACCCCCTTTCGCCTTCAGAACTGCCTTAATTCTACGTGGCATTGATTCAACAAGGTGCTGAAAGCATTCTTTAGAAATGTTGGCCCATATTGATAGGATAGCATCTTGCAGTTGATGGAGATTTGTGGGATGCACATCCAGGGCACGAAGCTCCCGTTCCACCACATCCCAAAGATGCTCTATTGGGTTGAGATCTGGTGACTGTGGGGGCCATTTTAGTACAGTGAACTCATTGTCATGTTCAAGAAACCAATTTGAAATGATTCGAGCTTTGTGACATGGTGCATTATCCTGCTGGGAGTAGCCATCAGAGGATGGGTACATGGTGGTCATAAAGGGATGGACATGGTCAGAAACAATGCTCAGGTAGGCCGTGGCATTTAAACGATGCCCAATTGGCACTAAGGGGCCTAAAGTGTGCCAAGAAAATATCCCCCACACCATTACACCACCACCACCAGCCTGCACAGAGGTAACAAGGCATGATGGATCCATGTTCTCATTCTGTTTACACCAAATTCTGACTCTACCATCTGAATGTCTCAACAGAAATCGAGACTCATCAGACCAGGCAACATTTTTCCAGTCTTCAACTGTCCAATTTTGGTGAGCTCGTGCAAATTGTAGCCTCTTTTTCCTATTTGTAGTGGAGATGAGTGGTACCCGGTGGGGTCTTCTGCTGTTGTAGCCCATCCGCCTCAAGGTTGTGCGTGTTGTGGCTTCACAAATGCTTTTCTGCATACCTCGGTTGTAACGAGTGGTTATTTCAGTCAAAGTTGCTCTTCTATCAGCTTGAATCAGTCGGCCCATTCTCCTCTGACCTCTAGCATCAACAAGGCATTTTCGCCTGCAGGACTGCCACATACTGGATGTTTTTCCCTTTTCACACCATTCTTTGTAAACTCTAGAAATGGTTGTGCGTGAAAATCCCAGTAATTGAGCAGATTGTGAAATACTCAGACCGGCCCGTCTGGCACCAACAACCATGCCACGCTCAAAATTGCTTAAATCACCTTTCTTTCCCATTCTGACATTCAGTTTGGAGTTCAGGAGATTGTCTTGACCAGGACCACACCCCTAAATGCATTGAAGCAACTGCCATGTGATTAGTTGATTAGATAATTGCATTAATGAGAAATTGAACAGGTGTTCCTAATAATCCTTTAGGTGAGTGTATATATATATATATATATATTTTTTTTTTTTTTTTATGCTCACCAAGGCTGCATTTATTTTATTTAAAATACAAAAAACAGTAATTTTGTGAAATATTATTCAAATGTAAAATAACTGTTTTCTATTTGAATATATTTTAAATTTTAATTTATTTCTGATGCAAAGCTGAATTTTCAGCATCACTACTCCAGTCTTCAGTGTCACATGATCCTTCATATATATATATAAAAATCAAAGCAAATTACCTTTATTTATATAGCGCTTTTTACAATGCCAATTGTTTCAAAGCAGCTTCACAGTGGTAACAGGAAAATAATGCACAGAATTTGATTCGGCTGTACAGCTGCTCTGGTGAAAACGGTGATGTCATCCAGCTCATTTCAATTATCATATAGTGTCAATGCGGGCAGATCAGTAATATAGTTGAAATTTAAGTGTCCCCAACTGAGCAAGCCAAAACCCAAAGGCGACGGTGGCAAGGAACCAAAACTCCTTCAGGGCCAGAATGGAGAAAAAAACCTTGGGAGAAACCAGGCTCAGTCGGGGTGCCAGTTCTCCTCTGGCCGACAAACAAATAGTGTATGATTATGATTCTGGCAACATTACAGGTCAGAAGTCATATTAGATCAATAGATATTTGTAGGATTATTCGAAAGATTGGAGTCGTCACGCCGGGGACGGTTTTAATGAGGATGTCGTGTCGATGCGGCATTTACAGGGGGGAGTTTAATTGACATGGTCTCTGCAGACACTTCAGGGATATGGTCGGCATGTCCAGGCGCAGGTCCACCATCTGGTCTGGATACGGCCCGGATCCGGCCGACTGCAGTGCTTTCGTGCTTTTCAGGTTTTCGGGATAAACAGAGAGACTAACATTAACGTAAATGCCATTCTTCTTATGATGTAACGAGTACATCAGGTATTATGGAAAGTGTTCCTGGTTCCGGCTGACCTAATTAATGCAGCCTAAAACAATCATTTAACTGATTTGAATAATATAAATTAAAAATGTGTATGCCATAGTAAAGAGATGTGTTTTTAGTCTAGATTTAAACTGACAGAGTGTGTCTGCTTCCCGAACAATGCTAGGAAGACTGTTCCAGAGTTTAGGTGCTAAATAGGAAAAGGATCGACCACCTGCAGTTGATTTTGATATTCTAGGTATTATCAACTGGCCAGAATTTTGAGACCGCAATAGACATGATGGAGTATAATGCGTTAAAAGCTCGCTCAAGTACTGGGGAGCTAAACCATTTAGTGCTTTGTAAGTAATCAGCAAGATTTTAAAATATATACGATGTTTAATAGGGAGCCAATGCAGTGTTGCCAGAACCGGGCTAATATGGTCATACTTCCTGGTTCTAGTAAGAACTCTAGCTGCTGCGTTTTGGACCAGCTGCAGTTTATTTATTAAGCGAGCAGGGCAACCACCCAGTAGAGGATTACAATAATCTAGCCTTGAGGTCATGAACGCATGAACTAACTGTTCAGCATTTTGCATTGAAAGCATAGTCATCCAATTTTTTATATCAGCTATGCATTCCGTTAATCTTGTGAATTGGTAAGTTTCGTCAGGGCGTGAAGAAATATAGAGCTGAGTATAGTCAGCATAACAATGAAAACTAACGCCATGCTTCCTAATAATATCTCCCAGTGGTAGCATGTACAGGGTGAAAAGCAACGGTCTTAGCACTGAGCCCTGCGGTACTCCATACTGAACTTGTGATCGGTGTGACATCTCTTCATTTACTGCTACAAACTGATAACGGTCAGATAAGTATGATTTAAACCATGCCAATGAAATTCCACTAATGCCAACATAATTTTCGAGTCTATTCAAAAGAATGTTGTGGTCGATAGTATCGAATGCAGCGCTAAGATCGAGTAACACTAACAGAGAGATACAACCACGATCGGATGATGAGTAAATCATCTGTAACTCTAATGAGAGCAGTCTCAGTACTATGATACGGTCTAAATCCTGACTGGAAATCCTCACAGATACCATTTCTTTCTAAAAAGGAGCATAATTGTGAGGTCACTGCCTTTTCTAGTATTTTTGACAGGAAGGGTAGATTTGAGATTGGCCTGTAATTGACTAATTCTGTAGGATCAAGTTGCATTTTTTTAATAAGTGGTTTAATAATAGCCAACTTAAAAGTTTTGTTACATATCCTAATGTCAAAGATGAATTAATGATATTAAGAAGAGGATCTATGACCTCTGGAAGCATCTCTTTTAGTAGTTTAGTCGGTATAGGGTCGAGCATACATGTTGTTGATTTTGATGATTTAACGAGTTTAGCCAATTCTTCTTCTCCTATAGCAGTGAATGAATGTAATTTTTCCTCAGTGACACTACAATGCACTGTCTGATGTGATACTGTAGTAGACGGCTGCATGGTTATAATTTTTTTCCTAATATTATCAATCTTACAAGTAAAGAAGTTCATAAAGTCATTACTGCTGTGCTGTTTACAAACATCAGAAGTTGAAGCTTTATCTTTGGTTAATTTAGCCACTGCAACTTTCTGTATGCAATCATGCTCTCTTTCCACGAAATGCGAAAAAACTTCCAGTTTTGTTTTCTTACAGCTGCGCTCCATTTTTCTGGCTGCTGTTTTAAGGGCCCGGATGTGCTCATTGTACCACGGCATTGGAATATTTTCTTCAATCTTCTTTAAGCGCTGGGGAGCAACTGTGTCTAAAGTGCTGGAAAAGAGAGAGTCAATAGTTTCTGTTGCAACATCGAGTTCCTCTAGGCTATCTGGGATGCTGAGGAGATGAAACTGATGAGGAAGATTATTTACAAAGCAATCTTTAGTCGCAGCAGTGATAGTCCTGCCATATTTGAAGCGAGGGGACGGCTTTGCAGCCTTTGCTAAATTAAGTGTACATGATACTAGGTAATGATCTGAGATGTCATCGCTCTGCTGCAGAATTTCAACGGTATCAACATTTATTCCATGTGACGGTATTAGGTCTAAAGTATGATTACGGCGATGAGTGGGTCCTGACACGTGTTGCCTTACTCCAATAGAGTTTAGAATGTCTCTAAATGCCAATCCCAATGCGTCTTTTTCATTGTCTACATGGATATTAAAATCACCAACAATATGCAGTATGCAGAAATAAGTACACTAGTATTCATTCTAAAGATTGTACATTCTTGTGTGCATTCTCATACAGATGATGAGTCTGTGCTAAGAAATCTCACACTTCTCACATATGATTCAGACCCCTGCTGTGATTAATCATACAGAAAGAAAGAGAGCGAGGTGTTTGACACATACCGTCCATCTCTGAGGCCTATTCACATCCAAACACATGTGTAAACAAACACGTGTATGTTTACTAACTTTTATGTTAGATTGCGATTCATCGATTTGACAGCGCTAATATTTACTGTCTTTTCTGTCTTTTTACAGTCTTTACTGTTTCCCCTTATATTACCTTATATTATTACTGATTGAAAACATTCCAAGGACTCATCTCAAATAGCAAAAATAAAAAAAATGGTAAAAAAAAAAAGAAAAAGGAAAAAATAGATAAATAAGTTGTATGCCGTAAATATAATACACATACAAATAACACAAAATATTGACTCTTTTATTTACAAAATATTTGATTAAATGCAAAATATTAAAGGGATAGTTCACCCAAAAATGAAAATTCTGTCAGCATTTACTCACCCTCAGGTTGTTCCAAACCTGTCTAAATTTCTTTGTTCTGCTGAACACAAAGGAAGATATTTGGAAGAATGTTTGTAACCAAGCAGATCTCGCCCCCCATTAACTACCATAGTAGGAAAAAAAATATTATGGTAGTACAATGGGGGCGAGATCTTTTCCAAATATCTTCCTTTGTGTACAGCAGAAGAAAGAAATTTAGACAGGTTTGGAACAACTTGAGGGTGAGTAAATGATGACAGAATTTTTATTTTTGGGTGAACTATCCCTTTAATTCATAAACTGTATTATAACAGAGCTACTTGCTGAATTGAACATGCAATGTAGTGATACTATATGAAACATATCATTGCATACTGTATTCTGTTTCACATACTATTTTTGCACAGTATGCAGAAATAAGTACGCTAGTATTCATTCTAAAGATTGTACATTCTTGTGTGCATTCTCAGACAGATGAGTCTGTGCTAAGAAATCTCACACTTCTCACATATGATTCAGACCCCTGCTGTGATTAATTATACAGAAATAAAGAGAGCAAGGTGTTTGACACATACCATCCATCTCTATGAGACCTATTCACATCCATTCAGACATAATAAAACTCGGTCAAATACTATCACATCCTGAGGTCATCTGCTCGATGACCTCGATAACAACAGGTGCTTAATGCAGAGCACAAAACCATGGAGACTTTCACGTTTTCTGTGTGCACTCGATAGTCTGAGGTTGAGGTCTGTTCATGTTTTGAATGGTGTTAACTGGTGTTAAGTGTTCTCGCTTCTGACTCACAGAGCGCTGAAGAACTAATCCCACTCATGCTCACTGCACAATGCTGTAGTGGCCCGACATGCAGATCACACTGCATAATAAGATTTATTATTGGATTATATAGGACAAATGCATTTTGCACATAAAATGACAGACGTATATCACACATGTGGTTTTGCATGTTGAAGATTCTTTATCCTGTAATTATAGACCGGTGCAATCTGAGTAAATACACTACTAGTCAAAATTTTGGAATAATTAATTTTTTTTTTGTTTTTTGATAGAAGTCTCTTATGCTCGCCATGGCTGCATTTATTTGATCAAAATACATTGTGAAATATTATTACAATTTAAAGTAACTGTTTTCTCTTTTAAAATATAATTTATTCCTGATGGCAAAGCTGCATTTTCAGCATCATTACACCAGTAACAAATCAAAGCAGCAAATCAGCATATATAATGATTTCTGAAGGATCATGTGACACTGAAGACTGGAGTAATGATGCTGAAAATTCACCTTTACCATCACAGGAATAAACTACATTTTAGAATATATTAAAATAGAGAAGTATAAATTGTAATACAGGGTTCCCACAGGTCCTTGAAATCCTTGAAAGTTTGTGAATCTGAAAAAAAAACATTCAAGGCCCTGGAAAGTTTTTGAAAATAAACATACATAGATACAGGTCCTTGAAGGTGCTTGAATTTATTTTGTGCAAGAAGTTTTCTGGAAAAAATTCCATATTATTGCCTCCGGTCCGCTAATGTGTTATTTCGCCAACACTTCGTGGCCTATGCATACTAGCTTGCTTGATTTACGCTAGTTACGTGCATTGACGTGTTACGCTAAGTGTTTCCCGCATGAGGTACTTTGTGTTGTACGTTGCCATGACGTTCATGCGCACACGAAACTACTACAATGGTACCTCAACGTTTTCAGTGCTTACACCGAACCCAAATATGTTCAGTCAATGACTGTATATTGTGTTCAATAAACATAAAACATTTGTGTTAATCTGTTGCCCAAATATTTTATTTAATGTAATGTTGAATTGCTTTGCTTGTTAAGATAATGTAAACCCACGAGGCAAGAAAAACTTAAAAGCATATTCATATATCTTAAAACTTCTGGTTACATGAGCCTAAGATCTTTTCAATTAAATCCATGCAAAAGTTAATATCAGATAATTTTAGAATACAGCATAGAATGTACCGAATATTCTTCAGTTTTATGCAAAACAGAAATGCGACAAATAGAATATCAGTTCCCTTTCAGTCGGTCACGTTCGACGTACGTCGGAACTGACCGACGAATTGGGATCTATTTTCAGAGACCAATCTACTTCGAGTGTTATAAACGAGTCAATGAAGATTGGCATGCGGTTGACGCATTCCACGACCCGCCCCGCATCGCGGGTATAAATACGGAAGTGGAAGCACCGCATATCGCTTTCAACTTCGGAGCCGAACAGTACCTTGTTCCTACGAAGAGTGTTATATTCAGTCGAAGAGGATCGCTCCAGTTTACGGTGTTGGTGTGACGGTGCCTACAGTGGAGATCACAAGAAGAAAAAAAAAAACAGCTGTTCTCACAGCTTCCTGGGCGTTTTTTTTTCTGAGTGCTCTCAGCGGGCTTGCACCCCTGAACCGCTGCGAGCCGCGGTCATTCCCCTGTGTGCCTCGGCACTGATCGGAGCGGTTTTTCCTTTTCTAAAAGAGCAACACGGTTTGACCCTGCGTCTTTTTCAAGATGTCATTCAAACCGTGTGTTTTTGGATGCCGTCGTTATCTGTCCCCAGTTGACGGACACGATCGCTGTCTCTCGTGTTTGGGCGTTCAGCAAGCTGAGGCGGCTTTCGTGGATGACTCATGTTCCCATTGCGGGAACATGACCATCGCAGTACTACGGTCTAGACTCGAATACCTCAGACGGGGTGGAGTCCCATTGCGCATTCCCCGATCTGCTACTTTGGCTGATGCCTTTGGTGGAGACCTGAGGGTTACTGTGAGGGCACTCCCGCCAGGTCAACAGGCTCCTCGGGCCCCTCCCCCCTCCACTGCGCCGGTGGAGCTTCCGGAAGAGCAGCCTGGTCCTTCCCACGGGAGACCGTCTGTTACTTTCGGGGCTCCGGCTGAGGACATGGTCTCGATAGCTGCATCGGGGGACGAGCTAATGGACTCCGGAGATGAGGATTCGGCTGCACTGCCCCCTTCTGGTGTGGTAGCGCCGCCCGAGTCCGATCCGGAGCTCACGGCTATGCTTACCCGGGCCGCCGCCAGTGTTGGGCCTGAGTGGAACCCTCCACCGTGTCCCGAACCCTCGCGGCTGGACGATTGGTATCTTGGGACGGCCCGCGCTGAGAACTCAGCGCCCCGCCCCAGTACCTTTCTTTCCGGAGGTGCATCAGGAGCTCACGAAGTCGTGGATAGCGCCTTACAACGCTAGAAACTGATCGACTGACTCCTCCGTCCTCACTACCCTCGATGGTGGTGCAGCCAAGGGTTACGTGGAGATCCCCCCAGTCGAGCGGTCAGTAGCGATGCAACTGTGTCCGAAGACCGCTACTGACTGGCGCGGAAATCCGCGTCTCCCATCCCGGGCGTGTAAATTCTCGTCCGCACTAACGGGCAAGGCTTACACAGCCTGTGGAGAAGATGCGTCATCTTTGCATGCCATGGCGCTCCTGCAGGTCTACCAGGCCAAAGCGCTCAAGGAACTGCACGAGGGTAGTTCCGACCCAGGGGTTATGCAGGAACTGCGTACCGCGACGGACCTCGCCCTCCGGGCGACGAAAGTCACCGCACGCTCCCTGGGTCGGGCGATGTCCACACTTGTGGTCCAGGAACGCCACCTGTGGCTGAACCTGGCGGATATGCGTGAGACCAACAAGGTACGGTTTCTCAACGCCCCTGTCTGCCAGGCCGGCCTCTTCGGCGACGCCATCGAGAGCTTCGCCCAGCAGTTCTCGGTGGCCCAGAAGCAGACGGAGGCGATCAAGAACATTCTGCCCCGGCTACCTGCTGCTGCCTCCACCCAGTCGCCGGCTGCAGCACCTCCGCCTGCTCGTCGCAGAGGGCGTCCCCCTGCGTCCGCCTCCGCCCCTGCTAAGCCTAAGCAGCAGCCTCCACCTGGCAAGCAGGGTGCCGGGCGTAGGGGTACTGCCCAACCCGTCCAGGGTCCCGCAAAGTCCGCCGGCAAGCGCAAGGGCAAGTGGCCCTGAGACGGGCAGCCCAGGGAGAAGAGGAGCTGCTCCAGGGGAGGTGGTGTCCGCACCCCTCCTCCCCCCGGAGGAGGAACGGGGAGAATGTTACCACTGGTCGTCACAACATCCTGCCACTGGCTCTCCGGAGTCCAGCGGTACCCACATTCTCAATAAAAGAGCAGTTTCCTCCCTCCCTGGGCCCCAAGAGGGCCAGGTTGGCAGTGTGCGACGCCCCCGGGCCTCGCCACTCCTTTCCTCCCCTCTCCCCGTCGCCAGGGGGCAGCAGTATGGGCACCGAGGACGCCCCCGGGCCTCCTCACCCACACTCTGCCCCACCCTGGAGTACTCAGACAACACTCCGGGCCGCCCGAGTCGGGTCTGTCTACTCCACTTCGCTGCCCCACCCCGGGTACATCTGTGGTGCCGTTGGTCCCGCTTGTTCGGTCTCTGGGAGCCTGGCTAGGTCTCCCCAGGCTGTCTCGCTGGCTCATCCGTACTATCAGACTCGGCTACGCGATTCAGTTCGCGCGCTGGCCGCCCAAGTACAGGGGCATCCTCTTCACCACCGTGCGGAGCTGCGATGCCCATGTCTTGCGGTCGGAGATCGATGTCCTGCTGGCGAAGGACGCGATCGAGCCGGTTCCTCCTGCCGATATGAGGTCGGGGTTCTACAGCCCCTACTTCATTGTACCCAAGAAAGGGGGTGGGTTAAGACCAATCTTGGACCTGCGCATTCTGAATCGGGCCCTGCACAAGCTCCCGTTCAAAATGTTAACGCAGAAACGCATTTTCGAATGCATCCGTCCCCGAGATTGGTTCGCAGCGATCGACCTGAAGGGCGCGTACTTTCATGTCTCCATTCTCCCTCGACACAGACCGTTCCTACGCTTTGCGTTCGAGGGGAGGGCATATCAGTACAAAGTCTTGACCTTCGGGCTGTCCCTGTCGCCTCGCGTCTTCACGAAAGTCGCGGAGGCAGCCATTGTTCCGCTCAGAGAACGCGGCGTTCGGATTCTCAACTATCTCGACGACTGGCTCATATTGGCCCAGTCCCGGGATCAGTTGTGCGAACACAGGGACCTAGTGCTCTGTCACCTCAGCCTGTTGGGCCTTCGGGTCAACCGAGAGAAGAGCAAACTCTGTCCCACACAGAGGATCTCTTATCTCGGTATGGAGCTGGATTCGGTCAACCGGACAGCGCGCCTCACAGAGGAGTGAGTCCGGTCAGTGTTGAACTGCTTGAATACGTTCAAAGGCAGGACAGCGGTCCCACTGAAATATTTTCAGAGGCTCCTGGGGCATATGGCATCTGCAGCCGCGGTAACGCCGCTCGGATTGCTTCATATGAGACCGCTTCAACGCTGGCTTCACGACCGAGTCCCTAGATGGGCGTGGCAGAGCGGCAAGTACCGGGTCTCAGTTACTCCTTACTGTCGTAAAACCTTCAACCCCTGGGCGGACCCTTCGTTTCTACGGGCGGGAGTGCCCTTAGAACAGGTGTCCAGGCATGCTGTGGTCTTCACGGATGCCTCATCCACGGGCTGGGGGGCCACACTGCGGCCGTTGCGTACATCAACTGTCAGGGTGGTCTACGCTCCCGTTGCATGCTCCAACTCGCCCGCTATTTCCTCCTGTGGAGTCAGAAGCGTCTGAGGTCGCTTCGGGCCATTCACATCCCAAGTGCGCTGAACCAGACAGCCGACAAGCTCTCTCGTCAGTCGACACCTCCGGGAGAGTGGCGACTCCACCCCCGGAGTGTCCAGCTGATATGGGACCTCTTCGGAGCCGCGCAGGTAGACCTGTTTGCCTCTCCGGACTCGACCCATTGCCAGTTGTACTATTCCCTGACCGGGGGCACCCTCGGCACGGATGCACTGGCGCACAGCTGGCCCCGGGACCTACGCAAATATGCGTTTCCCCCAGTGAGCCTTCTTGCACAGACACTGTGCAAGGTCAGGGAGGACGAGGAGCAGGTCTTGTTAGTTGCGCCCTACTGGCCCAACCGGACCTGGTTCTCCGAACTCACACTCCTCGCGACAGCCTCTCCCTGGCCGATCCCCCTGAGGAAGGACCTGCTTTCTCAGGGGCGGGGCACTCTATGGCACCCGCGTCCAGACCTCTGGAAACTCCATGTCTGGTCCCTGGACGGGACGCGGAGGTTCTAGGTGGCCTACCACAAGCTGTGGTAGACACCATCACTTCTGCTAGAGCCCCCTGTACGAGGCGCCTCTACACGTTGAAGTGGAACCTGTTCATTGAGTGGTGTTCTTCCCGCCGGGAAGACCCCCGAAGGTGTTCGGTTAATGTCGTGCTTTCTTTCCTGCAGGATGGGCTGGAGCGAAGGCTGTCTCCCTCCACCCTCAAAGTGTACGGCGTATCACGATGCAGTGGAAGGTAAGTCCTTAGGGAAGCACGACTTAATCGTCAGGTTCCTCAGAGGTGCGAGGAGACTGAATCCTCCTCGTCCAACCTCGATACCCTCTTGGGACCTAGCCCTGGTGCTCAGAGCACTTCAGGGTCCTCCCTTTGAGCCTTTGCAGTCTGCAGAGTTAAACATCCTGTCCATGAAGACAGTGCTCCTGACTGCATTGGCCTCAATCAAGAGGGTAGGGGACCTGCATGCACTTTCGGTCAACGAATCGTGCCTAGAATTCGGGCCGGCCAACTCTCACGTTGTCCTGAGACCCCGGCCTGGATATGTGCCCAAGGTTCCTACCACTCCCTTCCGGGATCAGGTGGTGAACCTGCAAGCGCTGCCCTCGGAGGAGGCAGACCCAGCCCTAGCTTTGCTCTGTCCCGTCCGCGCCCTCCGCGCCTACGTGGACCGAACTCAAAGCTTTAGAACCTCAGAGCAGCTCTTCGTCTGTTACGGAGGCCAGCAGAAGGGAAAGGCTGTCTCCAAGCAGAGGTTAGCCCACTGGATAGTGGATGCTATCCAGTGGGCTATCCAGCGTCGCTATCCAGTGCCTTGCCCGTTCGGGGTGCGAGCGCACTCCACAAGGAGTGTAGCTTCCTCCTGGGCGCTGGCCCAAGGCGCCTCGCTGACAGATATATGTAGAGCTGCGGGCTGGGCGACACCTAACACGTTCGCTAGATTCTATAGCCTCCGTGTAGAGCCGGTATCTTCCCGCATCCTCGCCCCCAGTGGCCAGTAGCGCTAAGTTCCCGTTCTAGTGTCTAGTTGCAGGAACAGCAGTGACTGACCTTCCCTGCCCGGAGCCCTGACTCCCACTCCAACATAGGTGTGGTCCAGTGAGCTCAGGCAGGGCGCTGGAAGGGCCAGCATCCCTGGCGTGTTGGTAGGGATCCCAATTCGTCGGTCAGTTCCGACGTACGTCGAACGTGACCGACTGAAAGGGAACGTCTCGGTTACGTATGTAACCCTTGTTCCCTGAAGGAGGGAACGGAGACGTACGTCCCGTCGCCAGGTGCTGTGCTTCAGCTGAAGGCCCGAGTCACTCGTCTCGGCTCCTCAGTTGAAAAGCGATATGCGGTGCTTCCACTTCCGTATTTATACCCGCGATGCGGGGCGGGTCGTGGAATGCGTCAACCGCATGCCAATCTTCATTGGCTCGTTTATAACACTCGAAGTAGATTGGTCTCTGAAAATAGATCCCAATTCGTCGGTCAGTTCCGACGTACGTCTCTGTTCCCTCCTTCAGGGAACGAGGGTTACATACGTAACCGAGACGATCTCTGTCATATGGCCCCAAAAAAAAAAAATGCAAAATTTGTATAGTTGTGTTTGACACATGAAAATTGTAACAATGTATCTTACAAGGTAACACGATGTAACCCTGAATTTGAGGGTATTGGACCTGGAAAGTCCTTGAAAGGTCCTTGAATTTTAAGTTAACCAAGGTGTGGGAACCCTGGTAATAATATTTCACAATATTACTGTTTTTACTGTATTTTTGATCAAATAAATGAAGCTTTGGTGAGCATAAGAAACTTCTTACAAAAACATAAAAGAAAATTATTCCAAACTTTTGAACGGTAGTGTATGTTTCTCACTCTCAGAAAAAAAGGTACAAAAGCTGTCACTGGGGTGGTACCTTTTCAAAAGGTACACTTTTGTTCATTTTAGGTACTAATATGTACACTTTATGTACTAATATGTACCTTTAAGGTACCAATATGCACCCTTTATGTACAAAAGTGTACCTTTTGAAAAGGTACCGCCCCAGTGACAGCTTTTGTACCTTTTTTTTTCTGAGAGTGTGTGTAATTCTAACCATATATCTTTGTATTTCCTTTTTTCTTTTTCTAGAGCCCAAGTTTGTGGGTTCAGCAGTGATCCCTGACAATGATGATCCTGCTGACGATAAGGTCTACTACTTCTTCACGGAACGAGTGGCCAACATGGAGGGAGGAAACAAAGCCGTCTACACTAGAGTGGGCAGAGTCTGTGCGGTACGACGTAGATGCCAAAAACATCGTAACCTATAATAGTTAGAGAAAGCTTTCTTTTTAGCATTCTCAATAGCATCTGGTCAGCTGTCCAGACTCCTTTTACTCATG
Source organism: Coreius guichenoti (assembly GCA_039654105.1). NCBI lineage: Eukaryota > Metazoa > Chordata > Actinopteri > Cypriniformes > Gobionidae > Coreius > Coreius guichenoti. The sequence continues at coordinate 17,090,940 of CM077181.1, read as the reverse complement.
ACATCAAATACAACAGAGGGAGAAAATATAAGCAACTTTCTCTTGCAAAACATTATAATATTATAAAATGCTTGCAACATTTTTTAGTAAAAATACTTTTTTGAATGGCTGTCAGTGGAGAAAGATGCTTTTTGTCATCATAATGAGGAAATATTTTACCGGCATCATGGTGGCATACATTTCCAAAGCTACTCAATCAAGCATTGACCAATGACTTTTGTCTTTGTCAAGATGTTGTGCTGTAAGATAGCACCACCCACAGGTTATGTGAAATTAAGTGTCTTTTTATCTCTTCCCCTCTGTCAGAATGACCAGGGTGGTCAGAGAATGCTGGTAAACAGATGGAGCTCTTTCCTGAAGACTCGTTTGATCTGCTCAGTGGCTGGACCCAACGGCATTGACACACACTTTGATGAGCTCGGTAGGGGACGTTCTACTTTCTGTCCTCCTCTCTGGCAGTCTTTTTCATAAAACATGGAAGTATTCACCTTGTACCTCGTCACAGAATTTTGGCCAGTAATTCTAAACATATGCCTGATATGGGATGAAACCTAATTTGTTTACTTTCACTCCACACAAAAACTTTGTAGCTTGTGTATGATGCAAAGGATATATTACACTGGTTGCCAATATTAGGACACACTAAAATTGTGTTTTTGATGTAAGCATTTGAATATAAGTGTTACTATTTAAGATAAGTAGATTAAAAATGTAATGCATTTAAAATCTTTGTCTTTGCATTCCTTGCTATGTTTACACTCACCTAAAGGATTATTAGGAACACCATACTAATACTGTGTTTGACCCCCTTTCACCTTCAGAACTGCCTTAATTCTACGTGGCATTGATTCAACAAGGTGCTGAAAGCATTCTTTAGAAATGTTGGCCCATATTGATAGGATAGCATCTTGCAGTTGATGGAGATTTGTGGGATGCACATCCAGGGCACGAAGCTCCCGTTCCACCACATCCCAAAGATGCTCTATTGGGTTGAGATCTGGTGACTGTGGGGGCCATTTTAGTACAGTGAACTCATTGTCATGTTCAAGAAACCAATTTGAAATGATTCGAGCTTTGTGACATGGTGCATTATCCTGCTGGAAGTAGCCATCAGAGGATGGGTACATGGTGGTCATAAAGGGATGGACATGGTCAGAAACAATGCTTAGGTAGGCCGTGGCATTTAAACGATGCCCAATTGGCACTAAGGGGCCTAAAGTGTGCCAAGAAAACATCCCCCACACCATTACACCACCACCACCAGCCTGCACAGTGGTAACAAGGCATGATGGATCCATGTTCTCATTCTGTTTACGCCAAATTCTGACTCTACCATCTGAATGTCTCAACAGAAATCGAGACTCATCAGACCAGGCAACATTTTTCCAGTCTTCAACTGTCCAATTTTGGTGAGCTCGTGCAAATTGTAGCCTCTTTTTCCTATTTGTAGTGGAGATGAGTGGTACCCGGTGGGGTCTTCTGCTGTTGTAGCCCATCCGCCTCAAGGTTGTGCGTGTTGTGGCTTCACAAATGCTTTGCTGCATACCTCGGTTGTAACAAATGGTTATTTCAGTCAAAGTTGCTCTTCTATCAGCTTGAATCAGTCGGCCCATTCTCCTCTGACCTCTAGCATCAACAAGGCATTTTCGCCCACAGGACTGCCGCATACTGGATGTTTTTCCCTTTTCACACCATTCTTTGTAAACTCTAGAAATGGTTGTGCGTGAAAATCCCAGTAACTGAGCAGATTGTGAAATACTCAGACCGGCCCGTCTGGCACCAACAACCATGCCACGCTCAAAATTGCTTAAATCACCTTTCTTTCCCATTCTGACATTCAGTTTGGAGTTCAGGAGATTGTCTTGACTAGGACCACACCCCTAAATGCATTGAAGCAACTGCCATGTGATTGGTTGATTAGATAATTGCATTAATGAGAAATTGAACAGGTGTTCCTAATAATCCTTTAGGTGAGTGTATACAGCTGAAAAAGAATTTCTCAAACCTGTCTTTTTCTGTAGTGCAAGAAATTGTTTGTAATGTTAGCCCATAAATCTTGTATATATACTTACATAAAATCAACCCGAAACAGTATGCCATCTAGTTAACTTTGACATATTTGGGGCGCAATACCCTAATCTTGCAAACTATTTGAATGCAACTTTTGATTTGGTTCTTGTCTTGGTAATATACAGAGGAAGTCACTGTCATGCTCTGAGCAATATCTGTAAAGCATTGATGCCGGATACATCAAGATGGGCCGCTTGACCAAAATAGGCACAATAGCACAGAAAGAAGAAGAAGAAAAAAAGAAGAACTGCATTTTTTTAGCTTCAGTGATGAGCCGTTTCTTCCAGCTCAGTGATTCTATTCATCAGATGCCTCAGACCAAAACTGATAAACTGCTGCTAAATCAGTTTTTGCTTTTTCACATTTTGCCTTGTATGCATCTGTCCATCCGGATGAATTTGCAGTAGATCTCCATGTCTTCACAGTATTTATCACATTGAGTATTTCACCGGCTGTGTTGCTTAACTATCTCCAAACTTGGTAATCTTAAGAAGGATCTCGCTGATGATCGCTTTGACTTTCAAATGAAAGCTCATTTGTTTCTTCACTGACATCCTATTAATCACCTAATATGTTCCAAAGATCATCAGAGATGTAAAGTACAAGATGTTTATTTTGACACTGTCATTTTGGCTGTCGTTGTTTGTATTTTATATAATTGATCGCATTTTCCTTATGTTTATTATTTTATAATGAAAAAAGGTGCTGATTGGCTTTGATAGTAAATGTAAAGACACAGGAAAGCAGTTTTATATTATTAATCCTCAAGTGTAAATTCTCTAATCACATTTTTTTCATCCCCACTATGCCTTTTGTTATTTGTATTGTTGGATTATTTATTGTTTTATCATATGAGTGATTCTATAATTGGAGATACATTTTGCATTTCAAAAAGTTAATGGAAAAAACTGTTCACTAACAGACATTCTTTCCAGTATTCTTATTGAAAACATTAAATTGTAATAATTCAGTGCCAAACACGTTACTTTCTTTTTTTTTTTTTTTTTTTTTTTTTACTTTTAACGAAAAAGTAATTTCTTTATAGTATTGTTTGTCAACTCTGTTACAGACAAATTAGGCAATATTTTTAGAAAATTTCTACACATTGCATAATTTGTCTGTAACAGAGTTGACAAACAATACTATAAAAAAATACTTTTACAGGATTGACAATTTTAAACTTTTTAGCCAAAAACTCTACTTGCTAGCATAAATGCTAAGAGCACATGGCACTAATGATATCATGAAAAAAGACTTTTAAACAACCCACCGTGTGATCAGTGATAAATTCTATTTTCCTTTTGATTTTATGGTAACAATTTTGACGTTTTACAAAATAACTCTTGGTTTAAGAACTTTTTAGATTAAAATATTTTCTCAGAGAAAGCATACATACCTTTCAGTGCTTCAGATGTTATCAGTAAGGGAAAGTGACATCATTTTCTGTATCTTACATAGTTGTGGGAGATAATTCCACCAATTTAAAGGCAAAGTATGGTACGGTAACAGAATTGACGGAAGAATTATGGACACACATTTTTAAAAATAACATTTATTTTAAAACAATGTAATATGGTAGAATTAGGAAAATGACTATTTAGGGCTTTTATAAATAAAATAAATGAAATATTACCAAAAGAAAAGTAAAATAAAATATTTTGATTACACAGTGATACATGAAGGAAAAATACACTGACTAATTCGGACAACAAGAAAATACACTTTTTACAGAAAATATTATATTGTTATGGCCTGTAACATCTTGTGATCCATGACAATGAGTAAGAAATTATTAAAACAATTAAAAATATAAACATTTGAAAACAGCAGAAAATAACAATTTTGACTTAGGACACCGAATGTACCTGCAATTATAGAATCACCCATACATTATAATTTAGTTTGTTCAGTGCTAATAAAAACGTCAGAGAACCGTGAACATATGAATGTGTTTTTAAATGATTGAAATATATTAACTTAAAACTCAAGTAAATATTTCAGGACAAAGGGGTTCAGGTGACAAAAAAGTTGGGGAAATTTCTGCTGTAGGAAATGAATTTCAAATTCTGGTACATTAACATAATTTAATGTAACCCTTACTCTAAATCAGAGGGCACTGACTGATTAATGATGTTGTTCCAGGACCAACAAATTCAACATTATTTGATAACGATACATTTTTGTGTGCATCTTTGTGTTGTTTTAGAGGATGTGTTTGTGCTGCGGAAGAAAGATGAGAAAAATCCAGAGATCTTTGGTCTGTTCAGCACCACCAGGTGGGTGAAGTCACATGTGTCACTCTTATATTCTGTTTTTTTAACAAACAGCAGTCTGGACACTCATCTGCATCTGTTTTTTTCACTCAGCGCTGTTTTTAAAGGATACGCCGTGTGCATGTATAACATGGAAGACATCCGTGCAGCGTTTAACGGGCCTTTTGCACACCGGGAACGGTCTGACCACCACTGGAAGGTGTACGATGGCAGGGTTCCCTACCCGCGACCTGGATCGGTGAGTAATATTAGCTTGTATGTTGGGTCCATCAGTCACTTTGTGTCATAATCTTTTTGTTATATCAGAAATCCCTGTGTACAAAATGTCACAATGTGTTGTGTTTACACCTCTGACACATGCTGTCCTTTGGTGGCCCACTTGAGTGAATGTTGAATTTATTCAGACACACAGAATCTTTCATGGCAGATAAGTCTATTTTCAGCATGACTGTGCACATCACTATTCTCCTCAAGTGTGTCATGCCAATTCTTTAACGTTAATGCCTGAAACCGAGTACTTGCAGCATTGCAGTGGTCTGAATTATAATTATATCTGATATGTGCTGATTAATGTCCTTCTCTGGCTATTTATCTCCAGACGATAAAAGAGTCAGATTGGTTTCCAATAGTTAGTAATGGCTGGTTATTCACAGTCATTTTCCCTGGTGCATTATGTCTTTTCTCATATTGAAGGATCAGGGTTTTTCCATTGTTCACATCTCAAAATTAGTCTCATTTCTTTGGTAGGTGCAGGTATTCTTGGGAAAAGCATATGAAAAAAAAACATGTCTCTGACAGCTGACCTTTTAAAAGGCAATTTGGTGGCTTGAGTCATGCACTGCTGGATTTCTGATTAGTCTCTTGTTCTAAAAGGTTATTGCAGTGAGAAGGCAGCTCAAACAAAATGAAAGACCAAAATGGCTTTCGTGACTTGGTGAACTGTGTTTACGAGTATATTCATATTCACCGCTTTTTGTCTCTCACAGTGTGCCAGTAAAATAAACGGAGGCCAGTTCTCCAGTTCTAAGGCGTATCCGGATGAGGTTCTTCGCTTTGCACGTTCCCATCCACTCATGTTCCAGGCAGTGCAGCCCGTTCACAGGCGGCCCATTCTGCTGGACACCGAAGGAGGACGTAAACTCACACAGCTGGCGGTGGACCGGGTGGAAGCTGAGGACGGACACTACAATGTTCTCTTCATAGGGACTGGTACTCAATTTTAGTACCTATATTATCTTGTACACCTAGATCTGCACTTTCATATAGGCTTTATGTAATGATTGTTGCTTGTGTCATACTATATTTGCAGCATCTGATTTTTTTATGTCTTGCTTTTTAGAAGAACATCACGATATACCTTTACTTAACTTGATCTCTAGTCTACAAACCCCCAGAAATGATTGTTTTGTGAATTTAAGGCCAACTATATGTTAGCGTATTGCCAAAAAGTTGGCAAAATTATCTTTTAGCAGATATACACTTCAATTCAAAAGTTTGGGGTCAGATTTTTTGGTAACACTTTATTTTAAGGTGTCATTGTTACAGTGTAATTATACAATTAAGTACTAAGTAATAGTAATTAACTACATGTACTTACTATATAATTAGGGTTAGGGTTAAGGTTTGGTTTGGTTAGTTGCATGTAACTATGCATAATTGACTGTTATTACTATAGTAACTACATGTAAAATGTGAAACAGGGACACTGTAAAATAAAGTGTTACTGATTTTTTTTAAAGAAATTAATGCTTTGATTCAGCAAGGATGCATTAAATTAATCAAAAGTGGCAGTAAAGATTTTTTTAATGTTACAAAAGATTTTCATTTCAAATAAATGCTGTTCTTTTGAACTTTCTATTCATCAAAGAATCCTAAAAAAAAGATCTAGGTTCCCAAATAAATATTAAGCAGCACAACTGTTTTCAACATTGATAATAATAAGAAATGTTTAATAATACGAAATGATGATGATAATAATAAGAAAGCAGCAAATCAGCATATTAGAATGATTTCTGAAGGATCATGTGACACTGTATTTTTTGATCGAATAAATGCAGCCTTGGTGAGCATAAGAGACTTAAAATATTACACAAATGTCTCTGATAAACATATACAGGGCTTATTATAGAGCAATAATATAAAAATATTACATAAAATGTATTTTATCAGTAAATAATTCACTTCCTCTCTCTCTTGAACTCAGATAATTCTGTAGTTTTAAAAATGATCACAATCTACAACGAAGAAGCCGACACAGTTGAAGAGGTTCTTCTGGAGGAATTGCAGGTTTTCAAGGTCATCAAAAGTCCTTTGGGTGACATTTTATCTTTATATTGAAACCATTTCATTACTTTTAGAAACAATCTTTACACAAAATATATTTTTTTTCTCATTCTAGGTCCCTGTTCCTATTACAGAGATCCTTGTCTCTACCAAAAGAGTAAGACTCACAGACACTGTAGTTTTCCACCTGGAGATGGTGATATTGAGTAAACTTTTCATGCATGAGTGATCACCATTACAGTCTTGATACCTATAGCAAATACAGCGTTCATAACAAGACATATGCTTTGTAGTATATAAGCTGACAATCATTGCTAAATACTATGAATCAAATATGAGCTTATTTTGTTGTTTGTTATTACTGTAATATATATATAGAATACACACAAATAATGCCTAATTCACTGGAATGGATTGATCTTCATCATTATGCTAATGTGCTGATTTGGACATAATGGCATTCATCACATGTAACAAAGCAGTTGACAGCAGTGTGTTTATATCTCCATAGCAACAGCTATACGTGGGCTCTGAGCTGGGTGTAACGCAGGTCCGTGTGCACCAGTGTGGGCTGTACGGTTCCGCCTGCGCAGACTGCTGCCTGGCCAGAGACCCCTACTGTGCCTGGGACGGGTTCACATGTTCCCGGTACTACCCCGCAGGCCTGTATACCAAAAGGTACCATTTCAGTCAGATGTATAGAAAAATGTATAGCTTGTACAAACCGATTCCAAAAAAGTTGGGACACTGTACAAATTGTGAATAAAAACAGAATGCAATGATGTGGAAGTTTCAAATTTCAATATTTTATTCAGAATACAACATAGATGACATATCAAATGTTTAAACTGAGAAAATGTATCATTTTAAGGGAAAAATAAGTTGATTTTAGATTTCATGGCATCAACACATCTCAAAAAAGTTGGGACAAGGCCATGTTTACCACTGTGTGGCATCCCCTCTTCTTTTTATAACAGTCTGCAAACGTCTGGGGACTGAGGAGACAAGTTGCTCAAGTTTAGGAATAGGAGTGTTGTCCCATTCTTGTCTAATACAGGCTTCTAGTTGCTCAACTGTCTTAGGTCTTCTTTGTCGCATCTTCCTCTTTATGATGCGCCAAATGTTTTCTATGGGTGAAAGATCTGGACTGCAGGCTGGCCATTTCAGTACCCGGATCCTTCTTCTACGCAGTCATGATGTTGTAATTGATGCAGTATGTGGTCTGGCATTGTCATGTTGGAAAATGCAAGGTCTGGAGAGACGACGTCTGGATGGGAGCATATGTTGTTCTAGAACTTGGATATACCTTTCAGCATTGATGGTGCCTTTCCAGATGTGTAAGCTGCCCATGCCACACGCACTCATGCAACCCCATACCATCAGAGATGCAGGCTTCTGAACTGAGCGCTGATAACAACTTGCGTTGTCCTTGTCCTCTTTAGTCCGGATGACATGGCGTCCCAGTTTTCAAAAAGAACTTCAAATTTTGATTCGTCTGACCACAGAACAGTTTTCCACTTTGCCACAGTCCATTTTAAATGAGCCTTGGCCCAGAGTTCTTCAGATTCTCTGAATCGCTGGATGATATTATGCACTGTAGATGATGATAACTTCAAACTCTTTGCAATTTTTCTCTGAGAAATTCCTTTCTGATATTGCTCCACTATTTTTCGCAGCAGCATTGGGGGAATTGGTGATCCTCTGCCCATCTTGACTTCTGAGAGACACTGCCACTCTGAGAGGCTCTTTTTATACCCAATCATGTTGCCAATTGACCTAATAAGTTGCAAATTGGTCCTCCAGCTGTTCCTTATATGTACATTTAACTTTTCCGGCCTCTTATTGCTACCTGTCCCAACTTTTTTGGAATGTGTAGCTCTCATGAAATCCAAAATGAGCCAATATTTGGCATAACATTTCAAAATGTCTCACTTTCAACATTTGATATGTTATCTATATTCTATTGTGAGTTTATGAGATTTGTAAATTATTGCATTCCTTTTTTATTCACAATTTGTATAGTGTCCCAACTTTTTTGGAATCGGGTTTGTATTTAGTCAAGTCAGATTTATTAGTATAGCACTTTTCACAGTACGTATTGTTCCAAAGCTGCTTTACAGAAAATAAAGCCTTTATACCCCAGGGTGAACAGCCAAAGTCCTAAGATGTTTAGGTAGGATGAGAAGGAAACCTAGCAGGCACATAGAGTAGACCCAAAAGTATGTATTCATTTAAGTTGCACTCAAAACTGTTACATAGATATGAAAAAATGACACTAGAACTTTTCTCAGAACTAAATTCACTTTTTCAATGGACTTTTAACCAACTGGTCTCAGAGTTATTGTTAGTGGAATTATGGAGCTAGTTCTCCTCAAGTTCACCCAGTTGTCCATCACATTAACTATGGACACTTTCCACTAACATTGCACAGGCAGAAAGTGTCTAAATACCACATTTTGAACAGTATATCTTTTATTATTGGAAAACTAATTTGTGAAACGTTTCTTGTAAAGTGTTTGTAAAAAAATTTTATTTATTTATTTATTTTATTTTTTTTAAATACTGCTTAGTTTGATCTTTTGTCATGTAATGCAATGACATTCAGACATTAAGAGAAAAATTTGAAAAAAATGACAAAAGTCAAAATTCAAGACTTTAAAGGTGCACTGTGTAAATTTTAGCGGCATCTAGCAGTTAGGTTGCGAATTGCAACCGCCCACCGCTCACCCCTCCTTTTCAAAGCAAATAGAGAAGCTACGGTGGCTGACACAGGACAAAGATGTCGTCATCTGAGACAGCAGAGTGTAGCTAGCGCTCTGTAGAGCAGTTTGTCCGTTTAGAAACATGACGGCGCAAAATGGTGACTTCACTGTAAGGGGAACCGCAGTGTATGTAGATAGAAATGGCTCATTCTAAAGTAATAAAAACATAACGGTTCATTATGTAAGGTATACACCACTGAAAACATAGTTATGTATATTATATTGCATTTCTGTCAATAGATCCTCATAAATATTACACACTGCACCTTTAAATTATTAGATCTAATGTTGTTCATGGTGGAATTAACTATAAGGCTATGCAAATGTAATGGATTAATATCAAAACATAAATATAATATAAATTTAAGATAATTAAGTCACACTTAAAACTGTCAATTTCATTACATAGATATAAAAAATCTAAACCAAAAATGATTGTAGAACTTTTCTCAGAACTAAATTCAATTTTTTCTGAGCCGTTTTTTGCAATGACTTTTAACCAACCAATTTAAAAGTCATTGTTAGTGGATATATGGAGCCAGTTTTTCTCAGATTCACCCAATTGTACATCACATTAACTATGAACATTTTCTGGCTGTGCAAAATGAATGGAAAATGTTCAAATGCAGAAGCCTACCTCATTTTTAACAGTATATCTTGATTGTTTAGGTTTATGTAGATATTAATGTTCTCCAAGGGTCATTACTTCTTGTGCCTCTTTAAACACACTCAAATAACTCTGGCACGTTTGGCAGGGCTGATATTTGGAGGATATATAAAAATGCTCAGTAAATATCAGCCTCGGACTGGTAGTGCATATACTGAAAGTATGGAGACTATAGGTTGCTTTTATAAGACAAGGTTATAGACATAAGATGCCTTGACATTTGGAAGAGATTGTGTTTTATTTCAATGAACTTTGCATTGATTGGATATTAATGCATTTCTTGATTAAGGTCTACAGTTTTTTCCCCCTAAAGTTTTAGTATGTGAGAATGTGTATGTATGTAGACCAAAATCTTGTTCGGGTTTCAGCTCGGCGTTTCCATTAGTGAACTCACAGTGTGTGTGTTTTTGTGAGAGCTCTTTTGATGTTTCACTCAGCCGCAGGGTAGCGTGTGTGTGCTTGTGTGACGGGCGTATCGGAGCGAAGGGTGAGTGGGAGTGTTTGCTTAATCCCGATTCAAAAGCTTGTCAGCTGTCTCAGTGTGGTCATCAGTTTGAACTTGTTAGCAATTGATGCTAACACCTATCGCCCATATTAATACCCATCACACGCTCACTTTGTATGCAAAGCCAGACAAGTCGCACACAATTGGCACCAAATGCCTGTCAGAGTCATTACTCACAGAGTACCAACAAAAACCGGAGCGAGTCTGATTGAATTTCTGTCACCTCCCTGTGCTGTTACAAACCTTGGGCGGCAGGATGATATTATGACAATTGCAGGCAGACAGGGAGGCAGGCTGTGTCTGGGTTATGTCAGTGTCTCATTTTTCTCTTTTATTCTTTAGGCGCTTCAGACGGCAAGACGTCCGCCATGGCAACGCGGTTCAGCAGTGCAATGGGCTTCATCTTAGTGGTACGTTCTGGCCATGGCCTGATCAATAGAGGATATTAGAGTCTTAGGAGCTTTAAAAGGAAAAATGAGGCGGATGAGATCCGTGAAAGTTGAAGAGGTCACAGTACAGTTAATGAGTCTCTGACTCTTTATGCACAGATGGTGCTTTTACTTTAGCAATACTACAATAGAGCGTGACAGTGACCGCTCAGTTCTTATGCTGCCTTGTTCTGGAAGTAATTTCCCCATTCTTTTTTTCTTCATAGGCATTTCAGCTTAAATCAAACCAACGTCTTATATAAGCTCTGATATTAAACATTACAAGATTAAATTTGAAGCAAAAATGTATTGAAAATGTGAAATGAAGTATAAGGTCTAAACTATAATGCAAATGTATGGAATCAAAACATAAATATAATCAATTACTTTATGGTTAACCGTTTTAGATTATAAGCACAACATATTTAAAGGGGTCATGAACTGAGAAATCAAATTTTCCCTGAGCTTTTGACATATAAGAGGTCACCATACTATAAGAATATCCTGTAAGTTTCAGAACTGAAAACTTCCTTGTTAGTCCAATAAAAGCTTTTATTGACACCAGGCCCAGCAAACGACAGGTTTTTCAAAGTGGGAATCTATGACGTCAAAGGGAGGCAAGCACCGCCTCTGCAGAAGAAGATCAACGCCTACTTCATCACTGCCTGTTTAGCCCCGCCCACCGATTCACGCATGACATGCAATAGAATAGGTAGCCTAAAAGTAACATAGGCCTACGTGGTGTTAAACTAGATCGAGCTACCAAGCAATAAACATGCCGTTGAGGATTACAAAATATTGTGCAGTGCCTGGGCTCGACAGTAATGCAACATGTAAGTAACTGTTAATTCTAATGCCTGATCTGAAATGTAATGATTCATGTACAGTCAGATGTTCTTTGTCTGTGTGTCAGTAAATCAAACCAGTGACTAAACGTCAACTTGCGTTGTTTCTCTTAGTAGGATGAAAATAATCAGTTATTTAACGGTGATTAAATTCTATAAAGAAAGCGATCAAAGAAGGCTCCCTTTGCAATCGTTGGAGCAGCGTGTGCTGGAGCTGTCAGTCAAATGGCGAGAGTTTATCAGTGACGCGTCTATCAGTTTTATTCAACGAATCTCTTAACTATATCACGTTTGCACTGTTAGTGAAGATGAAAGCATTCGTTAGTGTACAGAAACTGAGTTGCAATGACGAGATCACTGCTTTCATGCTCTCAGCATGTCTGTGATCGGCTACAATGTTTATCTCTGCAACCTATAATGCCACGATCTGAATATAATGCCATAGATCTAAATATAATGCCATAGATCTAAATGTAATGCAAAACTTTTCACGATTAGTTAACCATGAGAGCTGTAATAGTAAAAACGCGCTAAAAGAGAGAGTAATACTTAGCTATTTCAAATGGAAAGACATTAGCCAATCACAGCAGTGGGCGTTTACACCGAAGTCTCACAGCAGACACGCCCCTTAAAACAGAGCGTTCAAACCAGAGGGCTAAAATCAGGGTAGGAAAAGTGCCTTTTATTTATAAATTATGACAGTTTTTGATGTAAAAAGCATTCTAACATTATAAGTGCACCCCAGGAAACATCATAAAACAATAAAACAACGCAGTTCATGACCCCTTTAATATTTTTTGGTAGCAAAATATTCAGATAAACACTACCGTTCAAATGTTTTGGATCAGTACCATTTTTTCCTTTCTTTCTTTTTTTTTTTAAATAAATTAACACTTTTATTCAGCAAGGACAAATTAAATTTTATCAAACATTCAAAAAGACAAAAAGACTTTTACATTTGTTCCAGAAGATTTCCATTTCACTTCCAGAACTGTACTGTTGAGCTCTATTGCAGAACATAATATAAAAATCTCTATCCCTTGAATACTGAGAGTATCTGTTCACAAGATGCTTAAATATACAGAGTGTGTCCTTAGATACAGTGGGGAGAACAAGTATTTGATACACTGCCGATTTTGCAGGTTTGCCCACTTACAAAGCATGTAGAATCACATTGTATGATTTTTAAGTAATTAATTTGCATTTTATTGCATGACATAAGTATTTGATACATCAGAAAAGCAGAACTTAATATTTGGTACAGAAACCTTTGTTTGCAATTACAGAGATCATATGTTTCCTGTAGTTCTTGACCAGGTTTGCACACACTGCAGCAGGGATTTTGGCCCACTCCTCCATACAGACCTTCTCCAGATCCTTCAGGTTTCGGGCTGTCGCTGGGCAATATGGACTTTCAGCTCCCTCCAAAGATTTTCTATTGGGTTAAAGTCTGGAGACTGGGTAGGCCACTCCAGGACCTTGAGATGCTTCTTACGGAGCCACTCCTTAGTTGCCCTGGCTGTGTGTTTTGGGTTGTTGTCATGCTGGAAGACCCACCCACGATCCATCTTCAATGCTCTTACTGAGGGAAGGAGGTTGTTGGCCAAGATCTCGTGATACATGGCCCCATCCATCCTCCCCTCAAAACGGTGCAGTCGTCCTGTCCCCTTTGCAGAAAAGCATCCCCAAAGAATGATGTTTCTACCTCCATGCTTCACGGTTGGGATGGTGTTCTTGGGGTTGTACTCATCCTTCTTCTTCCTCCAAACACGGCGAGTGGAGTTTAGACCAAAAAGCTCTATTTTTGTCTCATCAGACCACATGACTTTCTCCCATTCCTCCTCTGGATCATCCAGATGGTCACTTCAGAGGGGCCTGGACATGCGCTGGCTTGAGCAGGGGGACCTTGCGTGCGCTGCAGGATTTTAATCCATGACAGCGTAGTGTGTTACTAATGGTTTTCTTTGAGACTGTGGTCCCAGCTCTCTTCAGGTCATTGACCAGGTCCTGCCGTGTAGTTCTGGGCTGATCCCTCACCTTCCTCATGATCATTGATGCCCCACGAGGTGAGATCTTGCATGGTGCCCCAGACCGAGGGAGATTGACCGTCATCTTGAACTTCTTCCATTTTCTAATAATTGCGCCAACAGTTGTTGCCTTCTCACCAAGCTGCTTGCCTATTGTCCTGTAGCCCATCCCAGCCTTGTGTAGGTCTACAATTTTATCCCTGATGTCCTTACACAGCTCTCTGGTCTTGGTCATTGTGGAGAGGTTGGAGTCTGTTTGATTGAGTGTGTGGACAGGTGTCTTTTATACAGGTAACGAGTTCAAACAGGTGCAGTTAATACAGGTAACGAGTGGAGAACAGGAGGGCTTCTTAAAGAAAAACTAACAGGTCTGTGAGAGACGGAATTCTTACTGGTTGGTAGGTGATCAAATACTTGTCATGCAATAAAATGCAAATTAATTATTTAAAAATCATACAATGTGATTTTCTGGATTTTTGTTTTAGATTCCGTCTCTCACAGTTGAAGTGTACCTATGATTAAAAATTACAGACCTCTACATGCTTTGTAAGTAGGAAAACCTGCAAAATCGGCAGTGTATCAAATACTTGTTCTCCCCACTGTACCTTCAAGATTCATGCACCAGCCATGAGCACAATATATGGATTTTTTTTGCATGTAAGATTGTGTTTGCTATGGAAGCTTGTTTCCACCATGGAATAAAAAATAAAACAGTAATTGTGACGTTTATCTCACAATTCGGACTTAATTTTTTTGTGATATAAACTCGCAATTGCAAGAAAAAGTCAGAATTTACATCTCACAATTCTGACTTTATTTCTTGCAATTCCAAGTTTATATCTCGCAATTCTGAGGGGAAAAAAAGTCAGAATTGTGAGATAAAAAGTCACAGTTACCCTTTTTTATTTTTTTTTATTCTGTGGCGGAATCAAGCTTCCATAGTTTAGAGAGAAATATCAAGAAATTGAGTTGCAAGATGTTGAATGTGTTCAGTGGTGAAAAGATCTTCATATAATGAATTCATTGGAATAGGCTGTTTAGTATGTGGGTGTGTGTGTTACAGAAGAACAAAGCATCTCAGAAAAGCTGGTATATGGTGTAGAGAACAACAGTACTCTACTGGAGTGCAGACCACGATCACTGCAGGCATCTGTAATGTGGTACATTCAACATGGCGTGGACATGGAGGAGGTAAAAACACATCTACAGGAGGACATACTATAGACTTGTATTAGTCTAATACAAGAGACTAACATCTGTCTCCAAAACATAACTAAGTAAACACAAATGCAATAATATAGATTTTACTTCAAACATGCAGCCTACATTTAAACACACAGAGTTTACTTGGATGATATAGAAGTAAAGCTCACATGGTCAGGCTCAGAAATTACAGTATTTTATCACAAGCAATGGTCTTTGAACCCCTGGTGAGAGACGGCTGTTAAATATAGATTAAAGCTTCATTGAACTATTCCAACCACAGGGAGGCTGGGTAATATAGCCCCCAGTGATTCATCTTAAATGGAAAAGAATAATGACATTGGCTATGTCACTGACCATCTCTCTGCTAAGACATTTCTCTGCAGAAACACGGTAGACTTTCACTATGGCACATGTATTAGTAGTATTAGCTTAAGTGAGCATCACTATTACTATTGCTCTCACTTGAGGTTTGGGATTAGAACAGACCACTGAAAGTATTATATTTTGACACGTAGCTCATAATTATACCTCAAATCATGTGAGTTGAGGAGAAGTGTATTGCTACTCTTCAGACCAATCAGATTTATGATTTTCGCCAGGCAAATGATAAAAAAAAAATGCATTAAAGTGCCCCTATTAAGCTATTTTTAAGGGTTCCTAATTTTGTTTTGGCAATCTCTTGCAATAGGGTTACATGAATCCAAGGTCAAAAAACACTTTAATTTTCTCATAATCAGGGCTTGATTGCGTGTGTATTTCAGCAGTGGTGTGTAACGCAGTCACTTCTACTAGCCACTTTGCCAGGTTGAATTTTATATAATATTTTTCAATTGTAGCCTTTTAAAAAGGCATCTGAAATAATAAACTAAGTGCAATGTAGTGTTGTCAAAAATATAGATTTTTCGATACATATCGATACTGAAATACCTGAAACGCTTCCAATACTCATTTTCTGCAAAATACATACACAATACCAGCTGCGCGTTCTCGCTCTCTCATCTCTCCGACAGCGCAT
The DNA here is from genome assembly GCA_039654105.1 of Coreius guichenoti. NCBI lineage: Eukaryota > Metazoa > Chordata > Actinopteri > Cypriniformes > Gobionidae > Coreius > Coreius guichenoti. The sequence goes on along the minus strand of CM077181.1, from coordinate 17,074,859 downwards.
TAACACACAAACCCACCTCCCCTTCCTCATACATTTCATTTGTTCCGGATGAATATTGTTGGTGTTACAGGGCTTGAATTTCGGCGTGGGATTGCACATAATTTTACTAATTTCCACAGATTTTGTGCTCACACCCATAGTGTGCGCACATAAAGCCACGTCTCAGTACAAAATTTTGTTATTTTTAGCTGCTTATTGTGCTTAAACTGTTAAATACACACAAAATAATGTCAAAATGCCGGTCTTGGCGAGTATTCACATAAACATAGTTATGGTTTAAACGTAAACAGTTGATGAATGTCAGTGAATGAGGTATTTATATAGTGCATTTCCTATGTACTACTGTATACCCAAAGCATTATACTGTTACAGTATGTGTAACAGTATAATGGATCCGTGCGTCAGGTCGTAAAGTGACAGCAGCCTAATATACCTGCTGCCAAATTATGAGATAATATTAAAAATATCTATATGGCAGTTTTTCCCTATGGTATAGATGTCAAAATTGTGGCCAGTGAAAATGCTGAGTGGCTAGTAACTTTGGAAAACCACTAGCCACAGTGGCTGGTGAGCAAAAAAGTTAATGTCAAGCCCTTTTCATAATATGCATTGCACAGCACCTCATTTCTAAAAAAAAAAAAAGTCTGAAAACGTTTCATTCAAAGATTCACTTTCTCTACAACCCTCCTTTCTGCCCAACCTACTCTGCTCTGATTGGTCGGACGGCCCAGTCCGTTGGTCTGTCGCTTACAGTGCGTGTCGTAAACTAAATGTCTATTACCATATCTGAATTTCAGCTCCAGAGGCTTTCTCAGCACTTGATACACAGTAATGCAAACAGTAATGATGGCGTCGGTTTTTCCATATCGATTCCAGCTCGAGTCCTCATCCTTTTGAAGTGTATGCAAAGTGGATTTGCAGCACTGAAAACAGCGTCTTCTCGACATGTCGACAACACAAACCAAACTCTTCCAGGCAGGCCTCAGCTACAACTACAGTGTTTGAGGGCAGGTAAAAGTAGGCATTGTTCGCGGCAGCCAATGAAGACCATAGCCTGCCAATTTGTTACATTGTTACGTAGGTTTGTGCAGAAACTGAGACTGAGATTCGTTTCGGCAGTTCAGAATCGATTCTTTCTTTTAGGAGACAATACATTTATTTGTCATGCACACTGCTTGAAAGGTAATATTCAAAAAAGCGTAATAGGCACACCTTAAAAGAGGAATTATCCAAGACTTGGATGTGGGCTGGCCCAAAACATCCTAGCAACCAGCCAGAACACCCTAGCAACCACACATCAACGCACTTTTAACTGGCGATTAACCACCAAAATAAGCTACATAAATTCGATATTGTCCTTTGTTTTTCCTCCCTCTCTCAGGTGAAAGGTGATGATCGTGTGATTCAAACCCCCCATGGCCTGTTGCTTCTTAAAATAGCGAAGGGAGACGCAGGAGTCTATGTGTGCCAGTCCACGGAGCACGGATTTGTCCAGACGGTGGTGCGTGTCACTTTGGAGGTGCTGGATGAGGGCAAAGTTGAGGGTCTATTCCATAAAGGGGAGGAGGAGGAGGAAGGCGATTCTCTGCACAGACCTCCGCCCTGCTCCTTTCCCAGCCTACCCTCTGCCTCCTCAAAGCTCTGGTACAAGGATTTCATGCAGCTGATTGGCTACAGCAACTTTCAGCGGGTGGAGCAGTACTGTGAGAAGGTGTGGTGCGTATCCGACAGGAAGAGGAAGAAACTCAAGGGAATAGCACCCAAATGGCGGTACACATCCGGGTCAGAGCAACGGGCGAGAGCACGGGCACCTCGACACACAGAGTAAAGACTGTTAGATGAGAACAACAAACCATTTAAACGCATGCTCAGTGCAGATGATCAAATATATTATTATTATTATTATTAAAAAAGAATGAATGACATTTAAAACACTGTCTACAGTTGTGTCATTCAATCTAAAAAACCATTACACTACAGTCAACATGCCAGATAGTTAAAGGTACACTAAGTAATTTTCTCATAGACTTCATGGATGTGAGGAAGCTAAGGTATACCACTTACATTATGTATTACTTTTGTATGCTACATTGCCGACTCATTACATTTTTTTTGTGATGATTTGCACTGCTGTGCAAAAGTTTGGGGTCAGTAAGTTTTTTTTTTTTTGTTTTAAGAAATTAAGATTTTTATTCAGCATTGAAGCATTACAATGATCAAAAAGTGACAGTAAAGACTTTTACACTGTTACAAAAGATTTATATTTCAAATAAATGAGGACTTTCTGTTCATCTAATCCTTAGATTCTGAACAGATGAGCAGAATGATAATACTTTCAATATTAATAATAATAGTAAATGTTTCTTGAGCACCAAATCAGCATATTAGAATAATTACTGATGGAACTGTTATTTTAAATTGTAATAACATTTCACAATATTACTGTTTTACTGATTTTTTGACCAAGTAAATGCAGCCTTGGTGAGTATAAGAGACTTCTGTAAAAAATGGTTTAAATTCAGTGAATGACATCCTGTTATTGGAAATAAAATGTTTGTTTTACATTTTTTTAATTCAGTTTAATGTTAATATCAGTTGGCAGTTTGGTCAAATCATTATTAAAACAATCAAAATTAAAAAATATTCATTTGTAACATTGAAAATGATTAAAAAAAATCGGTTTGAAGTATTGTATTATGGGAAATAGTGTTCTTTAAAGTGTTGTATACTACACACCCAAGTGGTCATCTGGCTTTTCCAAACATACAGAAAATTAGTAAAAGATACATACTGCATGCATACTGCAGTAGTAAGAGTAGTATGGTAGCATGCTGTTCCAAACATAGCCATGTAATTACTTGGTGTACCTTTTTAAATAGAAAGAGGAAGAAAATGTGTAATTGATTTGAATATTTGTACAGGGCTTTTCAAAGGAAATACCAAGGTTGCTTCTATGAGAACATGCCGTGCTACCTGACTGACTGGGCCGTTAAAAGACAAGGGGTTGAAAGACCCTCTCAGGATCTGACAAATGACATTTCCTCATGGACTGCTCTGAACAATGACAAATGGCGAAGACCAGTTGTCCTCTTGTCAACAATGTGAGATTTCCTATAAAGATTCACGGAATGACTTTTCCACTGTTGACAATTTAAATGTAACAGTTCCCGAGTGTCAACCTTGCACACATACTGAGTATATTTATCTGTATTTTCATTATTTTATAAATTATTTTATTTGGTGTAAGATTTGATAGTGTTTTTCTAGTGGTTTTAGATGTGCTCGTAGTTTTAACTGGACATGTATTACTGCAATCCAATTTTGTATATAGGCTTTTACATCATTAATCATAATGAATTTCTAGCGTTCACACCTTCAGCATTTAAAAAAAAAATCCCCATCATCTTCCTTGTTTAGTATTTTAAGATAAGCAACAATATTTTTGCTGTGAACTGCTAAGTTAGAACCAAATTATCATGATATTCCAGTGAGGTCAACCGTTTTGCTGTGTATCATGATGTTTCAAAGTATGTAAAATCTGTTGTGTAATAAATACCATAAATCCACACAGGGTCGAGATATAGCTGGTTAGCATGGCACTGTTGACCCTGTAACTACACCTTTCCCAGCTGCTGTTGAGATGAATGGGAATAATAATGGACAAGTTTCAGGTATCATTGACCTTCTTAGTACTCACACTGCAGTATGATATACACTACTGTTCAAAAGTTTGGGGTCGGCAAGTAGTTTTAATGTTTTTGAAAGAAGTCTTATTTAATGCCTTATTTGATGAAAAATACAGTAAAAACAGTAATATTCTGAAATATTATTACAATTTAAAAGAACCGTTTTCAATGTTAATATACACTCACCTAAAGGATTATTAGGAACACCTGTTCCAATTTCTCATTAATGCAATTATCTAACCAACCAATCACATGGCAGTTGCTTCAATGCATTTAGGGGTGTGGTCCTGGTCAAGACAATCTCCTGAACTCCAAACTGAATGTCAGAATGGGAAAGAAAGGTAATTTAAGCAATTTTGAGCGTGACATGGTTGTTGGTGCCAGACGGGCCGGTCTGAGTATTTCACAATCTGCTCAGTTACTGGGATTTTCACGCACAACCATTTCTAGAGTTTACAAAGAATGGTGTGAAAAGGGAAAAACATCCAGTATGCGGCAGTCCTGTGGGCGAAAATGCCTTGTTGATGCTAGAGGTCAGAGGAGAATGGGCCGACTGATTCAAGCTGATAGAAGAGCAACTTTGACTGAAATAACCACTCGTTACAACCGAGGTATGCAGCAAAGCATTTGTGAAGCCACAACACGCACAACCTTGAGGCGGATGGGCTACAACAGCAGAAGACCCCACCGGGTACCACTCATCTCCACTACAAATAGGAAAAAGAGGCTACAATTTGCACAAGCTCACCAAAATTGGACAGTTGAAGACTGGAAAAATGTTGCCTGGTCTGATGAGTCTCGATTTCTGTTGAGACATTCAGATGGTAGAGTCAGAATTTGGCGTAAACAGAATGAGAAGATGGATCCATCATGCCTTGTTACCACTGTGCAGGCTGGTGGTGGTGGTGTAATGGTGTGGGGGATGTTTTCTTGGCACACTTTAGGCCCCTTAGTGCCAATTGGGCATCGTTTAAATGCCACGGCCTACCTGAGCATTGTTTCTGACCATGTCCATCCCTTTATGACCACCATGTACCCATCCTCTGATGGCTACTTCCAGCAGGATAATGCACCATGTCACAAAGCTCGAATCATTTCAAATTGGTTTCTTGAACATGACAATGAGTTCACTGTACTAAAATGGCCCCCACAGTCACCAGATCTCAACCCAATAGAGCATCTTTGGGATGTGGTGGAACGGGAGCTTTGTGCCCTGGATGTGCATCCCACAAATCTCCATCAACTGCAAGATGCTATCCTATCAATATGGGCCAACATTTCTAAAGAATGCTTTCAGCACCTTGTTGAATCAATGCCACGTAGAATTAAGGCAGTTCTGAAGGCGAAAGGGGGTCAAACACAGTATTAGTATGGTGTTCCTAATAATCCTTTAGGTGAGTGTATATATATATATATATTTTTTTTTTTTTTTTTTTTTGCGCAGTCAAACGCACAGCCTTGCAAAGTATACTTCTTTTGACTCATACGCATACACAGGCGTTTGACGAATGCGCAGTTTTGAGCAATCTCGCGCCACGAGTTACAACCCATGTAAAAAAAATAAAATGTGCAACTGGCGCATACAAAGTACGCACGGTTACAAAAATCCAGCAGTGCGTACACTTCTGATGGCGAAATTCGCGTCACGCGCGCTGTACGCTGACCCTCACGTATGCGTAAAAAGTGAAGTATACTTTGGCCTTGTCTCCAGTCTTTAGTGTCACATGATCCTTCAGAAATCATTGTACTATGCTGATTTGAAACATCAAGAAACATTTTATATTATCAATGTTGAAAATGGTTGTGCTGCTTAATATTTTTGTGATTTTTTTTTTTTTTTTTTCCAGATTCTTTGATGAATAGAAAGTCAAATGAACAGCATTTATGAAGGTTTTTACTGTCACTTTGCTGAATAAAAGTATTAATTTCTGTCCACCAATCTTGACCCCAAACTTTTTAATAGTAGTGTATTTCTGTCATGACAAGTCTCTGAGAGATTGGCATGGTAATTGATATGGCAATGTTAATGTATTTGGTCTTGACGGAATAGATCTGCTGGGCTGCTGCTGTTGATTATTGCTGCTGCTGCAGAGCTAGTACAGAGACTTGCTACTGCAATACATTCACAGACATACTGCTGCTGCACATACATGAAATAACCCCCATAGCATATCAATACAGGTGGAGCTGGGGAAGGAGGAGGGTTTCTGAAAGCACACCGCAGACTGCTAACAGAAAACAATGCCAAGTATTTAAATGTTGAGCAGCAAGCTCATTGGCTGCTGATGCAACAGCAACCAATCAGCTGTGCTATGTAGATAACGATGTGATCACTAACAAATTGAGTTAAGGACCTATTAGCCTGCGCCATCTAGAGTTTCTTGACTAAACTTTGTATATATTATGTAAATTACATTATATACATTTTCTTGTTTGATACAAAGTATATCCTGTATGCCTTGCTTTGGAACTAAGAGTATGATGGGAAGAACTATATTGTTTTTGACATGATGGATGGATGCAGTTTGTGTTCATTGAGGTCCATAACATGCAGTATTAATATTCAGAGTCTGGATCACCAGACCTTGCTGTCTAGCTGCGTTGGAAAACGCATACTCTCTTGAGTAGGTACTTATTTTGAATAAGTAATTACTTTGTGACCATTAAAAAAGTATGTTCTATATAGTTTGAATATGTAGTATGAATGTAATCTGGACTTACTACATTCGTCATGTTGTCATTGTCATGTGACCTACCAGTGTCAGTTGCGTCGCTTTTGTGTATCCATCGTATGCACACTTCAGAATCTCGCCAGAGGAAGTAGGTCATCCAGGTACTTTTTGCCTACTCTTTTATGAGTATTGTGAATTTGGACATACTTTTTTGTCACATACTGTTTTTCACCTACTATATAGTAGAAGCTGCATTTGAAATCGCATACTTCCCTGACTTCAGCCTTGTCGCTTTCCACCACAGCAGTTCTCCTGCTCTTTCTTCTCATCTCTACTTATTGCAGATGGGCCTCCTAATTAGCAATATGTACGCCAGTCTGCAATGGAAATGATGTATTTCATTTATGAGTGAGAGAGTCAGCCAAGCATATCGCTGATAATGCCTCACCATAAACATGCGGCAGACCCCATGCTGATTCATTATAATGAAGATTGCTTCCTCAATCCTTCATTTTTCTCACATTTAAAACATTTCAACATAACACAGAGTACAAGAACCTTTTGCTCATGTTCAAATTCTGTACTTAATGTTTTATTATACTGAAATGATTAAGATTGATGTGTATCAGCCTGTGATATCTCAGCCTAAACCATTTCATCATGTTTTCTTTCAGTTCTTATCTAACCAGAATCTAAAATATTTGCCAGAAAATAATTAAGAAAATGTGCCATCTATTTAAAGCATTAGTTCACCCAAAATGAAATTCATGACTGACTTTCTTCTGTGGAACAAAAAAAGGAGATATTCTGAAGACTGTGCTTGTTTTTCTTTTCCAGGCAGTTCCATGAGTGTTGGAGGTTTCAATAAGTTTTATTTTAGTATTATTTATATAGCATTATATTATTAATATTTTGAATAGCTTTTATGTTTTAATTTTAGTTTTTTTTTTATTCTGTTATAGAATTGTTTTTTTTTTTTTTTTTTTTTTTTTTTTTAATCTATATAGCTTTATTTTTATTAATTGGTGGAATTGGTGGTGTTATAATTCTCCCCATGTTACAGCCATACCCAGTCCCCCCCTTTTAAAAACCAAGCAAATTTATTCTGCAAAAAGGGTTGACAAACAAGTACTGTTCGACTTTACTTAACATACACATATATTGTAAGAATATCGGTTACACTTTAGATTAGGGTCCAGTTCACTATTAACTAACTATTAACTACAACTTTTGCCTTACTAAACTCCTAATTTCTGCTAATTAATAGTTAGTAAGGTAGTTGTTAAGTTTAGATATTGGGTAGGATTAAGGGATGTAGAATATGGTCATGCAGAATATTAATATATGCTTTATAAGTACTAATAAACAGCCAACATCCTAGTAATATGCATGTTAATAACCAACTAGTTAATAGTGAGAATTGGACCCTAAACTAAAGTGTTACCAGAATATCACTAATGCTGATGAATAAACAGTATAAGGTAAGACTATAGCTGTCCCAAACTAGTTTTTTGTTAATAAAGTTAGTAAGTTGGTATGAGCCACCACATTCATTTAAAAATATACAAAGTAACTAATAAACTAATAAAGTGGGATTTTGGGGTTACGGAAACAACACTTAATCATGGTAAATACACAATAGCAACATGAACTGTTGGACACTGATCCTTATCATTGGTGCCTGCAATTGAAGAGTGCGCGCTACTAGCACAGTATAATGGCTGACAGGACAAGAAAGTTCGTATTTCTGAGGTGAGAGACATTACAATAACGGTAGAATAATGACACTGACGTATAGCCTGACAACATCTCATCTGAACGTAGATACTGAATCTGGAAAACACGTTTTTCTAATGCCTCTTTACTTAAACTGTGTCTGGCAGAAGTTTCAACAGCTTTCATGCACGTTTTTCAAAATAAAGCCTCTCATCAGAAAACAGAATTACATTTGTTGTTGTCGCGACCCACCAGTTGAGAAACATTGCCCTAAATCATTCTATCAACCTAGCATTGCAGCTAAATGGCTTTGCAATTACTGTGGGAGTCACAGAGGGGGAATGGAACATGACACTCCTGCAGTATTCACCACAACCACCACAGTCCTCCACCATCACGGCCACCACACTAGAGTCCTCGGGCATTATGGCAGCCACGCCAGAGTCCTTGGACATCATGGCCACCATGCCAGTGGTCCCAGTGCTTCTAAGTCTGGTGGTCCCAAGTCCAGTGCTTCCTAGTCCGGTGGTCCCGTTATCCCACTCTCCAAGATGCTTTTGATAATGGTCACCGCTATTCTGTGTGTTGGGCCACACGCACTTCTCTCAAGGTGGCGGCAGCTGCGTCTCCCTAGGTGGCGGTGTCCGCCACAGCTCCCTCTGAGCCTTTTGCCAGCTCTGTCACGGCCATGGAGGCTGTCCCTGCCCGCTCTGTCATGGATGCCGTCCCTGCCTGCTCTGTCACAGCTTTGAAAGCTATCCAAGCCTCTGCTGCACCATGGCCTCCTGATCCCCAGTGGTATTTGGTTCCATCTGCTCCACCCTGGAGGTCTTCTTCTCCGCCATGGTAGTCGTTGGCTCGGTTTGCTCCACCTTGGAGGTCTTCTGCTCCACCGTGGGTGTCTTTGGCTCCGTCTGCTTAGCTGTGATGGTCTTTGGTTCAGTCTGTTCCGCCTTAGAGGTCTTCTGCTCCATCATGGTAGTCTTCACCTCTGCCTGCTCCGGCTTGTTGGTCTCCTGCTCCACCTGGGTGGTCCTCTGCTCCATCAGCTCCGTCCTGGTGTCCCCCTGCTCTGCCGGCTCCGATCTGGCTTCCTGCTCTGCTGACTGCACCCTGGCTCCATGCTCTGCCGGCTCAGTCCTGGCTCGTTGTTCCACCCTCCACCCTGCTCCTAAACCCCTTTTGTTTCATTGGTTCTCTTGATTGTATCCGCAGGTGTCTCTTGTTTCCTTGTTATCTTGTAAGCTTCCCTGCGTAAATATGTCCCTTTGTTTTAGTCAGTCTTGGTCAGTTGTTGTCTTTGCATATTTTGTAAAGCTGTAGCGTTCTCGTTCCGTTTGGATTACCTTTGTGTATTCTTGAACAAACTACGCTGCACTTGGATCCTTGCCCCTCCTCTTCCTTGCCACTGTGCAACAAAATCTAAGATCCTAGTTGTAGCACTTTTATAAACAGGTGGTCATTATGTCTTTCATTCATTTTAACACAATAAATTGCCAGAACCTTATGACCTGATGGTCAGTTTGTCTTTGAGTCTTCAGCACCAGAAGTTGAAAATATAAAGGAGGCGCCAAAGCTGAAAGTTATCTATGAATCATTTCCTGAAGGTACATAAGTTCTTCATTTCTTACTGAGCACTTCTTTTCATTCCGTTGGTGTAGATTTAGGCTAATTTTAGTTTCTTGAAAGGAAAACTAGTCACACACTCATAAGCAGGGATATGCTCAGTTTCATTCAGAGCAAGTTTTATTGAACTCATTCGTCTCATGAGAAGAACACCTCTCACAGCCGGCTTCCTGTCTTTAGCTTTACTCACCTCGCCCACAGACTTCTTTTTATAAAAGATTCCTGAAAAAGTGTGTGAATGTGGTGTGCTTGTGGATGAAAGGCTTCTGTTGACTGTGCAACAGTGTTTTGTGGAGGTGTTTTATCTCTTCTTAACACACAGATATCCTCCTAATATTCAGCATAGTCACCAAGCACCTTTCATTTCTGCATGTGATCTTTTACTCCTCACCTGTGATTGTGAAGAGCGATGAAGCCCTTTAATGTGAATTATGTTTTCAATTAATCTTGCTTCTATAATTTGATGTACTTTTCAAGATACTTCAGACTTGATTTTATCCATTAGGAATTGATTGGATCATGAAAAGTGGCATACCTTAATAGAGCCAGAAAGAATGCGAGTTTGCTAAAGCAATGCTATATAGCACTGAAGAATCTGCAGCAACATGCATGCGTTATGATAATAAATATAGTCCATTATTATTTCATGTTGACGGTAAAGGAATGATTCCACCTTAAAAATGATTTACTCACCATTGTGTTGTTCCAAACCTGTATGATTTTGTTTCGTCCATGGAACCCAATAATAGATGTTTACTAGAATGTTCACATTGTTTTTTCATGACTGTGATTTGTAAGCAAAAAAGCACCATAAATGTAACCCATTTAACTCATGCACTGCATTTCAAGTCTTTTGAATACAGTAAATGGTTAGTTACTAAAAAATGTTGCCTTCCATTGTAGCTCTTAAGAACCAGTGAAGTTGGATGTGATGTATTTTAAAGGTCAGTAAATGATGACTGAATTTATGTTTGGGTGAACTAATCCTTTAAAGATAAAAAGGAAACCATAAATGTAAAATACTATTAATGCATACATCTAAGGGAACTGACTGCAGTTTTAACTAAATCCAGTTACTGCACCTGGTGAGTTATCATTTTAATAATCCATCAAACAAAATCTAAGTACTAATAATTATTTGTAATCTTTGCTGACATTCTGTTTCAGCTTTACTCTGGCACTCTCAGAAATGTTAAATCCTTTGAAAGGCTTTCATGTGATGCTCCGGTGCTGATATCATCACAGAGCACAGCTTAGTCCCACTGTTCTTTATCAAAGTTCATCAGCTCTCAAATAAACACTTGTCTCTGACTTCAGAATGACGCCAAAGGAAGCTGAGCAAACATGTTATCTAAAACCCCAGGCTGATTTTCACAGCGTCCATTAAAAAGCAGATTTTCCAAATATTGCAACTTAGTTCAGGATAAATCCCAAATCAGTTTCTCACGAATTCAACAGCAAGAATTACTTGTAATGTCGGTGTAAATGAGGGCATCTTCAACCATTATTTTAACATTTCACAGTCATATAAATGTAAGTGCATTTATGTCATGACAACTGAGTGTTTGGCTTGGTAATGGATAATGACAATGGCATGACAATGTTAATATGCTTGATTTTGACAGAATAGATCTGATACACTGCTGCTGTTATTGTGTCACAGTTGCTGTGTTGAACACTCACGAAGACATAGGAGTAGATTTCCAAGAGTCTATTTTAAATCCAATAACAGAAATCCAAGAAATCACAGGGGAAACAATACCACACAACAACTAAAATACGACACCAGACAAAGAGCATACCAAAACTGAGGATATAAATAGAGAGCAAATGCAAGGGCAATCAAATGAGGAACACCTGAACTGAATGAATCAAACAATGTGTAACCATGGGAACAAACAGGCAGGGAACAGAGAGAACAGAACTAATTACCATACTATAAAACTCATTATGAAACTCAGGCATGAATAAAACAGAAAAACATGACAAAAACAAACTCATAATGTGACATATTGCTGCTGTGAGCAAGTAAGACATGCTGCTGCTGTACAATATTGCATACATAAATTACCCATAGCAGATCTATACAGGTGGAGCTGGGGAAGGTGGAGGGTTTCTGAAAGCGTGCTGCAACTGCTATAGCAAATGCTAACCATTCGTTGAAGGTTGAGCAGCAATCTCATTGGCCACTGATACAGCAGGAACCAATCAGCTGTGCCCTATAGAAAATTATGTTATTGCAAGCAGATTGAGTTAAGGACCTGTGCCATCTAGAGTTTCATGACAGGACTTTGTATTTTTTATCAAATAAATGCAGCCTCGATAAGCATAAGAGACTTTTTTTCAAAAAACAAAATCTTACCGACCCCAAACTTTTGAATGTTGGTGTATAATGAAATTGTCATTATAATGTTAATGATGATGCCTTGTTTTTTTGGTGAAATATAGCCTGAACATGTTCTTTACTCGTTAACTGAAGACAGAAAATTACATTAGGGTAACCCTGAAAATGTTCTATTTTTAAGGAAAGCAGTAGCTGCTGTTGTCGTCGTTAAGAACAGAGGTCACATAGGATAGCCATCAGTCCCCGCTCTGCAGAGCACAGTACAATACATCACATACAGGCACGCAAACACACTTGATGCTCACACACTCAAGGCTCCGCTTTACTCACACTGCCTGGAGCACAGTTATGGAGGAGGACAGCGAGGGAATGAAAGTAATACCCACAATTCATCAGTCTGTGTGACATTTCACCCACTACGATTCAGCGTGAGCACGCAGACACAGTGACTCAGAGAGATAGAGAGGAGAGGTACTGGCACCAAAAGAGACAGAAAGGATAAAAATTAAAAGCAGAGGACCAGTATTCATCAGCACTGAAGAAAAGAGAGGAATGTCATGAACATTTATTATGGATACAAATCATGTACAGTACAACCAAATCTTAATATGGCAAAAAGAATGCTAATATTCCTTCCATAAAGCAAAAATATAAAACTGGCTCATGTGAGTACAGTTGTATGCTGTCAGCACAGATAAGAAAAATTAAGACATGCATTGGAGAGAACGTCTCGGTTACGTATGTAACCCTCATTCCCTGAAGGAGGGAACAAAGACGTTACGTCAGTGACTGACAGAATGGAGGTTTCGCTTAGAAGCCTATCACCTTCGAGTTCTACAAAACGAGCCAATGGCAAGACAATGCCATGGGTCTGCGGAATTTGCATAGCGCAACTCCGCCTCACCTCGTGGGTATATAAGGAGCTGCGCGTGCAATCTCGCATTATGTTTTAATTACGAGGCTGAGCACCCCGGCCGTACCAGCGGTACAGCGGTTGTGGCAGGAGGACGTAACGTCTCCGTTCCCTCCTTCAGGTTACATACATACCCGAGACGTTCCCTTTCAGTCAGTCACTACGCGTTACATCAGTGACTGACGGAATGGGGGTCCCCAATCTAATCTCGCCACAACGGCTGTCTTCCAGCGTCCTGCGCTGACCTGAGCTCCCTGCTGTGAGTTTAGCACGAACGAAGGGCTAGGCTCAACGCCAATACCAAGGTACACTGGGAAGCATATCCCACATGGAAATATGCAACACAATGCCTGCCCGCAGGGAGGACTTAAGAATACACATATGACCCGAGTACGGGATGCATATGGAGCTCTCTGAGGTATCCAGCCCGCAGGGTGAAATGTTTCAACCCCAGGGGTGGCAAGGTGTCTTGCCAAGGGAAGACACGTGTTCGGAGAGACTTACCATGGAAATACACATGTGGGGGTTGCCCAGAGGGGGAACCATGCACATGGAGGCACCTAGCCTAACACGAGGGCTGACCAAGCGGGCATGCACTCTGGTGTCGGCGTCAACAGGGCTGGAGGAACTCAGGGCTTACTGAGAAACTCTTACTGAGTAAAATAGCGCACGCATCCAGTCCGTGGAGTGGAATGACGCAGTAAGCGATGACACCGAGCCTGTCCTACTTACTGGCCAATGGGAGCGAGTACACAAGAGGACACTGGTTCTACACGTAGATTGTAGAATCTCGCAAAAGTGGTGGAGTGTGGCTTCACCCCTAGGGGGCATGGCTGGCCCTGAACCTGATATGCCAGGACAATGGCGTCCACTATCCAGTGAGACAACCTCTAATTGGAGAGAGCCTTCCCTTTCTGCTGCACTCCGTAACAGACAAAGAGCTGGTCTGAGGTCCTGAAACACTGCGTCCTGTCTACGTAAGCACGAAGGGCGCGTACTGGACAGAGCAGTGCCAAGGCTGGGTCTGCCTCCTCCAGGGGCAGCGCTTGCAGGTTCACCACCTGATGCCTAAAAGGAGTGGTGGGAACCTTGGGCACGTATCCAGGCCGGGGTCTCAGGATCACGTGAGAGTTAGCCGGCCCGAATTCCAGGCATGCTTCATCAACCGAAAATGCCTGCAGGTCCCCTACTATCTTGATGGAAGCCAAAGCAATCAAGAGCGCCGCCTTCATAGAAAGGAACTTCAGCTCAACGGACTGCAGTGGCTCAAAGGGAGCTCTCAGCAGGGCAGATAGAACCACTGCGAAATCCCAAGAGGGCATCTGTAGAGGGCGAGGTGGGTTTATCCTCCTCACACCTCTAAGGAACCTGCTGACCAGGTCATGCTGTCCTACCGTTTTTGACTCCACAAGGTCGTGGTGCACAGAGATTGCGGCCACGTAAACCTTAAGGGTGGAAGGAGACAGCCTTCATTCCAACCCTTCTTGGAGGAAGGCGAGCACAGACCCGATCGGGCATTTTCTGGGGTCTTCTCTGTGATTAGAGCACCAGGTAACGAAGAGGTTCCACTTCAACACATTTGTCTCGTAGACAGAGCCCTAGCGGAAGTGATGGTAGCCACCACCTGTGGTGGTAGGGAACTCAAACCTGCCGTGTCCCGTCCAGGACCCACACATGTAGGTTCCACAGGTCGGGACGTGGGTGCCAGAGGGTGCACCATCTCTGAGAAAGTAGGAATAGGCTAGTGAGGGGCTGTCACGAGGAGTACGAGTTCGGAGAACCAGGTCCGGCTGGGCCAATGTGGCGCTACCAAAAGGACCCGCTCCTTGTCCTCCCTGATCTTGCACAGGACCCGTGCGAGAAGGCTCACTGGGGGAAACGCATACTTGCATAGGCCCCACGGCCAGCTGTGCGCTAGTGCATTCGTGCCGAGGGTTCCCTCGGACAGGGAGTAAAACCAGTGGCAATGGGAAGAGTCATGGGAGGGAAACAGATCTATCTGCGTGTCGCCGAACTGTTCCCAAATCAGCTGAACCATCTGGGGATGGAGTCTCCATTCCCCAGGAAGTGGCTGAAACCGTGAGAGCTCGTCAGCTGCACGATTCAGTTCTCCTGGGACGGCTCGAAGTGACCTCAGATGCTTCTGACTCCATAGGAGGAGATGGTGGGTGAGTTGCGACATACGGCGGGAGCGCAGACCACCCTGATGGTTAATGTATGCTACTGTCGCTGTGTTGTCTGAACGGACCAGTACGTGTTTGTCCTTCAACAGCGCTTGGAAACGGTGACCGCCGCTGCGGATGCCATATGCCCCAGGAGCGTCTGAAATAACTGTGGAACCATACTCTTGCCCTCGAATTGATGCAGGCAAGTCAGCAGTGACTGCGCGGGCTCGCTCGTAAGCTGCACGTACATGGCGACCGAGTCGATTTCCATACCGAGAAAAGAGATCCTCTGCACGGGGGAGAGTTTGCTCTTTTCCCAGTTGACCCGAAGGCCCAGACGGGCGAGGTGCCGGAGCACCAGGTCCCTGTGTTCGCAAACCTGGTCTCGAGAGTGAGCTAGTATCAGCCAGTTCGTCGAGATAGTTCAGGATGCGAACCCCATGTTGCCTGAGTGGCACAAGGGCTGCCTCAACGACTTTCATGAAGACAGGAGACAGGGCTAACCCAAATGGGAGTACCGTGTACTGGTATGCCTGCCCCTCGAAGGCAAACCGTAGAAACGGTCTGTGTCGTGGAAGATCGCTGCAAACCAATCCAACGGACGAACGCATTCGAATAAGCGTCTGGCTGTCATCATCTTGAATGGAAGCCTGTGAAGGGTTCGGTTCAAGATGCACAGGTCCAGGATTGGTCGTAACCCACCGCTCTTCTTGGGTACAATGAAGTAGGGGCTGTAGAAGCCGGACTTCATCTCGGCTGGAGGGACGGCCTCGATCGCACCCTTCACCAGTAGGGTGTCGACCTCCGCACGCATGACAGGGGCATTGCCACCCACCATGGTATAGCGGACTCCCCGAAAGCAGGGAGGAGACCGTGCGAACTGAATCGCATAGCCGAGCCTGATCGTTCGATTGAGCCAGCGGGACAGATTTGGAAGCTCTAGCCAGGCTCCCAAAAACTGAACCAGCGGGGTCATGCGAACCACAGGAGTACCCACGATGGGGCAGCGAAGAGGAATGACCATCCCAGACGTGGGAGGCATTGGAGTGTCCCGAGGTGTGGGCGGGGTCATATTCCGCATCCTGACAGAGGAGGCCAGGGAAGGACGAGCGTTCCGCTGCGGCCTTCTCTGACAGGGGTTTGGCGACAGAGGGGGATGAGAGCAGCGAGGCTTTGCGTCGCACGCTGTCAACCGCACCCTCTTGGGGCTCGGAGGTGAACATGTCAGATCTTTCTTTAACCATGGATAGGGTGCCGCCGACCGTGAGGCCAGCGACGGAAGGGGAAAACAAAAGATTCTTCCCCGGCCCTCCACCGGGTGAAGAAGTGGTCCTGCCACCATCTCCTGGGAAAAAGCTGTGTTCACCTCCGAGCTGCCCGTCTCAGGAGCGCCGCTTGGCCTGGCGTTTGGCAGGCTTAGGGGCCTTCCTGTGACCTCCTCCGCGCTCTGGCCTAGGTGAAGGCTGCTGCTGGGGCCGGGCGGGAGGGGCGAGAGCCGCATGATGGCGCCATCAATGGGGAGCACACTGAGGCGTCTGAACTGGCGGCTGGGTGGAGGCAGCAGCTGGCCGCCGGGGCAGAATATGCTTTATCGCCTAAGTCTGCTTCTGTGTGGCCGAGAACTGTTGGGCAAAGTCCATGACCACCCCGCCGAAGAGCCCAGCCTGGGAGATAGGAGAGTTGAGGAACTTTGTTTGCTCAGCCTCTCGCATATCTGCCACGTTGAGCCATAAGTGACGCTCCTGGACCACGCAAGCGGACATCACCTGACCGAGAGAGCGTGCAGCAACCGACCTCGCCCTACGGGCGACAAAGGTTACTGCACGCTTGCAACTCTTGCATTAAAGCGGGGTCAGCATTACCCTTGTGCATGCTTCTGAGCACCTTGGCCTGGTGGACCTGCAAGATGGCCATAGCATGCAAGGCAGACGCAGCCTGGCCCGCAGCTCTATAGGTCTTCGCCACCAGAGTAGACGAAAACCTACAGGCCTTGGACGGGTGCTTTGGGTCACCATGCCATGTTGAAGCACTCTGCGGACACAGTTGCATTGCAACAGAGCTCTCAACGGGGGGACCCCAATGTACCCTTTGGCCGCGGCGCCATCGAGAGCAGTGAAGGCAGAGAAGGCCGTCGAGCGATCGCGAAAACTTAGCGTGAACTTCCACGATTTCGAGACCTCCTCATGCACTTCCGGGAAGAATGGAACTGGAGGCGGGTGCTGACAGGTGTCAGCACGGGCCGCCCCCAAGAACCAATCGTCCAGCCTTGAGCGCTCAGGACATGGCGGAGGGTTCCACTCAAGCCTGATGCTCTTAGCTGCCCGGGAAAGCATGGCCGTGAGCTCCGGATCAGACTCGGGCAATGCTGGGACTCCCGAAGGAGGCAGCACAGCCGAATCCTCATCTCCAGAGGAATCCAGCCCACCTTGTGATGCGGCGATCGACATGGTGTCATCCGCCGGCGCTCCGAACGCTGGGACGAACCAGTGACCTTACCCGGCAACACCACGGGTTGCAATGTGCTAGAGGGGGGTGTGGACCGAGGAAGATTCGTCGGATTGTTCCACACCGTAACCCTCAGATCACCCTGACCACCACGACTGTAACCCTTGTTCCCCGAGAAGGGAACGAGACACTGCGTCGTGATGACGACACTTTGGGAACGCCCTCAGCGTAGCGCGTCTGAAGCATGAATGAAATCTATTCCAATCCTGATTGGTGCTGCGTCATGACGTAGTAGATGACGGCGTACCCGGAAGGTACAAAGGGACGCTGGCTTGCACAACACATTAGCTTTGCGATGAAGCAAGCGCTCTGCCCGTGATAGGTGTGGCGGCGAGATGCAGTGTCTCGTTCCCTTCTCAGGGAACAAGGGTTACAGTCGTAACCCAAGACGTTCCCCTTCGAGGGAACTCGCACTGCGTCGTGGTGACGACACTTTAGGAACGATATACCCACTATGCCACACCGCAATCACACCCGCCCTAGTGTGAAGCTGGAACCCAGGCACACTTAGGGCGCGAGCACTCTGGCGCCAGGCATTACAGGGAGTTGCAGACTGTAGAATCTTATGAAGGTGTGCGGGGTGGCCCACCTGGCCGCCTCGCAAATCTCCTGAAGCGAGACTCCAGAAAGGAGGGCCACCGAGGAGGCCATGCCCCTGGTGGAATGAGCCCTCACGGCTATAGGTGAAGGCAAATTGCGCACCTGATAAGCCATGGCTATTGCCTGGACAATCCAGTTACTGATTGTCTGTCTTGATGCAGGCAGCCCCTTCTTGGGTGAGCCAAAGCACACCAACAACTGGTCTGACTTCCTCCACTGTGAAGACTTCTCCAAATAAACTTTAATGGCTCTGACTGGGCAGAGCAGGTGAAGTCTCCCCTCTTCCGCCGTCCCGTGAGGTGGACGGTGGAAGGCCTGAAGAACCACTGACCGTGCCATATTAGATGGCACCTTGGGCACGTAGCCCGGTCTTGAATGTAAGATGGCCTTCACTCCGCCAGGGGCAAACTCCAGGCAAGTCGGCGTAATCGCCATGGCCTGGAGATCCCCCACTCTCCTCAGAGAGGTAACTACAAGGAGAAAGGCCACCTTCAGGGTCAGGTTCTTTGCCTCGGCCGACTCCAGCGGCTTGAAGGGGGCCTCAGCCAGCCCTTCAAGTACCACTGCCAGGTCCCAGGTTGGGACTCTGGAACGAGTCGCAGGCCTCATCCTCCGAGCCCCACGGAGGAACCGTACAACCAGATGGTGCTTCTCCAAAGGCCCATCACCTAGAGGCAAGTGGAAAGCCCCAATGGCAGCCACATACACCTTAAGTGTGGACGGGGTAAGCCCGGTGGAGAAACGATCTTGGAGGAACTCCAGCACTGAAGCCACTGGGCAGTTAACTGGGTCGACCTCACGTTCTCTACATCAAGTGGAAAACACATTCCACTTCAGGCTGTACAGCTTCCTGGTGGAAGGAGCCCTGGAGCTGAGTAGGGTCTCAACAACAATATGGTTTTTCCCACAACTTGCACAACTCATTGTGCAAGTCTGGGAAAAACGGAAGACCCCGGCGTTGAGCCCAACGCCTGAAAAAACGTTCGTCCAGCTTGCTTGGTGGCTGGACTACTTGTTTTTCCTGTGGCCAATCAATGTTAAGTTTGGCCACAGCGCGGGTCAAAACCTCGACCAGCTCCTCTTGAGCGGGTGAGTGGAGTGGCGATTCAGGCTCCTCCGCACCCACCTCAATGCTCAGCACATCTGACTCCTCAGAGCCAGATAGCTGAAGCATCGGGTTCTCCACCTCGCGGGAAGAAGCCGCTTCGCGGGCTTCCACACAAGGAGGGAGAACATCTGAACCCTCCGATGAGGATTGGGAAGATGCCTCAGCAGTCCCAATCCCCGTGGTCAGGTCCATTTGCGAGCCCCATGATCTTCGGCGCCGCGCTGCCTCGACAGACGCGGGCCCAGAACCACGGGGCTCGTGAGCTTGGCTGGCCTCATCAAACATGGCCAGCCGTGAGCGCAATACCCAGAGCGGCAGCCTCTCGCACTCGCCACAAGCAGCCCCCTCAAGGGCTGCTCGAGCGTGCTGCACGCCCAGGCAATGCACACACAGCTGATGTGTGTCCATGCCCGAAATGAAGCGGGGACACGGAGGCACACATCGTCTGAACTGCTCGCTCGCCATAATGCTTGTGAAACGTAGGACAAACAACACCAAATAGGACTCACAAAACACAGAGCGCTTAGCTGAAGAGCAAAAGCTAATGTGTTGTGCAAGCCGGCGTCCCTTTGTACCTTCCGGGTACGCCGTCATCTACTACGTCATGACGCAGCACCAATCAGGATTGGAATAGATTTCATTCATGCTTCAGACGCGCTACGCTGAGGGCGTTCCCAAAGTGTCGTCATCACGACGCAGTGCGAGTTCCCTCGAAGGGGAACCCCCATTCCGTCAGTCACTGACGTAACGCGTAGTGACTGACTGAAAGGGAACTGAGTAACTTGGTGGACAGAATATTAAGGGGCTGAATACAGATTCCTCTGGGACATCCATGAAGAAAGTGTAATAAAATGTGTTTGGGTCATGCAGTGCAGTGTTGCCAAGTCTGAGGTTTTCCTACAGAATAATAGGCTACTTTTAACCCCTTAACTGTCATTAGAACTTGGCACTCTATTTTTATTGCCTTTTTTCGTATTAATCATCATCATACATTAGGTATCATTCGAAAGCTTACGAACTTGAAATTCATCCTGTGAAAACCGTTTTGAAATCGGACGTTATACCATGGAACCTGTACTTTAAATTCTTTTAGTGGGCTCCTCCCCTAGTGGGCGGTGTCAGGTTTATAATCAAATAAACCTGACACCGCCTAAATAATTATAATCAAATTTATAATCAAAACCTTTTCTAATCTTGACAAAACGCATATCGTTGGAAAGGTCTGAGTCTCAAGGTTCCATATGTACATAGGTGACTATTGTATGATAGAAGTGATATTTGGACAGAAATGTATTAATTTGTTATAGGAGCGCCAAAACAAAATCTCATAGGAACTTCAATTTTTGTGATATCAACTTCAAATTTGGAACACAACTTGGTTAGATATATGGCTTTGATTTTATAGTAATTTTATATAAATTTATATAAAAATATATATTAATAATATATAAAATATATATTTTATGTAAAATAAAATGTTTAGTACAGTACATTTGATTTACAGTAAATTTAAACCTCCATAACTTTTTCATACTTTCATTTTTCACTCAGCAATAATCTGCTGAGTTTCTTTTTTAAAACAAGACCAAACATAGGTCTTTTATTAATGTTTTCTAAGACTTCTACTTTAATCTAAGAATGTTGTATTTGCTTTGTAAGCTGTATTTTGAGTT
This sequence comes from Coreius guichenoti, assembly GCA_039654105.1. Taxonomy (NCBI): domain Eukaryota; kingdom Metazoa; phylum Chordata; class Actinopteri; order Cypriniformes; family Gobionidae; genus Coreius; species Coreius guichenoti. The sequence continues at coordinate 17,053,851 of CM077181.1, read as the reverse complement.
TTAGTTTTGGGCTAGTTTTGATTAGATTTGATGATCTTTGTCCTGCAGCTCTGGAAAGCCATATACAGTATGCCATTGGTGAGAACATTGTGACATTGACTGATGAGTCCAGAGCATTCCAGGGCTTTAATGCAAAAGGGAGAAAGAACATTCGTAGGCCATTTCTGACAACAGAGGGGCCAAAACTGAAATTATGTATAAAAAAAAAAAAAAGATCTGAAATGTTTATATTAAAATATGATGGGACAAAACCAGTAGTCTTCAAATAGAAGGACAAGCACCATTGCTCTTGCAGGATTAAATGTCATCCTCTAGAATTGTGTGCCTTGACTGTCTACATGTCCCCTGTCCTGTTACACTCTGTACAATATGAAGAACTTAACCAACCACTGTCAGGATGGAATGTGTTTAATCTGAGAGTTATAACCCTCCATGTGGATATTCATGTCTTCATTTCCGCTTTGTAATCTCACATACTTGTGTACGCACATTACATAATCACAACCTTTGCTCTGTAAAAACATAACATCTGTTACTCGGGCAGCAAACACATGCTGACAGCTCAAAATATACAAGAAGACACACAGGAAATATTTATTTTTAAATCAATAGAATTGACTTGTAGATCTGAATGGCTTGTACACCTCGACACATCGTGTCATAAATCACAATTACAGTTGAAATTGGACTTTGTCACCAAGACATCAGGTCTCATTTTATAATAATGTATCCTTAGGTGTGTTCATTTTTTTGGCAAAAAAATATGCCTGCATCTTCAGTTTGGCTCCGTAATTAATATTTGGCCGAGATACAACTATTTGAAAATCTGGAATCTGAAGGTGCAAAAAAATGTAAATATTGAGAAAATCGCCTTTAAAGTTGTCCAAATGAAGTCCTTAACAATGCATATCACTACTACTAATACATTTTTTATATATTTACAGTAGAAAATTTACAAAATATCTTCATGGAACATGATTTTTGGCATCTGTAATTTTGACCCATACAATGTATTGTTGGCTATTATGGCCACAAATATACCTGTGCGACTTATGACTGGTTTTGTGGTCCAGGGTCACATATATAAATATAAAACAAAAAAGCCTTATTTTATATTATACTTTATTTAAATTTGTTCTAATATTAGTCATAAATGTTGAACAATTTATGTGATGGATCATCATTTCTGCATGGAAATAATTGCACACAGGTTTTATGCATAAATATGTTTGTGCTCACGGTGCTCACCCACTGTGTTTCTATGTCATCTCTTACATCCCACCAGTTGGTTTGTAAGCTTTAATCCGTGAGTGTCGGATATCAAGTGATACAAGTGATGAAAAGCGTTTGGCTAAGATGTGTGAGGCCTGAGCAAAATGAGTTTGCGCAGGGACAGAGTGTCTCATTACTTCAGCTTTAGTCATCTAACATGAGAGGCTGTATTCTGTGTTAGAAAATATGGTTTGCCACAGTCTTGCATCACGTCTTCTGACAGTTGAATCGTAGAAGTCACAAGCAATGGCACTATTCTCATTGCATTCATTTCCTTTCTTACTGGTGCTCTCTTAAATTCTGCTAACCCAACATGTGTTATTCATACAGACTTTGTCCTTTGGAAACCTGCTGAAGTGACGAATGTAATGTATATTTTTATTGCTGTATTATGTGATAGCATCAGTGCGGTGACTGACAGGTAGGCTCTCATTGACCACGGGCCAGCTAGCGTGTGTTTGGACAGTAGAAGCGGCAACAGCTGTGAGGCAGTGACGGCCTATAAATATTTGAGAAGAGACTCGATCTCTCAGTGTAGCACTGGATTACAGTAACCTCCCTAACTTTACGCCCCCGTGGGCATGCAGAGCCAGTGAAGGTGATATTGAAGTATAACTTCTCACCTGGTCATGAAAGTTACACCTGAAAAGTGATGCTATTTTTCTTCTGTGTTCCCTTCCACAACAACCAGGACATGAAACTCAAGGTCATCCAGTTCAGTCGCTTTGAGATGTGACGAGAAGGCCAAAGACTTTCATTAGCAACCTAGGCTCATTGGGAAAATTTGCCTCTATCTGCATTTTTGCAAAATTACCTATACACACAATTCACTCAAGAGGCAGTAAAATACCAACCATACAAAATTGTATATTTTAATTCCTTACACAATTATGATTACAGGGGCAGATATCAATTAAGAAAGACTTATTTTTGTGTGGTTCCTTGCACAATACTATGCCCTGAGCTTAAAGGGATAGTTCACCCAAAAATGAAAATTACCCCCTGATTTACTCACCCTCAATCCATCCTAGGTGTATATGACATTCTTCTTTCAGACGAATACAATCTGAGTTATATTAAAAAATGTCCTGGCTCTTCCAATCTTTATAATGGCAGTAAATGGCTGCCCAAAATTTGAAGACCAAAAAAGTATATCCATCCATTATAAAAGTAATCCACACGGCTCCAGGGGTTAATAAAGGCCTTCTGAAGCGAATCGATGGGTTTGTGTAAGGAAAATATCCATATTTAAAACTTTATAAAGTAAAATATCTAGCTTCCACCAGACTGCCTTCCGTATTCAAATTACGAAGAAAGTGTAACGCCTCTCGCAGTTCAAAATGCTTACGCTACGTCCAACGTCATCGTCAAGTTGAATAAGGAAGGCAGTCCGCCCGAAGCTAGATATTTTACTTTGTAACGTGTTAATTATGGATATTTTTCTTATTACTTTAATAATGGATGGATACACTTTTTTGGGCTTCAAATTTTGGGCTGCTATTATAAAGCTTGGATTAGCCAGGACATTTTGTAATATAACTCCGATTGTATTCGTCTGAAAGAAGAATGTCATTGTTATAAATTCCCTGTGTGTTTGTGGAGAGTTTGTTATTTCCTGTCTTGTACCATGTTTTGTAGTCCTTTGTAGTTTTTCATGTAGATTAGTCTTCCCAGGTGTTTCCCATTTACCACACCCCCTTGTTATCTTGTTAACTTTGTTTCCCTTTGTGTATATATACCCCAGTGCTTCAGTTGTTGTTTGTTGGTTGTTGCTCCTGTGTGTGTGTTCCTGTTGTTTTTGCGCTCCTGCCTGGTTTTGGATACCCTTGTTCTTGGATATACTGTTGATGTTGTTTGTTATTAAATCGTTCATGCTGCATTTGGATTCTCACTCCGCTTCATCCCTGCTCACACGTTACAGAACGACCGGACCAAAATGAATCCAGCAGCACAGATTATGCATCTCCGTCAGGGAGACAGGCCTATTGAGGAGTACATCATGGACTTTATTGAGCTGGCACATTTGACTTTTTTGGATAAGGTTTGCCTCATGATTTTTTTTTTAAGGGGGGCTATCAGAACCGCTCAGTTCAGCTATGCCATTGCACAACCCTAATTGGACTCTGGAATTTTATATCAATCTGGCACTGCAACTGAGTGGTTCTGCACTCACTGTGGGAGTCGCAGAAGAGGAACACTGCACTCCCGCAGTGCCCACCAGTCCAGAGTCTTGTCTTGTCATAGTCACCGTCCAGGGCCCAGCGACGTCTTCTGTCCACTGACCAGCGTCCAGAGAGGGCTCCGTCTCCTTCCATCCCGAGTCCAGAGAGGGCCATCCATGGAGGCTGGCCCTGAACTGCCTGAGCCGCCATGGCTCCCTGAACTGCTTTTGTTATTTCCTGTCTTGTGCCATGTTTTGTACTCCTTTGTAGTTTCATCTTGCGTTTGCTTTTGTTAACTTTATTGGTTAGATTCAGAGGAGGTGGTACATTATTTTCACTCACTGGACATTTCACTTTTGCAAGAAACACATAATATAATTTTTGCAGAGATGTCACGTATTGTATCATGGCACGTATTTCCAAATTATCCTGTGTTGTTAATGTATCAACAAACAGTCTGATGGTATGTTGTTTTAGTAAATGAAAATATGTTTGTGCTATCACTGCTTGTTTAATATTTTGTGGTATGTTATGGTTTTTTTTTTTTTATAATTGTATCACAGCTAAAATGTGCCAGAACATTAATGTTAACCGCTATGCAATTTTTATAGTGAATTTAAGGGGAAAAGCAAGTGTTTACAAACGTGTTTCTGATAGTTTTGAAGTTAAATAGGTAACTCTGAATCCAGCATGAGTAAAAGTGAAATGTTCACCCATTCGTTCTTTGTGATGGCTGCAGTTGTCAGTCCTGTCACATAAAAGCGTTCAGCATTGCAGATGTTAACCCGGCACTCCATATGCTGGGAATAGTGTCATTACGCACCTGCCTTTGTTATTCCAAATGATAGAGAGGGAACAATTATGAACTTCTAAGCAACGTCTCAGTACTGCACCACTAGAAAATGCCAATATTTAAGCATCAACAAAGCCTATTCAGTGCTGCATAAATGTCTGAACATCAGAGGTAGTGGATATCCCACTATTCTAAGATGTAAATAAATTGCAGGTATTATTCTGAAGGATTACAATGTACAATGTCCTTGATCATTTCAGTCTGGCTAAAACCGTTTTTGTGGCACATTTCAGCTGAGATTGATTTGATGCAGATTTTTCAAAAAGACTGTTATTAAGACTGTGTTGCACCAACTAAACTGGACTCAACAACAAACCCACAACCTGTAAGTATGCACTATGAGTACATTTCACATGCAATGAGAGTATTCACATAGTCTTAAATGAACAGTAGAAAAAAAAAACATCCTATTTAATTCTAATGGTTAGCAAAAGGGTGGAAAATGGCCATGAGAGGTAATTTTGTTGCAAAAAAGCTATAACTCACTTGACTACCATTGTAACTGCACATCAGAAAAAAATGTGATTTAATATAAAGCAATAATGAAACCTCAATAACTTTCAAATTGTAACCATGAATTGGATCATTCAAATGTCAAGAGCACAGTGCGGCAGATGGTCTCTGAATGTTTGCTTTCAGCTTGAAGACATGTTGGGGTCTGTATCCACCATGTTCCCAAAAGCAAACATTTACTAAATGATATGCCTGAGGTCTGGAGAGAGTGTGACTCATTAAAACAACATTGAGAATCGAGGGCAAGACTTTTGAGATAGGTTTTATCCCCATCTTGTTTTACACTTCGTCAATTATACAGTGCTTAGTGTCTAGACCTTGCTATTGCGTGACTCCATCAAGGACAGCATGTGGCAGGAAGATTCTGCTTGTGTAAGCACCTCACCTAAAACCCATCAACAAACCATGTCAGTCAAGCCTTCATGGTTTGAACATCCTCTTGCTCTGTGATTCATCTCAACAACCCCCCCAACAACAAAGAGGCGACAGATTTTGTGGTCACAGAAAAAACATTTGAAACGAGTGTTAATACCAGGTGTAACGGTAATGTGTCTTGGCTGACCACTTGTGATCAGTTCACAGGCTTTCCCTCTCACTCGCTCAATTCCCGGTATATTTTAATTTGCGGTGTCAGGGAGCCGCTATCAATAAGCGGGAGACTCCCAGACCTTCCGGGAGAGGTGGTATGTCTGTATAATATAATATAATTTAATAATATAAGGAATAATTGACGTCGGGCCATTGAATTATTAGAAAATTGTGCGCATTATTTTCTAATAATTCGATGGACTGTGGTCAACTACGGTTACCATGCCTCAAAACATTTTTCAGATGTGAATTTCAAGACATTTGTCAGGTTTTTGTCCTCAAAACACTCTTGTGTGTAGGACTAATTACTTACACATCCCATCCCACGCCTCTGTTGTTAATTACTAAATGTAATTTTAGAGATATTAACGGAGGCTTGAGCCATTGATAGACTAATGCAGTTATTAATGCGGTTTATTCTTAGGACAAGGTATCTTTTTAATGTATGTTACTATGCCCTTTATTGTACAGCCCTGTATTGTACAGCCCTGTATTGTACAGCTCTTTTAATAGGTTGTTGTGTGTATTTATTAGAATTTGGGTGTTTTGTGTGATTCCATTCAGGGCTCGAAACTAACTTTTTTACTTGGTAGCACACACACAGCAAAAATTTAGGAGCACCACAGCTAAAATGTTTATATATTATATTATATAATATTTAAATGTGTGCGTGTGTGTCTCATGTGCAAGTAAATTGGTCAATTGTCAGAATTAAAAAGTTGCTTGTCTGGAAAAAATTGGATTTTTGTTTTAAAAATATAATTTATTATGAAGCAATATTCTCACTAGTGTTCTAGCAGTTCTATCATAGCCTATTTAAATCTGCATATTTGTGATATTTACCCCGCAGGCATTTTTTTTACCTTTATAAAGGGCATTTTTTTCCCTAATCTTATTAAATGTATGCTTCGTATTTCATTTTAAATTATTAAATTTGATTAATAAATTCAATTAGAATAATAAGACACTATAGGCTGTTGCCAATCAAATTAAACATTTACACTGAAAAAAATTACAATTGCATTGAATAATGTTATGAGATTGTTTTAAATATATTTTGAATGTACAAATAAAAAATGTTGGAAAGAATGATACTTTTAAACGTTAAACTAAACCGCCAGTAGGTGGCGTCAAGTGACCGTCTTAATGAGTCATTCATTCAAACGATTCGTTCAAACGACTGATTTATTCAAGAATGAGGCAGTTGTTTATGAATGGGTCTTTGAATCTTTGACTCAACAGATTCGTTCAAAACGTAATGAAAGAGTGTTGCTGTGAAACACGATATGGTTCTGCTGTGATCTTTGTTTGGAACTATTTTCGCTGCTGAAACAGAACAAAAACAGTTAATATTGCGTCTAAAATGTAAGTGACTTGATTTTAACTGTTTATTGAACTGTTGTATGAAATCAATGTCACATTTTCAATCGTTGTGTGTTGCGCTGATTTGTTTTGATTTCTCCTCAGAGGCTGCACAAGCCTCAACAGCGCAACCTTGTTACAGTCAGTAACATGTCATGTACATTATTATCCACCATCAATCGCCACTTACACTAAATTAAATAAAATCAGAATCATTCTCGCGTTTTGGTGATTCCTTAGTTATTTTTTGTTATTGATGTTTTAATCAGACGACTTGTCCGGTCGGGCAAGTAAAATTCACTTTCACTTGCCCCTTCAAAAAATCCTTCTCTCCTCAGCTCTTTACATATTGCGCGCTGGTTAGCTCCCTGTCACATGAGAGGGAGTGATTGACGGCTAATAACCAACCTAAAGTCTGCTTTAAAGTTAATAGCATAAAGATGAAGTTTAATCGGTTATGTGATAGAATGGTGGATCAGTCACTGACTGTATCAGCTCACAGCAGGCACATACTGTGCAGTAATTAGCGAACGTTTTGTAGAGAAATGAAAACAGGTCGCACCTCAACAATTATTTGCACTCGCACAAATGCTCCCAAATATTTTTTGAGATCGCACAGATTAAATTTCGGCGCATATGCGGCCAAAATGGTCGCAATTTCGAGCCTTGCCATTGTCTGTACCTGTTTGGTATTGTGTGAGCTACTAGATGTTTGAATTTCCCTAAAGGGATGAATAAAGTATTCATCATCATCATCATCATCATTAGAGAGAGAGAGAGATTTAGCATGTGTGAATTACCTGAGTCTGTGTGTCTCTCAACAGTGTTCGACAGCAGAGTTGCTACTAATAGCAAAACTGCAAGTTTATCTGCTTCAAGAACAGTGCCGTTATTACCTCGCTACTGAGAAATGTCATGTAGCTTTTAAGTTGCTAAACTATTTTACTGATAAAATCATTAGAGCAGCACTGACAACACATTTCTGTGTGAGTGCTTTCTGTAACATAAGCTGAACCAGTAATGGCAAAAACCCACCCACTTCATCCTCAAAACCTTCCTATACCAGCCAGGATCTTTTAAGTACATAATCTCCTGCTGATTGTTGTCTATGCTCCCTCTACATCTATTATCCACAGCTGCCTATTTCTCTCTCTCTCCTGCTCTCTCACTACACATCACTACTGATTTCCTGCCTGCTCCTGATTGGTCCACATGAGCAGGAGGAGATTAGGGCAGTCCCTACTCAGCTGGAAGGGTGTCCAAAGAGCTCAAGGATAGAGAGAGAAATGCTGTCTCTTTAAGAGTATTTTTAGGCTGATAGTTGATGATGGTCATTGGTGGGGAAAATCAGAGTTAGTGGCGGCAGTGCAGTGGCAGCCTGTGAACATGGATGACAAGGGGAGACGCTGATGTACTGTGGATTTAACAGCTTTTTAAGGGAATTCACACAGACTAACGCCATTAAACACACTGGACTTGGGTTACTTGTATGTGTTCAACCTTAATTTGTTGGGGCTAAAATTAGGTAAGTGTTGGCAATCATGTATTTTCATTTATTTTATTTTTAATAATATAGAAAAGTTTATTTGCTAGACATGTTATTGGCTCCTATGTATATATTCAACAGTGTAACCGTACTCTTTCATACATGCAAGCTTTACATCATGCTTGGCTTGCAGATATGAAATGATGCTATTATGGAGGATGGGGGTTTGTTGACCAGTGTGAACTAGCTGTCAAGCTATTTTTTTTTCTGGCTGGACAACCCAGTCCATCTTATTCCTCTCTGAGGAAGATATTTAAATTTAATGAAACTGGCGAACAGTGTGTGATCAAGTTACAGTATTGATTACAGCCTGACCCTCTGCTGTACTCCACATGCAGAGAGATTTGTGTGCATGTTTGTCTTTGTTTGTGTGTGTGTGTGTGTGTGTGTGTGTGTGTGTGTGTGTGTGTGTGTGTGTGTGTGTGTGTGTGTGTGTGTGGTCCAGGTAAACCCTGCGTTATGAGGACAAAATGTCCCTACAAAGATGGACATTTTTGGTCCCCATGAGGAAAACTGCTTATATATCAGACTAAAAGATGTTTTTTGAAAATGCAGAAAGTTTTCTCTGATGGGTAGGTTTAGGGTTAGGGGATAGAATATACAGTTTGTACAGTATAAAAATCATTATGTCTATGGAAAGTCCCCATAAAACATGAAAACACAACATTTGTGTAAGTGTGTAGATTATAACATCCAATTAATAATACCAGCATGTGTGCTTCAAATATACTCATATAACATGAATAAATACTGCTGAGACAAAGCCAAAATATGCGAGACCTTGTGTGATGAGTGCACGTGTGAATGTGTATTTTTCAACGTTCATCTGTTTGTGTCCTCGTGTTTTTGTATTTTTTTGCAGTGTTAACACATGCTTGCATCCTTTTCTATAACTATGTTTGTCCAAGAGAAGCTGAGACACTTAAAGAGACTGAAAGAGAGAAAGTTTGTTTCAGGATATGAAAAAATGTCAAAAGGTTTAGGCATGCTTGATGGAATAACATGTCAGGGCCAGTGAAGCAGCAGAGCTTACTGAAAACAGGAGCGAAGACTTGCTCCTACATCCCCAGACATCAATCAATCAAACAAACACACACACAAACAAACAGAAGAACTATACATTGTCCAGAAGAGCAATACATTGTATGCATTGAGCTTTACATTGAGTGAGAGCGGGATTTTCTGATTTTTAAGGACCTCCTAATGATCTTCTTACAACATAAATAAATAAGGGCAGCTCTATTATAGTGTGTGAGGAAAAATATTAAGTGTGATACTATAAAGACATGTTTACTTTAAGTTAAAGCCACAATATGTAATTTTCCACAGCTAGAGGTCGCTTATTCAAAACAAAGGCGTAGTTTGATGACGCCTTGATTTCGCGAAGCTTTTATTAAGCTGCAGACGACCACTTCCGCTTCTTCCGCTCATTCGTATGTGGGGTAACCCAGCACTGTTTTTTCAAACTAGATACACTATTTGAGGGTGTTGAAAAGTTACGTTATAATGCTTCTCTGTGCATTCGCTCGGTGGCTACTATGAGAAACTTGTTGCACACTGCAGTAAGCTAGATCGATATTAGGCATGGTAAAACATGGTACTCGCGGTAAATCAAGAAAACGAGATTTAAAGCTCTATAACAATGATTATTTTCTGTCGATGAATGTATCCAAACAGTTGCTCACCTGTCTAATAAAACACATAATATATTAAAGCGTCTTTGGTGTTTCCATGGTTTCTACAAAATAAAACCGGAAATCGAGGGTAACGCGGGTATGATGTCATTGACAGGTGATGCACGGACATGGTCCATGTCCTGGTCAAAATTGGAACATTCTTGGAAACATTTGGGATAATGTAAGTACACAAGTCAACAAAATATATAAAACATTGTTCTAGTGGTTTTTGGATATTTTAATTCAAAAATCTTACATATTGTACCTTTAATGTTGTCCTAAATTAAATGATTGACTTTTATATTGTCATTTTACTAAAGAAAATAAATATAACATTATCTGGAAAATACTGCATATATGTACATATATATATGCAGTGGTGTAAAGTATTTCAGTAAATGCAGGCTAAATAGTTACTGTAACCTACTTAAGTATCTTTTTGGCTACTTTGCACTTTGATTGAGTATCAAAGATATTAGCAACTCTCTACTATTCTACATTTTTGAATAAGCATATGCACTCTTTATTCCAATACATATCTTGTGCGTTTTGCCTTTACTTTCCCAAACTTTTCAAACATGCTACTTTACGTGAATGTGAGTGCATTAGCAGGTAGTTGTTGAATATATGAGATGAGGGCATGGCAGCCGGTGAAGAGGCCGAAAGCAGCATGTCCAGTGCAAGTAGGCTGTGACTATTTACTTAACGTTATTTTATTTATCCGTTATATTGAGACACCCGTTATATTTTTGAAAGACTTATTAAGAGACTTATATAGACGTTTTAAGGCCTATTCACACCAATAAAGATAATTACAACAATAACTATATTAGCGTCCACACCAGCGGACAATGTTATTCTGTTCATTCTGATTGGCTGTCATTGTTTATATCATTCATCAGATGAAAAAAAAAATGTTCTGAAATTGATTTCAAGGATATTGTTTCTCTGTGACATTATTGTTATAGTTGTGGTATGGACTCTGCTATTCTTTTATATTTAGAATGATTTTTAGAACAATATCTTTATCATTATTACTGTCCTTGGTGTGCCTTATAAAAGGCTGTTGTGTTGACCTTGATTTATTGTAATATTGAGGTGTTCAGTTTTATTTTGATTTTAGAAATTGAAGGGGACATATCATGAAAATCTTACTTTTTCCGTGTTTAAGTGCTATAATCGGGTCTCCGGTGCATCTATCAACCCAGAAAACGTGAAAAAGGACAACCCAGTAACTTTGTTTTGGTAAGCCGTTCTCTGAAAGCATGTGAAAAAATCATAGACTGTAAAAAAATATGGACGTAGTGTCCGTGACATCATCCGTGGGTTTCTGAAGAGCAGTTTTGAATCCTAAAAGTCGGCCGTTGCCATCTTGGCAGCGCGTCACTCCCGGATTAACAGAAAATGGGCAAAGAGGCGGGATGTGGGTGGAGCTAAGGTGACTGGTTGCTGAAACCACGCCCACCTAGCTCAACCATAGCGACAATCCACCTGTCACTCAGGTGGCCACGCCCTTAATTATGCAGAACTTTAAGGCTTAATATAATTTAAACGGATGAGTTATAAAAAAAATTCACCCCCCTTACAGTTATCATGAAGGGCAAAATTAGCTATATAGACCAAAACCACAATTTGTACCATGCTGTAAACATGTTTTTTTCTGCTGTAAAGTTGGGCATTTTAACATGGGGCTCAATGAGATTCTGCTCCCTTTTAGAGCCTGTCTCTAGCGGCCAGTCGATGAATTGCAGTTTAAGTCACTTCCGTATTGGCTTCAAGAGAGACCGCAGGAGGTTGCCGCTTGGAAAAAATGAGCTGCTCAAATTTCTCTTCCCTTCTGACATAGGAAGGGGATCTTATTATAATATTACCGCCCCTCAATCTGCACATTTCAACCCACGGTGCCGCTATTTTGCTTTCGCAAGTGACAGCGGTGAACAGGACCCTTGTGTGTATTTGACAGTTTAAACACAACAAAAAATGTGAAAGAGAAGTTACTCATGAGACTTGACGTCTGACAGCCAGTTGTCTGTGTGCGCTTCAGAAAAGTGTTCTCAGAAAACGATCCATTAGAAGTTTAAACTAATATAGCTTTAAAACGCGTGGAAATAATAAACTTTAATGATGAAAGACGAACTATGCTATCCATGAGAGTGATCGCGATATAGATGATAATCAAAACCAAGCAGATGTCTTGTTAGTTTTGGCAGAGAATCCGATTGAGGCAGGAACTATGTGGAGAGGGGGCGGCAAGCAGCAGCTCATTTGCATTTAAAGGCATCTGCACGAAAACAGCCTGTTCTTGACTGTAGTCAGAAATACAGTGGGGAGAACAAGTATTTGATACACTGCCGATTTTGCAGGTTTTCCTACTTACAAAGCATGTAGAGGTCTGTAATTTTTATCATAGGTACTCTTCAACTGTGAGAGACGGAATCTAAAACTAAAATCCAGAAAATCACATTGTATGATTTTTAAATAATTAATTTACATTTTATTGCATGTCATAAGTATTTGATCACCTACCAACCAGTAAGAATTCCGGCTCTCACAGACCTGTTAGTTTTTCTTTAAGAAGCCCTCCTGTTCTCCACTCATTACCTGTATTAACTGCACCTGTTTGAACTCGTTACCTGTATAAAAGACACCTGTCCACACACTCAATCAAACAGACTCCAATCTCTCCACAATGGCCAAGACCAGAGAGCTGTGTAAGGACATCAGGGATAAAATTGTATACCTGCACAAGGCTGGGATGGGCTACAGGACAATAGGCAAGCAGCTTGGTGAGAAGGCAACAACTGTTGGCGCAATTATTAGAAAATGGAAGAAGTTCAAGATGACGGTCAATCTCCCTCAGTCTGGGGCACCATGCAAGATCTCACCTCGTGGGGCATCAATGATCATGAGGAAGGTGAGGGATCAGCCCAGAACTACACGGCAGGACCTGGTCAATGACCTGAAGAGAGCTGGCACCACAGTCTCAAAGAAAACCATTAGTAACACACTACGCCGTCATGGATTAAAATCCTGCAGCGCACGCAAGGTCCCCCTGCTCAAGCCAGCGCATGTCCAGGCCCGTCTGAAATTTGTCAACGACCATCTGGATGATCCAGAGGAGGAATGGGAGAAGGTCATGTGGTCTGATGAGACAAAAATAGAGCTTTTTGGTCTAAAGTCCACTCGCCGTGTTTGGAGGAAGAAGAAGGATGAGTACAACCCCAAGAACACCATCCCAAACGTGAAGCATGGAGGTGGAAACATCATTCTTTGGGGATGCTTTTCTGCAAAGGGGACAGGACGACTGCACCGTATTGAGGGGAGGATGAATGGGGCCATGTAAAGCGAGATCTTGGCCAACAACCTCCTCCCCTCAGGAAGAGCATTGAAGATGGGTCGTGGCTGGGTCTTCCAGCATGACAACGACCCGAAACACACAGCCAGGGCAACTAAGGTGTGGCTCCGTAAGAAGCATCTCAAGGTCCTGGAGTGGCCTAGCCAGTCTCCAGACCTGAACCCAATAGAAAATCTTTGGAGGGAGCTGAAAGTCCGTATTGCCCAGCGACAGCCCCGAAACCTGAAGGATCTGGAGAAGGTCTGTATGGAGGAGTGGGCCAAAATCCCTGCTGCAGTGTGTGCAAACCTGGTCAAGAACTCAGGAAACGTATGATCTCTGTAATTGCAAACAAAGGTTTCTGTACCAAATATTAAGTTCTGCTTTTCTGATGTATCAAATAATTATGTCATACAATACAATGTCATTTTCTGGATTTTTGTTTTAGATTCCGTCTCTCACAGTTGAAGTGTACCTATGATAAAAATTACAGACTTCTACATGCTTTGTAAGTGGGCAAACCTGCAAAATCGGCAATGTATCAAATACTTGTTCTCCCCACTGTAGGTATTTACAACATGGATTTATAAATGATCTGTGAGGTATTTTAAGTTGAAACAAACTTCACAGACACATTCTGGGGACACCTGAGACTTAAATTACATCTTGTAAAAATGGGTATAATAGGTCCCCTTTAAACATGTGATTGCTCTCCAAATCAACTGTTTCTTGTTTATCCATTAGCGGTATTAACATTAAGTGGCATGACATCTTACGCACAGAAGCCAGGCACATGCCGTTTTGCTAAGTGGCACATCCGGTGGCACATCTGGTTTTCATTGGCATGTGCCAGCAGATAGTGGTATGTGCCACTTAAACTTGTGACGTGCCAATAGATAGTGGCATGTGCCACTAAAACGTGTGATGTGCTGATGGATTGCCTCATGTGCCACTGACAATGTTGCGGAAAATGTCGTCGTATGTTGTGGTACCTCCAGTAGTGACTGACAGATGAGTTGAGCAGCAATACTGACGTAATTGTGACACAAACTCTTTAATTATTAGCCTAATTTAGTGATTTAAAAAAAAAAAAAAAAGAATCAATTAAACGTTTTCATAAATCGGTAATATTTTTCAAACATGTAGTCAGTTTGTGGCAGTTTGTAGCTACTGTTATGTTGTTGATCATGCAAACTGCACATTCTAGGAAACACACAAAATAAATCTATCATGGGTCATTACGAATACCGCATTAACAGTCATAAAGTAATCCTTTATTTTTGCATGATTCTGCATGCACGGCGGTAGTTAGTCAGTCTAAATAAGTGCAACATTGGCCAGCGCAAGATAAATCAAAACTTACGACAGTTGAGGAAGATCTATGGGTGGTGTATTTGTTATTTGTTTGTGAGTTAGACAGTATCAAAAACAAAAAGTATTTATTTATTTATAAATGTAGATATAAATGTAGATATAATTTACAGGGCTCGCAAAATCGCTAGCCCGACGTCCCGGGGCTATGGTATCTTCCAGCCGGGCAACTAAAATGTATCACGGCCCTGCCCGACGGGCTATTTTAAATAGTTAAATAAAATTCCTTTTTTTGCTTTGCATTGTTGACTCTCTTGACTTGTTATCGGAAGGAAAAATAAGATCATGGATGTTTTTGATCATGCTGATTTGTCTACCTCATTCAACTTGGACGCTGTTGTTTAGTGAAGTTTAGCCGATGCTGCTTGGTGTGTGTGTGTGTGTGTGTGTGTGTTAGTGATGAGCGGATCGCGGTTATATCCGCTGGTAGGGCGGACCAAATAATAAAATATAACAAAATATTCTAATTAATTGCGGGTTAATGATTAATGTGTTGATTTTATTAAAGACACGAAACTCTCATTTCACTGTAAAACCCAACAAACGTGCGTCACACTTTCACTTTCGTTTTCAAAACCAGCCTCTCTTCAGTGAAAACAAATCAAGGATAACATGCCTAGAGCACCTCCTAGTGGACTGTATACAAAACACAAAGGAAAAACCCTACATGAGATATTGCTTAATAACTTAAAAATATACACAAGCTTAACAGAAATTATTCTGATAAGAATTTTCCAACACAATGATTGGAAATATTAACATGTTTAAAACTTATTTAATTTTTTTTTTCTTCAGGTACTACTTTGCAGAATTTACCAAATTAAAAACAAAAGGAAGAAAAGTCAAGTAACGAATCAAGTGCTGGGTATGTGATGTGTAACGGCTGTGAAGCGCTCTATGTATAAGACAATAAATTAATAAAGCCTATAAGCTTACTGTGGAGAAAACTGCGAAAGGCGCTGTGTGTGTGTGTGTGTTAAAATGTTAAGAGGCGCATAGATTTAAGTTGGTGTTTCAGTTCTACACAGGTCAGAAAGGTCAAGATTAAGACGACAGAAATTCATAGAAATTTTAGTGCAGGTAGAACCAAATGCATATTTGTATTGATCATTGTAATTTGATTATTTTATATACCATTGTTGATATTTGTGATTTTGAATATGGTTTTGATTGATGTTGATTGATGTTTCGACGAAAAAATATATTTTTTATTCGGGCTAGTTAAATTCATTTCGGGCTACCAAAATCTGAAGAGTGCCTGCCCGAAGGGCTACCAGCGATTTTGAAATTTTGCGAGCCCTGATTTAATATGTGGTTAGTGGTTCTCATCTAAGCTTTAATATTGCGCAAATAATGTCATGGAAATACACTCACCTAAAGGATTATTAGGAACACCATACTAATACTGTGTTTGACCCCCTTTCGCCTTCAGAACTGCCTTAATTCTGCGTGGCATTGATTCAACAAGGTGCTGAAAGCATTCTTTAGAAATGTTGGCCCATACTGATAGGATAGCATCTTGCAGTTGATGGAGATTTGTGGGATGCACATCCAGGGCACGAAGCTCCCGTTCCACCACATCCCAAAGATGCTCTATTGGGTTGAGATCTGGTGACTGTGGGGGCCATTTTAGTACAGTGAACTCATTGTCATGTTCAAGAAACCAATTTGAAATGATTCGAGCTTTGTGACATGGTGCATTATCCTGCTGGAAGTAGCCATCAGAGGATGGGTACATGGTGGTCATAAAGGGATGGACATGGTCAGAAACAATGCTCAGGTAGGCCGTGGCATTTAAACAATGCCCAGTTGGCACTAAGGGGCCTAAAGTGTGCCAAGAAAACATCCCCCACACCATTACACCACCACCACCAGCCTGCACAGTGGTAACAAGGCATGATGGATCCATGTTCTCATTCTGTTTACGCCAAATTCTGACTCTACCATCTGAATGTCTCAACAGAAATCGAGACTCATCAGACCAGGCAACATTTTTCCAGTCTTCAACTGTCCAATTTTGGTGAGCTCGTGCAAATTGTAGCCTCTTTTTCCTATTTGTAGTGGAGATGAGTGGTACCCGGTGGGGTCTTCTGCTGTTGTAGCCCATCCGCCTCAAGGTTGTGCGTGTTGTGGCTTCACAAATGCTTTGCTGCATACCTCGGTTGTAACGAGTGGTTATTTCAGTCAAAGTTGCTCTTCTATCAGCTTGAATCAGTCGGCCCATTCTCCTCTGACCTCTAGCATCAACAAGACATTTTCGCCCACAGGACTGCCGCATACTGGATGTTTTTCCCTTTTCACACCATTCTTTGTAAACTCTAGAAATGGTTGTGCGTGAAAATCCCAGTAACTGAGCAGATTGTGAAATACTCAGACCGGCCCGTCTGGCACCAACAACCATGCCACGCTCAAAATTGCTTAAATCACCTTTCTTTCCCATTCTGACATTCAGTTTGGAGTTCAGGAGATTGTCTTGACCAGGACCACGCCCCTAAATGCATTGAAGCAACTGCCATGTGATTGGTTGATTAGATAATTGCATTAATGAGAAATTGAACAGGTGTTCCTAATAATCCTTTAGGTGAGTGTATGTAATAATAAATAAAACAATTTTTTAACAATGTGAACATGCATTCTTTCTGAAGATGCCTGTATTTGACTTGCTATAATACACATCCAGTTTAATATAATATCTACAGGCCTACATTACTCTGCACTGTGAAGAGCCAGTCAAGGTCCAGCACACTTTTGAATGGTTGGTGCCAGTTTTCATAATGCATTTCCGAATGGCAGGTGTCACTTTATAATGGTTTGTGGCATTTTCTCTCATGGTAGTATTCAGCATGAAATACCTGATTAGTAAGTGTCAATTTATGGTGGCACATACCCCTGCTAGTTTCACTTTTTTAGTTGTGGTCACCTATCTAAATAGTGTCTATATTCTTTTATAATTCCAAATGACACAGCTTAACCGTAAAAAAAAAAAAAAAGTTTGAGTTATCAAAACAACTGTGTATTTACAATAATGTATTTAAATTCATTGTAAAAAAAAATAAACATTATAATAAATATAATAAACATACAACAGGACACAGATGCAGATATAAATATAAAATATGGAGAAGTCTAATTGTTGTTGTAACAATTAACTCTGGGATAAACCCTATGTTTGAAAGCAACTTATTATTAAATAAATGTCGCTCTGCCATTCAGTGCGCATGTCACAACATCCACATAATGCATGGGAGAAAGCAACATGTGTCTCTAGGCTATTGAAGGACACAAGTTTTAGTGGCATATGCCAATGACAACCGGATGTGCCACTAAGCATAGCAGCATGTGCCAATGGCTTCTGTGCGTAGATGCCATGCCTACATTCAGTATGAGTAAAATACGTAAATACTGTTAAAATCAGATACTCTAGGCCACATTCACACAGCAGAAGAATAGGCCTACGTTTGTCAGTCCAGTATTTGAGTCTTTAGTACGGTTACGTTCACACACAGCACTGTAATTTATGGGAGTGGCAACCGCATTCTATAACCAAATTCACACCCGTAAATTTTCAGGACTCACAACCGCATTTTCGGGAAAACCTGCGCTGTGTGAATGGAACTCTGGACAACTAGTTGTCTGTCAGGTCATAAAGTGTGAGAGAGCCGCTCTGCTAAGGGGTTTTGTGTGTGGTTTCGCTTTCGGTAACTTACAGCGTCGGAGATATAAGCTGTGTGTCGTCTGAAGGTTCTAGATCCAGTCACTGTTCTCCACCGGAGCGGCTCCCGTCAGTTTTGCGTTCTATGCGTGACTCGAATGCTGTGTCATGCGCGAGGCGCTGCAAAGGACATGACGCGAGTGCAGTGTGTAAAGGGTCCGGTCAGCGTGTGTTTACAATGAAGATTCTGTTGGTTAAGGAATATTTGACGGATAAACTCGGGACTCAATTGGACTCTTGTCGTGTCACAAGTGATAAGACTTTTCAGTTTTATGGACGTTGCCATCTTTGATATTACTATGGTTACTGTCATAGATACCTATGTAGATACCACATTCGACCACTCCAGACACATCGGCACGCCCGCCATCTTGGAATGGTCAGTGTGTCGTCACTCACAATAAGAATCAATGATGCCACAACATTGGCAGTTTCTGGTTGTGAAACCGCCAAGATTTAAATTCCTGAAAAAATTGGATAACCTAGCTTTCACAGGTGAAAATGTGTTGGTTTTGTTTTTAAATTTTTTAAATATTAACTCAACATTTACAGGTTTTTACTATGGTACATTTGAATGTTTTTACTTTTACTATGGTAACTTTTTAATGTCGTGTTAGCTGATGCCTTTTTGTATTGTATTAATTTAGCAAAACCATCTTCTGAAGTATTTTGCAGATATAGATATTCATAAATGTGTCGGTTGCAGACACTCATGCTGCGTCCGAAATCGTGTACTATGTGAGTAGGTTCTGCGTTTGAATTTGAACTTACTTTGCAACGGTTAAAAAAGTATGTTCTATATGAATGCGTGTAGTATGAATGTAATCTGGACAAACTACATCCGCCATGTGGTCGTTATCATGTGACCTACCAGCATCAGTTGCATCCCTTCACCTGTCCTCATGGGATAGTAAAATGTCCATTGTATGCGCACTTCACAATCTCACCGGAAGTAGTATCATCCGGGTACTTTTCGCCTACTGTTTTTCGAATACTATGAATTCGGATATACTACTCTGTTGGCGTACTGTTTTTCGCATACTATATAGCAGGGAAGTATTCAATTTTGGACGCAGCGTCAGTCAACTTGCTCTCAAATGTTCACGGACCATTACTTATAGTGGCCCATAGAAACAGCCGCTAATGAGGCATCTATGTATATATACATATATGGCCATAGGCCACGTACACACTGCAGATAAATTTGGTTGTCAGTTCACCTTTTAGTGCTTAATCCTGTTCTGTACACACACAATTCAGTAATTTACGGGAGTGACAACCACATTCTACAACTGAATTAACTCCCGAAAAATGCAGGTAGTGACAACCGCATTTACAAAAATTCTATGCTGTGTGTTTGGTTATGGTATGGTTTTTGGGTAGTCCAACCCTTTACACCTCTGTATGTAGATATATACACTACTGATCAAAAGTTTGGGTTGAGTAAGATTTTTTTTTAAAAGAAGTTAACGTTTTAATTCAGCAAGGATGCATTAAATTGATCAAAAGTGACAAGACATTTATAATGTTACAAATGATTTCAATTTCAAATAAATGATGTTCTTTTGAACTTTTTATTAATCAAAGATTCCTGAAATTTTAAAAATAAATAAATAAATACATAAATAAATAAATAAATAAATAAATGCAGTCTTGGTGAGTGTAAGAGACTTATTTGTAAAACATCTTACCAACCTAGAACGGTAGTGCATAGTCTATAAACGTAGCTGTAATACAGTTTATATGTATAATTTAAATGGTAATCTTTGAAGTTTCTTGGAGTTCATTACAAATATAAGAATATGGTCTTTATTCAGGACTATGGTATTAACATCTAATGCCATAATGTCTTTAGATATTTAGATGAGAACTCAACAATGTCTCAAACTGTATTCAGACTTGCTGAGATAGCAAAGTCTGCAATCAAAAATCTCAATATAAACTAAAATATTTCTCATTATTCTTCCTTATTTTTACTCTCAATGTGTTAACACATCTAATTTGTGTCTATTTTTTCTCTATAAATATCAGAGACAAAGTTGATACGATATTTTTGACACAAATGAAAAACCCTTTCAGTCTTCTGAGCTTTGAAAGAGCAACATCTGAGCAATCAGATGGGTGAGAATAGTGCTGTAACAATGTCTAGAGGAATATTCATCCCAATCTGGCCGTGTGTACCCACACAGACACACACCCACCCACCCACACACAGACAAATGGTGGGAGAGGAAAAATGTTTCCAGCTTCCTAGTGTTTACACTTCCCCACGCATGACGCAACACATAATCAGCAGCACCACACACACGCGCCCATGCTCCCTCCCCCAACACATGACGCGCAAGCCGAGTGGGAGAGTGAAGCATGGGGGATTGAAGACATGCACGACTCGCTCACATCCTCGCCGTACACACACTCACTCGCAGGAACAGGCTCTGGGGAAATGTGACTCTCTCTCTGGCTGTCTTGATCTGTGCGTTTCAATGGCAGAATTTTGTCTGCCCAGTGGCGGAATAGATATGGGGTGAATTTCTTGTTTACGTTAACATTACTGCATTAGAGCCAAATTAATTTGGCAATGCATATGTTTCCAGACAATTCCTGGCTCTCACCACCTACCTCATTCAAAACATTTTTATATAATTTAGGAAAAAACATTATTTCAACACAAACCACTAACCTCATGGTAATGTAGGAAACCATGTTGTATTAAAGGAATAATTCATACAAAAATATGAAAAATGACATCTATCTATCTATCTATCTATCTATGACAGTGTGAATGTGATAAGTGGCCACTCATGATCTGCAAACATTGAAGGCAGTTGGTTTTTATTCATAGGCCTTTTTACGTTTAACGTTTAAAAAATTCAGCTCAAATTTAATGCTGAGGTCATATCATGGAAAAGCATCATTACTCATTAAAGAACAGATTAACACTTCATTAGATGTGGTTCTTTGCTTCTTTTGAGGTTTGAGATAAAGCCAACAACTTTTTTGCAGTCAGTTCTGAAATACATCCATCCATCCATCTATCGTCCGTCCATTTATCCATCCATCCATCCATCCATCCATCATTCTATTGTTCTATCGTCCATCCATCCATCATTCATCCATCCATCATCCATCTATCGTCCATCCATCTATTGTTCTATCGCCCATTCATCCATTCATCCATCCATCCATCTATCATTCTATCATCTATCCATCCATCCATCTATCGTTCTATCATCCATCCATCCATCATTCATCCATCCATCATCCATCTATCGTTCATCCATCCATCCATCTATCATTCTATCGTCCATCCATCCATCCAACTATTGTTCTATCTATCTATCTATCTATCTATCTATCTATCTATCTATCTATCTATCTATCTATCTATCTATCTATCTATCTATTTATATTCTATCTATCGTTCATCCATTTATCGCTCTATCGTCCATCCATCCATTGTTCTATCTATCTATCGTCCATCCATCCATCCATCAATCTTTGTATGTTGACCCGATAAAGCCTTGTTTGAAGTTGAAGTTTAAAAAGTCTTAAAGTTAAATTACAGTTAAATAAAATAAACTGAAATTCAAAGAAATGTTATTCTTCTTCCTTAAATGTAAATTTGAATTGCAGTTCTGCATCCATTTAAATTCAAATCAAATGTATTATTTAGATTGTAATTTAAAATGCATTCTCAGTTCAGCTCTGAACTCTGGTTACTGGGTGAACTATTCCTTTTATTCCTTACAAATTTTATATCTTTAAACTTGGGCAACCAGGTGAAATCCATTAATGATATGGTTTCTTGACATGCTGAATTTGCTAGAATAGACATTCCTCCTAATTGCATCTGACTCTGCACCATACAGTGAGATGATGTATGATTATTCCATAAACCATTGCTTGACCATAGCTCAGAATGATTGAGGGCTTCTTCTAAAGTGATGTGAATTAATTTACATTGGAAAGGAATAAATGGCAGTTATGGTTTTGGCCTTAATCCCCAGAGAGATGCTGGAGAGATCCAATCTGTGGTGTAGCTTCTTGGCAGATTGTTTAGACTGCTCTTGTTCAGCGCATTGCAGGGTGACAGGCTTGGTCTACTGTCTTGAATGAAATGTTTCTTGTAGAAAACTCACCTGGGCTGTAAGCCAAGCACTCCTGATTTATGTGACCTCAATCCAATACGGTTTTCAGGCTGGCTTCTGAATAAGCAGGATTCCACTATAGCAACTAGACATGTTAGAGAAATGTTTGATAGACAGAATACAGAGTCAATAAAATGATTTGATTTGAACAGGTACAAATTTGGCTTAGCTTGATTAGAAGTAAAAGATGAGCACTTACTAAGGCATGTCTGGCCTTTAACAGTGTGAATGTGATAAGTGGCCACTCATGAGCTGCAAACATTGAAGGCAGTTGGTTTTTATTTACAGGCCTTTTTACGATTAACGTTTTAAAAATTCAGCTCAAATATAATGCTGAGTCCATATCATAGAAAAGCATCATTACTCATTAAAGAACAGATTAACACTTCATTAGATGTGGTTCTTTGCTTCTTTTGAGGTTTGAGATAAAACAAAAACCCTTTGGAAGTTAAAAGGCAGGTAGTTCTGAAATACTTTAGCACAATAGCTGCGTCTGAAATCGTGTACTATGTGAGTAGGTACTACATTTGAATTTGAACTTACTTCACGACCGTTAAAAAAGTACTTTCTATATAGTATGAATGTAATCCGGACGTACTACATCTGCCATGTTGTCAGTATCATGTGACCTACCAGCGTCAGTTGCGTCCCTTCACCTCCATTCATAAATCCTCTCCCGTGGCCTCATGGGATAGTAAAATGTCCATCATATGCGCAATTCAGAATCTCACCGGAAGTAGTAGGTCATCCGGGTACTTTCCGCCTACTGTTTTTCGCATACTATGAATTTGGACATACTACTCTGTTGCCGTTTTCACATACTATATAGTTGAGAAGTATTCGATTTCAGACGCAGCTAATGATTCTGCAATGGTTTCGCTTCAGATTAGCGAACCAACAGCACCATATTTGTTTATTGCACAAAACTTTTTTTTAAATGACAATGAACTGCATTGTCCCTAAAATAATTAACATGACAAAATGAGAGGAAACTTGACAATTTTGTAAAAGCACAAACACTATTTGCCATAACTGACAGGGGAATTTGTGTCAAAATACAGTAAACACAACCTTTGACATCAACAAGAAAATATATGTAAAGTTTTTTCTCCCCCATTTTTGTTGTTGTTGCATCCCCAGCAGTTGAGAACCACTGCTTTAGAGACAGTAGGAAAGTAGAGATCTTATATGGGCCATGTTACTGAAATATTTGAAGTCTGATGATTGCTGAGAGCTCTATTCTGAAGAGGGATGGGGCAGCAAGACTCAGGTAATGGTACTGGCATGCCGGCACTGATGGTTTTTTATGGATTGACCATTAGCACTAGAGTGGAGCACATTAGATTCTCCCAGGACAGATTCTACCAGGCAAAAACCTATAATGCACACAGAGAAAAGCAGGCTTCTCTCGCCACCTGAGAACTGAGTGATGCTGCATGTGAGTGAGTATGCACAGATAAATAACAAGCAGACATAGATAGAAAGAGAAAGATGCAGAGAGAGAGTGAAGGAATTGTCATACCATATCAATGTTTACTGTGAATTTGAAGGTGAACTGATTTAGGCCATGGCCACAGGCTCAGTGTTTATGATTGCAGTTGACCTTCTATATTAATAAACATAAACCAGATTGTGTTTTGTAGCAGCAGGAATCCAGTTCAGAGTTATTTGAAGCTTATTATTATTATTATTATTATTATTATTAATATTATTATTATTTGTTGTTGTTTTTCACACGGTTGGTAACATTTATTTATTCATTCATTTTTCCATTTAAGCAATGGTTTTCCTTTCTGGCACTATGCTCATAAATAATTGCCAAAATATGTTTGTTGCCTATAGAAGCATCATTGCATATGTTTTTTTTTATTATTTAGATTATTTTTTTTTTTTTTTTATCCATTAGGAGTATCCACTTTTTCCCAGTATTTACTTAACATTTCCGATTTCATTAGTCAGCTAGAATGTTAACTAGGAGACAATAATATTAATTATTAATACCATCGTAATCGTAAAATACAGGCCTTTTCAAACATGTAATAACATTTTTAGCATATAGAATTTTAATAAAACTGCTTTTAATAAGTAATCTTAAGGTGTTTGTTATTTAGGCTAATGCACTTGCACTGTCAACATTCTTATCTGTGCAAACGCTATCAAACCCCTTACAGATGCCCGAACAAATGGAAGCCGAATATTAGCGGACAATTTGTCAAAGACGAATGATTATGTCGCTTTAAATTCAATTTTCGCGAGGCGATGTATGCTGATCACCTGTCATGTGCGGCGCATGCGCAGAGGGTGTGATTGTGAAAGCGGGTATGCCCTCAGATCCTCGTAACCTCCATCCTAGACGCTGAGCAGCCGACCACCAAACAGCACTAGGGAGACAGAAATGGGAGAATAAATAGAGATGCTCGCACGATGCAGGTAGGATGCTGTTTGTACGACTTCAGCTCTCCGTTCAGATGAAAAATATTATTTTTCCACATGATCACAGTGGCAGTTTTCGTGAAAGATGATTATGGTGTGTGTGGTAGTAGAGTAGTAGGCTACTTCTAGTCTGGATATGCTTTCGTCTTCTAGATACTCTTACTGGCTACAGCATGCAAGAAAGCGGTTTTAGTGATGAGGCTGGGAAATCCTCCCATCCTTGATCAAATCCTTGCAGGGTTTGATCAAGGGCGAATGCATCATGATCAGGACAGCGAGAGAACCTCCATTTCTCACCGTTTGCTCTTTTATTTCCCGTTTAAATGCATGTTATATGGCGAGATCAGTGTGATTACTGCAGATCGTGACTGTCTGAAATTGATCATCAACCATCTACAACATTATATCAAATAACCAACACTATTTCAGTGTTTGTTAGTTTTTTGGTCTATTGATGCAGAACAGACTTATTTTTTAGTAACTAAAATATCAAATCCTTTAAATAATAAAACATTAAGTTTTCTTTCACATAAGATTGCAAAACACCCATTTGTGTTTTACACATGAAGCGAAGGTTTTACAACCCGGATATGCCGACGGATGATTTCTGTAGACGGGCTAGAGATGTTGGTTTTGAAGGAGCAGAACCAGAAAAAAAAAATATCAATATATATTTGTAGGCTGTTTGATGAGCACAGTGTGACTATTTAACGTTGATATCAGGTTATCGTCAATGTGGTTGAAATGTGCGCGCGCTCTACTGAAAAATAAATAAATATATATATACACAGAAAACCCACTGACTTTAAAGTTTCTCATCATGAATGTGTCCGTATAGAGTTACTGCTGTGAATGGTATGCAGTGTTGTATTTCACGCAAAAAGGCAGAGAAACGTGATGCATGAGCCGAGCGTAGAACGCTGTCCAAGGTGCTGAAGGGAAACGTCCAAACACTCAGTCAATTAAAGGGGGAATGCAGTCATGCTTTAAACGAAAAATCGTTTCATTGCTGTTACATATTTATGCTAAATATTTAAGCTGTACTATTGAATATATGTCAGCGTGACTGTATAAGATTGATCATACCATCTACAACATCTACATGTCAGCTACCGATTATGTATTATAAAGTTCATAACTGTTTTTGTTTGTTTGTTTTATCTTATTTACTGCTCTTGTGTTATTGAGGTTTTACTTGCTTTGAAGATAACTTAGCTAAACATGCCTGAAAATAACAACACTTTCTCATTTTACTCTGTTTTGCCTTAGGCAGAACATAAAATATTTCTGAGATATTTGTAATTGATATTAAATCATTTAGTTTTTGGAATCTGAAACTACTAATATTTTAATATGACCATGTATATGGTGTTATGTGTATGTGTGTGTGTTCATGTTTTTTTATCCCGGTTGGGACTTTAACCTGAATGCACACTGACTCATAGGGACTCGTGTCACTGTGGGGACCTAAATTGAGGTACCCATGAGGAAACAAGCTTATAAATCATACAGAATGAGTTTTTTTGTGAAATGGAAAAATGCATAACGTTTTCTGTGGTTAGTGTAAGGGGATAGAATATACAGTTTGTACAGTATAAAAAAACATTACGTCTGTGGAGAGTTCCCACAAAGTGTGTGTGTGTGTGTGTCTGTGTGTGTCTCTGTGTGTGTCTCTCTCTGTGTGTGTGCATTAAAGGTATGTATGCATTAAAGACAACAATAATGTGTGACTTCTCTCTTTTCATTGTCCAAAGGGACACTGGAGGTAGATGTGAGGGATAATTGCAACTGGTGTGAGAAACCCTCCACTGGGCCCCTCCATCCCAGCCCTCCCTTACACCAACATTCCCCACAGCCAACATGTTCTCCTCCAACTTTCTGAGTGGGGGGAATCCTTTAAATGCGATGTCCTCTGCTGTGAACAAGTTCAGTCTTTTTGGGGATGAGGCAAGTGAGGAAAAGCAACAACAGCAGCCTCCAGGACCTTCAAAGCAGAAGGATCCTCAACAGCAGGGGAATGGCCAACCAGCCTCACAGGGGCCTCAGAGGCAAAGTGGACAGCAGCTGCAGGGTGTGGGAAGAGGAGGCCAAGGAGCTGGATGGGGTGGACCTCAACCTCAGGGAGCTGGACTGGGAGGATCTCAACCACAAGGAGCTGGACGGGGAGAATCTCAACCACAAGGAGCTGGACGGGGAGGATCTCAACCACAAGGAGCTGGACGGGGAGGTCCTGTACAGCAAGGAGCTGGTAGAAGTCTCCCACAGCAGGGAGTGGGCAGGGGAGGATTGCCACAAGGAGCAGGTGGGGGTGGATCTCCTAAGCAAGGTGTTGGGAAGGTTGGACCTCAACAACAAGGCCCAAGAGGACCTGGGTCTCATCCAGCAGGTGCAGCTGGGTCAAGGCCTCCTTCAGTAGAGCCTCAGGTGAAAGATGGAGCTGGGGTGAAATCCCTCTGTCCAGTCTGTAAAAATACAGAACTCAGTTTTAAGTCCAAGGATCTGCCCAACCATAACACCTGCACACAATGTAAATCCGTGGTCTGCAACATGTGTGGGTTCAGTCCTCCAGATGCAACTGTGAGTACAAATTCCTAACTCATTTAGTTTTGCATTAGTATACATAAAGCAGTGGTATTTAATATGCATGACTCAGTATTTTTTGTGCTAGTTTTTGGATTAAAATAGGAAAATAATCAGTATATTTTATATAATAGTATTATTTTATATAATAAAGATCTTTTATGTAATAGACCACTCTAGATTTATCCATCAGTTTGTACTATCAGGTGATGGTCACCATTATGTGCCTCATTCCAGAGTCCATTCTATCTGAAGCATGTATATTGTACTATGATGGTTTTAATCCCTTGAAGAAGTCTTTATCCGGGTGCTGACACTTTTTATAATACCTTTTTAACAAAGTCATACTACATTACATTTTTTATCAAAGATAGATTTTAAAATCTTATATCCTGTATAGGTTTTTATCACTTTTAAGTTTTTGCCATCAAAATAGCCATGGGAGCTGGGATGGTGTTAAACAAACAAACAAAAGCAAACATACAAATCCAAAAATTCATATTGGTTACATACATTTATCACCATTAACTAAGGTAGTAAATGTAGTGTTTCACCAATTCAACCGTGAATAAGTAAATGCTAATTCCAGAAGACTTTTTTTTTTTTACATTTTACTGTATAAATGGTCTTTCTGTTTGTAACATTGCAGATTCTGTGTTGATTAGAATTTTTGTTAAGTTTAAAACTATCAATTGTATAACAGAAATTTGTATCCTCAATGTACGCAGGCTAAGGAGTGGCTTTGCCTGAATTGCCAGATGCAGAGAGCTCTGGGAGGGGCAGAAAGTAGTGAACCTCCTACGCTAAAAGCCCAGCCACAGTCCAAGGTCTCCGTACCATCACAGAACCCCGCAAAGAAAGACACACCTCATAGTAAGCAGATGCCTCCATCTGCCAGCCAGCCAACCAAACCAACAGACGGTCAGAGACCGTCAAGCCAGTCTAGCACAAGTGCAGCTCATCCGTCGCAGCAAACGTCACAACAAAAACTTCTTCCACAGCAGACAACAAAAGGTGCTCCTCCTGCCAAAAGTGAGCTACCATTAAAGACTGAGCCCCCTAAAAAAGAAGAAGAGTCCAGTTTCTTTGGTTTCGGTTTTGGTGGCGCTCGATCCCGCTCGCCCTCTCCACAGCCTGGTGCCTCTTCTGTTTCTGGGAAGGTTCTAGGCTTCGGTTCTTCGTTCCTTAGTTCAGCATCCAATTTGATTTCAGCTGTCCAGGATGAGCCCTCAACAACCCCACCAACATCTCGAAAGGGTTCTGCCATTTCCCAAACTTCTGCCAAGACCACCACACCCCCTTCTTCAAGAAAAGGTTCAGAGGCCTCTAAGGGCTCCCCCAATCTTCCTAAATCACAGACACTGGAAGGAAAAATGCAACAGCAACAAAATAAAACCCAAGACACTCAAAAACCAATGACAACGAAGGAATCCTCATCTGCTCAGGCTACTAAAATAGATCAAAGCCCGAAACTTCTTCCCAAAGCCTGTCCACTCTGCAAGGCAGGCCTGAGAAGAGATCCTCCCAACTATAGTACCTGCACTGAATGCAAGGCCACTGTGTGCAATCAGTGTGGATTTAATCCTGTGCCTCATCAAACGGAGGTAAGAAACAGATGAATGTATTTTCTTGCAGTAGGTTCACATTATGGTTTGTGCAATGAACTGTGGGCGGAAAATGTCAAGAGCAATTTCAGAGGACATGTTCTGGGTGATTCCAGTGATTCTGTTGTAAAAGATGGATGTATTTTCTAGTCTCTTTGGTTTGTGTGGAGGCAGTCTTGTGGAAGGCAGACCGAAAATGGCTGTGAGAGAGACAAAATGTGCCTTGATTCTCAATTACCTCAGACTACTCCCTGTCTAAACTTACAAAAATAAAGTGCTTGCACTCTCAAGGCAGAAAAGAAAACATCAATGTGCATATTCACATTGTTTCTTCCTTTTTTAGTTATGCATTAGAGTGATTCACAAATCCATTAAGGCTTTGGGTGATAAGTGGATATTATGAATAAATAGACATTCTGTGCATTGTGACTCATCGCGTTATGACGTTTAATGATCTTTCTGGGTCAGACATTGCAGTTAGTGGCTTGTCTATTTTACATTCAAACGTTCCACCCAGTGTGTTGCTTTCAGCCACTTTCCAAACCCAGCAAAGCTATCAAGATAGTCAAGTCTTTTATTCTTAAAGGTGCTGTATGTAAATTGTTCACTTTACTAAAGCATACAAATACCATCATATGTTTGCAGATATTTAGGAAACATGCTAAATTCACCTACTTGTTTCTCAGAAAAACAATGCTACAGCCAGTTATTCTACTTTGAAATGTGTGTTCCGTGTCGGAATGTCTGTTTTTGTTTTGGTCTGTGCAAAACCGCACGCTACCAGTTTACCCAATAGTATTTCGACACTCCATGTTGGCAGTTGGTGGAAAACACAGCGTATTGTAAGCTAGCAAACAAACTAGTTCAGAGATCGCAGATTCTACCCAACCTAAAAAACCTCGGCATCCATCTAAAAATCTCTATGAACAAGAGCATATTAAAACACAGATAAATCAACTCATCAGCTCACAGTGCGGCTTTCATTGTCAATTGCGCTCACTCCTGTTGCATGTCCTCAAGCTGGCAACTCGCGTGAGCATCGAGTCTGAGGAGGAGGGGGCGGGGGAAACAACGATCTCCAATATTTTGAATTTGGACTGCAGTACCCATTTCAACCACTAGCTGTCAATCCAACATACCACACCTTTAAGTTCTAGTTAATTCATGCCTTTTATTTAGAAGACTTCTTGCCAATGTTTCTGGTTTCCCATTTCCTGTTCCCTTATTTTTCTTGTTTTTGTTTTGTTTGTTTGTTTTGTTAGTTAGTGTTCAAATATAGATAAATACAATTTTAAAATAAAATCAGTCTTAGACTGTCTCAAACACATTGTAGTTTCTCAGGACACCTACAGATGCATGAAAAAGTATGTGAACCGCTTGCAGAATTTGTGAAAATGTGAATAATTTTAACAAAATAAGAGAGATCATACAAAATGCATGTTATTTTTTATTTAGTACTGTCCTGAATAAGATATTTTACATAAAAAAATGTTTACATATAGTCCACAAGACAAAAAAATAGCTAAATTAAAATTACCCCATTCAAAAGTTTATGAACCATTGATTCTTAATACTGTGTGTCGTTACCTGGATGATCCACGGCCTTTTTTTTGTTTTGTGATGGTTTTTCATGAGTCCCTTGTTTGTCCTGAGCAGTTAAACTGCCCAGTGTTCTTCAGAAAAATCCTCCAGGTCCCGCAAATTCTTCAGTTTTCCAGCATCTTTTGCATATTTGAACCCTCTCCAGCAGTGACTATGATTTTGAGCTCCATCTTTTCAAACTGAGGACGATTGAGGGACTCAAACACAACTATTAAAAAAAGGTTCAAACATTTACTGATGCTTCAGAAGGTAACACGATGCATTAAGAGCCTGTGGGTGAAAACCCACTGCTGGAGAGGGTTCAAATATGCAGAAGATGGTGGAAAACTGAAGAATTTTTGGGACCTGGAGGATTTTTCTTTAGAACATTGGGCAGTTTAACTGCCTAAGGACAAACAAGGGACTCATGAACAACCATCACAAAACAAAAAAACAGTCGTGGATCATCCAGGTAACAGTATTAAGAATCAATGGTTCATAAACTTTTGAACGGGGTAATTTTAATAAATTCAGCTATTTTTTTGTTGTCTTGTAGACTATATGTAAAAAATGTTTTATGTAAAATATCTTATTCAGGACAGTACTAAATAAAAAATAACATATCATTTTGTATGATCTTTTATTTTGTTAAAATTATTCACATTTTCACAGATTCTGTAAGCGGTTCACATACTTTTTCTTACAACTGTAGGTGTCCTGAGAAACTATGTGTTTGAGACAGTCTAAGACAATATTTTATTTTACTTTATTTTATTTTATTTTATTTATCAGAAAACCAGCTAATCAAAAACACTCTGGGTTTGGTTGAAGTTAGCAAAACATCTGAAATCACTTTCGTTATGTTTAATATCAAGTTTTGTTGGTTACTTTCCAGTAGTGTTGGGATTACTGTTTTATCTTAAGGCATGTCATACTGAGTATTAATAAGGTTTGTTAAGGTACAAAATGCATTTTTACAAATATCATACATGTCAGTTTGTAGCAGAAATAATGTTTGTGTTTGCAATAGATTTTACAAAGTACAAAACACAGACTAACTTTTGTATCTTTGGCCATCAGGTTTTATATTAAGGGAATAGTATAGTCAAGGCCAGGGATGTGTCATGTGCTTAGTCTTAGCAGTGAATTTGCTGTAATGATGTATGTCCCCTAGAGAACCCTTACCACCTCTATTGTCATCATCTGGAAGTCCTGAGCATACCAGGCTGGCCCCTAAATGGCCATTTTATCTTTTAAGATGTGTTGAGCACAAAAGACTATTGACTCTGTAATTAAACATTCAGATTTTACGTGCAGCCTGGCAAGGAGACTCCAAGGCTATTAGGTCACATGGACCAGCTGGGTGATGAAAAAATGACAGGCAGAGGATCAGTGGGTAGTCCTCAGAGATAACATCTAAGGCTAAGAGTTCAAAAACACAGAGATGAGGTGTAGAATAAAGTGGCATCTGCTGCTCGGTTGTGCTCAGTGTCAAGCACAGGTTGTTGAAATGAGATAATACTGAAAAAAATATCTGTTTAATAAGAAGGTCACCTTCATTTATGGCCACAACTGTGTGGTTGGTGTTTTATCATGAACCATTCAAACCTGGGAATTGCCTTAAGTCTAGAGAATTAGCAAATGCAACACGTGTATATTTTTATCCAATGCTAAAATTATCTAAATTATTTTGTTTCCTTATGCCTAAAAAAAGAGTGCTGCTGGCTTTCTCCAGAGATTAAATGTAGGCTTCAGGGTGATCTGTGTGCTTGAAGTGTGCATGCAGCACAAATATTGCGATACAGAGGGGAATTCATTTAACCCTGAGAGATCCATTGTGTAAAAAAAAAAAAAAAATGTTTAAAGCAGTTAATTAATACAAATTTTAACATCAGCTTACACTCTGAGAATGCTGAGGGACATTTCAGTTGTATTTTCCCAACATCACACAACACTGTCACTGCCTACTGGCACCAATGCAAATTTTAAATCTTTCTGTAATATTTTACTTTTAATATTGTGTGCGTGTGTGCGCGCAGTATATGTACATATATACTGTATGCTTATGTAAATTAGGATTTTCTGAATGTTGCACAAATACAACAGTCTTAGTAATCAATGTTTTTGTAATTTGTAACACAAAAGAGCCCATTCACTAAATATTTCAAATGATTTTCATTGTAGCCTAATGGGACTTTGGGGATCTTCCGAGGACTGCTCTGAAATGAAAATATTTGTTTCAGCATTCTAGTTTACTGGAAAGACCCTTTTAAGTCAGAGCAACTGCACTGTAGACTTCTAAAACATGCATTTTCAGAATAATAAAACATTTACATGTGTCTTAACGCTGGTTTGAGATGAACATACAGAGGTTTCACCTTCTAGCTTACTGTTAATGCATTTATAAAAGTAGCCATGTAGGCCTGTAGCAGAATATGCATTTTCAGTATACTTTACAGTTGTCTGTGATGTGTATGAGTATCCTAAGGTCATGAAACTTTAGGGAGCGTCAGAGTTGTAAGGGCTGCTCTGATATGAACATATTCAAATTTCATCTCGCAAAGAAGGGTTTTCAAAAAGTTAAAGAATTTGCAACATTTTTTCTAAAAGTCACCAAAACAAAATATGCATAAGCGTCATGATTTTTATCTGTTCTTAATATTCAGATATTAATATTAATAATCAAATTCAAAATTAGTTGACATTCAAAAATGTCTATTAAAAGATATTTTATTAGCAGCAACACTGGGATAAGTTAATAGACATTTTCAGAGTGCAGACATTTTTAAGTTAACTTAAAAGACCAAAAAAAAAAGAGAGAGAGAGAATATATCACCAATGCTTGAGTCTCTGAGGGTTTTCTAAAAAAAATTCAAAGCTACAAGTAGTAATGTTATGATATCTGCTTGTGGCCAACTTTCTGCAAAAGTATATTTTGCCTTATTTGTTATTAATGTTGAAGAAGAAACAATGTGAAGAAATTACTCATAATAGTTGTGATGTTTTTGCAGGGAAAAGAGTGGCTTTGCTTAAACTGCCAGACACAGAGGGCGCTGAAAGGAATAGAGCCTCCAGAACAACCCACTATAAAGTTCCAAACACAGCCCAGCAAATCTAAAAAGATGGATTCTACACTTGGTCCTTTAGAGAAACAGCCCACGGCTCTGCCAACAAAGGCTAGTCCTGCCAACCAACCCGCTGCTCAGAAAAAGGAGATGCATGAACAACAGGCTAGTGCAGCAGGAGCAAAGCAAGCTCCCTCCCCTAAGCCTTTACAGCAGCCGACAGCAAAAAATGCCCCCTCTTCTCCCATGTCTAAAGCAGCACCAAAGGCTGAGACTGAGCAAGAACAATCAGGATTTTTCGGCTTAGGCTTTGGTGGAGCCAGGTCACGATCACCATCCCCTCAGCCCGCTGTTTCCGCCATGTCTGGTAAGGTCCTAGGATTTGGGTCCTCCTTTCTGAGCTCAGCATCTAATCTTATTTCATCAGCGGTACAAGATGAACCTTCTACGACACCACCAACTAATCCCCAAGCATCTTCAGTCTCTCAAACTTCTCCCAAGACCACTACTCCACCAACTTCTTTCAAAGGCTCCACAACATCACAAGGTGCTGCAGTATCAGTGTCTACAGGAAAGGCTAATCAATCAGTTGGTCAGAAAGAAGAGAAAAAGATAGAGCCAACTGCTGACCAAAAGAACAAAGCACCAATATCTAAAAAATCTGAACCTTCTTCACCTATGCCAAAAGCAGTCAAAGGCCCTCAACCCCCACCCAAATCCTGCCCGCTCTGCAAGGTAGAAATCAAAATGGACCTTGGCAACTACAGAACCTGTACTGAGTGCAAAAACACTGTGTGTAATCTCTGTGGATTCAACCCAACACCCCATCAAACAGAGGTAACATTATGTTGGCTTTTAATACTTTTGAAAAGTTTTTGAATGATGTATATGTACATGAGTTAACCAATTTGTCTTATTTTTTCAGTGGAAAGAGTGGCTTTGTCTAAACTGTCAGACACAAAGAGCTCTCAGAGGAATAGAGCCACCAGGACCTCCAAAGTTGATGACCGGAGAGCAGTCCAACAAAAGCCCTGCTACTCAACCGCTGGCTTCACCCTCAATCCAAAAGAAACGTGCTTCTGAATTGGACAAGTTAGGCAAGAAAATTGACCCTCCTCAGAAATTACAGGACCAACAAAGCAAGGCTCCGAATGGTACTCTGCCAATCCAAAAAGCCCAGCAGCAAGAAAATGAAGCCAAATCAAAAGTCCCTGCCAAAACAGCCAAGGAAGAATCTGGATTTTTTGGTTTTGGTGGTATTAGGTCAAGGTCTCCATCTCCTCAGCCTGCTGTGTCTGCTGTTTCTGGGAAGGTTCTTGGCTTTGGCTCTTCCTTTCTCAGCTCAGCATCTAATTTAATATCTTCAGCTGTGCAAGATGAGACATCTACAACACTACCAACCTCCCGCAAAGCTTCAACAGTTTCCCAGAGCTCAACACCACCCACGTCCCGGAAGAGTCCTGCTGTTCCACAGACCACAAACACAGGGGACATAAAACAACCTACTGCACAAAAAGAAGACACAAAGCTATCTGAGTCACCTCATCTAGCCAGCAAATCTTCTGTAAAAGCAAAACCAGACCAATCTGCGAAAGTTGACAAAACTCCCCTGCCTCTTCCCAAAATCTGTCCACTTTGCAAGGCAGATATTACCAATGATCCTCCTAACTTCAGCACCTGCACTGATTGCAAAAACATTGTGTGTAATCGTTGTGGATTTAACCCCATGCCTCTTCAAAAGGAGGTAAGATAAATGGTTTATTTTACTCTTTTTGTCATATTTATTTTATTGAAGAACAATAATGTTTATTTGTGGTTGTGATTTTGGTCATGCAGGTAAAGGAATGGCTTTGTTTGAATTGTCATATAAAGAGAACACCTGAACCTTCAACTCTAAATCCCCAGCTAGAGGCTAATGCTTACTCGAAACAAGACAAAACAGCTCCACATCAGCCTCCTCCAGTAGACAGCAGAACTGAGGACCAGTCAAAAACAGCACTTGGAAATCCCATTACTACGTCAACAACACAAAATCCCACAAAGGAAAAACACCCTGCACAGAAAGAAACTCTAAAACCTCAACAGCCAAAAGATGGCACCTCTTTAGCCAAATCTGAAACTACAACAAAATCAGATTCCGCTAAAGAAGATACAGGTTTCTTTGGCTTTGGTTTTGGTGGTGCTCGATCTCGATCTCCTTCTCCTCAACCTGAGAAGGTTCTAGGCTTTGGTTCCTCCTTCCTCAGCTCAGCATCTAATCTTATATCATCAGTTGTTAAGGATGAATCCTCCACAACACCACCAACACCTCGTAAAGGTTCAACAGTTTCCCAGACATCTGTGAAGTCCACGCCGCCCGCCTCTCGTAAGGGTTCATCAGTTTCACAGACATCTCTCAAAGCCACATCTGCTGTTGCAGCAACGGCTACATCTCGCAAGGGATCTACAACATCCCAGGACCCAACCAAAATGCAGGCTGGGGAAAGTAAACCTCTTTCTCAAAACCAATTGGAAGACAAGAAGCCCCTGCAACCTCAACCTTTCAAAGCATCAGCTACACCTCCATCAAAGCCTCAAACAGCTGATAAGACATTTCAGTCTCATCCTAAAGAATGCCCACTTTGCAAAGTGGAGCTAAAGAAAGATCCTCCTAATTTCAACACCTGCACTGAATGCAAGAGCATTGTATGTACACTTTGTGGGTTTAATCCCATGCCTCATCAAACCGAGGTAAGATTGTGGTTTCTACTGTATTTACCTTTAATACAAAATACCTTTGACAATGTTATCATTCCACAGCTAGTTCACCAGTAGTGTTATGTACATTTTTGTATTATCAAATCTGTATTTCTTAACCTTAGTTTAAAAGAAACCTTTGTGAAAATAATTTTGTCTGGGGTTTCTCAACCTCTCTCATTTGTTGGCAGGCAAATGAATGGCTCTGCTTGACTTGTCAAGTGCAGCGGGCATCAATGCCTTCCAATGCAGAGCCTCAAGATCAAGCTAAGAAAGTAGTCCCAGTGCCAAAGAAGGAGCAGCAAGATGTTCCAGAATTAATGCAGAAGAAACAAATCGCAGAGGAAGCCACCAATACTGGTCAGAAAGCTGCTGTAGTTGGGGGAAAGGAGCCCACTGATGTTTCACCACAGCAGCTCAATCAACCTAAGACTTCACAGCAGATGAAATCGGACAAGCCTCAAGAAAAACAAACTAAACTACCACCAAAGGCTCAACCTCATCAAGAGGAATCTGGAGTTTTTAGTTTTGGCTTTGGTGGGGCCCAATCCAGGTCTCCTTCACCTCAGCCTTCTGTTTCTGCTGTGCCTGGGAAAGTTTTAGGCTTTGGTTCATCCTTCCTTAGCACAGCCTCTAATCTGATATCATCAGCTGTTCAAGATGAACCTTCCACAACACCACCAACCTCCCGCAAAGGTTCATCAGTTTCAGAAACCACACCTCCCAGCCCCCGTAAAGGCTCTGCAATGTCTCAGTCATTGTCCAACAGCTCACGAAAAGGTTCTGAGACCATGCAAGGTTCTCCGAAATCTCAATGTAGTAAAGATACTAAACATTCAATTGGACAAAAACAAGAGGAGCGTACAGCATTACTTCAACAGGCTAAGGAGTCATCCAATAAAGTGAAAGAGGATAAATCAGAGACACCAAATGATTTATCCAAGCCTCTTCCCAAGGTCTGCCCACTTTGCAAGGTGGAGCTCAAGAAAGATCAATGCAACAGCTGCACTGAATGCAAAAATATTGTATGTAACTTGTGTGGGTTCAACCCCATGCCCCATCAAAATGAGGTGAGAAAATACTACTGTTGTTTTGAAAAATTTTATTTTTTAAAATTTTAGTTTGTTGAAGTCAGCATGATACGGAAGTTGCTAACAACTTTACCTTATTGTGACCTACTTCTGAAGCTATTAAACGAGAAAAAAACATAAGGAAGGACACCATTGTTGTTGATTGGACTGTGAAAAGTGAGTGTTGCATACCAGAATGGAGGCAGATCTGAAATGCAGGGCGGTTTTGCATATGTCAGCAGAGAGAAGAGCAAGTTATGACATTTTGATTAAAGATTACAAAGTCCAATAAAAATAAATATATGAATGAATGGTTAACAATAAGACCAGTGACATGCATTAAGAGAATAAATAGTGTCAATTTTGAGTTCATGCTGACTTTAATGAAAATCTCTTTCATGATAATAGTGGCATCATAATGCAAATTGAAAAGCTTATTTGCATATAACAGTTTCATGTTGACAGGAGAGCTTGTAATGCTCATCTCTTCTGTAATTTAAATCATTTGAGCTGCCTTGGATCATTGCATGTTAATATGCAGTGTGGTTTAGTCCACTGAACTCTGTAATGCTATTTAGCTTTCTTAATATACACAATGTAAATTTAAGTTGCAAAATTATTAATACATTATGCTTTACAAACTACAGGTGATGTGGCTTTGTTTGGCGTGCCAAATGCAGAAAGCACCTGAACCTCCTCCTGCGCAGCTTCAGTCACATGCTAAGGAATTAGCACCAGTTAAAATGGATATTCCCACTCCAGATGCTTCACAGAAGAAGCCACATCTTCCAGCAGATACAGTTCAAAAGGATAAGAAACCAGAATTAGCAGGGAAACAAGACAATAAGCAAACTTCAAAAGAAACCGAACAACCCACCCAAGAAACAAAAAGAAAGCAACAGCATATTGCAGAAGTTCCAAATTCAGATTCTCAAAATATAGATCCGCAAAAAGACAAACCTGGATTCTTTGGGTTTGGTTTTGGTGGAGCTAGATCTCGATCACCTTCTCCTCAGCCTGCTGTCTCTGCTGTCTCAGGGAAGGTTCTAGGATTTGGTTCCTCCTTCTTAAGCTCAGCATCTAATTTAATCTCAACAGCTGTTCAAGATGAATCCTTTACATCACCGTCTAGTTCTCGCAAGGCTTCAATGGCTTCTCAAATCTCTGATAAGACACCACCAACCTCTCGCAAAGGTTCTGCAGTTTCTCAAATCTCCAATAAGGTTAATACCACCCCACCTTCCTCTCGCAAGGGTTCTGCAGTTTCACAGACATCTAATAAAATGACTCCCCCAACCTCACGGAAGGGGTCTGAAGCTGCCGTAAACTCTAAAAACATTGACAATACACATGGGACAAAAAATAAAGTTGCAGAGAAAGGTGAAGAAACCACTAAAGGAGATACACCACAGCAACAAGAACAAGGAAAGATGAAAGATGGAGCGGTGCCAGTGTCCTCTGAAATCCCTGAAGAATCTAGAGGTAGATCTCAGTCTCCTTTACCTGCAGCATCTGCTGTCTCTGGGAAGGTTCTAGGATTCGGTTCCTCCTTCTTGAGCTCAGCAAGTAATCTGATCTCATCAGCTCTAGACGAGCCTTCTACAACACCGCCCACTTCTCGCAAAGGTTCCACAGCTTCCCAGCTATCTGCTAAGACTACAACACCACCTTCTTCTTCTTCTTCTCATAAAGGCTCATCAGTTTCCCAAACTTCTGACAAGATTACCACTCCACCTTCCTCACGAAAGGGCGCTGAAGTTTCTCTGACATCTCTCAAGACCAGCACACCTCCCACTTCCCAAAAAGTATCTGATGCCTCTCCTAAAATGCATCCTTCAGGCGACAAAAAAGTGCATCCTGAAAATATAGAAGAGCAGAAAACAGATTATAAGAAATCTATGGTCAGTTTGACACAGTCAACAACTGTATCAGTTACGAAAGATGCAAATGTACCAGAAACAACAAGTACAGAGTCTACTAAATCACTTCCCAAAGCCTGCCCTCTCTGTAAGGTCGATTTGCAGAAGGAGCCTCCCAATTATGATACCTGTACCGAGTGCAAAAACACTGTGTGTAATCTATGTGGCTTTAACCCCATTCCCCACGAGACAGAGGTAAGCAGCCTTTTTTACCTTGAAGAACATAAAAAACACCTTATTCACATGATTAGAATTATTATTTTATTAGTACTGTAGTAGTATTTGACATTATGGGCACCAGCATTTATAACCTCATATTACGTACTTTAAAGATATAGGTAAATAGGTAAAAAAAAAAAAAAAAAAAAAAAATGTTCACACCACAAACTTTTAAAGGTTGCTAAAACTTAATATACATTTAATTTATAATACATATCATTATATGCTTAAATGTATATTGTTACTTTATTTTTTAAATATAGTAACTTGATATAGTCTTTGGATGAAATGACCACATTGCTTGTGTATATGCTGATGCTTATTCCTAAACCTCCTCAATCTCAAACTGATTATTGGAATGTCGTTTCAGAAAAAGGAGTGGCTATGTCTGAACTGCCAAATGCAAAGAGCGCAGGCTGAGGCTCACAAAGTACCTCCACCGGTATCACCACTTAAGAAAGTGATACCAGCTCCTGTTCCTCCACAGAAGAAGCCACTTGACTCCACAGATGCAAAAGAAAAGACTGATCTATCTGCAGGTATAACACCAGGGTCTAAGGCGGCAAGTTCAGCTCCACCAACACAGAAGCCACCTCAGCAGCAGGACTTCAAAAGCCCAGTACATCCAGCACAGAAGGAAGATACTGTATCCACAAAATCTACTGCCCTAACAAAGACTGCATCCACAAAAGAAGAGAGTGGCTTTTTTGGATTTGGACGCTCTAGATCACCATCTCCCCAACCTGCTGCTTCCAGTGTTTCTGGAAAGGTCTTTGGGTTTGGTTCTTCCTTCTTGAGTTCAGCTTCTAATCTTATTTCCACTGCTGTACAAGATGAATCCTCCACAACACCCTTTGCAACTCAGGAGGTTTCAGCAGCTTCTCAAACTCCTGTGAAGACTACATTCACACCAGCTTCTCAGAAAGGATCAGCTGATTTGTCACCTAAACATGTAGCTAAATCTGTTGAAGAGAAGCAGAAAGACAAGAAACCAGAAGAGAAAATGACAAAAGTTCAGGGAAACGCTGTAATAAAAAAGGATGACCACAAATCAGAGCCTCCAAAAAATTGTCCACTTTGTAATGCAGAAATAATGAAGGATCCACCAAGTTACAGCACCTGTACTAATTGCAAGAATACTGTGTGTAATCTCTGTGGATTCAACCCAATGCCACACCAAACCGAGGTGAGAAAAAAGTTTGCATATTTGTATGTATGTATGTACTGTATGTATGTATGTCTTTATGTAATATTAAGTAATAATGGTCTTTATTTCTCACAATCTTGTATGGTTACCTTTTATCATCATCCTACAGGTGAAGGAGTGGCTGTGTTTGAACTGCCAGATGCAGAGAACTCCCAAACATTCAGTTGTGCAACCTGGACCACAGACTACTAAATTGCTTCCAAATGCATCACCACAAAAACAAGGCATTCCGGGTGTTGTAGCAGAGGATCAGAAACGTAATGCTTCTGGGAAACAAGACAAACCGAATCTGGCAGATTCAAAACAACCTACATCAGAAGCTCAAATGCAGAAAAGTGATGTCTTACCTGCCAAAGCTGATCAGCCATCTAAACCTGAACCACCTAAACAGGCTTCCGATTTCTTCAGCTTCGGTGGTTCTCATTCAAGGTCACCATCTCCTCAGCCCACTGTGTCTGCTGTCTCTGGGAAAGTTCTAGGCTTCGGCTCATCCTTCCTTAGCTCAGCATCCAATCTAATCTCCTCAGCTGTCCAGGATGAACCTTCTAAAACTCCACCAACATCTCGTAAAGGGTCTACAGTTTCCCAGACTTCACATAAGACCACACCAACACCCCCCAGTTCTCGAAAAGGATCAGTAGCTCCGCAGAACACTAAACTAAATCCACCTGCAGTGGAATCAAAGCCAGCCTCCACACCAACCAAAGAACAGGAAAAGCCACCAGATGCTCAACCATCCAAACCTCTACAAGCTCAAGTGAAAGAGGAGCCTCCAAAAACCTGCCCACTCTGCAAAGAGACCCTGAAGAAGGACCCACAGAACTACGACTCTTGCACTTCTTGCAAGAACATTGTTTGTAATCTCTGTGGATTCAATCCTAATCCACATCAAACTGAAGTAAGTCTGTGTTTTACAGTTATTACATGTAAAGGCTCTCGTTTTGGACAAAAAATTATTGTGTACATATTTTGTCATTTAAACGACAGAGATAAGAGTAGACATATGGTTAAAAGTTTGTATAGTCACAGGTGGTACAAATACAATACATATGTGACTCTCTTTGAGTGTAATATTTCTTATGATCTACAGGTAAAAGAGTGGCTGTGTTTGACCTGCCAGATGCAGAGAACTGCAGGACCTCTCCCTGGTCAGCCACAACCACAGTCTAACAAAGTATTTCCACAAGCATCTCCACAAAAAGAAGAGACTTCATTCTCACCTTCTCCAGAGAAGTCAAGTGTTATAGCTGAGGCAGGCAAGAAAGAAGGTGATACTTCTCCTTCCAAGTCTGCTCCACCACCTAAAGGTGAACAGATTAAAGAAGAGTCAAGTTTCTTTGGCTTTGGTTTCGGCGGTGCTCGTTC
Organism: Coreius guichenoti; assembly: GCA_039654105.1. Classification (NCBI taxonomy): domain Eukaryota; kingdom Metazoa; phylum Chordata; class Actinopteri; order Cypriniformes; family Gobionidae; genus Coreius; species Coreius guichenoti. Next base: position 17,011,535 of record CM077181.1, on the reverse strand, counting down.
CCGGTCTCCCTCTCCTCAAACTGCTGTCTCTGATAAGGTTTTTGGTTTTGGATCCTCCTTCCTCAGCTCAGCATCTAACCTGATCTCTTCGGCTGGTCAGGATGAGTCCTCCTCCAAAACTCCACCAACATCTCGCAAGGGATCTACAATTTCCCAGACTTCAAATAAGACTACACTAACACCACCCACTTCTCGAAAAGGATCAGTAGCTCCTCAGGATGCTAAACAAAAACTACCTGAAAAAGAATCAAAGCCACCTGCTAAATCAATACAAGAACAAAAGCCAGTAGAGAAAACCCCAGATCCTCAACTGGCCAAACCTCAACATGCTCTAGACGAGCTTTCAAAAACCTGTCCACTTTGCAAAGAACCCCTTAAGAAGGACCCACAGAACTATAGCTCTTGTAGTTCTTGCAAGAAAATTGTATGTAATCTCTGTGGATTCAATCCCAAACCACATCAAACCGAGGTACCATATGTCAATGCATTTTACAATTATATGTTTAAAGGCTCTTTTAAAAATGCAACTAGGAATTATTTTGTGTAGATTTTGACTTAAAGTATGTTTAGTGGTTTAATTCACTTTTTTAAATAATCAACAGGTGAAGGAGTGGCTATGCTTGACCTGCCAGGTACAGAGAACTTCAGGACCTCCCCCTGCTCTGCCACAACCACAATCTAACAAAATACAACCAGCGTCTCCACAAAAGAAAGTGACTCAAGATCCACCTTCTCCAGAAAAGAAGCAGAATGTTCCTGCCGAGCAGGACAAGAAACCTCCAGCAGAAACTAAAAAACCTACAATTACTCCTGCACCAAATGCTCAAAAATCTAAAGGTGATGAATCATCTTCCAAACCTGCTCTGTCATATAAAGTTGAACAGACTAAGGAAGAGTCTGGTTTCTTCGGCTTTGGTCTAGGCGGTGCTCGTTCCCGGTCTCCCTCTCCTCAAACTGCTGTCTCTGATAAGGTTTTTGGTTTTGGATCCTCCTTCCTCAGCTCAGCATCTAACCTGATCTCTTCGGCTGGTCAGGATGAGTCCTCCTCCAAAACTCCACCAACATCTCGCAAGGGATCTACAATTTCCCAGACTTCAAATAAGACTACACCAACACCACCCACTTCTCGAAAAGGATCAGTAGCTCCTCAGGATGCTAAACAAAAACTACCTGAAGAAGAATCAAAGCCACCTGCTATATCAATGCAAGAACAAAAGCCAGCAGAGAACACCCCAGATCCTCAACTGGCCAAACCTCCACATGCACCAGAGGAGCTTTCAAAAACTTGCCCACTTTGCAATGAAACCCTTAAGAAGGACCCACAGAACTATAGCTCTTGTAGTTCTTGCAAGAAATTTGTTTGTAATCTCTGTGGATTCAATCCCAATCCACATCAAACCGAGGTACCATATGTCAATGTATTTTACAATTATGTGTTTAAAGGCTCTTTTAAAAATGCAACTAGAAATTATTTTGTGTAGATTTTGACTTAAAGTACAAACCCGATTCCAAAAAAGTTGGGACACTGTACAAATTGTAAATAAAAACAGAATGCAATGATGTGGAAGTTTCAAGTTTCAATATTTTATTCAGAATACAACATAGATGACATATCAAATGTTTAAACTGAGAAAATGTATCATTTTAAGGGAAAAATAAGTTGATTTTAAATTTCATGGCATCAACACATCTCAAAAAAGTTGGGACAAGGCCGCGTTTACCACTGTGTGGCATCCCCTCTTCTTTTTATAACAGTCTGCAAACGTCTGGGGACTGAGGAGACAAGTTGCTCAAGTTTAGGAATAGGAATGTTGTCCCATTCTTGTCTAATACAGGCTTCTAGTTGCTCAACTGTCAACTGCATCTTCCTCTTTATGATGCGCCAAATGTTTTCTATGGGTGAAAGATCTGGACTGCAGGCTGGCCATTTCAGTACCCGGATCCTTCTTCTACGCAGCTATGATGTTGTAATTGATGCAGTATGTGGTCTGGCATTGTCATGTTGGAAAATGCAAGGTCTTCCCTGAAAGAGACGACGTCTGGATGGGAGCATATGTTGTTCTAGAACTTGGATATACCTTTCAGCATTGATGGTGCCTTTCCAGATGTGTAAGCTGCCCATGCCACACGCACTCATGCAACCCCATACCATCAGAGATGCAGGCTTCTGAACTGAGCGCTGATGACAACTTGGGTTGTCCTTGTCCTCTTTAGTCCGGATGACATGGCGTCCCAGTTTTCCAAAAAGAACTTCAAATTTTGATTCGTCTGACCACAGAACAGTTTTCCACTTTGCCACAGTCCATTTTAAATGAGCCTTGGCCCAGAGAAAACACCTGCGCTTCTGGATCATGTTTAGATATGGCTTCTTTTTTGACCTATAGAGTTTTAGCCGGCAACAGCGAATGGCACGGTGGATTGTGTTCACCGACAATGTTTTCTGGAAGTATTCCTGAGCCCATGTTGTGATTTCCATTATAGTAGCATTCCTGTATGTGATGCAGTGCCGTCTAAGGGCCCGAAGATCACAGGCATCCAGTATGGTTTTCTGGCCTTGACCCTTACGCACAGAGATTGTTCCAGATTCTCTGAATCTTTGGATGATATTATGCACTGTAGATGATGATAACTTCAAACTCTTTGTAATTTTTCTCTGAGAAACTCCTTTCTGATATTGCTCCACTATTTTTCGCCGCAGCATTGGGGGAATTGGTGATCCTCTGCCCATCTTGACTTCTGAGAGACACTGCCACTCTGAGAGGCTCTTTTTATACCCAATCATGTTGCCAATTGACCTAATAAGTTGCAAATTGGTCCTCCAGCTGTTCCTTGTATGTACATTTAACTTTTCCGGCCTCTTATTGCTACCTGTCCCAACTTTTTTGGAATGTGTAGCTCTCATGAAATCCAAAATGAGCCAATATTTGGCATGACATTTCAAAATGTCTCACTTTCAACATTTGATATGTTATCTATATTCTATTGTGAATAAAATATAAATTTATGAGATTTGTAAATTATTGCATTCCTTTTTCTATTCACAATTTGTACAGTGTCCCAACTTTTTTGGAATCGGGTTTGTATGTTTAATGGTTTAATTAACTTTTTTAAATAATCAACAGGTGACGGAGTGGCTATGCTTGACCTGCCAGGTACAGAGAACTTCAGGACCTCCCCCTGCTCTGCCACAACCAGAATCTAACAAAATAGAACCAGCATCTCCACAAAAGAAAGTGACTCAAGATCCACCTTCTCCAGAAAAGAAACAGAATGTTCCTGCCGAGCAGGACAAGAAACCTCCAGCAGAAACTAAAAAACCTACAATTACTCCTGCACCAAATGCTCAAAAGTCTAAAGGTGATGAATCTCCTTCCAAACCTGCTCTGTCATATAAAGTTGAACAGACTAAGGAAGAGTCTGGTTTCTTTGGCTTTGGTTTTGGAGGTGCTCGATCTCGGTCACCTTCTCCTCAGTCTGCTGTTTCTGAGAAAGTTCTAGGTTTTGGGTCCTCCTTCCTCAGTTCAGCATCTAATCTGATATCCTCAGCCGTTCAGGCTGAGTCGTCCACCAAAACTCCACCAAGTTCTCGTAAGGGATCCACTGTGTCCCAAAGTTCTATTAAGACAACACCAACACCACCAACTTCTCGAAAAGGTTCAGAAGCTTCACAAGCCTCACAAAAAATTAAACTGGCAGAAGAGGTAAAACTTACTGCTGTACAGAAACAGGATGAAAAGAAAACAGTGGAGAATAAGCCACAAGATGAAATGTCCAAAGAACCAGTCACTAATGTGAAAATGAACAAACCAGCCTTGGAGCTTTCAAAAGCCTGTCCACTCTGTAAAGTGGACTTAAAGAGGGATTCTCAGAATTACAACACCTGCACTGAATGCAGAAACACAGTGTGCAATCTTTGTGGATTTAATCCCATGCCACATCAAACTGAGGTGAGTACTTTTTTTCTGTGTGAGTTTCATGCATCAGTTATTGCATTAATTTCTACTTAAGCATCATCTAATTTCAAGAGCATCTTTTAGTATTTTAATTCTAATTCCAATTATTATCCTACAGGTTAAGGAATGGCTGTGTTTAAACTGCCAGGTGAAGAAAGCACAAGGATCTCCCTCTCCCCAACCACAGCCACAGGTTAGCAAAGCATCTCCACCAATAATACCGGGAAAAAAGGAGGCTCTCATACCTACTCCAATTTCAGTTTCTCCACAAAATAAGCCAGATATCATTGGGAAGAAAATGACATCAATTGCTACAGAGAATCAAGAGACCAAACCCACACAATCTACAACACAACCAACTGAAATGCCAAAACTTGATCCTCCTCCTACAAAATCTGCTGTACCACAAAAACCAGAACCTTCTAAAGAGGAATCAGGTTTCTTTAGCTTTGGTTTTGGTGGTGCTCGATCTGGATCCCCTCAGCCTTCTGTGACTGTTGTCCCTGGGAAGGTTCTGGGCTTTGGATCCTCCTTTTTGAACTCTGCATCTAATCTAATCTCCTCAACCGTTCAAGATGAGTCCTCCACATTGCCACCAGCTTCTCAAAAGGCTACAACACCACCCGCTTCTTTAAAAGAATCTGTAACTTCTCAAAAAGTTCCACCTACTGTTGACACAAAAGCATCTATAACAGAAAAACCAAAGGAGGAAAAAACAGATGAGAAGCAGGTGCAACAGGCTACAGCAGAACCTGAAGCTTTGGTAGTAGCAGCTGTAGCTCCTAAAGCAGATACCAAAGTGTGTCCTCTTTGCAAAGTGGATCTTAATGTAGGTTCACAGAACACTCCTAACTACAATACCTGCACTGAGTGTAAGAACATAGTTTGCAACCTCTGTGGATTCAACCCAACTCCCCATCAAACAGAGGTAAGAGAATATTACTATTGGTAACTGTTGATAACACTATTTTAATGCAGCAAATGCGTTTACTTACCTATGATACTGTGCCTATGATAATTGTGTTTAGTGGTTTCTAAGAAAAATCAATATCATATCAATGTTCCATCAATGTCAAGGAAGAAAAAATTCAAGAATTCTTTTTTTAATCTGTCATTGCAGGCCAATGAATGGCTTTGTCTGAACTGCCAGACACAGCGAGCATTAAATGGGATGGAACTAGTACAAGGACCTCCTAAAATAAAGACCAATGAACAACCTGACAATGTCTATACCTCAGCACCGCATCCAAGAACAGAAAGTATAACACCAGGGCCACCATCATTAGTCTCAACCAACATGGTTTCTGATGTTGCTGAAATCCAAAAGAAAGAGATTCAAGCTGCAGCCATCCCTGATAAAACTAAAAGCGCTATTTCAGTGAATGTCCAAAAGAAAGAATCACCAGAACTACCAGAGAGTAGCATAAAGGCACAAACTGCATCCTCTCAGAAGAAAGAAACATCAGATCCAAAGAAAGATAAAGAGACTGACACACTCTTAAAACAGTCTGACAAGTCTCCAGAAAAATCTGCTCCACCTCCGCAGGCAGAGCCACCAAAACAGGAACCGAGTTTCTTTGGTTTTGGATTTGGTGGTCCTAAGGTACAACCTGCTTCCTCTAAGCCATCTGAGTCAACCACTGGGACACTCTTTGGCTTTGGTGGTCTGACAGAAACAGCTAGATCTCGCTCACCCTCTCCACAGTCTGTTTCTGCTGTCTCTGGGAGAGTTCTGGGCTTTGGATCCTCTATATTCAGCTCAGCGTCTAATTTGATCAGTTCAGCTGTTCAGGATGAGCCCTCCACAACACCACCCACTTCTCGAAAAGGATCCACAGTTTCCCAGATGTCTGCTAGGACTACTCCACCCTCATCTCGCAAAGGATCTGCAGTCGCACCAGACTCTAGTAAAATTCCTCCTGTTGGAGACACTAAACCACATGCAGCACAAGATGCAGAAAAAACGGTGGAGAAGAAACCTGAAACGAAGCAAGTCACAGCACCCAAACCACCTCAAAAACCTGCTCCTAAAGAAGTCAAGACCAACTGCCCATTATGCAAAGTGGAACTCAACATTGGTTCCAAGGATGCCAAGAATTTTAACACATGCACTGAATGCAAGACAACAGTATGCAGCCAATGTGGATTTAATCCACTGCCTCATCAAACAGAGGTAAGACATTTCATTCTTGTTGTCATTTACTCCAACATCATATTACAAAAAAAAAAAATCTTACTGGCATTCTGAAAAATCAAAAAACAAAAATTAAATGTAAAATATAACTACTTATTGCATTTTTTTAGAAGTACCAAAAACATCAAAGTCAAACCAAGACATTCCGCCATGCATTTATTATTTTCCCATTATTAAGCTCTGATTTCACTTACAGTTTTATCTCTTGTGTTTACTTTAAATGTTTTTAAGTACAGTATATCTTTGACTTTTTGTCTGCTAATTGCCTATTTGATTTTTGTTTAAAAAAAAAAAAATTAATAGAGGCCATTTGTATTCATACTGTCAATGTGGCAAGCCATTGCCATTCCCAAGACATATTCTGTAGCAGTATGTCTTGAGGCAGTTGGTTTGTGTAATTATGTAGTATACAAATAAGTTTAAGAACAGTATTTGACCCTCACTGGCTTTTTTTTTCTTCGAATTTCACTTAATAGATAAAAAATCTTATTTGTCACACAGTCAATGTTAATGACATGCATTTGAGGGGTCATTTATTTTAATCTGATATGTATAAATGTATGAAGCAGCTTTTTTAGTAGTTATTAGGTTTTCTAGATAGAAACCTAAGAAATTACAGTAGAGGATGTACTGTCTTATTGCCATTGACTGTCCTATTATTATTGCAGGTTGAGGAATGGCTCTGCCTAAGTTGCCAGGTACAACGGGCACAGGCAGGAATGGATACATCTGAAAGTCCCATAGTGAAACCTCAGCCAGTTCCCTTAGTGATGGACAACCAAACTCTTTCCAGAGTTGACAAGGTAGCTACAGCACCAGTTGAGTCCAAACCTGATGAGAAGCCCACCACAGCTGCAGCTGAAAAGAAAGCAGCTCCTACTCAGGAAATAAAGAAAGAGATCTCAATTCCAGGCCCTCACCAAAAGACAGGCACTGATGCCAAGACAACTAATATAATCACCCCAAGAGAAGAACCTCAAAAGCAAAATAATAATCAACCAGAGTCTGTGAAAACAGAACAACAGCCACCCAAAGATACAACCACTCCTGAAAAATTTGCTCCACCTCCGCAGGCAGAGCCACCAAAACAAGAACAGAGTTTGTTTGGTTTTGGATTTGGTGGTCCTAAGATACAACCTGCTTCCTCTAAGCCATCTGAGTCAACCACTGGGAAACTCTTTGGCTTTGGTGGTCTGACAGAAACAGCTAGATCTCGCTCACCCTCTCCACAGTCTGTTTCTGCTGTCTCAGGGAGAGTTCTGGGCTTTGGATCCTCTATATTCAGCTCAGCGACTAATTTGATCAGCTCAGCTGTTCAGGATGAGCCTTCCACAACACCGCCAACTTCTCGAAAAGGATCCACAGTTTCCCAGATGTCTGCTAGGACTACTCCACCCTCGTCTCGCAAAGGATCTGCAGTCGCACCAGACTCTAGTAAAATTCCTCCTGTTGGAGACACTAAACCACATGCAGCACAAGATGCAGAAAAAACAGTGGAGAAGAAACCAGAAACTAAGCAAGTTACTGCACCCAAACCACCCCAAAAGCCTGCTCCTGAAGAAGTCAAGACCAACTGCCCATTATGCAAAGTGGAACTAAACATTGGTTCCAAGGATGCCAAGAATTTTAACACATGCACTAAATGCAAGGCAACAGTATGCAGCCAATGTGGATTTAATCCACTGCCTCATCAAACAGAGGTAAGACATTTGACATGCACTTTTTAACATGTTTAAGATCCATGTTTCATTCTTGTTGTCATTTACTCCAACATTCAGTAGATACTTACAGTAAGCCAGCATAATTTGCATTGTCATCGTATTACAAAAAAAATATTACTGGCATTCTGAAAAATCAAAAAATTAAATGTTAAAATTTAACTACGTACTGCATTTTATTAGAAGTACCAAAAACATAAAAGTCAAAACCAAGACATTCCCCCATGCATCTATTAGTTTACCATTATTAAGCTCTATTTTCACTTACAGTTTTATCTCTGTGTTTACTTTAAATGTTTTTAAGTACAGTATATCTTTGACTTTTTGTCTGCTAATTGCCTATTTGCCTTTTGTTTTTAAAAACAATAATTAAGAGAGGCCGTTTGTATTCATGCTGTCAATGTGGCAAGCCATTGCAATTCTCAAGCCATATTCTGCAGCAGTGTGTCTTGAGGCAGGTGGTTTGTGTAATTATATAGTATACAAATAAGTTTAACAACAGTATTTGACCCTCACTGGCTCACGTATATGTCACACAGTCAATGTTAATGACATGCATTTAAGTGGTCATTTATTTTAAGCTGATATGTATAAATGTATGAAGCAGCTTTTTTAGTAGTTATTAGGTTTTCTAGATAGAAACCTAAGACATTACAGTAGAGGATGTACTGTCTTATTGCAATTGACTGTCCTATAATTATTGCAGGTTGAGGAATGGCTCTGCCTAAGTTGCCAGGTACAACGGGCACAGGCAGGAATGAATACATCTGAAAGTCCTATAGTGAAACCTCAGCCAGTTCCCTTAGTGATGGACAACCAAACTCTTTCCAAAGTTGACAAGGTAGCTACAGCACCAGTTGAGTCCAAACCTGATGAGAAGCCCACTACAGCTGCAGCTGAAAAGAAGGCAGCTCCTGCTCAGGAAATAAAGAAAGAGATCTCAATTCCAGGCCCTCAACAAAAGACAGGCACTGATGCCAAGACAACTGATATAATCACCCCAAGAGAAGAACCTCAAAAGCAAAATAATAATCAACCGGAGTCTGTGAAACAACAGCCACCCAAAGATACAACCACTCCTGTAAAATTTGCCCCACCTACCAAGGTCGAACCCCCAAAACAAGAATCAAATTTATTTGGTTTTGGATTAGGTGGTCTTAAAGCACAGCCTGCTTCGAAATCATCTGAGTCAACCACAGGGAAGTTCTTCGGTGGCTTTAGTGGCCTGACAGAAACAACTAAATCTCAGTCACCCTCACCACAGTCAGTTTCTGCTGTCTCTGGGAAAGTTCTGGGCTTTGGATCCTCATTTTTTAGCTCAGCATCTAATCTGATCTCCTCAGCTGTTCAAGATGAGCCGTCCACAACACCACCAACTTCACGGAAAAGCTCCACGGTTTCTACTGAGTCTGGTAAAGCTACCACAGCACCAGCTTCCCGTAAAGGCTCAGTGGCTTCTGTCAAGACTACACCGCCAACATCTCGCAAAGGATCTATTGCAACAGAACCCAACAAGACCAAGCCACCTGTTGAAAAGAAACCAGAGCAGCTCAATGAGGACAAAGTATCCAGGATACCTACTTCAGAAAAGGATAAACCTGAAACTGTACAGGATAAATTAGTAAAACATCCTGAAAATGTACCTCACCCATCCACCTGCCCACTCTGTAAAGTGGATCTTAACATGGGCTCGAAGGACCCTCCTAATTACAACACCTGCACTGAATGTAAAAATGTGGTATGTCATCTCTGTGGATTTAACCCCATGCCTCACCTTGCAGAGGTAAGTCATTGACTATTTACCTCTTTTTGTCTTTGTTGTCTATTCTTTTTAATATGTGTCTTTAGTAGATGGATTAGCCCAGTAAGAGTGTGGAGGTTAGAAATTTGATGGATGGGGCATGGCTAAGATTTTAGTTTGATTTAATTGCTAATTTAATTTAATGTCCTAACTGAAATACTTTTGACTCTTTTTGGGAGTCTCTCACCTTCTAAATGCAGCCTTTGATGGTGTCTAGAGAATAAGCTCTTTTGATTTATTTCTCATGTCTTAGCTCTTATGTATTAATGACTAATCAGCCGATGTTCTTGGGTGCATGAGTCTGACAGACAGAAAATCTGTGCTGGTGGGTTCTCCAATGTGCAGTTCGTAACCTCTGTTATGCCCACTCATTCTCCAGATGGCTCTTTCCAAATCATTGTAATTTTACTAAAACTTCACAAGGGCTGAGGATGCAGCAGAAGAGCCAATAAATGCATTAGTGTTCTGCAGGGACCAATGAGTGATTGGCATTCTTTCAGGTTCAGCCAATAACGGCCAATGTAGATTGAGTCGACAAAACCTTGCTAAGAAATTAAGTGACTTGTGAATCCAAAGCCTGGAAAATGAAAGTGGGCACTATTGTCCCTTTGGTGATTTAAAACTGCTAATAAATTAAACGATTTGGGAATTTAAAGCTTGGGAAATGGTAGTGGGCAGTAGTTCCAGTGATGATTTAATACTGCTGTTTGTGTGCTAAACAAGCCTGTTTTAAAAATTATGCATGCACTCTGCATTGCAAATTTGAACAAACTTTTATTTGGCGAGTTGCCCAGGCCTAAACTAGGAGAGCAGAGGCGGTAATCTGCATGAGTGGTATTTATGAGAGCATAGCTTCATGCTAATGCTGAAACGTGCTGAGTGCTGAATCTGAGGGAAGAATCCCTGTGTTTGGACAAAATGTGATTACGTAACAGGCTCACGGCACACTCTGTTAAAGTGATTGAGGGGTTGTGCAACAGCCTTATGTGACAGAATCTGCAGCCGCTAGGAAATGGGGAGGGGTGGTGTGCCTTATGATATCCCAATAAATTGAGCGGATTTTGAGTGTGGGGGTTGGGTGTTGGTGAGTAGTCAAATGCCTACTTTGTATGAGTGGACTGATGGACTAAAGCTTCCACGCCATCCGCAGTGTGAGCATGGCCACATGCACAACATGTCAGCCGTCCACAATTTATGCTAATGTGACTTCCTGTGCTTGTGACCCTAACAAGCTGTGTTCATTGCTTTCATCAGAGCTGTGATTGTGGATGTAATTTGATGGGAGAAGGGTTTGATTTATGGATTGATGGATTATTACTGCACACTGAAGTCTGTTCTGTGTCCCTTTGCAGCTGTTCTCTGTCAGTTGCAGATGCTATTCGATCATAGCATCGCTGATGGTGATTTTTTTTTTTTTTTTTTTTTTTTTTAGCAATTTAGCTTCTATACTTTTCCATGCTGAAATGTTTTTAAATTTCAGTTATTTAGAAAGTGTAAATGAGATTTAAATCATAAACTAATCAGTAAACACTTGACTGTGTCAGGAAAGCAATTCACCTGCTAAAATATGCTCCAACAGCGTCTTCACTCTCACAAACTACAGAAGCTATTTTGACAATTAGCTTGCATCTCATTTTCTATCTGCTGTGCATGCTAATCAACAATCACATGTGATCAACTGTTTCCTGAATTTAGGATCTGTGCAAATTCATTTATGCCCCATCTTTGTAATCAGTATATTTGCAGTTTACTGTACCATGTGTGCAGTGTAGAAACAGCTGTACATAGGCAAATTTACCTATAATATAATTGGCTCAGTTGGTGTGTTCTGTACACCAGTGTCTTCTGTAAGTCCACTTAAAGGATAATATCATCTGATGGAAAAAGTCTAGTATGTGTGACCCTTTATTATCCAGTCCTTCTTCCCATGGGGCCACACTGTCTAGAACATTTTCCTTTTATATTTAAAAATATCATGATGGCCAAGATGGCCACCTTAGAAACAGACAGCCTTGCATTTGTATGTGCTAAATCATATTTGGCATTGCACTGTCATCCTGCCCTTTTGGAAATGACACAGTCAGTCTCTTGTAATATGCCCTTAACATGAGCCTTTGACTCTGGCCTCTACAATCCTGCACCTTCACACAAGAAAACAGACCCTGTGCTTCTGATGTTAATTGAAAAATACAGTGTTTGCCCAAACAACCTTTTGAATGACAATGCATATTCACATATCTGTCTTGTGCAAAGATAAGGGCATAGCTTCAACGCTGATGCGTGATATTAAGATATTTAGTGATATGCCGTGTCCGCATCTGGCACACCGTTGGCCAAAAATAGCTTTAGATTTTAATCTACCTCAGCTAGCCTTGTGACAGCAGCTCCAAGAAAACTGCCGCTGGACCCAAGGGGACTTGTGTAATTTTGGATGCCATCTAACAGCCTATGCTGACGTCTTCCTTTTTGCAATTGCAGATTTTGCATAAACGAAAAGTAGACATTAATAATTTGCTATTTATGTACAATAGAATCATGTTATTATACAGTGGGGAGAACAAGTATTTGATACACTGCCGATTTTGCAGGTTTTCCTACTTACAAAGCATGTAGAGGTCTGTAATTTTTATCATAGGTACTCTTCAACTGTGAGAGACGGAATCTAAAACAAAAATCCAGAAAATCACATTGTATGATTTTTAAATAATTAATTTGCGTTTTATTGCATGACATAAGTGTTTGATCACCTACCAACCAGTAAGAATTCCGGCTCTCACAGACCTGTTAGTTTTTCTTTAAGAAGCCCTCCTGTTCTCCACTCATTACCTGTATTAACTGCACCTGTTTGAACTTGTTATCTGTATAAAAGACACCTGTCCACACACTCAATCAAACAGACTCCAACCTCTCCACAATGGCCAAGACCAGAGAGCTGTGTAAGTACATCAGGGATAAAATTGTAGACCTGCACAAGGCTGGGATGGGCTACAGGACAATAGGCAATCAGCTTGGTGAGAAGGCAACAACTGTTGGCGCAATTATTAGAAAATGGAAGAAGTTCAAGATGACGGTCAATCTCCCTCAATCTGGGGCACCATGCAAGATCTCACCTCGTGGGGCATCAATGATCATGAGGAAGGTGAGGGATCAGCCCAGAACTACATGGCAGGACCTGGTCAATGACCTGAAGAGAGCTGGGACCACAGTCTCAAAGAAAACCATTAGTAACACACTACGCCATCATGGATTAAAATCCTGCAGTGCACGCAAGGTCCCCATGCTCAAGCCAGCGCATGTCCAGGCCCGTCTGAAGTTTGCCAATGACCATCTGGATGATCCAGAGGAGGAATGGGAGAAGGTCATGTGGTCTGATGAGACAAAAATAGAGCTTTTTGATCTAAAGTCCACTCGCCGTGTTTGGAGGAAGAAGAAGGATGAGTACAACCCCAAGAACACCATCCCAAGCGTGAAGCATGGAGGTGGAAACATCATTCTTTGGGGATGATTTTCTGCAAAGGGGACAGAACGACTGCACCGTATTGAGGGGAGGATGGATGGGGCCATGTATCGCGAGATCTTGGCCAACAACCTCCTTCCCTCAGTAAGAGCATTGAAGATGGGTCGTGGCTGGGTCTTCCAGCATGACAACGACGCGAAACACACAGCCAGGGCAACTAAGGAGTGGCTCCGTAAGAAGCATCTCAAGGTCCTGGAGTGGCCTAGCCAGTCTCCAGACCTGAACCCAATAGAAAATCTTTGGAGGGAGCTGAAAGTCCATATTGCCCAGCAACAGCCCCGAAACCTGAAGGATCTGGAGAAGATCTGTATGGAGGAGTGGGCCAAAATCCCTGCTGCAGTGTGTGCAAACCTGATCAAGAACTACAGGAAACGTATGATCTCTGTAATTGCAAGCAAAGGTTTCTGTACCAAATATTAAGTTCTGCTTTTCTGATGTATCAAATACTTATGTCATGCAATAAAATACAAATTAATTACTTAAAAATCATACAATGCGATTTTCTGGATTTTTGTTTTAGATTCCGTCACTCACAGTTGAAGAGTACCTATGATAAAAATTACAGATTTCTACATGCTTTGTAAGTGGGCAAACCTGCAAAATTGGCAGTGTATCAAATACTTGTTCTCCCCACTGTATTTAGGTGAATTATAAGTAAATTTAAAGGGGTGGATCTAATGCTATTTCATGCATTCTGACTTATTTACACTGTTAAAGAGTTGGATTCTCATGCTAAACATGGCCAAAATTTCAAAAAACGAGTTGGACATATGACGGAGTATTTCTGTGCCAAATACACTCCTTCAGGATTCAAACAAGTTTCGGAAAGTTTTTTTTGAGTATGGCCCTGTATGACGTCATAAAGGGTGGGATTCCTTGTATGGGCACTTCTCCCGGATGAGCGTGTGCGCACATCAACCAGAGCGAGAGCAAGAGTTAGTTAGTTAGTTAAACTTTATTGTCTGTTCAGTTTCCTGGACAGAAATTCATCTTTGACGCTGGCAATACTATACATCCACACTTCCACATAGTATAAACACATAAAACACATTAGTCCCCATAAAAAACATAAACACATAGACCAAGTAAATACCATACCATTACAATATATATGTATATGCATGTAACACATGCATTCTCTCATATGTGTACAAGCACCTACCCACATAAATTAAAGCTGCGATCAGCGATGACGGGCCCAAGCCGGTGGCACCGCCACCCTGGTGGCTTCAGGGCAACTGTGCACGACAGGCAATATGCATTTAAACAGGAAAATATTTTAAAATCGCTCGAATATGCCACATTTACCGCAGGAGCTGGTGCCACTATGACCACAAGCCACACCCATGATGTCATTTAAATATAGATGATTTTTATTGTCATAGGATATAATAGGTCACTTTCAAATATGTGCAAAGTTATCTTTTGCAGCTCAAAATGTTGTAAGTCCAGAAGGCCAGTATTTAATTCAAGGTATTTGTATAGGTTTTTTTTTTTTTTTTTTACTTATTTTTCACACTAAATTATAGTTATTTGTGATAGCCTAAGATATGAAAGGGTTAAATTATCACCATCAAGAGAGAAAGTGACACACACACATACAGAGAGTGAGCCTGAGAGAGTGAGAGATAGGGGGAGGGGAAGGAGTGACAGAGAGAGAGAGAGTGTGAGACATTTAGAAGAAATATTTTAAAGAAATAAATATATTGATCTGAAATATAGTACATTGATTTTAAATTCATACAGGTCAAATTACCGAACATACAATCTTAATTTAATTTAAATTAAACAATGATTTTACAAGATATGAGACAATTTCTGTTTCCCTTTTTGTCCTTATTTGATCCCTCGCCATAGCTGCACTGTTTGAGATATCCTATAATTCGTTATCAATATAGCATCTTCAGTGTCTTTGTTTCATGTTGACCGAGTTTGGTGTCGATTCCATGCATCTCCTACGAGGAGTTTATAAAAACTCAAGAGGCTGATTATTCAAAAATTACACATTCAAACCAAAATATCTGACTTCCTGTTGGTCGGAGCTAATGACTGTAAATTAGAAAGTTGTCCAGCTCGATGAGAAAAATAAATGTACCGAGTTTGGTGACTGTAGGTAAAACTAATCTGTAAAAGTGTTCTCAAGGACATATCCAACCTGGTTCATAAATAAGGCTATACTTCCACCTTCTGGTTATTCTGTGTATCACATTGGCTCTAATTTTTTTGTCCTCAAACAAAAGGCATTTATCTGCTTATTTTTAAATTACACACACTTCATTGTTTGAAAAAAAAACTCAAATGTGTTTTTTTTCTATTGTTAGTATTATTTTTTATAGAAA
Organism: Coreius guichenoti; assembly: GCA_039654105.1. NCBI lineage: Eukaryota > Metazoa > Chordata > Actinopteri > Cypriniformes > Gobionidae > Coreius > Coreius guichenoti. Next base: position 16,996,013 of record CM077181.1, on the reverse strand, counting down.
TAAATTGTTTAATTTAGAGAATATTTTTTAGTGTCAAGAATTAATCTCCAAATACAAAATGTTAAAGAAAACCAATATATTGATGTAAAATATAGTACATTCATTTTAAAATTCATTCAGGGTCAATGACCAAACATACAATCATAACTGAATTTAAATCAAACAATGATTTTAGACGAAATGAGACTCTTCCTGTTTCCCTTTTTGTCATTACTTTAATAGCTCGCCATGGCAACACCGTTTGAGATATCCAATATCCGTTCGGAATTTAGCATCTTCCGTATTTGTGCTTCATGTTGACCGAGATTGGTGGAGATTGAATGAATTGCCTACGAGGAAAACGTAAAAACTCAGAGCCTGATTTTTCAAAAAATCCACATTCAAACCAAAATATCTTACTTTCTGTTGGTCGGAGCTACTGACTGTAAATTAGAAAGTTGTCCGGCTCGATGAGAACAATATATGTACCGAGTTTGGTGACTGTAGGTAAAACTAACCCTGCCACTTTTGTAACCCCAAACTTCACATGTTTCATTAGAGTCCTGGCCTGAACTACATGTCAATATTCAGTTACAGTTATAGCGCCACCTGCGGGCAAAAGGAAAATCCTTGTTTTACATTGTGATTAACTCCTCCTAGAGATTTAACCAGAACAACATCATATTTGCACAGTCTAATCTAAAGGCCTTGGTGATGTTAAATTGAGAAGATCTTGAGTTTCCATGAAGGGCGTGTCAGTGACGGCCTGACAAAGTCTGATGTTTCGTCATGAAAGAGGAAGTTGTTGTAACTCAGTCATACAATGTCCGATCTGCCCCAAACCTCACATGTTTGATAAGAGTCCTGGCCTGAAGACATCTACATGCCAATATTCAGTTAGTCATAGCGTCAGTTAGTCATATTTTGAATAAACAGGCTCTGAGTTTTTATAAACTCCTCGTAGGAGATGCATGGAATCGACACCAAACTCAGTCAACATGAAACAAAGACACTGAAGATGCTATATTGAGAACAATTATAGGATATCTCACACAGTGCTGCTATGGCGAGGGATTAAAGTAATGACAAAAAGGGAAACAGGAAGAGTCTCATTTCTTCTAAAATCATAGTTTGATTTAAATTAAATTATGATTGTATGTTTGGTTATTGACCCTGAATGAATTTTAAAATGAATGTACTATATTTTAGATCAATATATTGGTTTTCTTTAAAATTTTGTATTTGGAGATTAATTCTTGACACTAAATATTCTCTGAATTAAACATAATTTATTTCTATAAAAAATAATACTAACAATAGAACAAGTCCTTGAGAACAAAGTTTTAAAGATAAAACTATTGGTTAGTTTTATCTACAGTCACCAAACTCGGAACATACACTCACCTAAAGGATTATTAGGAACACCATACTAATACTGTGTTTGACCCCCTTTCGCCTTCAGAACTGCCTTAATTCTACGTGGCATTGATTCAACAAGGTGCTGAAAGCATTCTTTAGAAATGTTGGCCCATATTGATAGGATAGCATCTTGCAGTTGATGGAGATTTGTGGGATGCACATCCAGGGCACGAAGCTCCCGTTCCACCACATCCCAAAGATGCTCTATTGGGTTGAGATCTGGTGACTGTGGGGGCCATTTTAGTACAGTGAACTCATTGTCATGTTCAAGAAACCAATTTGAAATGATTCGAGCTTTGTGATATGGTGCATTATCCTGCTGGAAGTAGCCATCAGAGGATGGGTACATGGTGGTCATAAAGGGATGGACATGGTCAGAAACAATGCTCAGGTAGGCCGTGGCATTTAAACGATGCCCAATTGGCACTAAGGGGCCTAAATTGTGCCAAGAAAACATCCCCCACACCATTACACCACCACCACCAGCCTGCACAGTGGTAACAAGGCATGATGGATCCATGTTCTCATTCTGTTTACGCCAAATTCTGACTCTACCATCTGAATGTCTCAACAGAAATCGAGACTCATCAGACCAGGCAACATTTTTCCAGTCTTCAACTGTCCAATTTTGGTGAGCTCGTGCAAATTGTAGCCTCTTTTTCCTATTTGTAGTGGAGATGAGTGGTACCCGGTGGGGTCTTCTGCTGTTGTAGCCCATCCGCCTCAAGGTTGTGCGTGTTGTGGCTTCACAAATGCTTTGCTGCATACCTCGGTTGTAACGAGTGGTTATTTCAGTCAAAGTTGCTCTTCTATCAGCTTGAATCAGTCGGCCCATTCTCCTCTGACCTCTAGCATCAACAAGGCATTTTCGCCCACAGGACTGCCGCATACTGGATGTTTTTCCCTTTTCACACCATTCTTTGTAAACTCTAGAAATGGTTGTGCGTGAAAATCCCAGTAACTGAGCAGATTGTGAAATACTCAGACCGGCCCGTCTGGCACCAACAACCATACCACGCTCAAAATTGCTTAAATCACCTTTCTTTCCCATTCTGACATTCAGTTTGGAGTTCAGGAGATTGTCTTGACCAGGACCACACCCCTAAATGCATTGAAGCAACTGCCATGTGATTGGTTGATTAGATAATTGCATTAATGAGAAATTGAACAGGTGTTCCTAATAATCCTTTAGGTGAGTGTATATTGTTCTCATCAAGCCGGACAGTTTTCTAATTTACAGTCATTAGCTCCGACCAACAGAAAGTAAGATATTTTGGTTTGAATGTGGATTTTTTGATAAATAAGGCTCTGAGTTTTTACATTCTCCTCGTAGGCGATTCATTCAATCTCCACCTAACTCGGTCAACATGAAACAAAGATACGGAAGATGCTAAATTGCGAACGGATATTGGATATCTCAAATGGTGCTGGTATGGCGAGGGATCAAATAAGGACAAAAAGGGAAACAGAAATTGTCTCATACCTGTAAAATCATTATTTGATTTAAATTAAATTAAGATTGTATGTTCAGTAATTTAACCTGGATGAATTTAAAATGAATGTACTATTTTCCAGATCAATATATTTATTTCTTTAAAATATTTATTCTGAATCTTACTCTCTCTCTCTCTCTCTCTCTCTCTCTCTCTCTCTCTCTCTCTCTCTCTCTCTCTCTGTCGGTCCTTCCCCTCCCCCTATCTCTCACTCTCTCAGGCTCACTCTCTGTATGTGTGTGTGTCACTTTCTCTCTTGGTGATAATTTAACCCTTTCATATCATAGGCTATCACAAATAACTATCACTTTAGTGTGAAAAATAAGTAAAAAAAATAAATAAATAAAAATGAAAAATATATACAAATACCTTGAATTAAATACTGGCCTTCTGGATTTACAAAATTTTGAGCCGCAAAAGATAACTTTGCACATATTTGAAAGTGAACTATTATATCCTATGACATTAAAATTCATCTATATTTAAATTAAATCATGGGTGTGGCTTGTGGTCATAGTGGCACCAGCTCCTGCGGTAAATGTGGCATATTCGAGTGATTTTAAAATATTCTCCTGTTTAAATGCATATTGCCTGTCGTGCACAGTTGCCCTGAAGCCACCGGGGTGGCGGTGCAACCGGCTTGGGCCCCTCATCGCTGCTCGCAGCTTTAATTATTATTATTATTATTATTTTTTTTTTTTTTTTGACTTCTCGGGCACTTTTGGGGCCCTTACCATGCTCAAAAACTCTTGAAACTTTGCACACACGTCGGAATGCGCGGCCATCAGGGCCGGGCTGAAGCGTGTACCCGGGCGTGGCAGGGGGGCTCGACAGCGCCCCCTTAAGTGGGATCTGAAAACTTGGTCCATATATCAAACACACTTGCACGTACATGTGTGAAACTCGGTACACATATAGAGCTCATCGGGCCAAACAACTTTCGTGCTCTAAGTTATGCATCAGCCCAACAGGAAGTGAGCTATTATGGGTTGTCGGAAAACACATGCTCTGGAATTTGATATACTCCTCCTAGGCCATTGTTCCGATCAGTGCCAAACTCAGTCAGCATGAAGTCAAGGCATTGAGGATGCTAAATTGCGAGCGGATTTTTGATATCTCGAACGGTTTGGCCATGGCGAAGCAACGAATTTATGGCGAGAAAAGGGAAACAGGAAGTGTGTTATAACTTCTGCATACATTGATTAATTTTGATGAAACTTCAGCTGTGTGTTCGTTGTAAGAGGCCGATCACATGGATGTGACTATTGGGAGTCAAACTTATAGCGCCACCAACTGGCAGCAGGAAGTGTGTCATTTTCAAAATGCTTTGAAATCACCATCTTATTTTTACCCTATTTGCTTCAAACTTCATCAGTATAATGTCATAACATAGCAGATGTAAACCTGGTAAGCACTTCTTGATATTGTAAATATTGTTGCCATGGCAACACATCAAACTATAATATTCTTTTTCAATGCTTTTGAGACTCTTACAATGCTTCAAATTGCATGAAACTCGACACACACATCAGAGATGCCGTCCAGTAGATACGGGCAAAGACTTAAAAATGGGCGTGTTGGAGGGGCTCAGTAGCGCCATCTTTTGACAAAAGTGGGGGGTTAGTTTTATCTACAGTCACCAAACTCTGTATATATATTGTTCTCTTTGAGCTGGACAACTTTCTAATTTACAGTCATTAGCTCCGACCAACAGGAAATCAGATATTTAGGGCCCGAGGTGTGAGGTCCCTATTGTAATTGCTCAGCCTATTATTCTTCTTTTCCAAAATTAATCACATTTTTGAGGGCCTAAACATGCTCGAAAACTCATGAGACTTTGCATACGCATCAGAAGTGGTGAAAATTTACATCTGATATGGGTTTCAGAATTAGGCGGGGCAAAATGGTTCGATAGCGCCACCTACAAAATTTAAATTAAGCACCATTCGCGCTACTTTTCATGTATGAGTATGAAAATTCGGTAGACGCATTTAACAGCCCAATACCTACAAAAAAGTCCCTGGCTGCCAAATCTGAAAACCCAACAGGAAGTGAGATATTTTGAATTTTCTCTGCAATATTGTTGCAAATTTTGCCATTTCCAGACGTTGTACTTTAACGAACTCCTCCTGGAGATTTAATCAGATCAACATCATATTTGCACAGTCTAATCTAAAGGCCTTTCCGATGTTAAATTGTGAAGATCTTGAGTTTTCCCTGAAGGGCGTGTCCGTGGCGGCCTCACAAAGTTCGATGTTTCACCATGAAACAGGAAGTTGTTGTAACTCGGGCATACAATGTCCGATCTGCCCCAAACTTCACATGTTTTATTAGAGTCCTGGCCTGAACACATCTACATGTCAATATTCAATTACAGTTATAGCGCCACCTGCGGGCAAAAGGAAAATCCTTGTTTTACATTGTGATTAACTCCTCCTAGAGATTTAACCAGAACAACATCATATTTGCACAGTCTAATCTAAAGGCCTTGGTGATGTTAAATTGAGAAGATCTTGAGTTTTTTCATGAAGGGCGTGTCAGTGACGGCCTGACAAAGTCTGATGTTTCGTCATGAAAGAGGAAGTTGTTGTAACTCAGTCATACAATGTCCGATCTGCCCCAAACCTCACATGTTTGATAAGAGTCCTGGCCTGAAGACATCTACATGCCAATATTCAGTTAGTCATAGCGTCAGTTAGCCATATTTTGAATAATCAGGCTCTGAGTTTTTATAAACTCCTCGTAGGAGATGCATGGAATCGACACCAAACTCAGTCAACATGAAACAAAGACACTGAAGATGCTATATTGAGAACGATTATAGGATATCTCACACAGTGCTGCTATGGCGAGGGATTAAAGTAATTACAAAAAGGGAAACAGGAAGAGTCTCATTTCGTCTAAAGTCATTGTTTGATTTAAATTCAATTATGATTGTATGTTTGGTTATTGACCCTGAATGAATTTTAAAATGAATGTACTATATTTTAGATCAATATATTGGTTTTCTTTAACATTTTGTATTTGGAGATTCATTCTTGACACTAAAAAATATTCTCTGAATTAAACAATTTATTTCTATAAAAAAATAATACTAACAATAGAAAAAAAACACATTTGAGTTTTTTTTTCAAACAATGAAGTGTGTGTAATTTAAAAATAAGCAGATTAATGCTTTTTGTTTGAGGACAAAAAAATTAGAGCCAATGTGATACATAGAATAACCAGAAGGTGGGAGTATAGCCTTATTTATGAACCAGGTTGGATATGTCCTTGAGAACACTTTTGCAGATTAGTTTTACCTACAGTCACCAAACTCGGTACATTTATTGTTCTCATCGAGCCGGACAACTTTCTAATTTACAGTCATTAGCTCTGACCAACAGGAAGTCAGATATTTTGGTTTGAATGTGGAATTTTTGAATAATCAGGCTCTGAGTTTTTATAAACTCCTCGTAGGAGATGCATGGAATCAACACCAAACTCGGTCAACATGAAACAAAGACACTGAAGATGCTATATTGATAACAAATTATAGGATATCTCAAACAGTGCAGCTATGGCGAAGGATTAAATAAGGACAAAAAAGGGAAACAGAAATTGTCTCATATCTTGTAAAATCATTGTTTGATTTAAATTAAATTAAAATTGTATGTTCGGTACTTGAACCTGGATAAATTTAATATGAATGTACTATTTTTCTGATCAATATATATATATAAATATAGCCTCTCTCTCTCTCTCTCTCTGCATCTGGCTCTTTGTGTGTGTGTGTGTGTGTGTGTGTGTGTGTGTGTGTGTGTGTGTGTGGAAGGGGGATGGGTGCAGCTGCAGCTGCTATATTCTGAATGTCATTCTGAACTCATTCATTTGTAGGGCACTGCAATATAGTTTTCTATAATTAGTTTAATAATTATGTTAATAAAAATATAAATAGACCTTTAGATAAATGCTGGACTTAAGGACCTAAAAATATTTAAGCTGTAAAAGATAACTTTGCACTCATTTCAAAGTGACCTATGACATCCTATGACATGAAATTCATCTAAATTTAAATGATCTCATGGATGAGGCTATTGTGGTTAACAATTATATTTGCTGCAGTAAATGTGGCATATTCAGATTACTTTGATATAGTTCTTTTACATTTAACGTATTTAAAATCATATTGCAGCAAATGAAAACTTCACATTTGAAATTAAACTATGACACTATATCACTATTCGGACAGGACTAATTTTCTAAATGACATTTGAGTTACAATTCTTATCACCTGACATCTGTGATTTCATGTACTCATTCAGACAGTACTCATTTTTTACAGAGGAGTGCGTGTGTGTTTTCTATACATGGGCTTTACAGAAGGTCATGTGCTGTGTTTGCAAAGATCACGTATGACGCATATGTCTTTAAATTAATTATTTACTGATATAATTCAAATTTATTAGAAAAGTAAATTTCACATGATTTTATAAAAGTGGCTGTTTATAATAAACTTACATAAAATTTAGACACGCATCTTACTCTTACCTGACACTGATATTAAAATCATCTTTGCGGTTTCTGTGATTTGGCTCCATTTATTAATTTTTTTATTAACATTTTTTATTGGATGCCACATATATTGAAATGAAAGCACGCTTTTTGGTGCATAAGATTGGTGAACAAACAGTAGCTAAGGTAGGTCAAAAACACATGAAGAGAAATGTTAGGATAATACAACATCAGCATTCGGACGGTATTCTGCACTCATTTGAAATTGACATTTGACATCATCTGACATGAAATTAATTAATAACATTTAATTGATCTCATAGATGTGGCTGTTGTGGTTCGTGGTCATAGCAGCACCAACTGCTGCAGTTAATGTGGTGAATTCAAATGACTTTGACATAGTTCTTTTATGTTTTCCCATTTTAAATGCCTATTGCCTGCTGTGCACAGTTAAGCTGATGCCACCAGGGTGGCGGTGCCACCGGCTTGGGCCCGTCATCGCTGCTTGCAGCTTTAATTAAGAATTTGGTTTAACACAGTCACCGCCAAAGGAACAAATTATCTTTTGTATATATTCTTCATATGCACATCCTGCGCCCCGAAGGGAGGGCCTCAAAGCAAAAATGGACTGATATACTGCAATTGCCTTTTTTTCCATAAAATGTGAGAACAGCTCTTGTATTGTACTCTGTTTCTGGCCGGTAATCTTATTTGCTTCATTAATTACTCGTGTCAATTAATTTTTCTGCCTTGTCGTTAAATTTCCATACCATGAAATAATGTTATATGTTAAATTACTTTCAATAATTGATCAATAAACAATAGTTAAAATCCTCCTATCAATATTAAAATTCCTTAGATTCCTAAGTAGACCTAAACGCTGTTTTTCTTTTTTGTGTAAATGGTCCACATTTTCCTGGAATGAAAGTTTATCATCAATAATGGTACCTAAATATTTAAACTTTGAAACTGTGTGCCCATCAACAAGCTTCGTTCGGGTTATGGAAGCCGTCAGCAACGCTGTCATTTTTATTTTTTAGATCACGAAATCAACAATGTCACTAAAGAAGTGTGTTTTTGGTTGTGAGGGAAAGATAACCTTGTTCAGCTTCCCAAATAAGGCCGTTAAGGAAACAGTGGATGCAGTTTGTTTTTCCGGAGCAGCAATGGAGTTCTGCAAGTGTGTTTGTTTGTTCCCGGTTATGAGTCAAAACCGCAGGCGGTGAGTGAAACTGCATCAAATGTCTGTGTTTTGTTGTCAATCAGCGCGTAAGGGCATATAATGTACACAACACCAACGTATAGTGGATCGAAAGTTATCCAGGGATAATGCCATGATGTATTGATGTGTGTGTGCACGTGACTCTTTAGCTCCGCCCAATACACGCCTCCACGTGTTCGGCTGTTTTCGGAAAGAATCGGTGCAGCGTATCTGTCTTTTATAAATATGATAAAACTAAAGACTCTATAGGTACTCAAGATTAACATGAGATTGGCAGAAACTGTGTGTTATGTACCCTTTAAGGTTAGAGTGATAATCTGTAATACATTTTTATTTTATCATTACAAGTCCACTTATGATAGTCAAGGTTTCTTGCACCAAACAACATTTGATATTTAGTTTTACATTACCATTTCCTCCTTAGCACAGTGATGTCCTGCAACTAGCCACGCAACTGCCATTAAGATGAATTGGAATGCTGATCGATGCTCCAGATTTTATAGATCTCCTTTTTTTCTTATATCAGAAATCCAACCATTTCCAGTTTATTTAGTGCAGCTTTTATTTCAAAAGATGGTATATTTGTACTTGAGATTAAGCTTTCAGTTCCATCCAGCTGTTTACATAGCTACTGTGTATGAAACTCTTACTGCAAAAGAGAGATTCAATTTCGTTTGATATGACCCCTTTAAAGAACAAAGAGTGTTCTGTTGTCTTATATGCAGTAATGGACTGAGCAGCGGTGGTTATTGTCTGCTGTGTTTCCTCATTGTTCCTCTGGTGGTAATACACTGGTGCCCAGCTGTGCCCGAGAGAGTTCTGTGTGTTCTCTGTGGGACATGTCAGTTTTCCATGACATGTCATTAACACGAAACAATGCCCTGATTGTTTATACAACATGGCCATTGTCACCACGTACACAGTTTCTCTCTCTTTCTTTTTCTCCTTTTAGTCTTGAGCTTCTGTGTGTACACACATGTGTGGGTGTGTCTCTGTGTTTGTGCCCTAGATGCTTTATGCACAGTAATATGATCATCCCAATGGCGCAGTGTGTGGAAAAGAGTTCAAGGTGTGTTCTGCTTGCTGATAAATGGTGTTTATTATTCTGAGACTCTGAGAGGCACGTAAAACCCGCTAGACTAATTTAATTCCATTAACTAACTCGTATTGTATAACCTCACCTGCAAGAGGCCACAGTCATTCTTTTTATGGGGCCAAGCACCAAAGGCACATAGGCATATGTTTTATCTGTTAGTCATCTTATTCTTCCTTTGTTGCTTTTTTTGCCTGTTAGTCTGTGGTAGCCAGTAAAACCGTATGTTTAATTGTTGTGAAATTTGGCACACTGATTGAGGAGGGTCTTGTTATTCTTGATGGCAAAATACTTCCAACAGTAGTTGAAAGTTTTAGATTCCCATTCAAAAGTTTTGGGTCAGATGATTTTTTTAAAAACTTTTTGACACAGATTGGAGTAATGGCTGCTGGAAATTTAGATTTTTGTCATAATATTTTAATTTTATTTAACACTAGAACCGGCAGGGGTTGTTGTATACCTAAAACTTTACCTAAAATTTAGCTAAACTTTACCTAAAAACTTTACCTAAAATTGTATACCTAATTTACCTAAAATTTACCCATGCACATGATTACTGTTTTGATACAGCTAAAAAACATATTATGTCACTGTATTATGCCACTGTCTTCACAAAGTAAAGTCTAGAGTCATGAAATTATTATTTTTGTTTTTGCCCTGTTGTTTTATGCTATTTTAAGCAGGCTACACTAATCACTTTTTGGTGGATATAGGCTAAACCAGCCTGCAATGACAACGAGAATTAGAAGGAAATAAATACATATTTGGGTGGTGTAATATTATAATAAAATGTCATTAATCACATATTAAGATAACCCATGTTATTTAAATTACTAAAATACCCTAAATAGACAATAAAGAGCAATAATAATTCACCGCACTGCATAGGATGTATGACAAAGGATGACATGACATGCAACGACAAATTCAAGCGCACAGTTTCACCTAATTAATTATTAATTTGTTTAGTTATATCATTTATAATTTGAATAAGAGAACAACACAAATAAACTAATCATGAAAATTGTTTTATTCATTACATCATAGATCCTCGGAAATATTATATTTCAGGAAACGGGCAGACTTGAATAAATAGCAACACAGTAGCAAACAATACAAAATACAATATAAAAATTGCAAAACAGTTGGGATATTAAAAGTAAGCCTACACGTTGGCACAGCGTGAGAATAAAGGAGTTATATAAGGGTAAATTTGACCTGCTGGCGGTTTAGGTATAAATGCCCCGTTTTTTAATCTGGTTTTATCTAAACAATTTTTAACAACAGAGGATTGTAAATAACACAGTTTAGTAAAAGTCAATGACTGGGAGACTTGGATATTTTATTGAAAATCTGTTATGTACATTTGAAAAACAGCCATGGGTAATTTTTACCCCATGGCGGTTCTAGTGTTAATACATTTTATTTTATTACATTTTTTAAAAATATTAAAATAGAAAATTAAATGTAAAAGTATTCCACAATAGTACTGTTTTACTGTATTTTGATCAAATAAATGCATCCTTGGTAAGCATAAGAGAATTCTTTCAAAAACATTCAAAAGTTTAGCTCATTACATAAGCAAATTACATAGTATCATTTTTCCACTTTGATTCCTCGGATTCCAGTAATTTTAAAGAACTGATTATTTCAATGTATGCCAGATATATCATTTTAAATTTTGTTAAAAGCATACTTTTTTAACCTCATCTAACAGTTTTCATTGGATTATCCCTACATGTTTTTGTTGTTGTTGTTGTTTTATATACCAAAAAAATATACCATATAACCAAACAATTTACATGCAATGGGTCAACAATAGGTTAACAAATTATAATCAGTAGTGCAAATCACTTTAGTGAGAACCACCTACTGATAAAAAAATAGAATTTTTTTTTTCCAGGACAAACAAAGTTTGTCCAATTTTCAACATATAGTAATTGGTTTAGATTTTATGATTGAAAGGTAATTGTGAGGATACTAAACATTTAAGCACATGATTTCATATTGAAACTAAACTCTGTCATCAACACTATGCTTTAGGTCAAAGGCGATAATGCAAATAATGAATCTACTTCTAGCCTTTGAATAGTTGTTTTCAAAACACTAGCTGTCAGCGGTTGTCATGACTACACAAATCTGCACAGCCTTACAAGATATATTCCACAAATCTACTCTGCATTACAATATTCCATTCCATTAGTGTGTTTTGCTCCATAATTGTTGCTTACAGCTATTATTTTGTTACTGCATAGACAGAAATAGATAAGAGAGAAGTATGTCTGTTGTTTTCATTTCTTTTCTACAAAATATATTGGGCTGCTTTAGAAAGATTCTGCAGCAAGCACAATTTTCAGGAATTGCACTGCAATAACTCAATTTAATTCTCTTAATCTTTGACCTATACAGTCTTAATGACATTTATAGGCTGCATGCACCCCATCACATGAAATTGCCACCGTCAAAAATGCTGCAGGAATCACAGACAGCTGCAGGAAGAGATATTTCATGTTATTGAAGGCAGACGGCAACTGTTGCCAAGTCAAAAAGGAGAGCTCGCCTGGAGGAGACAGTGGGTGTATAAATAGTCTGAGGCGAGACTAGAGAGATGTACCTAACCTTTTTTCCCTTCTCGCAAGCTGTTTTTAAAGCAATGAGCTCTCTAGATGCCCCTAGCTGTGTGTCTGTGCATGTTTGGCTTTTTAAATGAGAGCACTCAAAAGAACATCACTAAGGCAGAAACAGAGATTATTTTGCGGCACTCAGCATAGTTTGGTCATTTATATAGAAAAATTGGAAATAGTTTAATCTTCTATCTTTCAACCACCTGGAGATAAATTGCATGTCTTCAATTATACGTTTTGCTGAGGCACGCAAGAATAAAAGGAGGATATTGGGTTTTTTTTAAACTTCTCCTCCGCTCTCTCTCTGTTTATCTGCTTTCTGTCACAATGGTGGGCGGCACGGGCTGGCTCTGTGCCTTCAGTGGCAAGCACTCTGCTTATTACAGATTAGAAGGTCAAGATTCTCTATTATCATTGGGCCTGATTTATTGGGATTGTACCACTGCGGGGGTGGTTGAAAGCTCACTATATTAGCCAGCTACAACCTTTGCCAAAGGCAGCTGCCAGGAATCAATACAGTGTCAGACGCAGCTCTGCAATGCCGTGGTCCCTCCAATATATAAATTTGGCTATAAATTCATCTTACTTCTCAAGTGCAAAAATATTTTCGCTACGTAGTACAGCAATAAAACAATCCCTGGCTGATACTTACTAGGCCAGTCATTTTATTTTACCTGGAATGTGCCATGAGATGGGTTCTTTGAAAAAGAATATTATTCAATTCAATTGACATTTATTTGTATAGTGCTTTTCACACTACATACCGTTTCAAAGCAGCTTTAAAGAAAATGCATATGTCTACATTACAATTTAGAGTGATCTGTTATCAGAGGTTATGTATTTCAGAAATGTACATACAGTCAAACCAAAAATTATTCAGACATCAGATATAATTTTTTACTAGTGGGTGCAGGACACTATAGTTCATTTATGTAAGTGAGGATAGCAAAATAAAGTAAACTGTGACATATTATACCCAAAAATTCTTCATACAGTGGACTACCAGTAAAATTGATAAAAATTTGGGCCCAAAATTATTCAGACACTTTGACCTGACCATTTTTTGCTTAAGTGTTTTTTTCTTTAATTGCTAATGCGACCTTTTACACCACAGACTGAACAAAATTAAGCATTGCTTGCTAATTGGTTGACCTAAATTGGTATTATCTAATTGTGTACTTAAATCTAACAGCTGACAGCTGATTGGTTGATTGTAATCCATTACATACCTTTCTATCAAAGTTATCTGACATTATCAAGATGAATTTGTTCTGACACAGTTTAACTCTGAGTTCTTGTCATATTTTATTACCATTTTATAAACTATAGCGAATAAACTGTGATAATGTGAGAAAATGTTGAAGGTGTCTGAATAAATTTTGGTTTGACACGCTGTTAACTAACAATGTATTAATTTAAACAATGTATTAATTTAAGGCAGAAACAATGAGCTCATTGAAGTAATGAATACATGTTAACAAATGATTAGGATATATAGAAAAATTTAGTATTTGGGCTCTTTGAAAAAAGATGCAGCTTGGAACACTGTTAGGGGCCGTTCGCACAAAACATGTTTTTCCATTCCAATGCTCTACTTTTCCATTATTTTTCTATGTAAACACGCGCTAGACAGACGTGTATGACAGCGTTCTAAAAAGGCGGTGCTTAGGTTAAAATTTTCATCTTTTAAAAGACGCGTCTCACGTTTTTTTCAAATTTTGTATGAACCAGCCCTTAGTCTGCATTCATTTACAGAGCTTTAGGGCGCAAGCTTTTGCAGCAATGAATGTTGAATACGAAGTGTTATTATCCTAATGGCTTTTGGCATTGTAGATTGCGCTACCCTTAGCAGATGAATGGTAGAGCTATATCTTAATAAGCTCTTAAGAAAAAAATGCAATTCCCTAGATGGCTACTTTGGAGAGTAACAGGTTGCAGTGAATATAGCTTGAGCATTGTTTCAGCTATTGAAATTATGCACCTCTATTGACTAAGCCATTCTCTATTACTTCTGGCTAGTTGAATTTGAGGTAATTTAACAGATTAGAACATGGCGAAAGGTCAGATATCTCCTTCGGTGAAGTGTGCCTTGTTGCGGTGCTGTAAGGCTTGATGTGTCTTATTATCAGAGAGCTAGTGGTGTGTTTTTCTCTTGGGTTAATCACTGAGAACAATGGCCTATGTGAGGCCTGTCTCCAGGCCTGCTGGTCATCGCTAGTTGTCTATAATTAAAGAGGACTTTGCATGGAGTGCAGCCAGGCCCGGCTCGTTCAGAACCAGCTGCGGCAGGCATAGAGATGTATTTTGCCCAGCTAATGATACTACTCACGGACCATGTCATTGTGCTAGGATGCTAATAATGCAACATAAAATTAGGGTAAGGAAGGACAAGAATATTGGACATAATACATCAGTAAACATGAGTGTATATGATTAGAAGATGTCTGTAAGTCTCTTACTTGGAGAACCACTGAAGTTGGAGATGTTCAAATGTTATTTTATCTATTTCCCCCTCTATACTTTTTGTTATGTTTGTATTTGTTGTATTATTTAAAGGATTTGTCAAGTACTGGATGTTAAACCTTATTAGAAACACTTTATTGCTCATGAAAACAAGAAACCTTGGTCCTGGCAAACCTGAAAATATGAGAACATTTCAAAAGCGTGTTTTAAAGGCCTGGAAAAGTCCATTTAATAGAATAGTAATTTTTGTAGTCAATACAGTTTTTAGTTATAGTCAGTGACTATGACTACTTGTGAGTGCAGTTGCTATAAATATACAGTATATACTGGAAAAAGTCAAGTAAAAAGCATGGAAATTTATTGAGAAAGTGTGAGAACCCTGTAATAAATTCTGTGGAATGCAAATTTTAACAAATTAAATCAGCAGGTTGCATTTACACTACAAGGCCTGGCAGTAATTTGATTTTCTCATGTATGTTTGTGAGTGTCTGAAAAGCTACTTTCAGACACACACATTTAAAATAATTTCTTTGTCAGTCAGACAGAATTGAATTACAGAATCATGTCAGTATATGATACTTCAGGACATTTTTTTCTAAATTTGTACCAGTGTAATAGAAGTTTTGGCTTTCATTTTTCATTGTAAACAACAGGAATGGCAAAACAAGTGCAACCAGGCATACTAACACTTTGAGGTGGGAATCTGTGATGTTGGGTAATGTTGCATGATTGTTCACTGCTGTGTTGCATGAAAAAACTCAGAGGGCAGAATTTATTGTCCTCATTCTTATGTTGACTGGATTTTACTTGCTAGTTGTAACTTTGGTCTGAATGTCCTCAAAATGGAGTTTTGTGCTTTTTTGTTCTGTGAAACATTATTTTCTCATCTATTAGAGATGCATGGTTTCTGCATGTCCTTAATCCCAGTATTGCCATAGTGTCAAATGTGAAACTAGCAAATATAAAAGACCATTTTTTCTCCTAGAGAAGTATAAATCACTCACAATTTAATCATATAGTCTTTGTTGTTCAGGGACGCTGACATTTCTTCCCAAATGCTTGAGCAGATGTAATTGATCTCAGAGAATTATGTCTCTCCTTGACTGTTCTTTGTAGAATGAATGTAATCATGGCATGTAGTTAAATTGATCTGAAAAAGCATTCAAATACTAGGCCGTTTTCTCAGTTCTGTACTGAATCAAATACAGACAATCACAGTAAAGGTGAAGAAGCATTTAGAGAATGCAGAGGAAGAATTTTATAAATTACTAAAGAGACTCTGCATCTTTAGATTGTGAACGTTGGCAAAATATTCCAGAAGAAATGTCCAGACACTATTGAAAGTACCATATTCTGTCAATACAAATTGCATATTTCTGTGCCAAATACACTTCTTCAGGATTCGAACAAGTTTCGGAAAGTTTTTTTTTTTTGGAGTATGGCCCTGTATGACGTCATAAAGGGCGGAATTCCTTGTATGGGCACTTCTCCCGGATGAGTGTGTGCGCACATCAACTAGAGCGAGAGTAAGAGCGCACCGATCAACGAGACCACAAAATCAACAATGTCACTAAAGAAGTGTGTTTTTGGTTGTGAGGGAAAGATAACCTTGTTCAGCTTCCCAAATAACGCAGCGTTAAGGAAACAGTGGATGCAGTTTGTTTTTCCGGAGCAGCAGCGGAGTTCTGCAAATGTGTTTGTTTGTTCCCGGTCATGAGTTGAAACCGCAGGCGGTGAGTGAAACTGCATCAAATGTCTGTGTTTTGTTGGCAATCGGCGTGTAAGTGCATATAATGTCAACAACACGAACGTATAGTGAATCCAGGGGTAATGCCATGATGTATTGTGTGTGTGTGCGCTCTTGACTCTTTAGCTCCGCCCACTGCACGCCTCCACAAGTTTGGCTGTTTTCGGAAAGAATCGGTACAGCTGTATCTGTCTTTTATAAATCTGATCAAACTAAAGACTCTTCGGAGATATGAAGGATGCAATACTACTCTATAGGTACTCAAGATTAACATAAGATTGGCAGAAACTGTGTATGTTGTGTACCCTTTAAAACACAAAAGCACATCCTATGTCTGCACCCCTAAACAAACACATCTGATTAGGGTTATGTGAATCCCAAACTAGCCTAATTATTCCAAGATTTCTGAAGACAGATTAGTCATGTAGTCATTCAGGCAATACACAGGCTTATAGATTTTAAAAATATGTAGTTTTGTTCATCTCTGTTTAGTACCTTGATTAAGGACTTTTTGGATATTTTCCTGTTTGTAGCACCCACAATTCAGCCTTTTTGTTTTTGCTGTCTTATTTATGTGCCATGATCAGTGCTCTACATTGCCTACATGCGAAAATGACAAGCAGCAGTGATGAGGACATTCTTTCACAAAGTTACATACTGAAAAAGAGGATTGGTTCCTTTTATTGTTAATTAACCTTCTGATTAGTCTCCCTGCTCTGATGGTCCTGTGTGTTAATTCAGGCTTCTCCTGATTTGCATATGCATAAGCCAGTCAAGTGATCAGTTAGTGGTGATGATTTCACCTTTTACTGAAGCGACAGCCAGTGTTGAAATGAGCTTGTTATATTTATTTTTGCCACCATGGGCATTTCTTTTCATGTAATGGCTGTGTTTGTGAGTTAATTTATCTTGCTCTAATAGATAAATTTGCATATCTAGTTTATAGTAGGCTAGTAGTTATCTGTTATCCTGTTCATATTTATTGTATTATTTACTGGATTTACTGTATGTTGAACCTTATTATAAGCACTTTGAAGCCTCTCTTGCTCAGCAGTGCCCTCTCAATAAATAGGTTGCTCTAGGCGGTTGCCTCATCAATGTGACTCCATTACTGCACATTATTCACAAATTTGCCCAAATTCACAAGAACTACAAAGCTTTTCCAAACACTTGCTGTTTATTATGTAGGGTTGGGCTGATAGACGATGCCATCGGCCATTGCTGATGGCTGATAGACATTACAATGTTGAGCCCCCCCCTGCAAATAATGTTGTTGTTCCCGATCACAATACAAATTACATTCAAAACGTTCAATGAACACAATTTAAACACTAAAGATTTTATATTATGCAAAAAACGGCAAACTAATTATAGGCTACTAGGGGCCAGATTTTAGCCTAGAAATCTAGACGCACCCTAGCGGCAGCAATTGTAATTTGCAGCCAGGGTCGTCTAGCAACTCTCCGTTGGCTTGCGAGCTTGAAAAACCAAACTCTAGTCAGGCCAAATCACATTGTGTATATAGTCGGTGGACGGGCTTAACATAATGACGGCAGAGTTGCGACGGTTCCGTGTGCTACTTGAAAACAAAGAAGCTGGTGAACAGCGGTCTTTCGAATCGGCTTTGGCCGCGACTCTGGAAGACTTGGAGTTAAGCTTTTGTTTGAGAAAAGAACAAAGAATGGCACTAAAGTCATTCTTAAAAAAGGAAGATGTGTTCGGAGTTTTGCTGACCTGATACGGCAATTGATTTAATCTATCAACTAGCTCCGCTTCACCTTCTTCGTTGCTCTGGTTGGTTATAGCGTTATCCTATTGCGTGCAGAGGTAATTTGAAAGACAACCGTTTATCCCGCCCCTCGGATTGAGCCCTGCCAATGGTGTGTTCCCAGACCCAACATCTTGATGGGGGTCTGGCTTGTCAGGCCAGATTTACTAAACAGGGCAAATTAGCGTAAGAGCACAATTCCATAAATGTGCCGATGGGAGTGGACAGTTCTGCGCGTGATCTACTGACGACACGCAAATTAATGAACACAGACGCAGCCGGATCCTTTCCATAATGACCAGCGCAATCTACCCATTAGCGTCTGTTTTAAGACGTGCTTTTTTTGGGCGGTAAATAATGGCACAAAACACCGTTAATTTTTCACTGCGTGTCTTTAGTAAATCCTGACAGTAGTTTTTTAACACCAAAAGAGGGTTTGCGCTGGTGCAAGCTGTTAGTAAATCTGGCCCTAGATGTTTTACACAAACTAAACCAATGATATTCAAATGGCGGTCCGCATCCGGACCCCGGCATGTTTCTACCCGGGCCACGAGACAGAGCGGTAGCACCATTTTCCTGTTTCTAGTTGAAGTGAGCAGAGCGTCAAAACAGCGGTGCGGGTCACACCACAAGCACTCAGGATCGTTTGTGGTAATGATATTTCAGCGCTATATCCTCTAGTAGTTTTATCTAAAGCCAAACGGGCTTCATTCAAGCCCTTTGAGCTCCATGCGCGTTCTCTCTTTCTCCAGACGTGCCCCACATTATGGAGCGCACTCAAACGCAACCCCCCGATGTCATCGTCCATCGCGATGTTTCACTGTTGATGCCAATTTGGAAGACATCGCCCAACCCTATTATTAAGATACAAAGTATCTTTGTAGATAAAAATATAATTGGCTTTGTCTTTAGTTTTACTAACACTTTTATTTTTTCATTTTTTTAATTGCAATGTAAAAATGTATAATTCAAAGCTCTGTTCCAAAACCTAGTGAGCTGCCTAGCTGGCATAATCTTCATAAGTGACTGATTTGGAACACTCATCCACAACAATACTGAATAAATTAGTCTGGTTACAATTATACAATTAAGTACTAAGTAAATAGTAACTAACTACTTGTACTTGCTATATAATTATAGTTAAGGTTTGGTTTAGGGTTAGTTGCATGCAACTATGCATAATTGACTGTTATTACTATAGTAACTACATGTAAAATGTGTAACAGGGACACTGTAAAATAAAGTATTACAATTAGTCTATTATAATTATGATTAAATTATGCTTTCATTTATCATTTCCTTTATTTACTATATTTATAATCAGCATTTCTCTCAACGTTGTCCACAATCTTGGATTATTTTTTTCTTAATTTTCCTTAATATTTATCTTAATTGTCAGATTTTTCCTTATTTCTCCTTTTTTTTCTCCTTTTTTTTTCTTTATTAATTTTGCTTCTGTATGAAGAATAGATGCAAAGCTTTTGGAACGGTCTTCGCTTTGAAAGCATGCCTAAGGTGCCTTAAAATGCTGTCTAGGTAGGCTGCTCAGTAGGATTTGGTACAGAGCTAAATGCTCAGGACAAACTGTGCTCCAGGGGACATAAATCTTTTCTGGTTTCCATGGTGACACTTAGTAATGACCCAGTCAAACCCTTGTTCTTTAGTCTGGTATTTTATTGTAATTCAGATGTTCTGAAGAGGAAGGCTGTCCTGATCTACCTCATTGACTTTGTCTGTGATTACATGTGTTTACCATCATCTGGCTATGCCTAATTTCTTCTCCCTGGTACACAATGTTAAAAACACCCTTAATACATCTGTCAGCTTTCTGTTGCAATCATTAATAAAATATCATGAGAGAGAGAGAGAGAGAGAGAGAGAGAGAGAGAGATACAAATGATCTACAAACAAAGAGATTTAGTAGGATTTTCCTAACAGAATAGCTATGTTGGAAAGGAGATATGGTTTCGGTCTGGAGTTAGTCTTGAGATTTGTTTTTCAATTTATTTCCTTTGAAATGCATTTGCATCTTTTTAAATTATTTGATTTATAATGTAATTTCTAAGAAAATGTTTTTTTCTATAATCACAGCTTTTGAGCCTTTGAGTATGACAAAAGAGACAGAGGGCATGTTACATCATAAAGAACAGTACTCAAGTCAGACCATGTGCCAATGAATTATGGTTTGTTTGCGTCACTGGATGTTGGAATAAACCCTAATCTCCTGTTAGGACAGAGAATGTGTGTTTCATTCATACTGCAGCATGTTCTCAGTGTGAACGTTTTATCTTATTCCTTCTCTCTCACACACACACGGACGTAAACACGTGTAAACATATTACTGTGGCTCTTATTTGTAAGAATAATTAAAAGAGCCTTAGTAAAAATGGCTGAGGACAGTAAATTTATTGTTCATTTATTCTAAATGCACTAAGATTATTTATTCAAGCATATTTCAAGGGCCATCACGATATTTGGGGGCACTGGATTGATAGGATGCCTGTATTTCTTGGATGTATATTAATAGTATTTATATAAAGTTTATTTTTATTTTTATTAAAGTTTTTGTATTTCATTGTGTATGTTTTTCTTTTCTTTTCCTTTTTTTTTTGCAGGCTGAATGGTTGTGTTTGAATTGTCAAACACAGAGAGCTATAGCTGGGCAGCTGGGAGACATGGAGATAATATCAATATCTGACCCTGTATCCACAAAAGATAAGCCTACAGTCACTCCCAAAACACAGCTGTCAGAGACTCCTGCACCTTCACAGGCACCTACTCTAAAATCCAAGCCAAAACCATCTCCTGGAAAGCAGGCAGAGGAGAAAACCGCCCCTACTACTGTTGAAAAGTCAGCTGTGACCACTTCAGCAGTCCCTGCACCTCTCTCTGTTGTTCCAGCCACAGATATGCTTCAGACTGAGATGCCAGCTGTGGTGGCACCAATACCAGCTGCAGAGTCTCAGAAAGCTGTTATTGCTGCTGCTGAGGTCACTTTGAAAGAAACAGGCAAAGACAAAGTTCCAGACGAGACACAGGTTGATAGAGGATCAATGTCTACACTTCCAGCAGTGCCAAAGGTATAGTATTACATACACATTATTGAGCAATGCAAGAAGCTGTTGTTTTTATCTTATTCAAAGATTTGTTTATATTATATTATGTTATATTAAAAATAATCTTTTGTTATAAATAGGAGGCGTGCCTGTTTAAAGGAGACAACTACAATAGTAATTTCATGTTTTTTACAGATTTCATTTAATTGTTTTCTTTCTTCATTATACGCAGGTTAAAGAGGATACATATACTCATCCTGCAATAAAAGGACAACAGGGAGATATTGTAATACAAATGGATAGCAGTCTTTCTGAAATTTCTAAAGTAGACACTTTGAAAGCAAATGTTAAAGAGCAACAAAGAAAGGACATCTTGCCGGTTTCGGTAGAATCATACAGCTCGGCTGAGGAAGAGCTTAAGGAGATACAGAGAGTCAGTGAAATGGCCATAAAAGAGACTGCTACAAAACTCTTACCTGTTAGAGCACATGATAGTGTAAAACAATACCATGAGGACAGCAGTGAGAGTGAACCCTCCCCTCAGATACAGAGAAGAAGAGTGAGGCCTCCTTCCTCCAGCAGTGAAGAAGACAAACTAGACAGTTCAAATTCTGGAGATGATGAAGAGTTCATAAGAAGACAACTTATGCACATGGGTGAAGATGAGAACTTACCATCTGATGAGGAAAACCATGTCAGAGAAGACCAACAAACACAGCAAGAAACCAGAGAGGCCGAAAAATCAGATGATTCCATAAAGCATAAACATGCCCTAAAGAAACTTACTGTAGAACCTGAGGAGAGATCTGATATCAGCCTGTCATCTCATGACCAAGATGATCAAGTTGCCCAAGTCATCCCTGTTTCAGAAGCATTAGAAGAATTCAGAATGCAAATAGATGAGTCAAATGACAATGAGAA
This sequence comes from Coreius guichenoti, assembly GCA_039654105.1. Classification (NCBI taxonomy): domain Eukaryota; kingdom Metazoa; phylum Chordata; class Actinopteri; order Cypriniformes; family Gobionidae; genus Coreius; species Coreius guichenoti. The sequence goes on along the minus strand of CM077181.1, from coordinate 16,973,734 downwards.
TATCACAGCTACTGACACCACAGCAGTTGCCATTATACAAAAAACTCCTGTTAAACAGACCACAGAGGAGTATGAGAGTCTGATCGAAGACTTGTCCAAGGGTGATGGGTCTTCCAGTGTTCAGGTATCCAGCATTACGCCAGGAACAGCTTCACCTACTTCTGTGTCTTCTATTGATGAAGACAGCGACAGTAGCACAAGTGATAAAAAGGCAAGAACAGAGAGTAAACAGCAAAGAAAGGCAAAACACAGACCACACGGCCAGGCCCTTCCCACTATAGAGGACTCGTCTGAGGAGGAGTTACGTGAGGAGGGTGATCAACATATGGAGCAGGAAGATGAACGTGATGATCAGCAGCAGTTAAGAAAGGTCCCAAAAAAATTAAAGACAGAAAGAGATGATCTGGGCATGCAAAGGAGACGTGAGCATTTGACTAAAACTAATAAATTACAGCAGGTTACAGGGATGGAGGAACGTAAGTCCTCCTCTTTCTCTGACATTTCACCTAGTGTTGAATCTGAACCAGAGAATGCAGAATACAGAACATTATCATCTGAAACACAAGATGCTGCAGAGAAGCCATTAAAGAGTGCTGAAGAGGTATATGAGGAAATGATGCAGAAAGCACAGGAATACAAAACATCAGATAAATGCACACCACCTGATATTGAACCATTATATGGAGGCATGTTAATAGAGGACTATGCTTATGAAACTTTAGTTGAGGAACAAGAACAGGCTGCAACAGCTTTTGGTAAAGTCACCCATGAGCAAGATTTCAGAAAGATGTCTTATCATGAGTCGGTCAATATAGTTATGACACCAGACGAGGCTTATGAGGAAATTATGCATAAAAGGAACAAGATCTCGCAAAAAGAAGAGGAGGCTCAGCAAACGCATGCATCAAAGGTCGACACATCCTTGCCACTTTATGTCAGTGACACTTGTTATGTGACTATTTCTGGAAATAATGCGCTTACTACAGATAAAAATGCAAAGCCACTGTTTCAAACAGAGGATGCCTATGAAGAGCTACTGAAAACACAAAAAGATGTTTTAACACCAGGAACAAGTCCAGCACAATCAACTCCTGTGTCTCCCGCCTCCCCTCTGACTGTGTCTGAGTCATCATATGATTCCCCCGAGGTGATACTCATCCCTTCAAGTGGAGAAGAAGACAACCTAGCTGAACCTATTGAGTGCATTTTGGAGCCTTATATTACAGAGTCAACATCTACTCAGGATGTATCTGTATATAAAGCTTTATATCCAATTCCTGACTTAAAGATCACTCAGTGCTCCTCTGGTGAAGAGGAAGGTGAAGAGGAGGACAGTGTCACACAAGAAAAAATGTCCCCTGAGCCAACTGATATTGCTCAAAGTGAAGAGGAACCAAAAGCCCCAGAAGAGTCATTTGAGTCTGTTCCCATTTCTGTAATCTGTGAAGTTCCTTCATTAAAGCATGTTGTGGAGACAACAGCAATATCACCACTGTCTCCACCGACATCCCCAGCAGTCTCATCCCCAGATTCAAATATAGAACTTACAACTGTACCGTCATCCTCTCCAGATTCTGGCCAGACATCTACTCCAGCTAGCCCAAATTTTGCTGATGTTTCTGCCCCAGTTGTAATTCACATGCCAGACTTAGTGTCTGAGCAAGCCACAACGCACCTTTCACTTGCAACTGCTCCTATTATCTCTTCCACACAGATTATTGGATCCCCTTCACCAGTCATTCCAGCCTCACCACATGTCTCAGAAAATGCTGGCACTTCGACTCCTTCTAAAGTTCTTGTTGCAAAGCCAACACTAGGTCCAAAACCAAACCTGGCTCCAAAACCAACAGTTGTACCAAAATCTACACAGGAAACAGTCCCTACTCCAGATAGGGTTTCTTCCCATACACTGGATTCAGCTCTTTATGATTCAGCTCAAAAACCTTTGGCTGGTGCAATACATGAACCAACTTCTGTTCCTAAATCAGCCTCTACCGACAAACAAACTGTTGCACCAGTGACTTCTCCAAATGTAGACCATGTGAAAACTACTACAACTACTGTTGCTACACCTATTGTTCAATCTCAAGAGGCACATTTAATAGAAACTTCTGTTGTTGTTCAAATGCCAGATCTTGTGTCCCCTGCATTAGAGCATCCAGTTATAGAACAAATTTCAATTTCAGAGCCTACATTGCCATCTATTGCACTCAGGAATCAGATTCCTACAACTACCCCCATTGTTGCCCAAATGCCTCCCCTGGTCACATCTCCATCACAGTCAATCTCTGTGACTTGTCCAGTATCTTCTCAAACCTATGCCCCACTTCCAGCTACAGTTTCAACATTGGATCAAGCACCTATTTCTGTTTTAACTATGGTATCAGCCTCAATACCAGCAAGTGTTGTCTCTACAGAGCAAACCAGCTCAGTTGTTGAACAAGTAGTCACACCAACATCTGCCTGTACCACTATACCTGCTTTAGCAAGAGGCACTCAGCCACTGACCAGTGTTTCTATTCAATTTCCTATTCAGAGATCAGTGGAAACCAGATCAGACATGGCACCCCCATTAGGCCAAGCATCCCCTGTTTCACCTCCAACAGATCACAGAGAGCGTATTGCTGCAAAGACAGTCTCTGTTGTTTCTCCTACTATTACTACAACTGTTGCTTTTGGAGCTGCAACCTCCCAACCAGTTCAATCTATAATGGCTGATATTCAGCCAAGGATGGCAGAAATACTGCAGAAAAATGTACCAGATGATGTAATTTCTTCACAACAATCAGTTTCACAAAATATTTATCCTGCTGTACAGACACAGGAAGGTCACGTTGCTGTCAGACTTCCAAGTCTTGAAAATGTGGTGGTTAAAACAACTATTGAAGATGGTAGAGGCCACCCTGTTATTGTTAGTGTTTCTCCTTTTACTTATCAAGCCACAGCATCAAGTTTCATCACTGATTCAACAGTTCCACCTTGTATGACATCTGCAAAACCTCATGTGTCCCAAGAAAGAACAGATAGACCAGTGATTTCATTTCCACCACCTCCCACAGCTTCACCACCAGAACTGCCATATAGCACACTGCCTAAGGCTGATTTTAACCAGCAAAATATCTTTCCAACACCCTCATCAGTTACAGCAACTCCACCTGAACCCCCAGCAAATATGGCTGGCGTGACTGTAATACCAGCTGTGACCCCAACACACAAATCACCACCCCCTGTTCCCCCCAAACCTGTCTGTATTCCCCCAGGACTGGTATTTAGTCACAGATCAAGAGAGAGCGTAAAGCCACCAGTTAGCCCCGAACCAGTAGTTGTTCAAGCAGTTCGTGCTGCAACTTTGCCAAGAACAAGAGAACCTCCAAATGCATTGTCACTAAGTTTGACTGCCCCTGTAGACACCAAGCACAGTGCTTCATCACCAAAATCGCCCTTGTCACCCAGATTTGCTAGAACTCTTGAAACATATGTGGTGATAACATTACCCTCAGAACCAGGATCACCTGTGGAGGGCATTACAACTCAAGCACATATGAGAAGATCATCACTTCCAACTCCCAGGCAGCAGGTTCCATCTGATGCTCCAAGAGTGTTTGCTCCAGCCGTAGTGGATGCACCCGTGTCATTAATTTCGGCACAAATTGTAGCAGCCCCACCAAAGGCTATCTCAGCTTTAAATGCAGCAGCGCCCTGTGTGGTGATGGCACCTGACTTTGCTTCAGTCTCAATGGAGACTCATTATATCACTCCAGCTGTGGATTCAACACAAAGTATTACAGCACCTTGTGTAACGGTTCAAGAGATGCCTTCTGTACAAACATCAGTTTTAGTACCTCTTGTAGTGGCATCATCAGAAGTAGCGCAGACTACGAATGTTGTTTCTCATGTCACAATGGAGAATACAATGCACTTCCCATCTGTTAATATAACACCACATGATACAGCACCAGATGTAATGGCATCTTCTGCTTGGATTTCAGCAGCACCTGTTGCAGGAGCAGCAGCACCACCACCACCACCACCACCCATTGCTATGGAACCAACATCATATCCAGCAATGATGTATACCACACCTTCCATGGGTTCTAATCTTTCCATGCCTTCAGCCTCAGTGGTGAATACATCAAAACCATCAGCAGAGGTACCAGTGTCAGGAGTTTCTGCTGAGTCTGTTGCTCAGCATACAGTGAGTGATGTACGACAAGAACTTGAGATGCAACAAATGCCAACAACATATTCTGTACCAATAACAATAACCCAGATTCCAATCCCAGCTCAGAATGAAGACATTCCTGGTTTGGATATGGAAGAAGTACTAATAGTCTCGGCTTCAGAAGAGGCATTGACTGACATGGATCCCTCACCAGTTCCAATAAAACAGCTTCATGAGCAGCAAACAGTTTATGAGCAAAAACAAGAAACTCCAGTAGTGACTTCTGCAACAGCTGTGCCACCATTACCAGTCACATTTACCCAATTTACAAAATCTATTGAGAGTCAAGAAATACGTGGACAAGATAAAGTTATATCAAGCATGAGCCAAGTCTACTCTGCAATCTCAACAACTGAGCAGCATCCTGACACATTGCCTAATCTTGTAACCCAAGTTGTCACAACTGAAGTGCAAAGAACAACTGTGTCAGTTGTCCAGGAGAGGATTCCTGTTGAACCCATACCTGAACCTGTGAGAGCTACAGTCTTAATCCAGCCAGAAGTCCATTCTAAGCCCAAACAGAATGGAAAAATACACTACCCTGGTGATGTTATAGATCTTACTACTTTTAAAGTCAATGTTACAATGACTGATCAAGGGATGGATCTGAGAGCCCCAGATTCAAGTAGGTCTTCCTTGTCAAGTGAATCAAGTGGACAACAGGCCTCTGCTGTACAGCCAGAAATTGTGAATCTTAGTGCAGAAATAATCCCTACTACAACACTCTCTGTTGTAACTGATAACATAACAATTGTCACTTGCACAGCTACAATTGCCTACAACAATAACATAGTTGACAAGCCTCTGGACCTGGGAAATGCTACTTCAGTGCCTCTTCCACTTACCACGTACAATCCATTTGAGCCACTTGCACAGATAGTGTACAGACCTGTGAATTCTCAACCTAAGCCAACAACTAGTACAGAGATTCCTATTAATCTGTCATACAGAGCTGTTGCAAGCACATCTTCTCCTCTAATGCCTGTTCCTGTAAATGCCACTGTTGGAATGCCAATGCATACAGAGCCATCAGCAGTTGGACCTGTAGACCTCACCACTTCTAAGACAATGAAAACCATGGTTGCTTTGTCCTCATCTTCTGGAGTGATCACAACTGTTGTGGAAGATGATGGTACACCAGTTGACCTTACATATGGAAGACAAACTGTTTGCTGTGATGTAATTTATAGGCTTCCTTTCACAGGAAGCTGCAGAACACAGCCACCTGTGACCACACAACCAGACAATCAAATTGGCTATCAAATTAATATTGCCACAACACCTGTCATTGAAGATCTCAGTACCATGAAGTCTTCAATATCAAACAGTAACTTCAAAGAACCTGGGATCTTTGGGTATGAAAGGAAGAATGGATTCACCTATCAGAATGGGGCATCAGAGGGGGCTATAGATTTGACATCAACTAAAATGTCAACAGGTCAGTATTGCAGTGCACATGTATATATATATTTTTTTGTATGTTAATTTTGAGAAATGTTACTTTTCTATATTTTAGACATTTTTGTTTACTCTATAGTTTACTATATTTTAGTTTACTCTCTGAATGTCTTGATTTTCATTCTTGTGTTTTTCTGTTCTTTTTTTTAAACAGATGCATGCATTTGCCTTCGTGTTGTCCCTCAGTGTTTTGGCTTTGCATCCTGCTAGTCTGATGACACTGACAAGAAATGTGCATGCTCTTTGGCTTCCATTTCATAGTTAATTAATGTTGCATGAAACAGAGAAATTATCCATTTAGATACTGATGATGCTGCTATTTTTGTTTTCTCAACATAACAGAAGAAGCCTTAGACTTCTCAAAGAAAGGCACTTTGGCATTTGCCGGGATCACCACTACTCCATATTCTCAAGGAACTTTGTTTGGCGTTAATAGTTTGCTAAGATCGACAAATGGCATTGTTTACTCATCAGTTGCTGCCCCTGTTCCCTCCACATATGCAATTACTACCCAACCAGGTTCAATATTTAGCACAATGTACAATAGTCTGACTGATTCTACAGAGCCATTTTCAGCACTTCAAAATCAGCCTGCTCCATATGGATTTGTAAACACCACAGGCGCAGACCAATCAATGTTCCCACAATCTGATATATCCAATGATATCCTACCTTCTGCGTTAGCCAGTCTCCTTCCCTCATTGACAGCCTTCCCTGAGCTTTACTCAGATGCTACACTTGAGGCAATAGCAGCCTCCCTGGATACACTGGTATCGCCAAATTTCCCTGATTTAGATGACAGCAAAAGCCAGCAGTACAAGGCTGAACATGAGTTTTTACAATTAGAGAAGTTGAAGCAGCTGTGTCTAGCTGAAGAGCTTGAATGGGAGAGGCAAGAGATACAGCGTTACCGTGAACAAGAGCAGATCATCGTTCAGAAAGAGCTAGAGGAGCTTCAGAACATGAAGCAGCAACTTCTAATGCAGAAAGAAGAGGAACGCAAAGCCCATCTGATTCTTCAACAAGAAACCTTTGCACAACAGCAACTTCAGTTAGAGCAAATCCATCGATTGCAGCAGCAACTCCAGCAACAACTAGAAGATCAAAAGATACACCCATATGGGTTTAGGCCAAGTGAGGGTATATCCCAACCCATGAGCTCAGAAATTATTCTTGACTCAAAATATTCTGGGGGAGATAATGGACAGTACTGGCCAGTGAAGGATGATAACTCAACGTCATCTGCAGTGTCCACCCATGACTCTACATCAGGTCAAAACTGGCTAACAACAACCTCTGGGGCTTTTACACAGTATAGTTCAAACATTCCTGTATCAGTGAGTGCACAGACAAAGGAACATTTGCAGTTATCCACAAACCTGCCAGATACAGCCAAGCAAGATCAAAGTGTAGGGTTAAGTGGTAAGAAATTGGTTGAGAGTGGTGTTCAAACAGATGATGAAGATGGTGTTGAGAAGATTCCTTCAGGTAGAAGGAGAAGAAGTAGGAGAAGTGTAGATAGCTGTGTGCAAACTGATGATGAAGATCAGGATGAGTGGGACGTCCCCATTCGGAGCAGACGCAGGTCTCGTTCCACTAGATATGCTGATGGAGAGAAGGGTAAAAGCTCCAAGGTATCAAGTATTGCAATTCAGACTGTAGCAGAGATTTCAGTTCAGACAGAGCATTCAGGGACAATTAGGAGATCTCCTGTTCGGGCTCAGGTGGACACAAAGGTAGATTTACACAGAGAGGGTCAAACAGAAAGCGATTCAGATATTACATCAGACAAAGATAAAAGACGTCTAGCGCCTGCTGCGATAAGTGTTAGCACACACCTGACAGCTGATGATGTTGGAAGCTCGTTAATTACCAAATCTCCGAAGGTATTACGCTCCCCAGTTTCACCAGTGTCCCCTGGGAAAAGCTCACAGAAGATGCTTACTGCTGATCCATCAAGGCACCTCAGTAGTCCAAGATCACTAAGGGCCTCACAACGATCTCTGTCTGACCCCAAATCACTCAGTCCGACAACTGAGGACAGAATGATGTACCAGTACTCAGACACCTATTCAGTAAGTACTGCACTTTAAAATTGATTCGTTCTTTATATATTTGTTTTATTTTGTCCTCTCCTAATCCTTGCATTACATACCAAGTATGTATTTTTCCAAGTACCTAATTGCATTGAATTAACGTTACAAAGTGATGTTGGTTCAATATCACTTTTGCACCCGCAATTAATGTTGAAACAATGGTGAGATTTTAACAAAATATCAGTTATAATGTCATTGAATCAACGTTGGTCATCGATGATTCAACCGATGTTGAATCAGTATTAAAATTAAAAAAAAAATAATATTGTTGAATTAACCTTACACTATGATTGATTATACATCATCGATGTTTAATCAATATTGAAATTAACAAAGCTAATCAATGGTAATGTCAGTAGTTACGTTTACATAGACACTTTTTGCTTCAATCTGAATGAATTCATTCCGATTGATGAATCCGAACGTAGTGTTTACATGAACGCTAAATAAAGTGATGTGCGCGTTTATATATCACAAGCTTCTGATCAGATTTAATCTTTTGACATGCACACACTGCACAAATATACAAGTTTCCTGCTGTTGTTGCATACTAACCATCTATTTCGGGTCTTGATTAGAAGACGATGAGCACATGAAGCGTTGAGCCGTGCTGCTTATTTATCAAGCAGTAAAAATGCCCCATCCCGCGCCCAAAACCAGTCGTCTGTGGATGAGAGTCCGAAATAAGGACTAGAGGGACGTTGTCCTGCTCCACTTCACAGACGATGAGTGGAAAGAGAATTTCTGAATGACAGGACACTCATTTATGACACTTTATTTAACAGGAAGAACAGCTCGTTCCGCGTGTCATATGTCATTATGCTATTTCTACTTCATTGCACATGCGCAGTACTCTCCAGTTTCAATCCGATCAAGTGTTTACATGTCCTCTCGATTGGATTACAAAAGGAATAAACCACTCCTTACAATCTGAATTAAATTTTAATCAGATCTGGGCAATTCATTCCGACTGACGTGGTTACATGTGACGATTTTTATTCCGATTGTGCTACTAGTCCGAATACAATTGGATTATTAGGGTCCATGTAAACGCAGCTAGTGAATCAACTTTACACTATGATGTTGATTCTATCTACATCATAGTGTAAAGAGTAACATTGAAATGAACAAAAGTAATCTTTGGTAATGTATATACAGTGGGGAGAACAAGTATTTGATACACTGCCGATTTTGCAGGTTTTCCTACTTACAAAGCATGTAGAGGTCTGTAATTTTTATCATAGGTACACTTCAACTGTGAGAGACGGAATCTAAAACAAAAATCCAGAAAATCACGTTGTATGATTTTTAAATAATTAATTTGCATTTTGTTGCATGACATAAGTATTTGATCACCTACCAACCAGTAAGAATTCCGGCTCTCACAGACCTGTTAGTTTTTCTTTAAGAAGCCCCCCTGTTCTCCACTCATTACCTGTATTAACTACACCTGTTTGAACTCGTTACCTGTATAAAAGACACCTGTCCACACACTCAATCAAACAGACTCCAACCTCTCCACAATGGCCAAGACCAGAGAGCTGTGTAAGGACATCAGGGATAAAATTGTAGACCTGCACAAGGCTGGGATGGGCTACAGGACAATAGGCAAGCAGCTTGGTGAGAAAGCAACAACTGTTGGCGCAATTATTAGAAAATGGAAGAAGTTCAAGATGACGGTCAATCTCCCTCGGTCTGGGGCACCATGCAAGATCTCACCTCGTGGGGCATCAATGATCATGAGGAAGGTGAGGGATCAGCCCAGAACTACACGGCAGGACCTGGTCAATGACCTGAAGAGAGCTGGGATCACAGTCTCAAAGAAAACCATTAGTAACACACTACGCCGTCATGGATTAAAATCCTGCAGCGCACGCAAGGTCCCCCTGCTCAAGCGAGTGCATGTCCAGGCCCGTCTGAAGTTTACCAATGACCATCTGGATGATCCAGAGGAGGAATGGGAGAAGGTCATGTGGTCTGATGAGACAAAAATAGAGCTTTTTGGTCTAAACTCCACTCGCCGTGTTTGGAGGAAGAAGAAGGATGAGTACAACCCCAAGAACACCATCCCAACCGTGAAGCATGGAGGTGGAAACATCATTCTTTGGAGATGCTTTTCTGCAAAGGGGACATGACGACTGCACCGTATTGAGGAGAGGATGAATGGGGCCATGTATCGCGAGATCTTGGCCAACAACCTCCTTCCCTCAGTAAGAGCATTGAAGATGGGTCGTGGCTGGGTCTTCCAGCATGACAACGACCCAAAACACACAGCCAGGGCAACTAAGGAGTGGCTCCGTAAGAAGCATCTCAAGGTCCTGGAGTGGCCTAGCCAGTCTCCAGACCTGAACCCAATAGAAAATCTTTGGAGGGAGCTAAAAGTCCGTATTGCCCAGCGACAGCCCCGAAACCTGAAGGATCTGGAGAAGGTCTGTATGGAGGAGTGGGCCAAAATCCCTGTTGCAGTGTGTGCAAACCTGGTCAAGAACTACAGGAAACGTATGATCTCTGTAATTGCAAACAAAGGTTTCTTTACCAAATATTAAATTCTGCTTTTCTGATGTATCAGATACTTATGTCATGCAATAAAATGCAAATGAATTACTTAAAAATCATACAATGTGATTTTCTGGATTTTTGTTTTAGATTCCGCCTCTCACAGTTGAAGTGTACCTATAATAAAAATTACAGACTTCTACATGCTTTGTAAGTGGGCAAACCTGCAAAATCGGCAGTGTATCAAATACTTGTTCTCCCCACTGTATATATATATATATATATATATATATATATATATATATATTAGGGGTGTAACGGTACACAAAACTGACGGTTCGGTACGTACCTCGGTCACGGTTCGGTACGGGTTCGGTACGGGTGTTTTTTTTTTTTTATTAAACAGTGCTTTACTGAACAAATTGTGTATATCCTTGAATTAATTCAATTATAATTTCTTAAGGATAAAAAATTATCTCTGCTAATGCTGTAAACTATATAGGGAGCCCTTACTTGCACATTACTATAGTATTTAAGGTTAACAACAGAGCCCAAACTATTAGCCTAAATTAAGTTGCTATTTATTTTTATTCAACACTCACATAACACATTGTATGCAAACATGTAAACTTCACATAAAGCAGTTTTTGCATTAACTTCTAAATATAATTATAAAATTATATTTTTACTCCAATTCGTTATTGAAATATAATCATTTATAGCCTACACAGTGGCTGTCATTTTCATGACAGATTTATTTAAACATACATTAAATTATCAATACATCACTAACAGGTTAAGTAGAATATAATAAATATAGGCTAATATAGTGCATATATTTAGCGAAAGAGTTCATTTCTCTAGCGAACTAACAAGCTGTGGACACTGAATGACTTGCCTGAGGTAAATGTAATGCTACGTGAAATTGTTTACAAGTGGTTTTATTGACGTCTTTCCGTGATTGAAACACTGATTGAGCGATTACACGACATATAATACGTTTCAGTAAGTTGTAATGTATCCTTCAACAGACTTTAAGATGTTAATTTATGTTTATTCTTTGACTAGGAAGAGATGATCGCGTTCACTTGCGCGTCGTGCTTCCGCTTGAACTGACGCGCCTATAGTGATCTGTCACGTCACATTAAAGAGCGTCAAAACGGCATTGTTTAAATTTTGTGATAAAATGGACAGAATACTTAATATGTTCGTGTGGGAACTCAGATTTGAAGTATGTCCCATGTGTAAAACAAGCCTACTGTTAACTGTTAAAGACTGCATTCGGTACACATGTGCACCGTACCGGAAGTCCTGTACCAAAACGGTTCGAATACGTGTACCGTTACACCCCTAATATATATATATATATATATATATACTGTATACTTTTTTAGGAATTTGGTGAAATTCTTAAAAAAATTTGGGTCACGGCTTATGGAAAATGTGGGTCCCGTGGCAAAACCAGTTGAGAACCACTGGATTAGAGCAAATCGGGTAAAGCAGTTGAAAGTGGCCATCGTGGTTTGAAAACATCCCACTGATTGGGGAACACCTACTAGTGTTCTGCAGAGGGTAGCACTTTATTTTACAGTCCTGTTCCCCATGTACATACTATGTACTTATTATAGCAATTGCAATAACTGGGTAATAACTAGGTACTAACCCTGAACCTACCCCTAAACCTGACCTGAACCCATGAAGTTACCTTATACTACCCAGTACTTTCTTAGGTAAGTACACTGTAAGTACACATAAGTACACATACTGTAAAATAAAGTGCAACCCTGCAGAGATACATACATGCATGATCTTGTGGTCATCAACTAAAAATCACAGTTAGTTCAATGTCACTGTCTCCACCCATGTGTTTTGTCTGCTTTCATCAAAATTTAAATGCTGATCAAACACACTTGCAACATTGAAATGTCAATCTCAACCAAAATGATGGTTTGGATCAAAACTAATCCAGTTTTAATCCACAGAGCAAAGGTTCTCAGAGCAGCACACCAGTTGGCACTCAGAAGAAAGTAAAACGCACACTACCTCATCCACCACCGGAAGAAGATACCATCATTGGCCTTTCTGGGTACTCCACTGCTTCTGCCAGGAGACGAATGTGCAGGAACACCACTATGGCGCGGGCCAAAATCCTCCAAGACATAGACAAAGAGCTGGATTTAGTTGAACGTGAGTCCTCAAAACTTCGTAAGATACAGGCAGAACTTGATGAGGAGGAGAAAGAGATAGATGCTAAATTGAGATATCTGGAGATGGGTATAAATCGAAGAAAAGAGGCTTTACTGAAAGAGAGAGAGAAGAGGGAGAGAGCCTACTTACAAGGAGTGGCAGAAGAGCGAGACTACATGTCAGATAGTGAGGTCAGCAACATCAGAGAGGCACGAGGTAATGGTCATGGACTAGAACGGCCACGGACTGCCCCACAGTCAGAGTTTAACCAGTTCATCCCACCACAGACTGAGGCTGAGCCCCAGTATGCACAGCTTACAAGCCCATACTCCCATTATCAATATGCATCCCAAACAAGTCAATATCCTCAGCAGACATTGTACCAGCAGCAGTCTCTTTACCATCAGCAGGTGTCCCCCTACCAATCCATCTACTCGTCAGTGCCCTCACTCAATCAGCAGTCCCAGCAGACTGGCTATGACCATTCCTCACTCCTTCTGATGCAACAGAAAACCCGTCAGACTACTTTGTCTGACTTAGAGCCAAAGATTACGACAAACTATGAGGTCGTACGCAACCAGCCCCTCCTAATTGTCCCTACATCCACAGAGAGTGTCTATGGAGTTTCCCACCTCGGTGGTAAATACAGTAGCCTTGATCTGAGGATGGGCCTTGAAGAGAGAGCCAGCATGGCCAGCAGCCCCATGTCCAGCATATCAGCCGAGTCCTTCTATGCAGAACTCGATCATCACAATGCAAGGAACTATGTCCTGATTGATGACATCGGTGAACTCACAAAGAGCTCCACGGGCCTAAGTTCAAGCTTCAGTATCGCAGATAAGGATATCAGCAAAGCTGACCGACTTCTCCGGACTGCTGATGTTCGTCGAACAGCAGATGTGGCAGACTTTCTCGGTCCTCTTCAGGCTGCTTCCCGACTGCATTCATATGGTAAAGCTGATGAGGATTCCATGGAGGAGCCATATGAGTTGAAGTTGTTGAAACAGCAAATTAAGCAGGAATTCAGACGAGGTACAGATAGCCTTGAACAGCTTACAGGCCTGCCTCACTACCTCCACTCTGACACTAGTTTTAGACATTTCCCTAAAGCTGAAAAATACAGCATTGGGAGACTAACTTTAGAAAAGCAAGCTGCCAAGCAGCTACCTGCCTCAGTTCTTTACCAGAAACAGTTAAAGAATAAAAAAGCACTAATTGACCCTAAAATTACAAAGTTTTCGCCTATTCAAGAAGGCAGAGACCTTGAAATAGACTACAGCAGCTTTTTGGCCTCAGCCGGCTCATCAGTTGGTGGACTGTCTGCCAGGGCAAGGCTCCTGCAGGATGAGATCACATTTGGTCTTAGGAAGAACCTAGTGGAGCAACAGAAATATTTGGGTTCAGCTATTAACGTTAACCTGGCTCAGTCAGTCAACTTTGGCCAATCTCTCAACCTAGGGCCTACCATAAGGTCTTCCCTCCACGATGATGGCACCTATCCCAGTGGCACTCGGTCAAGACCTTCTTCTAGGCCTTCCTCTGTATATGGACTGGACCTATCTATCAAAAGAGACTTATCAAACTCCTCACTACGCCTGAAAACAGAGGGTGAGGGCATGGATTCACAGTTTGTATCTAGGGCTAAACCAACAAGTCTGCCAATTAGTCAGAGCAGGGGTCGAATTCCCATTGTTGCACAAAACTCAGAAGAGGAGAGTCCACTGAGTCCTGTTGGTCAGCCCATGGGCATGGCCAGAGCATCTGCAGGCCCACTCCCACCCATCTCAGCAGACTCAAGGGACCAGTTTGGCTCCAGTCACTCTCTTCCAGAAGTCCAACAGCACATGAGAGAGGAGTCCAGGACAAGTGGCTATGAACGGGACATTGCCTATATAAAGGATGACCTTCAAGGGGCCATGTCAGATAGTGAAGGTAAATTTGTTATGAGATCTGTTATCTTCAATCCCAGCTTCTGTTGATATGCATCTTTTGTATTTCTCTGAATTCATTATTTATATCTGTGTGTAAATTCAAGTGTTACATTTTCCTTTACATTTTTATCTTTTGTTTCATATTTACTTTACAATTTGCAGGGTGTCACATTTGCATGTCATCCTCTTAAATTAAAATTTTCACCTTCATACTGTATGTATACATAGTATAGATTTTTATGTATAAAAGCTTGCCTATGTGTTTCTCGATGAATTTGCATGCCACTTGCATGCAAAAAGGAACTTGTTTCTTTTACGATTTTTGTTTTATCATATACATATAAGATGAGAGACAATTTTGGAGATCTTGAAAACTATTCATTCAGCTATTTTAATTCATTATACATTCAGTGCCTCTGTTATTTATCACAGCCCTAAAGTATTATCCTATAATTCTGTCAAAATCTTTTAGTGACTGGTTATCTTAAGAAGCACTATATTTGTCTGTTTTTAATTATATAAATATAATTTTTATAATCTTGCTATGTTTCGTATTAGGAAAACAAAAACAGTTATGCCGTTGAACTGTAGAATATAAATTCTCCCTCTACTTCTTTCCAGCAGCTATGGGATACTGAACCATTTATTTGAATCATAATTAAACTTTTATCTTCTTGTCAAGACATTCTCAAATGTTATATTCATGGGAGTACCTGGTTTAGTTTGTCTGGTTTTCATTAATCCAGAATATGTCAGGTTGCAGAAATGCAAATGGAAAAATTAATGTAGTGAATGTATATCTTTCCCTTTTCTGTCCCTGTGGACAATAAGTTGTGCTTTTGACAACTAATAAGATAAAGTTGTAAATTAAATGAGGGTTAAAGGAAGTTGATCTATTTATAACATGCAGTAATTGGAGCTTAGTTTTTCATCACCTCCATATATACTACTTTTAACTTGCCTGTTTTACAGTTTTCTTCTTTATGTCATGTAATGTCTTTCATAGGTGTGTTTCCAATTTTCATTCTCAATAAATTCTTGCTATTTCAGTTTTTTTGCATGGCTTATAAATGGGAATTTAACAACATCTTGCATGTTACATGAAGATTAATATATGTTCAGTGAATATACTATTCATTCTCTTTCTGTGTTTTTCGTATACATTTTGTTCTTTTTACTGAAGTGAACATTAAGCAAGGATTAAAATTTAAAATCACCCAGGTATTTAATTGTTTTGAAGGTCTGTCTTATAGACAATTTGTGAGATAATTACAACTCTTTTCTGTAAAACACATTTTTAATCTTTAAGTTTCATGGGGCTCTCAATGCCAATAAGAGAACAGTATTGAGAAACCTTTTAAAATCCCCTCTAGATTGTGATATTGTGTTGAAACATCAAGCTGTTTGGAAAGCTTAACATAAGCCAGGTGTAAAGATGGTAAAAATTGTGAATATATGTTGGTTTTCAACACTAAATGCTCTGCTGGGTTTACACAGATGTGACCCTACAGTATGCTCTGTTGTGAAAGTATCAGACATGGTTTGTGTTTCTGAAACAGCCTATTTAGCTCTGCTTATATTCACAGTCAAAGGAATGTTCCAGGTTCAAAAAGTACTTTCAGTAGACTCAGTTTGTATAGACAAACTGAAATCATAAATCACTACTGTTTTTAAGCCACCCATTTTGCTTTAAAATGTATTTTGTGTGGTAATTGCAAATATGCTGTAGATGCTGTCAATAGAGCTTAGTTAGTTTTGAATCTGGAACATTCCATTAAGACTACTACTGCTGGTGTTACTAAACAAATAATTCCTTTTGTAAAGTTTAGAACATCATATAGATAGTATTATATTGAATTGTCATTGTGCTTTACATTTTACTTTCACTGGAACAGATTCTGATACAGAACATCATTAATGCTGCAGAATGTTTTTAAAAGTCTCTCTAGTGTAAAATATAGATTGCAATGGTGTGTTATTTAGATATTTTAGAAAATTAGATTATTGTATGTATTAGATATTTGCAATAGTACAAGTTATCCAATTGCACTGCATAACAGTGTATAACAATGTGTTTTCATTGGCACAACATAGCTCTGTTTTAAGGCTAATTTAACTATGAATTCTCTGAAATACAATGTTTGCACTACAGCTGGAGGTCCTAGCTGGAATGTGAAAGGTGAGAATTGCTGTTCAGCAACCTTCAAAATATCATAAAGCATAAACCTACTTTCATGCGTGCCATAGTGTAGTCTTGAGTGACGGGCATTTCTCAGTGGTGCACCTCAGACCCATCCTGGTGTTCATTATCACTGCACTTCCTCAAGGTCTCTCTGATATAGCCTGATCATATCAACCAGGGCACATACATGTCTACATACACAAGTAAATATGTGTGCATACCATAGCAGAAGTATCCTAGAACAGTGGTAGGCTCATAAGGAAATGTCACTCCAGCAACCTTTATCTTGCCCCACCAAAATGTCACTAAGGTAATGGAATCCTCTGAAACTAGTTGACGTTGCAAATACAGAACAAAGGAGCTATTTTGGTGGTGCAGGATAAAAGTCATTAGAGTGATCTGTCCTTTTGATAGTGTGTTGGCCAGAATTACAGTTTTACATAATCCATAGGTTCGTGCCATGGTAAATGGTTTCTCTAATTTTGGTTATAAAGTGAATGCACTGTTGATTTAAGGTGACATTTCCTTGCAGATGTGTGCAGCACATCAAGCTCTTCATTGCAAAACTCTTGCAGACAGATCCGGTTGTCTGTTTTCTTCTCACTCTATTAGAAGTTAAATGAGGATTTGTGGCATACTACAGTGCTGCCTCATGAAAAAAAAAAAAAAAAATGCTTCGCTTACACAGTATTGTAATCAAGGCACCTGCAGGTTGTGCAAAATACCCAGTAAACAAAACAGAAGATATTGCTCGCCTGATCTATTTTTGGTATGTGCTGACTTGTCTGCCCTAGCTTGAGTTATGAATTATTCTAGGAATTCCCAATGTCTTTGAAGAAAGTGCTAGACTACCTGAAATGGAAGCTGAAAAAAACAGCAGTGGGCCTATATACAGTCTACTAGGATGCGAAACTAACATATTACCAGTGCAACTCTAGGTGAGACTGAGTACACTGGAAAAATCTTAATCAGTATTTTTGTCTTGTTTTTCCAAAAATAAACATTCTTACATTAAATATTCTTAAAACAAAAGATAAATTTAGTTGAGAGCCCAAATTGCGAGCCCTGAAGGATGGAACGGAGACGTTATGTCAATACTGACATATTGGGATCTCACTTGGGAGACCAATCACCTTCGAGTGGTAACAAAACGAGCCAATGAATATTGGCCAGTGAGATTTGCATGCGAGCCACTATTACCCGGACATATGGGTATAAGGCCGGCTCGCACTCATTCATTCATGTTTTGCTGGGGTCCCGAGACAGGGAACCCGGCGGTGGTTCAGCTTTGTGGCAGGAGGGATATAACATCTCCGTTCCCTCCTTCAGGGAACGAGGGTTACATGAGTAACTGAGACATTCCCATTCAGCCAGTCACGTTCGACATTACTTCAGTACTGAAGTACTGGGGTTCCTATGGAAAGCGTCACAGCTACTGAACTGTGTTATGAGTGTTGGAGACGCAGATGCTGGCAAGCTGTAGCGTGCCCTTTTGGCAACTACCCTCACACAGGTGTAACCTACCCATTGCCCCATGCAAGCCCAAAAATAGTCCCTCCATACCAAGGGGATAGAAGGGACAGGTCATAGCTGCTATTCCTCTTACGTGATGTTTCATGGGAAGAGTGCTTCGGTTCTCAATTCCCAATTCTTCAGCCATGACCAGTGTTGTTAACGCTGGGGAAGCGTGCCTAGTCCAATGGAGTGGGATGCTACGGAGGCCACACCCTGCCGATAGGGAGATAACGTGTGACCCGTGCGGCAGTGCTACATATGGAAGATCTCTGCGGTAGGTCCTGCCTAGCCAGGGATGGAACTACTACCAATGCAGAGACAGGGCAGAGCAGAAACTGCCCAGGGAAAGACACAGCTTTACCGACAGGGAAACCGTACTGTGGAAGACTACGCCTCTGCCACGTCTGACTGCTGAAAGATGCTGGAGGAACTCGATTCAGGGTTTGCAGACTGGGGAACTCACATAAAGAGCGAAGTAGGCACTCGTATCCCCCCCAGAGGGGAATGGGGCTCCAAGCGAGACACAGAGCCAGCCTTCCCGCACATTACCTGTTTGGAAAGAAACCGGCTCAACCCGGAGATTGTAGAATCTCGCGAAGGTGTTAGGTGTCAACCAGCCCACAGCTCTGCAGATGTCTGCCAGAGAGGTGCTGTGCGTCAACGCTCAGGAGGAAAAAGCAACACCCCGAGTGGAGTGAGCCTTCCGAGGGGGCACGGCTCATCTTGGAACTGATATGCCAAGGTAATGGCATCCACTATCCAGTGGGCCAACCTCTGACTCGAGACAGCCTTTCCCTTCTGCTGATGTCCAAAGCAGACAAAGAGCTTCTGAAGCTCTGAGCGCGGTCCATGTAAACGCGCAGTGCGCAAACTGGACACAGCAATGCAAGGGCTGAGTATGCTTCCTCCAGGGGCAGTGCTTGCAAGTTCACCACCTGGTCCTGAAAGGGAGTGGTGGGAACTTTGGGCACTTATCCAGACTGGGGTCTCAGGATCACGTGAGACAGGGCCAGCCCAAACTCAAGGCACGATTTGCTGACCAGAAATGCCTGCAGGTCCCCCACCCTCTTGAAGGAAGCAAGCGCAGTCAGGAGCACTGTCTTTAGAGACAGGATTTTAAGCTCTTTCAGGAAGCAAATCACGGCTGGATGCGCCCTCACGCAGGCAGGAGAGCTCTTTTAGAAATGGAAATTTTCAAACTCTTCCGATGACTGGAAGTGAGCGATCCCTGTACACAACCGCTCGGCTCCGAAGCAAAATATGAATGAGTGAGTGCGAGGCAGCCTTGTATACCCGTATGTCCGGGTAGGAGTGGCTCGCTATGCAAATCTCACTAGCCAATATCCATTGGCTCATTTTGTTACCACTCAAAGGTGATTGGGCTCCCAAGTGAGACCCCAATATGTAAGTATCGACTTAAAGTCAAACGTGACTGACTGAATGGGAACTTAGAAATACATTGAATTCATTTTCTTACCCATTATTTTAAGCATGAATCTAACAAGATTAGATTATTTTTAAATTGATATTCTTATCTTACACAATTTTGCATCTCAACTATATTTGTCTTTTTTACTGAAAAACAAGATGGCAACACTGAATAAGAAAATGTTTTTGAGGGTGCAGATTACAGTTTGAACAAAGTAAATTACATTTTAGCATCATGAAAGTCTGGTTTTATAGAACAGAACCTGTGATTTTTGGTTTGAGTAGTGGTTTACTTGTATTGTCTAAGTAGTGTGCTAGAGATAATACTAACAGAAAATGTACTAATCATCAGACATATGGTAAGGCATCTCATCATCACACTGTTGTATGATGGTGTGTGTATGTGCGTATATCTGCTGTGGTTCAGACCCACAGCAGTTCTCTATCAAATTCTCGACGCATGACATGTAGCCCGGTCCTGAAGGGACACAGCATGCATGTTCATGTGTGCATGCCCGAAACATGTCTCAGATCATTGCTTTTTCTGCCCTCACCATCCTCCGTCACTGCTTTCCCTGGGGACAGGCTACTTAGTACATTTAGCATTTATCTAAATAATTCTTGTGGAATGGAAGTTAATGTCCAACCCTTTTGAAACATAGAAGTTGTTCTTGGAAGCCCTAACCTAAATCCATCAAGCTGTCAGTTCAAACACTCTAGCAAAGAAGTGTCCCCAACTGGGGGTTGTGAAGGGATGGTTGTCTGGGAGAAAAGTGGTGGAGTGGGACACATGCCCCAGTTTTGTCACTCGTGATGGTACAGTGGCTGCTTTCTTCCTGTCCTCTAGCATACCACCTTCAGCACGAAGAGACGGACTGGTTTGACAAACCCCGCCAGGGACATGGTGGACCAGAAGCCGGACCAGACAGAAGACAGGTAAAGTGGTACCCACAGAGTATCCACGATTTTGTTCCTGGAGTCTTTTGTTGGTCCTGGAACAACATACCTATCAAAAAACATAGTTTTAACCATAACAATTATTTATCGCCTTAAAATATTTACAATTATAAGTCGATAACAATTTTGTTTAAGCTGCAACCCTTACTGTAAAGCTAACCCTACAATCTGGTTATTATTCCAGGAACATATCCTACTTCACAGTTACTATGCAAACACATGGACATACTGTACTTATCTTTGAAAGAACACCAAACCACATCTGTATGCACATAGTTATTGCAAATGTTCTGTTAGAGCTTCAGGAATTGCTTAATCATTTGCTTCTGTATTGTGTTTTTGTTGTTGCAGATAAAAGGCAGCTATTACCCCTTCCCACACACTCATATCAAACTACAACGGGACCCTAAGGACCACAGCATCTCAGGTATGTTTTCACAACAATTACTCAACAGGATACACAGCTAAAAGTAGTTAATTAGGCCTGCAAAGTAAATTACTGGAAGGAAAAGCAAAACAACAATTGTAATCTACCTCGTGGATGATGTATTGATGAAGAGATCACATTTAAAATGATACTTAGATGCTCTGATTAGGATCCAATTACTAAGCCATTTATCAGCTAAACTGAACCCTTGTGATTTCAGGGAGAGGGCTGGGAATCAGAGTTGTCGGCGGAAAAGAAGTTCCAGGGACCAACGGAGAGATCGGAGCCTACATCGCCAAGGTTTCAGCAGGAGGATGTGCCGATCAAATGGGAAAAGTTGTTGAAGGTAAGAACGTCTCGGTATGTAACCCATGTTCCCTGAAGGAGGGAACGGAGACGCCACGTCGGAGACTGACGAATAGGAATCTTGCTTGCGAGAGCCAATCTACTTCGAGTGTAACTAAACGAGCCAATGGACATTGGCATGCAATGATTGCACCAGCTGGGGCCACTCAGTGCTTCTACCCGTTTGAGGTGAGAACACAGGAGGAAACCGGCTCTACACGTAGGCTATAGAATCTAGCGAACGTGTTGGGTGTCGCCCAGCCCACAGCTTTACAGATGTCTGACAGCGAGGCGCCACGTGCCAGCGCCCAGGAGGATGCAACACTTCTAGCAGAGTGAGCGGACAGGGCACACCTTGTGCTTGGTAAGCCAAGGTGATGGCATCCACTATCCAGTGGGCCATCCTCTGCTTGGAGACAGCCTTTCCCTTCTGCTGACCTCCGTGACAGACAAAGAGCTCATGTGAGGTCCTGAAGCTTTGCGTTCTATCCACGTACAGCCGCAGAGCGCGGACAGGACAGAGCAAAGCCAGGGCTGGGTCTGCCTCTTCTGAGGGCAGCACTTGCAGGTTCACCACCTGGTCCCTGAAGGGAGTGGTAGGAACCTTGGGCACATAGCCAGGCCGGGGTCTCAGTACCACGTGGGTGTCACCCGGCCCGAACTCTAGGCACGATTCGTCGACCAAAAATGCCTGCAGGTCCCCTACCCTCATGATGGAGGCCAGTGCAGCCAGCAGCAAAGTTTTTACAGACAGAATCTGTAGCTCTGCCGACTGCAGAGGCTCGAATGGGGCATTCTGAAGTGCTCGGAGCACCAGAGCAAGATCCCATGAGGGTACTGAGCGAGGTCGAGGAGGATTTAACCGTCTCGCCCCCCTAAGGAATCTGACGACCAGGTCGTGCTTCCCAACCATCTTACCTTCTACGTGGTCGTGATAAGCAGATATTTCAGCAACATAGACCTTGAGGGTGGAGGGCGACGGCCTACGCTCCAACCCTTGCTGCAGGAAGGAAAGCACAGACGCGATCGAACATCTTCAGGGGTCTTCTCGGTGAGAAGAACACCACTCGACGAACAGGTTCCACTTCAAGGCATAAGCATGTCTCGTAGACGGTGCTCGTGCCGAAGTGATGGTGTTAACTACCTCTTGGGGTAAGTCACCTAGAACCTCCCCGTCCCGTCCAGGGACCAGACATGAAGTTTCCAGAGGTCTGGACGCGGGTGCCACAGGGTGCCCCGTCTCTGAGTCAGAAGGTCCTTCCTCAGAGGAATCTGCCAGGGAGGGGCTGTCGCGAGGAGCATTAGCTCTGGGAACCAAGTCCGGTTGGGCCAGTACGGCACCACCAACAGGACCTCCTCCTCGTCCTCCCTGACTTTGCACAGGGTTTGTGCAAGGAGGCTCACTGGGGGAAACGTATATTTGCGCAGGCCCCGGGGCCAGCTGTGCGTGAGTGCATCCGTGCCGAGTGTTCCCTTGGTCAGCGAATAAAACCACCGGCAGTTGGACGTTTCTGGGGAGGCAAACAGGTTGACCTGCGCCTCCCCGAACTGTCTCCAGATCAGCTGAAGTCGCCATTCTCCCGGGAGCGCAGTGATAGCTTGTCGGCCACACGGTTGAGCACACCGGGGACATGAATGGCCCGAAGCGACCTCAGACACTTCTGACTCCAGAGGAGGAGATGGCGGGCGAGTTGCGACATGAGACGGGAGCGCAGGTTGATGTACGCAACGGTCGCAGTGTTGTCCGTGCGGACCAATACATCTTTGCCCCGTAACAGCCTTTTGAGGCGGCTCAGTGCAATACGTACTGCTAGCAACTCGAGGCAGTTGATGTGCCAATGCAGGTGCGGGCCCGTCCAAATCCCTGACACTGCATGCCCGTTGTACGTGGCCCCCCAGCCCATGGCAGAGGCATCCGTGAAAACCACAGCATGCCTGGACACCTGTTCCAAGGGCACTCCGGCCCGTAGAAACAAGGGGTCTGACCACGGGCTGAAGGTTTGGCGACAGGCCGGTGTGATACTCACCCGGTGTATGCCGCGCTGCCACGCCCATCTCGGGCCTCGGCCGTGAAGCCAATGCTGAAGCGGTCTCATATGACGCAAACAGAGCGGTGTTACTGCTGCCGTGGCCGCCATATGCCCCAGGAGCCTCTGAAATTGTTTCAGTGGGACCGCCGTCCTGCCTTGAAACGTGTTCTCTTCCGTGAGGCGTGCCGTCTGTTCGACCGAATCCAACTCCATACCAAGAAAAGAGATCCTTTGCACAGGGGCGAGTTTGCTCTTTTCCCAGTTGACCCGAAGACCCAACTGGCTGAGGTGTCTAAGCACCAGGTCCCTGTGTTCGCACAGCTGATCCCTGGACTTGCTAGGATGAGCCAGTCGTCAAGATAGTTGAGGATGCAAATGCCCTGTTCTCTCATGGGCACAAGGGCCCCCTCCGCGACAGGGACAGCTGGAAGGGCAGGACTTTGTACTGATATGCTCGACTCTTGAACGCAAAGCACAGAAACGGCCTGCGTTGAGGAAGAATCGAGACATGAAAGTACGTATCCTTCAGGTCGATCACTGCAAACCAATCTCGGGGACGGATGCATTCGAAAATGCGTTTCTGCGTGAGCAGCTTGAACGGTAGCTTGTGAAGTCTCCGATTCAGAACTCGCAGGTCTAAGATTGGCCGTAACCCACCGGTTTTCTTGGGTACAATGAAGTACGGGCTGTAGAAGCCTGTCTTCATATCGGCTGGAGGGACCGGCTCTATCGCGTCCTTCACCAGTAGGACTGCGATCTCCGCACGCAGGACATGGGTATCCACGGCGTTCACCGAAGTGAAGTGGACGCCCATGAATCTGGGGGGACGCCGGGCGAACTGAATCGCATAGCCGAGCCTGATGGTCTGAGTGAGACGGACTGGGGAGCGCTAGCCAGGCTTACAGAGACCGTACAAGCGGGACCAAAGGGACCACCGGCGTACCCAAACGGAACACAAACAAAACAGAACAAAAGATTCTCCACCCGGCCCTCCTCCGGGGGATGAAGCGGTGTGGTCACCATCTCCTGAAGAGCAGTCCTCCCCATCTCCGAGTTGCCCGTCTCAGGGCCGCTTGCCCTTGGCTTTGCCGCCCCTCTTGGCGGGGGCCTGGTACGGGCGGGGCAGCCTGCTTACACCCGGCTTCTCGACGCCGCTTAGGTGGAGGCTGCTGCTGCGGCACAGGAGCGGAGGCAGACGCAGACGGCGCGCTCAGCGACGAGCAGGCTGAGGCACTGCCGGCGGCTGGGTGGAGGCAGCAGCTGACCGCTATGGCAGGATGTGACTGGTCTGCTTCTGTGCGGCCGAGAACTGCTGGGCGAAGTTCTGGACTGCGTCGCCGAAGAGGTCGGTTTGGGACACGGGGGAATTAAGAAACCTGACTTTGTAGGTTTCCCTCATGTCAGCCAGACACAGCCAGAGATGGTGTTCCTGGACCACCATAGTGGACATCACACGACCCACTGCCCGCGTTGTGACCTTCGTCGCACGAAGCGCGAGATCCGTCGTGGTCCTCAGTTCATGCAGAACTGCAGGATCGTGACCACCCTCGTGCAAGCTCTTCAGTGCCTGGGCCTGATGAACCTGCCACAACGGCATAACATGTAAGGCAAAGGCAGCATCCCCACAAGCCTGGTAGGCCTTTCCGATCAGATCAGACAAGTACCTACAGGCCCGGGAGGGGAGACACGGGTTCCCCCTGGATGTGGAGTTAGGGCACAGTTGCATAGCAACGGCCCATTCCACGGGAAGAACCTGCGTGTAACGCTCTGCAGCTCCGCCATCGAGGGTGGTGAGGGAGGAGGAGCCACTAGGTCGGTTTCGGGCAGTAAAAGGTGCCGTCCATGGCCTAGTGAGCTCCTCGTGCACCTCCGGAAAGAAAGGAACTGGTGTGGGGTGCTGAGAACCAGCACGGGCCACCACCGAGAAACCAATCGTCCAGCCTCGAGGGTTTGGGACACGGTGGAGGGTTCCACACAAGTCCGACTCTCTCAGCAGCCCGGGAAAGCATGGCCATCATTTCCGGATCCGTATCGGGCACAGTGGATCTTCCCAAAGGAGCCCCCTGCGCCAACATGTCATCTTCAGAAGCTTCTGACCCTCCCTCCGATGCAGCGATGGACATCTGATCGTCAAGAGGAGCCCCGAAGGATACGGATGGTACACACCTCGTGGGTGGCCCACCGCGTTCCAACGGCACCTCTACTGGCTGCGAAGTGCGGGAGGAGTGAGGATTCCACAGGGGTTGGTTCCCTGGGGGAAGCGCGCTCACCGTAACCCTCAGATCACCCGCGCTACTGCCTGAAGTAACCCTCTGTGGAGGGTTAGATCGAGGCAGAGGCGTGGGGACATGAGTCATCCACCAGTGCTGCCTCAGCGTGCTGAACGCCCAAACACTAGATACAACGCTGTGACCATCCCTCGGTGACAGATAACCACCGCATCCAGAAACACACAGATAGAATGTCATCTTGAAAAAGACGCAAGCTCTATCTGTGTATGCTCTTTTAGAAGGACGCTCTCCTTGGTGCTGAAGCACGCAGGGGGAACGGTCGCAGCGTCACAGACAGGGAAGTAGTGCAGCCTGACGTGCGCGCTCTCTCTCACGAAGGCGCTCTCTTACCAGCCGTAAGAACGGCTTTTTAGCGCTCTCCACCTAGGGCACCGAACCAGCTGTGAGAACAGCCTTTGTGTTTGCGCTTACAAACAAAAAAGAGAGATAGTATGAAAACCACGCGACCCGCTGCTGTGCTGTCACACCGACTGAAGAGATCCACTTCCAAAAGGCAGGCTCAGTTGGTTTCAGGACGAACCATCCACCACTCGGCTCTGAAGCAAAAAGCTAATTTGATGCAAGCACCTGTGCCTCATTTATACCCACGCTGCATGGCATGAGCAGCTGGTGCAATCATTGCATGCCAATATCCATTGGCTCGTTTAGTTACACACAAAGTAGATTAGCTCTCGCGAGTGAGATTCCTATTCGTCGGTCTCCGACGTGGCGTCGGAAGTGACCGACTGAATGGGAACTTCTATTTTATTCAGTCCGATAATATTAGCAAGTTAAATTCTCTTACAGACATTCAGGGGTTAATGAAGCAAAAGAGATGCAATAAATAGATAAGCAAATTCTATTTATATAAAAAAGTTTACATACACTTCTTTTATTCATATGTTAAAAGGTGTTTAAAAAATAAAAAAAAAATCAAGTGTCAGCACATTCATTAATTTATTTTAAGCATTCAGTATTCTTTCAAAGGAAGAAGTGTCTAATTTGGGAAGCCATTTCTCATTTTAACGGGGACGCTGTTGTTGCGGTATGATTGCTCTCCTTGTTGACTCGGCTGGCTCAGCATGCCTTGTCAATTTGGAAGAGCTCCTCTGAGAATAGCTCAGCTTCCTGAACATGTGTTTGCTTGTTTGAGTTTTACTCTTTCATAACTTGTGATTTTAGAAAATGCATTTTTCCTTTATAGTGTCAAAACTTAAAATATATTATGTTTGTTTCATGCCTGAAATAAGCACCAGTCTGCTAGTAGATTACACAAGCATCTCTTCTCTATCTTAAGTATGCATTTCCCTTGATACAATATAATGTATGCTGCCACAGAGGAAAAAGTGCTAGAGAGCAGATTTAATAGCTGATAACTACAGTATAGCGATATTATTGTTAGGGCCAAAAATTGAATGCATGCACAATTGCACAATGCATACTCATATCCATGCACTTCAAGTATGTGTGCTTGTAGTGCGTACAACAGTGATCTTATATCAGTAACACACTGGCTAAATAAGGATTAATTTTTTAACCATATTAAGAATTAAGTTTCAACCATAAGTTCAACCATAATGTTTGGATATCAGGTAAAATATTGCGTAGCTAACAGTAAAGTTTTTTTAAATATGATTTTGAATGCTCACTTGTATATAGCTCACAATATTTTCAGCAAATGAATTGCAATTTACCATGAATCATTTAGATATTTCAAAGCTGAAGTGATGATTTTGGCCTAGTGGTAATCTTGCAGAGATATGGAGATATGACTGACATACTTGCTGAAAATTTGAGGTTTTTGAGTGGAAACTGAAGGGATTGATTGTGTAGTGATGAACAGACATTTGAATGATGTCCTGTTGTTATCAGCCACTGAAGCGCTCCGTATGCAAAAGACCTATCTGAAGACTCACTTTCATTTGTGTAAGTGCCCAGGGTTTGGCTTGAAGTGGGCTTCAGTTTGCAGTGATTCTTTTAGAATACATTTTTTCTTTCACCTCTGCACTTGTTTCGGTCCCTGATGCTGCGGGACTGTTTTCTTGTAGTGAGTGGAGTGCTCAGGGAAGCATGCTATTGAAGAAGTGTGCATGTTTTTATGTTTGTAGGTAATTCAGTGATTGCTTTTTCTGAATTTCCCCTCAGGATTCACAATAGCACATCTACCTGTCTGTCTGCGTGTGAATCTATCATAATAGTTTTTGACATGTTTCCCTAATATACAGCACTTTCACTTTTTTAGTGACGCACTAAACCAAACTTTGACTCTTAATTTGAGGCTTTTAAAACTAAACATGGAGTAGGTGACTTTAATAAACAACATATCTTCTTAATGCTTTCCATAACAATCTGCAGACAAATAATGTTTACTTTTAGGCAAGACACACTGTGAGTATCTGTTTTTTATGGACGCTTGTTTCCGCCACAGAATAAAACGTTTTAAAAGATAATTGCGACTTTTTATCTCACAATTGCGAGTTTACATCTCGCAATTCTGACTTTTTTTCTCAGAAATGCTAGATATAAATTCGCAATTGTGAGTTATAAAGTCAGAATTGCGTGTTATAAAGTCAGAATTGAGATATATAACCTCGCAATCACGGAAAAATAAAGTCAGAATTGCGAGTTTATATCTCGCAATTCTGACTTTATAACACGCAATTGCGACTTTATATCACGCGTTTCTGACTTTTTTTCTCGCAATTGCGAGTTTATATTTTGCGACTTTATAATATGCAATTGCGACTTTATATTTCGTCATAAAGTCCAATTCTGAGGGGAAAAAAGACCCCCTTTTTTCTCAGAATTACGACTTTATATCACGCAATTCTGACTTTACAACTCGTAATTGCGAGAAAAAAGTCAGAATTGTGAGATAAAAAGTTGCAATTACCTTTTTTATTTTTTATTCTGTGGCGGAAACAAGCTTCTATAGTTTTTACTATTATAACCTAATAAATGTATTTCAACCACTGTTCCTAATGGCATATGTTTTGTTCCTCAGGAATGCAGGTTCTGGAGTGGAATGGAATCTCTCTGCTGGGAAAGACATATGAAGAGGTGCAAAGCATTGTGGGTCAGCAGTATGGAGAGGCAGAAATATGTGTGCGCCTGTAAGTTACAATGATGTATTCAATGTTCAAGGCTCAATCTAGTCCACCACACTAACAAAAAAGTACCATGTTAATGCCACTTTTTTATGTGGACGATGGTAGTACCATGTATATTAATTAATTCAAATAAATTCAACTTAGACTTCCTTTATTGATCCCCAAGGGGAAATCAAGGTGTTACAGCAGCAACAGAAAAACTAAAACTGAAGACAAATTAGACAATACAATCAATAAATGATCACAATCTGAATATTTATCAATTACAAAATACCATGCAATGACCTAATTAGCATTATAAACTCAAAAACACCTCCATTCACTTTCACAAATACACACTCAATACTCTCACATTACATCAAATCCGTACTCCAAGCAAATAATTCCAATGTGTTTAAAATAAGACATTACAGTAAATAACTAAAATAATAGTAAAATAAGTAAATATATAAAAAGAAAGTGTCAGTTCATGTACCCAAATAAGTACATATACACATGCCATGTGCATACACAGATATACACATATATACCTGTCCATATGTAACCAAGCAGGATTCGAACCGTGGTCTCCGGTGTGGGAGGTGGGCGCTCTAACAAGGACGCTAAAGACCTCTAGCATCTGTCACTAGAGCGCCTCTTGAGATGAGGGGAGTGATGTTTACACGATTAGACTGTGCAAATATGATGTTGATCTGATTAAATCTCTAGGAGGAGTTCGTTAAAGTACAGCGTCTGGAAATGGCAAAATTTGCAACAATTTTGCAAAGAAAATTCAAAATATCTCACTTCCTGTTGGTTTTCAGATTTCATACCAGGAGACTTTTTTGTAGGTATTGGGCTGTTACATGTGTCTACCGAATTTCATACCTGTATGTGAAACGTAGCGGGAGGGGCACTTCATTGAAATGTGGTAGGTGGCGCTATCGAGCAATTTTGCCATGCCTAATTCTGAAACTCATATGTAGATGTCTTCAGGCCAGGACTCTTATCAAACATATGAAGTTTGGGGCAGATCAGACATTGTATGCCTGACTTACAACAGCTTCCTGTGTCATGGCGAAACATCAGACTTTGACAGGCCGCCACGGACACGCCCTTCAGCGAAAACTCAAGATCTTCACAATTTAACGTTGCAAAGGCCTTTAGATTAGACTGACCAAATATGATGTTGATCTGGTTAAATCACTATGAGTTAATCACAGTGTAAAACATGCCATTTCCTGTTGCCAGTAGGTGGCACTATGACTGTAACTGAATATTGGCATGTAGATGTCTTCAGGTCAGGACTCTAATAAAGCATGTGAAGTTTGGGGCAGATCGGACATTGTATGCCTGAGTTACAACAACTTCCTGTTTCATGGCGAAACGTCAAACTTTGTGAGGCCGCCACGGACACGCCCTTCAGGGAAAACTCAAGATCTTCACAATTTAACATTGCAAAGGCCTTTAGATTAGACTGTGCAAATATGATGTTGATCTGATTAAATCTCTAGGAGGAGTTTGTCAAAGTACAACGTCTGGAAATGGCAAAATTTGCAACAATTTTGCAAAAGAAAATTCAAAATATCTCACTTCCTGTTGGTTTTCAGATTTCGTACCGGGAGACTTTTTTGTAGGTATTGGGCTGTTACATGTGTCTACCGAATTTCATACCTGTACGTGAAACGTAGCGGGAGGGGCACTTCGTTGAAATGTTGTAGGTGGCGCTATCGAGCCATTTTGCCATGCCTAATTCTGAAACCCATATCAGACGTAAATTTTCACCACTTTTGACGCGTGTGCAAAGTTTCATGACTTTTCGAGCATGTTTAGGCCATCAAAAATGCGATTAATTTGGGAGAAGAAGAATAATAGGCTGAACAATTCGTTGTGACGTTTTATTACAATTTAAAATAAGTTTCCAAATAGATTTTAAAATGTAATTTATTTCTGTGATGGCAAAGCTGAGTTTTCAGCATCATTACTCCAGTCTTTAGTGTCACACCTTCTAAAATGCTGCTTTGGGGCTCACGAATACCTTATTATTATTATAAATATTGAAATAGGCCTATATGTCGGCTATTCATATACCATGGTGGATGAATATGCTATATCAAAGTACCATGGTTTTACCACCTGATACCCTCTCTGTACCACGGCAGTACTGTGCTTTTTTTGTAAGGGCATATAGTTTCACACAATCATTTAAGTAAGACACTTGAAAAATGTTCAGGTTCAGTTTGTGCCTTAATTAGTGTTGTTATGCTGATTTAACTATCAAATATGTACTACAATGCTGTGACTAGGTATTTTAGCCACTATGCTAATACAGTTGCTGTATTGACTTCTTTTTAGAGACCTAAACATGCTCTCCAACGCAGAGCACCCGCAACAACTGGAGCTTAATGCTCAGCAGAGAGCTGGTAAGTGTCTCAAACATTTCAATATTCCCTTCATACTTACACGTCTTGATGCCTTTAATAAGCTTTTTACTCAGCTTTCTTTAAGGTAAATGAGTCCACTCTGCAACCATCTTGGCGATGCACAGGCTCCAAAGTACTTGAATGGGGAAAGACTAAATATAAAACAAAAACCGTTGGCTAAGTTTCAATACATTTCAGTGTTATCAAAATTTAGCTTCTTGGGCAGGCTAAAAGAGACATTTTCAGATCCAGGTCCATGGATGAAATGCATGAAATAAGACAAGCCTTTTACTAATAAAGTAATTTGCTATTTTAACTGGAAGGTGTGACTTCCTTTCCTACAGCTTTCTTTAGCACTCATTTTAACCCTGGGTTATGAGTCTTCTTGCACTCCTGACCATGGAAAAGGTGTTCATATTGAACAGTAGGTTGAAAAGGGTTTGTTTTGTGTTACAGCTGTTGTGTGTGTGTGTGTGTGTTGTAGGTGAGCGTCAGCGCTCTCCAGGTGTAGACCCAAAGCAGCTGGCTGCAGAGCTGCAGAAGGTGTCCCAGCAGCAGGCTCCTACCTCCGTGCTGTCTGCTCTGGAGAGAGCAGGACACTTGCACTCTGGCACCGGATCTGCCGCTTCCAGTGGGGTCCCCAGCCCTGGGCAACCCGGGTCCCCTTTAGTAAACAAGAAGCGCCATAGTAGCAAGGTACTGTATGTGTAAAGGTGTGAAGTAAGGTGCATCTGCATGTGCCTCTTACTGTATGTAGAGCATATATATCAAATGTTGTGTCTGTATAGGGAACTGCAATTTCTTCTTTTTTAGGGATTTATTTTCCATTATTTTGTTTTTCAGTCAGCAGAGGTTCTGAAGCCACAACCACATCCAATCACTGGTGAAATACAAGTAAGCTTGTACAATTTCACAATGACCTATTTACATGTACTGTACAAGACTATTCTAAAGTTAATTTGAATGATATGGTTATGTTTTGACTGTGTTTGCATCATGTAAGTCAGTCATTATTCCAATTTCCAGATATTTGAATATGGCAGATATTTGATCATGTATTAATCACAATTTGGCAACATGTAAACAGTTTTGGAATATCTTTAGTACATTTTCATTATTTTTTAATACCAAAACAAAAATAATTGTGTAATATGAGATGCAGAAGTTAAAAAAAAAATCTGATTTTTGAGGAGAAACAAATATTTTGCAATTCATGCTCTTACCTGTTACTGTTAAAGGTAGTAGGGTAGGCAATGTTTTTTATAAATACTTTTTGTTACACTGGTTGAAACTCTCTTCATATCCTGATAACAATCAATAATAGAATTGGTCTAAATATTACAAAATAATGTACATATATCTACTGTGGAAGTCTCTGTCCGATTGCAATGATAGGATGTCCTACCTCCCTGTCAACGTATGTATTTGCATACCTCTGCACACCCTGTTCACGCAGACATCATACGTCATCAGGCAGAGTTTTTACAAACAGCCACCTTTTACAGTTCCTCCTGAAAAAACCCCCCAGCAAACTTATACTCACAACGAGCTTCTGTTTAAGGCATGTCATAGTTACCGTAATTTCAAGATGGCAACCTGTGACGTTCTACTCGGAGCAGTTAGCATCCTCAGACTCAGAATTATGCGTTTCTATGGCAAAACTATCAACGCCGAAATCAAGTCAGAGCTCTAAGTTGTTTACGTTCATTATTATAGTAATGTTACGTGCTTTGAGACATGAGGTAATTTAACACCGTCTCTCGTAACGCTTTGCAGACTCTACTCTGGTGTGCGTGTTAATGTGTTTTAAAGGGAGGATGGGATCTTATGCTTGCTATTGCTAGCCTCTCCGCAAATGCCTACCCTACCTTTAAGTATTTGCAGCATCCCAGTGCTAATTTGTTCGATTTGAATGGGCTGCCTATAGTATTGTGTGTCATATAATTATCTTTCCCTCAGCTTCAAATCAACTATGACAGGAATATGGGCAACCTGATTGTTCACGTGCTGCAAGCAAGAAACCTTGCTCCTAGAGAAAACAATGGATACACAGACCCTTTCGTTAAGGTCTATCTCTTGCCAGGAAGAGGGTGAGTGTCCGTGTGTACATGGCTATGTGTTTGTGTGTGTGTGTGTGTGTGTGTGCGTGCGCACGTGTGTGTGTGCAAGTGTTAAAGTAAAAGAGTGAAGAATGAAAGATTTAGAGACTCTCTACAGTACCTGTATTTCTTTTATGTTTGTCCTTGTCTGCACATATAAGTGTTGTAATTTTGATTAATTTGTTGTCTGATTTTTCCCTTTTAAGTTACTTGAATCTTGAGTTAATCAATTTCCCTTTTTTTGGGATAGCTCCTGTTGTTGTTTTTCTCCTGGTCTTCCAAAAATTCTCTTTGAAAATCTCTTTTTTTTCTCCAATATCCAGATTCTAGATATAATGACATGTATAAAAATCACTCCTTAATAATTGGAATGGAACTAAAGTGTATAAAGTGTTTCATAATCAATTGAAACGCTGGATGGCAGAATAAAAAAGTTACCTATAATAACTGGGCTAAAAGGTCCCCTTTCCTGTGTAGAAGTCCTTACCTCTTTAGTACAGAAATGACTTATTGGAAGGCTAAAGTGGAAGAGATCTTCTTTAGAGAAGTCAATTTTTATTAGCTTAGCCTTCCTCTCTTAACATGCTACCAAGTAATCAAGCTCAGTGTCTCAGACTGCGGAGACGGCACAATCGATATGGCTTCCACCACTATGGGGTGTGTAATGCTATATCTGCCATCTCCTAATGGCCATATCTGCAGTGTTTATGAGATTAGTTTCTATTACCTGCACATATGATCTTTCTGTCTGCCGCTAAAAGCTCGGCAGCCACGACTCCACCCAAACCACGACTTTTTTGGATGGGTTTCTGTCTACCCTTTCCTTGGATTCTCTGACTGTTGTCTGTTTGTCTGTCTACTTTTACTTTGCATTCCATACAAATCTCCGGATTGGTTCAGACAAGTCATGGTTGTCCAGAACGCAAGGTAGCGTGGTGATTCTTTTTCTTTTCATTTGACTTTTTCATTGGTGCGTGTGTGTTTGGATTTCCTTTCTTTCATTATCTAGCTGTCATTCATGTGGTGAAACCTACTGCGTCATCTGTGAAGTGTCTCAGATCTACCTCAAAGCAACCTCTACCTCTGAAGTTTTTGATGTGAAGTCAATACATTCTTGAAATGATTCCCTCAAAGCAAGTAAATATTAAGTACAGTTGTGCAACTCTACCATTGTTTAAATTCACATCAGCTCATTGTAAGAGTCTACCGCTACTGTATGCTTGCATAGACTGCCCATATACTCATGTAGAAGTAGACATTTTTCCATATTTTACTCTGTGATCTGATAATGTCATCATCATCGCTGGTGGCATGGACCGTAGATGCATTGGTGTTGCCTCTTATGAGGTCATCTCTTTATGAAACTCCACTATCCTCAAGTGTGGCTATATAAATATACTATATATCCATTGAAAGGCATAATCTAAGTATATTGCTCCTTATATCCTCTCTCAACATGATGACCTCACAGTGCTGAGAACAAGAGAAGGACTAAATATATCCAGAAGACTCAGAACCCAGAGTGGAACCAGACCGTCATTTATAAAAACATCCATCTGGAGCAGGTAAGTACGACATTCATTATTGAATATATGTATGATATTATATTATATTATATATAATATAATCTGTTTAGATTTGGAACTATATATGCAGATAAACCATATTTACCATTCAAAAGTTTGGGGTCATTGAGGTAATTTTTCTTTTTCTTTTATTCAGCAAGCAGACATCAAATTGATCAAAATATATATATATATATTTTTTTATATCAAATACATGCAGTTCTTTTGAATTATATAAAAAATATGCTATCTATTATATAGCATAATATATTCCTGTGGCAGTAAAAGCTGAATCCAATTATGTATGGTCTTTAAATAGAAATAACCATATAAAAGAATATAGTTATGACCATAAATATTATTTTTTTCACCAAACATATTGTTTATAAACATTTGCCAGTGCTACTTATATCTTCTAATGAGATAACATCAGTAAAAGATTATATCTATATTAAAAATTACATTCTTTCTCACTTCTGTGTTTTTTAAATTACTCTTTATTACTTTTTCATAGTCATTCTTCATGTGGAATTCATCCTTTTTCTCTTTCTTTCTTTACATCCCTCTTTCTCTAGCTATATGTAATGTTATATATAGTCCAAGGAATATGCACAGAATGTATTACATGTAATTACTAGTCTAAGACACAAGGGAAGTTTGACATCACAGTCACATCTCCCATGCGTCCCATTTTTTCCATCCAAACTTGGCATTCCATGCTTGAAAACACTGAAAGTTGGCCCAGTTTTGCTGTCATTGCTATGCTGTTTACTGAGTCACAGATTTCAAGTTAAAATATGTTTGTGCATTCATGAATTATGTCTTCAGTCTGCATCTGACTGAAAATGTGTGTTTGTGTGTGTGTTTGGTTTAGCTGAAGAAGAAAACTCTGGAGGTTACTGTGTGGGATTATGACAGATATTCCTCAAATGATTTCCTGGGAGAAGTGAGTGTTGCTAGATAAGTGTCATTCCATGCACCAAAAATACACTTATGGCTGAGATAAACATAATATGCATTGAATCAATTCCTTAGATGTGATTCAAAGTATGCTAGCATTTTGTCTTCTCTTCCTTTTATTGTTATGAAATTTGTAATTTTTAAGTCATTTTAGCTTCTGTCAGTATCTATTTACATTATTATCGACCAAAGAATAGTTTATAGTTGACTAAAGGGAAGAAATTTCTCTGAAGTCAGACGACTAAATATAATCTAACACATTATTAATTCATCTTTTGTAGGTGCTCATTGATCTTTCAAACACGACTCAGCTGGATAACACACCTCGCTGGCACCCTCTAAAGGAGCAAAGCGAGAGTATTCACCATGGAAGAACACACCCTCCACAGGGGCCCGGCGGCTCTGGGGGACTCGGAGGTCAGGGCGGCCCTGGAGGTCAGGGAGGCCCTGGAGGACCAGGAGGTTCTGGAGGTCAAGGAGGGCAACCGGGGAACCAGCAGTCCCCTAAAACTTCTGTCATCAAGAGCCGAAGTCACGGCATTTTCCCTGACCCCGCTAAAGGTAGGTCATGCATACTAAACAAAAATATACACAGGAATCGCACAGGTGGTACAACTAGTTATGTAATACCGTTCAAAGTTTGGGGTCGGTATGATTTTTTTATGTTTTGGAAAGAAGCCTCCTACAGTCCTATACAGGTTGTACAGTATAAAAACCATTATGCCTGTGGAGAGTCCCCGTAAACCATGTTCAAGTGTGTGTGTGCGTGCAAGTGTTAAAGTAAAAGAGTGAAGAATGAAAGATAAAAAAATACAGTAAAATCAGTAATATTATGAAATATTATCACAATTCAAAATAACTGTTTTCTATTTCAATATATTTTAAAATTTAATTTATTCCTGAAACTACAAAGCTGAATTTTCAGCAGCCATTGCTCCAGTCTTCAGTGTCACATGATCCTTCAGAAATCATTCTACACTTAATTTTTTTAAGATTTATGCATTTCAATTAATAATAAAAATTCCATCAAATTGAATTGAATAATCCTTGCATATTTTAATTGAATAATTGATTAAGAATTGTTCAATTATTCAATTAAAATATGTAAGGATTATTCAATTCAATTTGATGGAATTTTACTATTAATTGAAATGCGTAAATCTTAAAAAAAATCTATTTTTTTTTTAATGTAATATGCTGATTTGCTGAATAAATGTATTAATTTAAAAATAAATAAATAACAAAACTGCTGACCCCAAACTTTTGAACGGCTGTGCATAATTTACAATAGATGGAAGGTTTAAAAGATATTTAGGATCAGTTCTGGATTAATCGAGGGCACGTACTGTATTTTCACAGACACACAGGTCCCTACAATAGAAAAGTCTCACAGTAGTCCCGGCAGCTCCAAATCTTCCTCTGAGGGTCACTTGCGCTCCCATGGCCCCTCACGCAGCCAGAGCAAAGGCAGTGTCACCCAAGCACACCTGGAAGAAGCAGGGAACGCCATCGCTGCAGCCGAGGCTGCGGTGCAACAGGCCCGACTCCAGCCAAGTAACCCTTACTACTTCACATGAGCTCACAGCCTATCCGTTCTCTGTCTTTCTTTCTTCCTTCCTCTCATTCTCGCACTCTTCCACTATTTATTTTCCATTCCCTTTCGTCCTCACCTTTCTGACACATTTTTTTTCTTCGTTTAGTTTAGTTTTCATCGTTTTATATTAATAAATTAAAGCCTACACCTAAAATCACAAAATGAAAACATCTAACTTAGATCATAAATAGACAATATCTTATGGAATATTAGGAAAAGTGAAAAATTTGATTGTCCTAAAGTACTTTTTAAACGTCCCAGCATTTCAGCTAAGACATTTCAGTGGCAAAACAGAAATGATCTCATCTAAAAGAACTTAATTTTTAATAAATCCTATAAAACATTAAATTATTTAAACAACCAATGTCTGTTGAACTCCGTTCGTAAAAAAAATTACAAACCTGCCTTTAGCTGCAGTAAAACTTGGGTGAGTCAGCAATTAAAATTTTTATTTCCCAGATAAAATTTAATGCCCGACATAATGCCAGGCTCAGTCTTTCTTTGCAATTCTGTAGTAGCAGAGAAGGTATTTGTTGCATTTAAAAAAGATCCCTAGAAGTACAGCACATAGGCTGATTTTCACAACTAAAGTGCTTTTTTTTCCCGAATTGTCCCGCCGTCAGAGATACTCGATGCTAAATTGAGTGCATATTGAAGACACTTCACACTGACATCCAGAGCATGATGAACCCCTCTGTTACCTCATTTCCCCTTGCAAGTAAAATCCCAGGCCCTTACCCCAGATCAAACCCATATCTATGTCCGCATGACTGTGGTGTGTAAAAATCATGAGCTGGTTTCATGTGAGGGCAACTATGCAATCTGTGGATGAGTCCGTGTAGAGACAGCCCCATCTAAAGGCAGAACTGGCCCCATACTGATCATACAACATCTTCCAGCCAATGAGAGCAAAGTATCAAGTCAGATGACCATCATGGAGGGATCTCTGCTAGAGGAGGTGAGAGACACGTGACTCCTCCCTCTCTCTAAATATAAGAATAAAAATCAGCACTAATTAGCACATTATACGTCCATTTTAGAAGCAAAACACGAAAATGTTTAAATCTAGAATATAGTCAAGAAAGCCATGAGATTTGCTTAAATTTCTGTTTTGTGTTTAAACCGATGTTTAAAGTTATTTTAAAATTACCTTTCATTTCACCGTGGTCTCTATTTTTTTTAGTTCTTCTCTTGCTTATCTTTTCCGTTCATGTGGAAAATGCATATCCATTCTTTTTGCATAAACTGTTTAAGTTAGTAATGTAGCCCCGTACTTTATATGGCATGTGTACAATTCCTTCTTTCTCTCTTTGTCTGTGTGTGTGTGTATTTCTACAGATAAAACAAACCACAGAATGATTGATGGGGATGGATACACTCTGGACAGCGAAGATGTTATGGGCACTAATGCTGTGGACAGTGCCATATTTCAGGTCCCTCAGCTGTAAGTATTCCTATTCAATCCTGCAATTGCAATTAATCTGTATAAGATAGATTTTATGTATTCAGTGAAGGGATAGGCCGATATGTTGGATGATATTTGTCTATTTTGAGATTACAGAACAGAAATGCTAGTGCCACTTATGTATATAGAGCCACTTATATATATGTAATATCAAAATATATATCAAAAGTTTGGAGTTAATGTTATTGTTAAAGTCTCTTATGCTCACCAAGGCTGCATTTTTTAGTAAAAAATATAGTAAAAACAGTGATTTTGTGAAATATTATTAAAATAACTGTTTTCTGTTTTATTATATATTTTAAAATGTAATTTATTCCTGTGACGCAAAGCTGAATTTTCAGCATCATTACTCCAGTCTTCAGTGTCACATGATCCTTCAGAAATCATTCTAATATGATGATTTGCTGCTCAAGAAACATGTATTATTATTATTATCAATGTTGAAAACAGTTGTGCTGCTTTATATTTTTTGTGGAAACGGTGATACATTTTTATTTTCTCACAATTCTTTGGTGAATAAAATGTGAAATATTTTTGAAAATTTTGCAACACAATAAATGTTTTTACTGTCACTTTTAATCAATGTTATGTGTCTTTGCTGAATATATATAATTATTATTATAATTAATAATAAATATTAATCTTTTTTTTTTTTTATCTTACTGACTTACTAATGTGTTATCAACAATTTAAGTGAATATTTTAAATGCAAAAAATTAACTAATGTGTTATTTGATTTGTTGCCAAGACATATTTCTAATTCATTTTATGCCAATTTTCTTTATTTTAATATTTAAAAAATACATAAAACTTTCAGGTTCAAATCTTAGATTTTTAGACCCTACTATTTATATACTAATCATGTATATCAAAATCAAAAAAAAAAAAAAAAGTTGCAGTACTCACACCTTCAATTTCTTTGCTCTATCGTTGTTCATTTCATCAGGAAAAACATTCCTAATGGGACAGATAAAAGCAGAGGACTTGAATCTTTGAACCTGCCAGATTCGGAAGGTAACAATCTGTTTGGTATTCCAGATTCACACACAATCAAATTAGTCATTTCCATGCTCATAACAGTGAACCTTATGAGAACAAAATAAAACTGGCAAACTGTGAGTCATAATAGAGCTTTGTACTATGTTATACAGGGTAGTCAGCACAGGTCAGGTTCACCCCCGAGGTTGAATTAGCAATTGTCAGAAAGCTGTTTGGGAGACTACGAACCTGTTAAACAGAGGAAAACAGCAGTCATCCCCTTCTGTTCTTCTCTAGACGTGCCACCGTGTCACTGCCTTACATTGCTGAATAATTCATCACAGCAGAGGGTGTGTTTTTGTTGCTGTCAAAAGAGACAGATGTCGGCACAACAAAACATGGACTCTGACTGTGTCATGAGTGTGGCAAAGTGTCATTCTTAAACATTGTTTATCTTTGTACAGCATAATGAACATTACACAAAACATTATTTTGCATTTAGTCGCTACCAATAACTATATATAATAGTTCTGAAGTCTAGTATTTCATTATACTGCTCCATGTTTTATGTCGTATATAAATATTTCTTTTGTTTTAACATGCATTGGACTATGAAAATGAAACACTGAAACACAGTATAGAGAGGGTTTTTCACTGATTTTACATTCCATCAGTGTAAAAGCAGAATGTGAAGGTTGAATTAGCAGAGCAATAGCTCAGCTGTAAATAAATTATTGCAATCCACACAACATAATGGGAGACATATCAGAGTTCAAAAAGAGGACAAATTGTTGGTGTGCGTATCGCTTGCTTATTTGTGACCAGGATAACAAGTCTCTGTGGTGTATCGAGAGCTATGGTATCCAGGGTAATGTTGGCATACCACCACTAAGGATGAACCACATCCATCAGGAGTAACTGTCGACGCAAGATGTTGTCTGAAAGAGATGTCCAAGTAATAAGCCAGATTGTATTTGAAAAACATAAAACCACAGCTGCCCAACTCACTGCAAAATTAAATGTGCGCCTCAACTCCTGTTTCCAGTCTATATTCATGGTCGGGTGGCTATAGTCAAACCTTCAGTCACTCATGCCAATGCCAAATGTCGGTTTCATTGGTGCCAGCAGCACAAATCTTGGGTTGTGGATAATGTAAAAAGTGTGTTGTTCTCTGATGAGTCCATCTTCACTGTCTTTTGGTGTGGAGAAGCCCCAAAAAGCTTTAACTCGATGCTGTATTAGCCCCAAAAAGGAGGTCCTACACCATACTAATAAATTATTGTGGTCTAAAACCAGGTGTTTCAGTTTCATTGTCCAACCCCTGTAGTTCATAGTTTATGAACGTTTTGCCTACTTAGGTTTACAGCAGTGCAAAATTTTAGTTAGGCACCTGCCCACTAGAGGTCGCCATTGCCGAAAACTTATATTAATTTATTTTGCAACTGACAATATGCAGTTAGTGAAGTTACATACAACAAATATATAAAATAGAAGAGGTTGTATTTTGTTATAATTTCTATCTAT
Source organism: Coreius guichenoti (assembly GCA_039654105.1). NCBI lineage: Eukaryota > Metazoa > Chordata > Actinopteri > Cypriniformes > Gobionidae > Coreius > Coreius guichenoti. The sequence continues at coordinate 16,932,493 of CM077181.1, read as the reverse complement.
GTATGTACTATATCTATGTATGTACTATATGTATGTATGTATGTATGCATGTATGTATATATGCATGTATGCTTCTATCTATCTATCTATCTGTAGGTAAGATGATGGGTGAGATCAAGGTTGCATTGAAGAAGGAGATGAAGACTGAAGGAGAGCAGCTGGTTCTTGAGATCCTGCAGTGCAGAAACATCACCTACAAGTTCAAATCTCCAGACCACCTACCTGGTAATGAAATGTTCCTCAACACATACTCAACACGTACTCATAAATACCATTGGCATACCATCTGTTATATTTTCAACTATCTTTGTAGACTTGTATGTAAAGCTTTATGTCGTGAATGTGGCAACTCAAAAGAGGATCATAAAGAAGAAGACCAGAGTGTGTCGCCATGACAGAGAGCCATCATTCAATGAGACATTTCGTTTTAACCTGAATCCCGTTGGCCACTCTATTCAGGTGAGAGAAATTACAAACTGGCTGTTTACATGCACAACTTTTGTTTCAGTCAGACTGAATTCATTCCAATTGATGAATCTGAATGTAGTGTAAACTTACATGAACGCTAAACAAAGTGATCGGGTTGATGTGCGTGTTTATATGTCACAAGCTTCAAATCGGAATAGATTTTTTGACATGCGCACACTGCACAAATATGCAAAGTTTCCCGCTGTTTGCGCATAATAACTATTCTCCTACATTGGTTCTTTATTTGTTTTAAACAGCAGACTTAATATTTATCCATTTCTGGTCATAATTTGGAGACAATGAGCATATGAACCGTTTTGCCGTGCTGCTTATATTTATCACACAGTAAAGTCGTCTGTGGATGAGAATCCGAAACAAGGACTGGTGGGATGTTGTCCTGCTCCACTTCACAGATGCTGAGAGAAAGGATAATTTTAGAATGACACCCATTTATATGACACTTTATTCAACAGGAAGAACAGCTTGTTCCGTGCGTCATATGGCATTGCACTATTTCTACGTCATTACATATGCGCAGTCCTTTCAGTTTCGGTTTTCAATCCGATCAAGTGTTTACATGTTCTCTCGATCGGATTAGAAAAGGAATAAACCACCCCTTTCAATCCGATCGAAATTTCATTCGTATCGAGCTGTGTTAACATGAAGGCTTTTCAGTCTGATTGAGCCGTCAATCCAATTACTAATGGGTTATTTGGTTGCACGTAAATGTATATCAAAATATATATCACGTCACACACGCACACTACCATAGCATTCAAAAGTTTGGGGTTGGTATGTTTTTTTATGCTCACCAAGGCTGCATTTATTCGATCGAAACAGTAATAGTGGGAAACATTATTACAATTTTTAAAAAAAAAATCTATTTAATATATTTTAACTCTAAAATGGGCGATGTTTCCTGGGGGATACAAACATTTGAGAGGCTGTGGGGAGAGGCAGGGAAAGTGTAGGTCTCATTTCTTTGTTTCATGTTGAAAGGGTGTTTGTTGTGAATATTTAGATCTGGTGACTTTGTTCATACATTCTTTGTTTAGCTCATGGGCAGCATTTAAAAATAACATGACCACCTGCAGCGGGAAATCTACACACCTTCAGATAAAATTTGATATATTTCACATATTTACAATATTTGGAGGGGACTTACATGTTTAAAAAGTTGTTGTTAAGAATTTGCTTATTACGTTTATGTTGACATTTTATGAATTTAATTTGTACATTTTTCATAATCTGTCTGTAAATATTTGCATCCCCCAGGATACGTCGCCCCTTTGGGGGTATAAAGTTTAAAAGTTTAAAAAAGAATGCTTGTTTGGCAATGCGTATTACAACATTTTAGCCAAATTTTTAAAACATTTATTCTCTCATAACTTAAACTAAACATTCTTTGTAAAATTATGTTGAACAATAAGTATAATGCCTATTTATGAATATAATATAGCCTGCTGTATCATATTTAATACGATATACGATTCAATATGACCAAAACTTTGCTGAATAGTTCATACTTCTTTAACCAAGTCTTTTTTGCTCATAAATCTGTAATGCTTTTTATGAAGTAAATGTAAAATAAACATTTACTGGACTGAAGCATATATATATATGTGTGTGTGTGTGTGTGTGTGTAATATGATACACAACAAAAAAAACATATGCAAACTTGTATATATACAGTAGAATTTTTAATTTTTAACATTAAAAAATGGTGTATGAATAATCAAGTAAACCCAAGTTGCTTTAGTCCAGTAAATGTTTATTTTACATTCACTTTATAAAAATCATTAAAGATTTATGAGCAAAAAAGACTTTATTGATTAAAAAAAGTGTGAACTATCAATCAGAGGACAGAAGGCATGAAGTAGATTGTGTACAACAGGTTTTTCTGCAAAGTTTTGGTCATAATGATAATTTATAGGCCCTAGAAATTTGCATATTAAATATGACACAGTAGCCTGTAATATATTCATAAATAGGCATTATACTTATTGTTCAACAGAATTTTACAAAGAATGTTTCGTTTAAGTTATGAGAGAATAAATGTTTTAAACATTTGATTAAAATGTTGTAACGAATTGCCAAACAAGCATTCTTTTTTAAATGAATTTATACCCCCAAAGGGGTGACGTATCATTACTCCAGTCTTTAGTGTCACATGATCCTTTAGAAATCACTCTAATATGCTAATTTGAAAGAAACATTTATTATTTTGTTGAAAACAGTTGTGCTTCTTAATATTTTTGTGGAAATCATAATACATTGTTTTCAAGAGTCTTTGATGAATAGAAAGTAAAAAAACTAACAAAAAACAGAATTGTTTTGAAATAGAATAGAAATTACAATGTAAAAGTCTTTACGGTCACTAAATAAAAGTACACATTTATTTAAAAAAAAAACATCTTACTGACCCCCAAACTTTTGAACAGTAGTGTATGTATAATATTATTTAAATAATTGAACTTCACTCTTTGTTTACCTCTTCCCCTGTCTTGCATCCCCTTCCTCTTCACAGCTGTTCCTGGTGTCAAATGGAGGGAAGTTTGTGAAGAAGACCCTGATTGGTGAGGCCTACATCTGGCTGGACAAAGTGGACATGCGTAAGCGGGCGGTCAGCTGGCACAAGCTAGTGGCCACCACCAATCAAACGCAGCCATAATCAGACGCCCATCCGTCTCCCATCAGTGCCCTCCAAAAAAAGAGAAATAAAACAGTTTGTGAATCTGGAATGGCTGACAGTTGATAGAAAGAGAAAATGGAGGTGAAGAAATAAACTGACTACCGTATCGAACAGTCTGTAGGGTGAGCCTGCCAGTTTTCTAACTGAAAAGTGTATTCCAAATCCCTAACCATTCCCAATCAGGATATGTAAATCCATTTCCACTCCCAGAGCACTGCTGTTGTCTTTTTGCGAGAGTCATTTCTGCAACTACATTCTACATCTAAAATATCTTAGGCATGGGCCAATTATTACTTGAGATTTTCTACATTTCAGCTGTTATCACGTTCAAGGTCATATATATTTCTCGCAAAAAAAAAAAAAAAAAAAAAAAAACATTCACATGGAGATAAACAGTTTTTAGTTCTTGACGCAATCATGTGATATATAATGACCATATCAGACTATGTTATGTACTGTATGGAGGTTATACTGTAAGGAAGAAAGACAATCGTAAATATAATGGATTTCCCTTTTTGAATGCAGCATCCAACCGCACACATTTGAAAGATTCCTCCGTTTATATTGTCTTGAGTGTCGTCTTCAACGTTTAGGGAATGTTAAAACTTCAGACTGACGTCGGCAGTTGGACACGAATGGCTCATTGAAATATTTCGAGAATGGTTGTTTGTTGGATGCTAAATGAGGGCGTACTTTGTTTTTTAGCATCTCAAGCCCTCAAATTAGGTTCTCTGAAGTTAAAGGGCATCTATTCTCTGTCCAGAAGTATGATTGTATGTGTCTGCGATGTGTTTGTTTTATGAAGAGCATCTTGAAGTAAATGTCATGTTAGTGGTCAGATGTTGTCATCAATAGTCTCCGTTTTGTGACCAAGTTGTATGTGGAATCCAAATATGCAATGACAAAAAGAGAAAAAAATAATAATAATAAAAATGAACGTACACCTTTTTGCCATTTATATAAGGATTCTGGCTCAGTTGGCTTGACTAAAATCCAGATGTAATGTTTGTTGTTTATTTTAATGGTGCAAGGTGTCTGTCCTACCTGTCTGTGTCACTGTTCCATGGTGGTGCACTTTTTAATATAGTTTTTCTGCTGTAAAGTTCATTTGTTCATTTCAGTTTAGCTATGAAGGATGGTTCTTTTTCATTATGATCACTGCCTCTGCACCATATCAGTGTATAGCTGCACTAGTATGTGCCATTGATGGATAAAGGCACATGTTTTTGTCTGTCTAGGTCCTGAAAACACCAGTCAGTCATTTTCTAACTTAACGGTCAGTGTTTCCATGTTCAATATCAGTGGACATCTCTCACACATGGAAACAGAGTGTTTTGTAACCTGGCTAATATAACGTACACCAACGTTTCCATATGATTTAATCTGCATCTTGCACAGGTGGTGCACAGATGTACCTGAATAAAAGGTTGCTGTCATAGTAAGATAAACTATCATGTGCCAACCTGATGTTTTAACCAAACCACTGGTTCTGTTTGGGTAAATCTATGCAACATGGATTATGTTCTTTGAATGCATATACCTTAACATGCGACATCCAGCGAGTGTCTGAATATATGTATATCTGTTAAAGAAAACAAGAAATTAATTAAATGAATATTGTATAGTGTTTATTTTTATTTATTTATTTTTTACTTCCTCTTTATGGTACAGTATATATTAATCATATGCACTTTACGTTATTGTTTTCATAGGTTTCCAAATGTCATCATAAATAATGACAAAAAATATGCTAACGTACCAGAAAATTGGGTAAAAACAATGCATATTTTATATTGCGCATAATTATGATGACCAATCAAAACCTGTAATGAGTCAGTGTCATCAATTTTCATCATTTTTCTGTTGTTCCCTTTAAACAAGCACATTCATTTAATCTTTTTGACTACTAAATATTATCTTCTATTCTTATATCATTGATCATGATGCGTTTGATGAATTCAGTTGCCGTAAACAGTGTGAATGTGATTTGGTTATTTTATTTATTTGATTTTGTAAATATATAGGATATTTTCTACGAGAAGAGGTCTGAATATTTATTTGGTCTGACGTTGAGCATGTGTTTGTGATCAAGGTCAACCTCTGTCTGTACATACTGTATTTGTCTAACTGTGTAAGAACGTAATATCTGGATTGGTTTAAAATCATGTGTTCGATCCACCCATTCCAACTTGTTTGATGAAATCAACAACATCTCTCAGAATGAAAAAAAAAAAGAAAGAAAAAAAAAGACAACACAAAATTTCCTGTCAAATTGAATGGTTGTCAAAGAGTTTCTATGTTTTTACATAGATGTTGCATGTTTTGTTAGATGTTTGTTGATATATTTTGCCTCCGGATTCAGTTTAAAAAGAGAGAAAAATTGAACACATCATCTGAAGTTGTATGCGGACTGTAAAAATGCTTGTAAAATGAGTCTTGTTTTTCACTTCGTGTAAAAAAAAGTAGAAAAAAATCTAATGTTATGGTTTTGTGGTTGTCCACAGGATGTCATGAAATTATGCAAATTGTGCAGTAGAGAAAAGATAATATATGAAAAATAAGAAATAAGTAAAAACTTTCTCCCTGCGTCCAAATAATAAAGAATAGATTCTATTTCAAATGTGAACATGTGTTTTGTATGTTTTGATTGTTGATGTGTGTGACAAAAACAGCACTCGTGTGATATTGCTTAACAAAAAAATAAAACAGGGCCATTTTTGCCCAGATATCTTGAATTTTAGGGTCATGCTAACTACATTCTATAGGCTCCCATTTCTGTAATGGTTAATCCACCAGTATGTGTAAGCTCTTTAGTCACAGTTGGCCAAGTCAAAGTCCGGACTTGAATCCTATTGAACAAATTTGGGATTTAGTGGATTCAAAGATTGATTACACAAAAGTTTCATCAAAAGCAAGTCTTTGGGAACAACTAGAACTATTTGGAAGTCAGTAACAACAGGGACTGTGAAAAAATACATAAAAACAATGCCAGCAAGAATGCAAGCTGCAAGGCCAAAGGACGCCATACAAAATATTAAGTTTTTTTTGGTTATTATGTGTGAATAAAGACTATTTAGTTGTTTCAGTTTGTTATTTGCCTAATAAATGACAATAAAATTTTTAGTTTTAAACAAGTTTTTGACAGATTTCTAAAATATTTGTGTTTTCTCTTTATTATGACAGGTGGTCTAATAAATGTATTAAACACTGTATATACAGTCTTGCTCAAAAGTTTACACACCCCTTGCATAATCTGTGAAAATGTGAATACTTCTAACAAAATAAGAGAGATCATACAAAATGCATGTTATTTTTGATTTAGTACTGTCCTGAATAAGGCATTTTACATCAAAAAAGTTTTGTCCACAAGACAAAAAAATAGCTGAATTTATAAAAAATGACCCCGTTCAAAAGTTTATGTACCCTTGATTCTAATACTGTGTGTCGTTACCTGGATGATCCACGGCGGGTTTTTTTTTTGTTTTGTGATGGTTTTTCATGAGTCCCTTGTTTGTCCTGAGCAGTTAAACTGCCCAGTGTTCTTCAGAAAAATCCTCCAGGTCCCGCAAATTCTTCAGTTTTTCAGCATCTTTTGCATATTTGAACCCTTTCCAGCAGTGACTGTATGATTTTGAGATCCATCTTTTCACACTGAGGACAACTGAGGGACTCAAACACAACTATTAAAAAAAAGGTTCAAACATTTACTGATGCTCCAGAAGGAAACACAATGCATTAAGAGCCAGGGGTGAATACTTTTGAACAGGATGAAGATGTCCAAATTTTTCTTATTTTGTTTAAATATCTTTTTTTTTTCCATTTAGTACTGCCCTTCGGGGAAGCAACAGAGGATACTTACATGTTTCCCGAAAGACAAATTAAGAACAATTTACTTTGATCTTCAAATTCAAAACGTTTTCACCACCCACCGATCTTTTTTCCTTCAAGAGCATCAGTGAATGTTTGTAAAACATCTTCAGTACAGTACTAAATTAAAAATTACATGCATTTTGTATGATCCATCTTATTTTATTTTGTTAAAATTATTCTGCAAGGGATGTGTAAACTTTTGAGCAAGACTATATATATATATGTGTGTGTGTGTGTGTGTGTGTGTGTGTAGGAGATTAGTTTTTATTTATAAAAATTGATAACACTTTACAATAATGTCTCATTTGTTAACAGTTAACTTCTTTAGTTAACAAGAACTAAGAATGAACAATACTTCTACAGCATTTATTAATCTTGGTTAATGTTAATGTCAACATTTACTAATACATGATTAAAATCAAAAGTTGTATTTATTAACATTAGTTAATGCACTGTGAACTAACATGAACAAACAATGAACAAGCAAATTATTTCCATTGCTTTTTCGATTTAGTGTGAAATATGTAAGTGAATTGACAGGTTTTATGCGATTCACGTTCTTGTATTTACAGTGTTTGGCCAGCAGATGGAGATATTTGTCTAATAATTACATGGGAAGTAGCTCAGAGCCTGGTCAGAGATGAGTATTCAAAAGAAGTTAAATGAGCTCAGTTGTTTCGGTTTATGAAAAGAAAGAAATGTCAGAATTGAGTTGACCAACTAAACGATTTGCTTGAACTGCAACACACATGCACATACATACTAAGAAAACAAAAGAGGAAATGAAGGAGAAAATGGGAGTGTGACTCATCCGGGCCTCATTATCCTCTCAGCATTTTGTCAGGGCTAAATTAAAGAACACAAGGCAGCGTTACCAGAACGATAACAATTCCTGCCACCACACAAAGACACTACCACTCACCAGTGTAGCCTCAGGTTTGTTTCAAAGCAGGAGCAACAAGAAGCATATACTCGAAACTGACTATAAGAGGAATGTTTGTGAGAATTCATTCTCTCTGGGAAATGTGAGGCAGGGCATGTTGCCATGGAGACGCGGGAAAAGGGGTAGGAGGGCCCAGGGGAGCGATGTAGCTTAGATAGCAGGATGTGCTAGTGAGTGTCTGATACTCATCATCCTTAGTTCAGTAGACCATGATAAATTCCGTTTTTCGATGTGTCTAGTCAGCCAGCATTACTCGATAGTACCGTGCAAGTGAGAACGCTTTCCCTGAAAATCGAGCGAAAGCCGCTCACCATTTTTAGCTCGATAACCGTCGCAGCATTGCTTTGACAAACGTCTTATATCTGAAGTTAATTAGCTTCCTCAAAACTCTCCCGAGAGACAATGGTGTGTTTGTTTTAGAATCAGGCCTAATCAACGACGTAGCTAGAGTTACCGAAACAATAATAAATAAATGCACACACTTTAGTTTCATAAATGTAGTCTAGACCCAGTAGTGCGTTAAGACTAGTCATGTTAGACTAGCTAGCCAAGTTAATCATCTTTTTTTTTTTTTTTTTAAGATTATTCATAAGTTACATAAAAACATAGATTGGCCTAATTTGATAGCAAAAAATAAGACTGACTGTCCACTGACTAACTGGTAGTTATGTTAAGACACTGTCTTAAAGGGATAGTTCACCCCAAAATTTTGTCGTCATTTACTCACCCTAAAGTTGTTCCAAACCTGTATCCGTTTCTCTATTCTGTTGAACACAAAAGAAGATATTTTGAAGAATGTTGGCCAGACAGTTGACGGTAGCCATTGACTACCATAGTAGGAAAAAAAAATACTGTGAGAGTGAGTAAATTTTCATTTTCATTTTTGGGTGAACTATCCCTTTAACATCATGGTTTATGCAGCTGGCTGGCCCCAGAGGGTTTTTATTCTTTTAGATGGCATGGACCCTCAAATATGAGCATTCACATGCAAGGGACCCCCATCCTAAGATTTAAAAGGCAACGATCTGTTTTCATGTATAAAGACCCTGTTTTTAAAATAAAATTATGTGTAAAAATTATTTGTAAAATATTTTGTTTCTGTTACGTTACATCATTGCATTTTTATTCTACTCACTGTAGTACTGTATAGTACAGTTAGTACTGTACAGTATTATTAATTTATTTAAATTAAGTTGTATTTATTTTTATCAGTTACCACAGTTTATCAGTTTATTTATTTAAATCAAATTCATTGTGTTATTTTGATCAAATTTATTACTTATTTGAATAAAATTTTATATCAATTCATTGTAATCAAATGTATTTATTAAATCAAATGTTATTTTTTTTTTTTATATATATATTTAAAGGGATAGTTCACCCAAAAATGAAAATTCTGTCATCATTTACTCACCCTCATGTTGTTCCAAACCTGCATGAGTGTCTTTCTTCTGTTGAACACAAAAGAATGTTGGTAACCAGACAGTTGATGGTGGCCATTGACTTCCATAGTAGGAAAAAAAATACTATGGAAGTCAATGGCTACCGTCAACTGGAACAACATGATAGTGAGTAAATGATGACAGAATTTTCATTTTTTGGGTAAACTATCCCTTTAGATGAGATTGTATTTATTTATTTAACCAATGTTTATTTTATCAAATATATTTAATCAATTATATTATGTATTTATTATTTTTTTAACACTGCTTTTCTTATTATTTAATAATATCTATAGGGGGAGACCAGGGAATGTTGTAACACGGGGTCAGTTGTAGCACTGTCAGTTTAACAAGTCATAAAAGAGCTATGGTGATGTCATCAATATCATACACTCCCATTACCTTTTTGAGCTCAGGGGAGAAGTGGCATGTGACTGTGAGCAACATTGTAGATTTTATTAACAAAAAAAATATTTTCAGGAAATGTATAATTTTTTTGCCTAGCAATCATTGTATTATAGATTTATTTGACTTACATAACTTAACATAACTGTTTCTCTAGTTTAAAGGGTTAGTTCACCCAAAAATTTAAATTCTGTCATTAATTAGTCGTTCCAAACCCGTAAGACCTCCGTTCATCTTCAGAACACAAATTAAGATACTGTATTTTTGATGAAATCCGAGAGCTCTCTGACCCCTCCATAGACAGCAATTTAATTAACACTTTCAAGGCCCAGAAAGGTAGTAAAGACATTGTTAAAATAGTCCATGTGACTCCAGTGGTTCAACCTTAATTTTATGAAGTGACAAGAATACTTTTTGAGTGCAAAAACAAACAAAAATAACAACTTTATTCAACAATTTCGTCTAGTCCAGTCTCCTACGCAGTTTACGTTGTAAAAACAGTGCAGCTCCCGCATCATCATCACACGCATGTGTCATGGTGCTCACGTGAATAGCATCGGCTGCCGTAGAACTTGAAAGCACTGTATTTACAGTGGGGAGAACAAGTATTTGATACACTGCCGATTTTGCAGGTTTTCCTACTTACAAAAAAAGGTCTGTAATTTTTATCATAGGTACACTTCAACTGTGAGAGATGGCCAAGACCAGAGAGCTGTGTAAGGACATCAGGGATAAAATTGTAGACCTGCACAAGGCTGGGATGGGCTACAGGACAATAGGCAAGCAGCTTGGTGAGAAGGCAACAACTGTTGGCGCAATTATTAGAAAATGGAAGAAGTTCAAGATGACGGTCAATCTCCCTCGGTCTGGGGCACCATGCAAGATTTCACCTCGTGGGGCATCAATGATCACGAGGAAGGTGAGGGATCAGCCCAGAACTACACTGCAGGACCTGGTCAATGACCTGAAGAGAGCTGGGACCACAGTCTCAAAGAAAACCATTAGTAACACACTACGCCGTCATGGATTAAAATCCTGCAGCGCACGCAAGGTCCCCCTGCTCAAGCCAGCGCATGTCCAGGCCCGTCTGAAGTTTGCCAATGACCATCTGGATGATCCAGAGGAGGAATGGGAGAAGGTCATGTGGTCTGAGGAGACAAAAATAGAGCTTTTTGGTCTAAACTCGACTCGCTGTGTTTGGAGGAAGAAGAAGGATGAGTACAACCCCAAGAACACCATCCCAAGCGTGAAGCATGGAGGTGGAAACATCATTCTTTGGGGAAGCTTTTCTGCAAAGGGGACAGGACGACTGCACCGTATTGAGGGGAGGATGGATGGGGCCATGTATCGCGAGATCTTGGCCAACAACCTTCTTCCCTCAGTAAGAGCATTGAAGATGGGTCGTGGCTGGGTCTTCCAGCATGACAATGACCCGAAACACACAGCCAGGGCAACTAAGGAGTGGCTCCGTAAGAAGCATCTCAAGGTCCTGGAGTGGCCTAGCCAGTCTCCAGACCTGAACCCAATAGAAAATCTTTGGAGGGAGCTGAAAGTCCGTATTGCCCAGCAACAGCCCTGAAACCTGAAGGATCTGGAGAAGGTCTGTATGGAGGAGTGGGCCAAAATCCCTGCTGCAGTGTGTGCAAACCTGGTCAAGAACTACAGGAAACGTATGATCTCTGTAATTGCAAACAAAGGTTTCTGTACCAAATATCAAGTTCTGCTTTTCTGATGTATCAAATACTTATGTCATGCAATAAAATGCAAATGAATTACTTACAAATCATACAATGTGATTTTCTGGATTTTTGTGATCTTCTACATGCTTTGTAAGTGGGCAAACCTGCAAAATCGGCAGTGTATCAAATACTTGTTCTCCCCACTGTAGAACGTAAACTGCGTAGGAGACTGGCACAGACTAGACGAAATTGTTGAATAAAGTCATTATTTTTGTTTGTTTTTGCTCTCAAAAAGTATTCTCGTCGCTTCATAAAATTAAAATTGAACCACTGTAGTCACAAGGACTATTTTAACAATGTTTTTACTACCTTTCTGGGCCTTGAAAGTGGTAATTACATTGCTGTCTATGGAGGGGTCAGAGAGCTCTCAGATTTCCTATCTTAATTTGTGTTACGAAGATGAACAAAGATCTTAGGGGTTTGGAACGACATGAGGGTGAGTAATCAATGACAAAATTTTGGGTGAACTAACCCTTTAAGTTGATGCTTTGCATTCATGCTAATTTCAAACCCACATGCTAAAACAGTTAGCTATGCTATGGCTGCTTGGGCTGGGGATAGTTGTAACAGTTCATTAAAAATGTACAACCCCTTTTAATGATTCCAATGAGGCAGTCACAAAAAACAGAGTTTTTTTGTTGCACGTGAAGGGATTATGTGGTAAATATGTTTTCATCGTATTTTATGCGCATGTCTTCTTATCAGATAAAACATTATCCGCCTCAGTTGAGTGCATACATTTTTTGTGCACATTTTTAGAATTTATGTGCATCTCAGCGTTTCCATCCAGCATTTTTTATGGGATATTGCAAAATTCACATAAAAATAGATGGATAGCCAGTGAGTGACTGAATGTGACAGGAATACAGTACACACACAAACACTCACACAAACACTAAATTGCTACATTTAAAGTCTTAAAAGAAATACAATATGCTTTTTTGCCACTTTAAATTGTTCACTTTATTCAGAAGTGTTTATTCTTTGTTCTTCAATAAAGTTCTTGCGTAAAGACAAATGTGGCTACCGTGTATCAAAGTTTGAGAGATCTAGCACAAACAACCGCTGAGTTAATGATGCTCAAACAAAAAGTGTTAACCATCCCTTATATTTACAACTTTTCACACTCCTTTGCGGCCCCCCAGTTTGAAAACCCTGGTTTAGACAAACAGATCAAGACTCTCCTGCCGTCATTAAACGAGCTTGGTCATTAGCTTTTACTGAACGGCCCAGGGTCAAGCCACAGGCGCGCTCTCAAACACACCAACACTTTACCGACACATAAAGAGTTTCACCCACAAATGCACCTGGAAGGTCCTCCTCGGAAATGCTTTTAATGCACATCGATGTCTAATACACTTCACTGACAGAGCCTCTTGTTTGCAGGCCCGACCCCGTAAACACACCTGTCTGAAAAGAGTTGGGTGAACACATTAAACTGCAAGCAAAGTGCACATGCACTCCGCTTTCCAGCATCCTTTAATCATCGGCTGGGCAGCTCATAAGAGGAAAGAGGTCATAACAGTGCTGTCTATTTAAGACCTATTGGGAATTTTAATGAGAAAGTGTGTTTTTGATGATGGGACGGCATCTTTTCATTTAGCCGAGTGCTGGACCAGGGCTTTTATCCTGGTCGGTTATAGTTGGCTACTCTCTGTACTTGAAGCAACAGGGTCACTATCTCTTCTCCATCAGAGGGGCTGCGGTGGTGCATCAGTACAAAACCTCCTCTAGGCCCTGTTGGATCTGTGGTTCGATGGGATGGACGGGTGCTAATGGACCTTCCATGCAGACCAGGGAACAAAAGCACAAGGCCTTTCCTATTATAGAGCTCACGCTCTCTCGCAGTCTCGCGCCCTGTTGCACGCGCCTCGCTTTGACACTCGTTGTTGCCGCGGAGAGTGCGGTTGCTAGGTAACGGGTGAAAGCCGAAATCCCTGGGTAACTCGCCGCTTACTGCCCCGACCTGCCTCCCATCCCTGCTTGCTCGCTTATTAACTTTATTGCATTGGGAAGAAAAATAAAGAGTATCTAATTTAAACGAGCATCATAGCTATAACTCGGCTGCGATTTATAGCATTGCCTTACATTATAAAAAAAGAAAAAAGGATGCTGTGCATGCAAAATACAGGCATGCAAGCGTTTATGAATGAGATGCATCATTTAGTGATGCCCTGAATGTGTAATGAACGGATGTATTTGAAAAAAGCTACAGTGCGCCTTCACTTAGCCTAGATCAGTTGTGTATTTTACTGCAAATATTCAGCTATAGTCTTTATGTAGTTTGGTGTTGTTAGTGTTTGCATGTAGATATTTTTTATAATATATTATAAACAGCATCAATAATATATTATTTAATAATAATAATAATAATAATAGACTAATATGTGAAATGTATAGGCCTATAATTTATATAAATATAATATTTATAAATATAATAATTGTAAAAATAATAATTAAAAAAATTATAATAAATAATAGGCGATTATAATAATAATATAATTATCATATAATTATATAATAATAATAATAATAATAATAATAATAATTATTATTATTATTATTATTATTTGTAGTAGTAGTACAGACCTTATATAATTTAAATAAAAAATATTTTATTAGGCTAATTAAAATTAATGCGTATTTTTTTTGCATGTAGATGACTTTGTTTTGTTATTATAAAATGAATATAAGTATTATTTAAAATAACAATAAAAATAAATAAAATATTTTTTTAACAATTATTTCACACATAAATCAAAATGCCAGATCCTCTTTGTTGGCTTTCAGGAGAGTATCTTGGCACTTTTGTGCGCATTCTTAATTGATTTCAGGAGGGTGTTACTTAGTATGTGTTGAGGAAGCATAAGAGGAGGAGGAGGAAGAGGAGGAGGAGAGCGAGAGAGGGACTGGAGAGGGTTGCATTGTATGAAGATCCGATGAAAGATAACAGGCTATTGCAATAAGAGGGCAAGAGAGAGAGAGAGGGGTGGGGGCAGAATGACGCTGATTCGGGGCTATTGATCTCTCTCTCCCCTCTATATGGGGTCAGTAGTTTGACCAGAGCGCGCGCAGGATCACACAGAAGAGCCACACACGCGCTTTTGCCATGTAACACGAAGCGGTGCGTATAGAGATATCCAACAGGACACTCATCAACAATCCGATCCCGTCTGTCTCTAAACTGATGACGGGAATTAATCAGATTATCCAGCAGGACAGGAGAGCGACACGTTATATCTCTGAAGAAAAGTAACTGGTCTGGATTGACAGATGATGGTGCGCTCGAGATCAACAGATCTGATCATGAATCCGTTCAGAATCTCCGTGATGATGATGTTCATCTTTGCATCAGTTCATATCTCGTGTCCATCGCAGTTCCCCAGTCCGCTCATGTAAGTACTTTGATGTTGTCGTCAGGGTTTCAACTGTTGATTAAAATGCATTTTTCTTTCATTCAGATCGTGCTGGATGCACAAGGCACAAACTATTTATTTACTTGTGTTTAACGCAGTTTAACTTGCTCCTATAATGGACAAAAACCTCCAAAGCTGAAACATATAGACAGAATATAAATTCTGTTGGATGTTAGACTATGTTAACAGGGAACGGGTGTTTAATAAAGCAGAGACATTCGCAATCAATATTATGAATTATCCTGAATGATTAGGGTGAGGAGTCAGATATATTGCAGTTTCCTATTATTGATTTGTTTAATGAAAAAGCTTTCTTTCAAGGAATGGTTCACTTCAAAATTACAATTCTGTAATATTTCACTGACTCTTATTGCTGTATGACTTTCTTCTGTGGAACAAAAAAAAGAGAAACATTTGGAAGATTTTCATGTCTTTCGTACAATGAGAGCTGATGAGCACAATTTTTAAGATACAAACAAAAGAACAAAAAGCACCATAAAATATGACTGAAAATATGACTCTTCTAAAGTCTTCTGATTATGAGCTTCACCTCCAGTAAGCTTGAAAACTGCTGTGACCAAATTGAGTCATTGAATTGAACTATTTGTAAAAGAATCAGTCTAATTTGTGAACTGGTTCAACTGATTAAAAAAGAACTGGCTCAAAAGAAGGATTCGTTCACTGCTCCAGAGATCCGTTCACAGACCCCTTTCGATTATCAGCGAATGAAAAATTATAGAATAGTAATTTCACAAAGCTTTTGTACTGTGTTTGTGTTTCACTTAGTTTGTTTCTGACACTGATCTTAAAGGTTATAGGATAGATTAAAGGTTTCCATTTCACTTCCATCTTATGTAATCTTTTCCCGTGATTTAAGATTTTTAACTTTACAAATATCATTCAGCCCATGGTATTTAAGTGGCCATACTTTATTTTATCTTTCTAAAGATGTCCAGATGAATTTCCTCAATGTTACTTGAACAATAGTACAGTTAATGTACAGTAATACAGTATTGTATATCAACAGAAGTGCAATGTGACAATGTATGGCAAACAAATGATTGTGTTTTTCTTTTCATTTTTGAGTTTTGAGACCTTTATTAACCTGATGATATTTAAATTAGTCTGTATAGCAGACAAGTTATAACTTATGAGAGAAGTAACTTTAAACCGTTGTGGATCTGTGAATGATTTTGAATTTATACAGAAAACTTATATTAACGTTGAAATAGATCACTGTAACACCCATTGCAGTACTTTGAGGTATTCCTGATTTTGCATGTGTCAGATCCATCTGAGATGAATTGCCGTTATTGTCTGCAACAGCTCCTTAAAAAAAAGTGACAGTTTCACCAGGTGGTTGTGACAGCAGGAAGAGAGAATAGGCAGTTTTCTCTCCGTTACAGTTTCAACATGCCACACATTTTTACATGCTTTTAGAAATCCATAAACTGGCATTTCTGAATGCAATAATAGACAGAATTAGTGTATTTTTACACTGTGACTGCAGTCTCACATTGTGTTTTATTGCATGGTTGGAAGAGCATTAATGCAATGCATTAAGATACCGATTTACAACGATTATGTATAATAAGCTGGACCTTTTGATTTGACCACCTGTTTGTTCTGCTCTCGAACATATTCAGAAAAAAGAAACCTCTTGGGTGGCCTGAACTGACGTAGACTGATACATGTGTAATGGCTGTAAAAAACAGGGTGCAATTGTTCTGTGAAACAAGTGTTTTTCTTAAATGGGTTCTTCCGGTAGATTTCTGAGAATTTACGTCAATAAAGCCTTGCTTTAAAATAATGGGGAAAAAAAACATTACATGCCTTTTTTATTTTCAATTATCAATTTTCAATATCCAAAAACCACTAGAACAGTGTTATATATTTTGTTGACTTGTGTACTTGCATTATCCCAAATATTTCCAAGAATGTTTAAATCCAGAGAAATAAGCAATTTTAACCAGGACACGGACCGTGTCCGTGCGTCGCCTTTCAATGACATCATACCCGCATTACCCTCGATATTTTGTAGAAACCATGGAAACACCAAAGACGCTTTAATATATTATGTGTTTTATTAGACAGGTGAGCAACTGTTTGGATACATTCATCGACAGAAAACTAATAATTTTTATGTAGCTCAACACAGTTAGGCCGCGTGTCCACCAAAGCGTTTTTAGCCAGCTGAAAACGCCTAGCTGTGGGCGCTTAAGTTTTGGCAGCGCAGCGTTTTTTTCAGTTGAGACACTTTGCTTGCTATGATACAGATTTTCCGCGGAAGTGTTACTTGTATCTCCTTTCACAGATAGTTGGTTTCTGTATTGTTTCTGTATAAAAATGCCGATACAATGTATTTGCTCTGGCTCTCTTTTGTTTTTGTACAAGTAGAATGTAGCGGTTGGTCGGTGTTGTATTTGTGTTTGGACGGCTGGGTTAAAAAGTGACAGTGATGAGCTCTGCGTTTTACTCAAAGTTGAACATTCTTCAACTCTCAGCGAAGTCATTTATAGAAGTGTTATTGACATTATGCCAGAGCTGCCTTGGTCGCTGTCTGCCATTGTCTGTGATGTTTGTTTACTGTAATATTTACAAGTAAATAGTAGGCTACTAGCTACTTAATTCATAAAAACAACCATATTAATTTTTTTATTATTTTTTATTTTAATTTCTATGAAAAGATTTCCCACAAATTCTGTGTTGTGTATTTTCTGGTAATCAAATGAAGACATAAAACATTAATTACATTTATCTTTTAATTTAATTAAGCAAACTTTTCGGTCAAACAATGTTCTGCACAACTGAGCTTTATACTGTTACAATTAAAACATGGAAGAAAAATTGTGACTTATTACTTTAAAAAATAAAGTTTTGATAATTTATTATTATTACATTAGTGTTAGTATTATTATTACATTGAGACGTATCTAAATTCTACTGTACAACAGTAATATATTTGTCAAGTTAAACCAAACTTTTATTTTGACGGGTTGACATGAAGACCTTTGAGTTTCTGTGTGTTTATGATATGACGATAGTTTTTCTCAAATGAAACGGTAAAATGCTGATGAAGTGACTCTCAGAGCACCTCTGGAGATGCCTTTTGTGCATCCATGTCCTCATATGAGGTGACAGAGATGGAAACACGCGATTCAGTGTGTGTGAGGTAAATTAAACCGCGCATCTGCGCCATTCATTCACACAGAGACACACAGGACACACAGGATTCGTATTTAAATAGTCTGTTTGCAGTTTAATATTCACAGAAACTAGTCTATATTACCAGATGCGTTCTCAGGTACCGAAATTTGGTACCGATTGATTTAATGTGAATCGGTACTCAATAGTAGGCCTACCGACGTAATTCAGTCGGTGCCCTTAAAACTACAGAGCTCGGTACCCAACCCTAGTTACCCCACAAGAAGCGGAAGTGGTAGTCTGCTGCATTATAAAACCTCCACTGCTCTCGAGCCGTGTGTTGCGCTTGTCTCTCATTAGCAATCGCTCCAGTGGCCTCGTTCCGTTCCATCGGTTTTCAGCCCACCCTGCTACAGTAACGTTAATAAATCTTTAATACATTAGCTCATTCATGAATATGATTTCTGCCCGAGTCCCGTTGGATTCTTTTCCACCGGCTGTAGAGGTGAAGACAACAACTCCCATGATTCCGTGAAATCAAGGTGTCATCAGGCTACGCCTTTGATTTGAATAAGCGACCTCTAGCGGCGAAAATTACATATTGTGCCTTTAATTCATAAACACGAAAGGGGAAAATCAGCGAATTTATATGCACACAAATATATACACTGGCGGTTAAAAGTTTGGATGAATAATTAAGATTTTTCAACATTTATAATAATAAGAACTATTATTAATAGATAAAAAATATTTTTTTACTGTATTTTATAGCAAATTCAGCCATGGTGAGCATAAGAGACTTGAAAAAAATCTTAATTATTCCAAACATTTGACTGCCAATAAATAATTTTTTTAATAAATTGTGCAATGCAAAAATGCATTGAGCCATAAACATTTTTATTTCTGTCTGTTCTGGAAAGTACAATGGTTGTTTTGACCATTACTGTTGGAGAGAGAGAAAAGATGCATCAAGACAAAAACATCAAAACATTAATAAAACACTTAGGCTTTCCTTCCCATCTGTGCCTCTGATACACTTATAAAGGAAGTGAGAGTACTCAACTAATCCACTCAAGGATCGGAATGACATAAGCCACATTGCTCTTCTGGTTTCTTTCAGTTGGTATTAGTGCAGAAACAGGCTCTTTCGAGAGAGAACTGAGGGAGGATTCCCACAGAGAGATGACGAAGGTGATCACTGTGACTGTGTCCTCCTGACAGCCAGAGACACCTGTCTCCTGTCCCACACTGGTCCACTTACTGACACAGAGAGACGCCACTCACCTGTGGAGGGAACAAGATATAGGTTATGCTGTAGATGATGGTGTTTGAGAGCACACAAATGCATAGGTTGTATAAGACAAATGCCCTTTTAAAGGAAAAGTTCACCCAATACTCTCATCTCATTCTAGTTGTGCAAAGTTTTTATTTTTAAATAATAGCTTAAAATAAAAGCTTAGCAGACAAGCAGGACAGATGATTAAAATAATCATAAAATAATTACTTAAATTCTTAATTAAAATGAGCTGTGCAGGTTGTCTAAATCATCCTTTTAATTATTAATTTGAATAATACCATTCAAGGGGTATGATTTTTTAAAGAAAAACATTAATACTTTTATTCAGCAAAGAGGCAAACGTGACAAACTTTTACATCGTTACAAAACATTTCTATTTTAAATAAATAAATAAAATAAATAAATAATCAGTTTCCACAAAAATATTAAGCAGCACTACTGTTTTCAACACTGATAATAATAAAGAAATGTTTCTTGAGCTGCAAATCATCATATTAGAATGATTTCTGAAGGATCATGTGATTGAAGACTGGAGTAATGATGTTGAAAATTCAGCTGTGACATCACAGGAATATTACAAAGAGGATTTAAGTAAAAAAGAGATTAAATTGTAATAATATTTCACAATATTACTGCTTTTACTGTATTTTTGTATTTGGCTTGGTGAACATAAGAGACTTCTTTCCAAAACATCTTACTGACCCCAAACTTTTGAACAGTAGTGTATGTGTTTGACAGACTTGCATTGCATTCAAGGTATATGGTTTATTAGTTCATGTATTTCCTGAGAAACAAACACTGACTTTGGTGTTTTTAGTGCCATGCTGTAGTTTAAACTACAGGAATGTTCAATCTGTCTACCTTTTGTATGACTAATGTAATTTTTTTTAGATATGAAATAATCACAGGATTTGTCAAAGCGTGCAAATTTAGTGGCATTGGAGATGCCCTAACTGAGACAAGTCTGACATCTACTGGTGCCCCCTTAAAAATAGGTGTTTGGTGCCCCAGCCTAGAATCTTACATTGTTCCTAGCAGCAACTGTATATGGAGCTTAGACATAAGTTCTTTTAAGAAAAAAAGCTTACAGTCACAGTTCTGTTCCCCTGTCAGATGAGCGCTAATCCTCAGCCTGTAAAGGGATTAAATAGCTTATTATAGAGGAGCGCAGGGAAATCTCTGAATGGACCTTGGAAATGGAAGTGAATGAAAGCACACATTCGCTGGAATAAACTCATTATGATCGCTGACAAATTACCTTTTTAGCAGAATTCATCTAAAGAACTGTGGCCATTTCCTTTGACTAGATATTTTATCTTATATATGGCACTAGATATATCTTTTCATTTAGGATAATGGTGTGTGGAAGTACCATTAAAAAATACATGAAAAGTTAGGTAACACTTTACTTGTGGCCTCTATATATACTACATTAGTATTCTTATTGCATTAATTATGCCTCATAATACACCTGCAACACTGGGTGGCTGATGTAAAGAGTGCATGACGAAGGAGTGTGATTATAATCCACACAGAAAACTATGGAGATCATAGGAGAAATAGAATAGCGATATAACATTGACGAGCAAACAATATCGGACCAAGGAACTAAACAGAACAGGGAGTATACACTCACCTAAAGGATTATTAGGAACACCATACTAATACTGTGTTTGACCCCCTTTCGCATTCAGAACTGCCTTAATTCTACGTGGCATTGATTCAACAAGGTGCTGAAAGCATTCTTTAGAAATGTTGGCCCATATTGATAGGATAGCATCTTGCAGTTGATGGAGATTTGTGGGATGCACATCCAGGGCACGAAGCTCCCGTTCCACCACATCCCAAAGATGCTCTATTGGGTTGAGATCTGGTGACTGTGGGGGCCATTTTAGTACAGTGAACTCATTGTCATGTTCAAGAAACCAATTTGAAATGATTCGAGCTTTGTGACATGGTGCATTATCCTGCTGGAAGTAGCCATCAGAGGATGGGTACATGGTGGTCATAAAGGGATGGACATGGTCAGAAACAATGCTCAGGTAGGCCGTGGCATTTAAACGATGCTCAATTGGCACTAAGGGGCCTAAAGTGTGCCAAGAAAACATCCCCCACACCATTACACCACCACCACCAGCCTGCACAGTGGTAACAAGGCATGATGGATCCATGTTCTCATTCTGTTTACGCCAAATTCTGACTCTACCATCTGAATGTCTCAACAGAAATTGAGACTCATCAGACCAGGCAACATTTTTCCAGTCTTCAAATGTCCAATTTTGGTGAGCTCGTGCAAATTGTAGCCTCTTTTTCCTATTTGTAGTGGAGATGAGTGGTACCCGGTGGGGTCTTCTGCTGTTGTAGCCCATCCGCCTCAAGGTTGTGCATGTTGTGGCTTCACAAATGCTTTGCTGCATACCTCGGTTGTAACGAGTGGTTATTTCAGTCAAAGTTGCTCTTCTATCAGCTTGAATCAGTCGGCCCATTCTCCTCTGACCTCTAGCATCAACAAGGCATTTTCGCCCACAGGACTGCCGCATACTGGATGTTTTTCCCTTTTCACACCATTCTTTGTAAACTCTAGAAATGGTTGTGCGTGAAAATCCCAGTAACTGAGCAGATTGTGAAATACTCAGACCGGCCCGTCTGGCACCAACAACCATGCCACGCTCAAAATTGCTTAAATCACCTTTCTTTCCCATTCTGACATTCAGTTTGGAGTTCAGGAGATTGTCTTGACCAGGACCACACCCCTAAATGCATTGAAGCAACTGCCATGTGATTGGTTGATTAGATAATTGCATTAATGAGAAATTGAACAGGTGTTCCTAATAATCCTTTAGGTGAGTGTATATACACAGGCTTAAACAAGGCTTAACAAGGGAACACAGGTGAACTTAATCCATAATGAAAAGAGAAACAGAACAGGTGCATGAAATCAGGAACTATGGAAACTAATTAACAAACAGGGAAACTAACTAGGAACTATGGAGAACAAGAACAGAGCAAACAGAGTGAAAACAAAACTAAAACACAACATACTGTGAGAACCATGTTTTACCATGCCTAATATCGATCTAGCTCTGCAGTGTGCAACAAGTGTCTCATAGTAGCCGCCTATGCATTATACAATTAGGTGCTGGTGGTGGGAGAGACCAGGGTGGCGATGACAGTGGAAGAAGCCAGGGAGGAGCCAGGTGCAGGAGTAGCCAGGTAGGGACCCAGAGCGCAACCAAGATGAAAGCCCACGGCTTAGTTGATAAAGGGAGAAGTCATGGTAGAGTTTTGGCTGTCGACACCAGGGGGATGACCAACGGAGACAAGGCCAGTGGAGGTGGAACCCTGGGCGTAGACGGAGAGCAGATGGGACCAGGCGAAACCAATGGTCCTGGAGGCCGAGGCAGAGCCACAGCGATGAGTGTCCGAGGTGGAGCCAGGGTGCCTGAGGACTGAGGCAAAGCCGGATGGAGCCGAAATGGGTGGAGAGACAGAGCACAGTGGACGGCGCGTAAGTCCGTGGTGCGAGCAAGGTGACGTCTGACCAAGGCATAGCCGGAGGGACGAGGGAGCCTGGTGGAGCCGTAAGGACTATGGTATCTGGTTGAGCCAATGGAGGGAGGAGCCAAGGTGAAGCCGACAGGTCGACGGACCGAGGTGAGGTGACGGGATCAGCGGCTGGAGGTGGAGCTGGGGGATCCACTTGCCTGGGCAACGCATGGCTCGAGGGGAATCCGCACAATGAAGTGATGTAAGAGGAGAAACCGAGGGGCTGAGTTTGGAAGAGGAGGCAGGGCTGACGTACTGGCTGAGTTTGAAAGAGGAGGCAGGAGAGTGAGGCTGAGCGGGAACTCTGGAGACCCAGGAAACTTTGAGCTGGATGGAACCAGCGGGGACACAGCAGACTTTGAGCTGGGCAGAACCATCAGGGACACAGGAGACTCCGAGCTGGGAGGGACTAGCGGGGGTGGGAAACCCAGGAAAATTTGGTCTTCCATTTCAAATAAATTCCCAGAGGCCAGGCACAACACATCCACAGAGGCGGGGGTGTGGGTGGGGCTTCCCTCCATGCCCTTGAACTCCACAAGCAACCCCACAGGGACGAACGATGTAGCTGGCTCACACACCTGGCCAGACGTTTTGCAAGGCTCATGCTCCGGTTTAGTTGGGATGGTTGACTTGTTGACCACCCCATGTGGTTGACCACCTTTTAGGCCGTGGCTCGTGCATCGCGGCAGGCTCAAGCCCTCTATCTGCGGTGGGCTCTGGTGCAGCGGGGTGATGGCTGGCTGGGCCTTGGAGCGGGGCTGGTGACAGCCTCTTCAGAAGGGCAGAAGGTGTACGGGGACCTGCAGTTCACCAGCACCCACTCCACGAACCTCGCTGAACATTCCGCAAGGACCGACACCCGGGAGACGAGCCTTTGTGTGCTCATTTAAGCTGGCATAATAGAACGCACACAATGAGCTGTCGGGGAAGTGGGTTTGGCTCGCCAGATGGAGAAATCCATGGTTGTGGTCCTCAAGGCACTGCTGCTTCTGTTCCAAACACAGCAGCTGGACTGTCAGTAAGTCCATTTTTACTCTTTTAGAGGGTCCGATATTCTGTAACGCTGGGCGGCTGTTGTAAAGAGCTGACGACGAAGGGGTACAAATAAAAATAGTCTTTATTATAATCCAAATGGAAAACTATGGAGATTGTAGGAGACATAAACAACCACATAACACTGACGTGCAAATAGGGTTGCAAAGGGGCTGAAAATTCCTGGTAAATTTCCAGAAGCTTTCTAAAAAAATCCTGGAATTTTTCAAAAATCCTGGAAAGTTTCCAAAAATTCTGAAAAGTTTCTGGAAACTTTGCAACCCTACGCGCAAACAATATCGGACCAAGGAACTAAACAGAACAGGGAGTATATGCACAGGCTTAAACAAGGCTTAACAAGGGAACACATGTGCACGTAATCCGTAATCAAAAGAGAAACAGGACAGGTGCGTGGAATCAGGAACTATGGAAACTAATTAACAAACAGGGAAACTAACTAGGAACTAAGGAGAAAGGGAACAGAGCAAACTGAGTGAAAGCGAAACTAAAACATAACATAAACGTTACAACACCATTGTACTGTATGTTCGCATGTATAATTGCAACATCATGGCTACACCTTTAAAGAGTGCAATGCATTAAAACACGTGATAACATTCAAATAAGGTAAATTTAAGAGCTTAAAGAAATGCCATCAATAGGTTGGGATAGGCTTTTATTACTATATTTTAATATAAAAAATTATTATATTACAAGTAAAAAAAATATTAGGTTAACACTAAGTGACATGAACAAAACAGTATTTAGTAGCACGATATTTATGATCGTGACAGGCCTATCTGTGATAACAATGAATTATTAAAATATCTAATGCATTACAGTATACATTATTAATACTTTTATAATGCATTATACTGTACACCAGGCTTCAAGTTAAGTGTTACCAAAATCTGCAGACATTTAGACTCGGGTGCATTAGTGCGTGAAAAGGTTATGAGGTTGTGAGAAAATTTGCTTCCCTTGCACCATAAAACTTGGCAACATGTGTGGTAGGTTGTAAGTTTACTAGGTAGTGTGTAACATCATGTAAGCAAGCCAAAGCCCTGTGAGTGAAGGAGGCCGGACTAGTAATGGCTTATTTACAGTGTGTTTTAAAAAGAGTGTGGGATTTTACATTGCTTGAAGTATCTACTTGCAAACAGGATATTATGACTTAGGAGACTTAGTGGTATAACCATATCTGTCCACCTCTGCTTGTTAGAAGGCACCTCAGCCAACAGTCTCATTGCAACCTACATCTGTGCTTCTGTGTTTCGAGGCCCTGAGGAAAAAGGCTATGACAGAAGAATAGAATGAGAACTAGAGGAAAAGAATGGAGCAGCCTATATTAAATTCAGAATTGTCTGCAGCTCATATATCTTTTTTCACTTTCGTTTTCAAATTCGGTTCTGACCCCAATACAGAGAGCACTGGAGGGTTCTATTATACTAGTATTGACGGTTTGAGTTCAGGACCTAAACTTGGACGGCTGCTGTGGATATGTTTGCTTTTGTTCTTCTGGGAAAGAGAGAAAGACCCTGCCCTCCTCTGGTACACAAAGCCAATATGAAGGTCCTGAATGCAGCCATTGAACATTTGCTACCCAGCTTCTTTGATGTAGAGGGCAGTCACTTGGTCCCTCACAACAAATACATCAAAGAGCAGAATGCTTTACTGAATATTTCTGTGCAGTGTGGCGTGAGTGAGCGACTCAGTCAATGTTTAATAACTAAAGATAAAAGTGATTTAACATACACTACCGTAAAAAGTTTGGGGTCTGTAAGATTTAAAAAAACAAACAAAAAAAAAACAAACTAGTTTTTGATAAAAGAGTTTCTTATGCTCACCAAGGCTGAATTTATTTGGTCAAAAATACAGTAAAACAGTACAATTTAAAATAAGCATTTTCTATTTTAATGTAGGCATATTTAAAAAAAAAAATCCTGAGATTGTAAAGCTGAATTTGAGCGCATGGTCTGAAGCGCATGGCGCAGGTGCAGGTGCACTTAGGGCATGTCCGAATCCACTTTTTCTAGTTTAACGATGGAAAAAAACGGTCGGCGTGCCAGGCGCATGGTCCAAAATGGTTGTACCTAGTCTCTTAATGAGTCATGGGTGCGTTTTGGGCGTAACGTGCAATAAACCAATCAGAGTCTCATCTCCCATTCCCTTTAAAAGCCAGTTTGCGCTTGCACCATGGCGGATTCTCTATTTACATGGCGCGGTCGATTTCAGTTGCCTCAAAATAGCAATGTGCCTGAACACACCTCATTTTCAGACCATCACAAACAGATGGGCGCGAGTGCATTTGCTATTTAAACAACGTGACGCTGGACGTGAAAATGATAACAGCGTCGGGCTGAAACTAGCAAAAAACACTGCACTAGATGCGATAGGGCCCATAGGCTAATTCTTCAGAAATCATTCTAATATGCTGATTTGGTGCTCAAGAAACATTTCTTATTAGGGTACGTTTACACAACAATAATGTACTAAAAACAGAAAAGTTTTTCCTTTGTGCTTTTGAAAAGTTTCGTGTACAGATGACAACATTGTCAAAACAATCCCTGTTCACACGGATCCACGAAAACGACTAAAAACACTGTATTATGCATGCCAAGCCAGTAGTTGGCGATCTTAGTTTGTAAAGAAACACTACACACCTGTGCACATACGCATTCTTCTATGTACTGCATGCAAATAATGTGTCTCTGCTGGTCGTAGTAGTGGTGCAATAAATCTACACTTTGCTGGAGAAGCATTAATAAACTCAGTATCTTGAGCAGCACAAACACAGTCATTCTATAGTATCTATATGCATTCCTATAGTAATGCGCATGCGCATGATGTCACCGGTTTCACAAATTCACGTTTTTGTAGTTTACACTGAGAAAATAACAGTATCGTTTTCAAAAACGTGCACTTTGAAACACGTCTTTTGAAAGTTTGCGTTTTGTTAGGCAGCTGACTTGTTGCCTCGCTGCCTTATCAGGCAATGACTTTGTAGGCAGCATTTGCGCATGAAGGTACCTGACGAAACTGATTTCAGACAGGCTTCTCAGGCAGCGTAACAATTTAATGATCTACAGCAAAATAGAGCGAGCTTTGGTGAGAACTTAGCAAATATTTAATTACTTTAGCGAGTAATTTCTCGCTAGAAATGACATCAGAAGTGGAAAACTTTGATCGAAAACATAAATTTACACACAAACTGACCACCATTCAGATGCCATCTTTATTTTTTAGCTCAACTGTAACACATTGTGGAATATCAAAGACAGCGAAGGATACATCTATGCTGCCTTCAAAAATCCATCAGATGAAGGTATCTCAGGAGTGCATGGAATGCATTCTCCGAAGGCAGCATTTTTAAAGGATCACTGAAGTGCCTTGAAACACGCAGCATTATTCAATGTGTGGTGGTTTGCATGACACTAACTTGATACCAGACTTCATTCGCCCCAATGGAAAGCATATTTACACTGTCTGAATCATTCCCTATCCCCTATATATTGCACTATGTGCCATTCACCAGGTAAAAAATAGTAAATGTGTACGAACAAGTGAATGATTTTAGCCTCAGCTTCTATTTATAATGTAGGGGGCGGGACTTCAGAATCTAGAGAGCATTTGATTGGACAGAAAATCTGATGAGAAGCTGAAGTGCAGAGTGATGTCATCAAAATCAATGATCCATATTGGTGGAAGTGAGAGACTGTAAGTTTTGAATGCTTATATCTTCTAAATGCAAATTCTGCCATTGTTTTGGAGTAAACTAGCTTATAGATAACCTTAAGGCTAACATATTCATACTAAAAACCCAAAAACGTCAATTTTGATTTCATGGGGACTTTAAGCTTTCGGACGCAGCCTAAGTCAAACACGCTTTACAAACGAGGTGATGAGTTGATCAGGTGTGTTTGATTAGGGAGACAGGGTTGGGAACCACTGGTCTAATGAACATTGTCAATGCATCAGAAAAACATAGTTCTTCAAGAAATACCTCCAGTTAACTGACTTCACACTTCACACACACCTCCTGAATTTCTCATCATGGTCTGGATAATTTTAGATCTGTGATCGCAGAGGCCACAAAAGATACGTGACTTCATCTTGATGTCCATGAATTCACTCTCGTTTTCATTCTGCAGTGTATAGGGACAGGAATATCATGAAGAAAGAGAGTTTTCAAAGTGTGGTTGTACAGTAGCATTAATTATTAATATTAATTGGATGTTATATAACCATGGAGAGCATTCATTGGAACCAGTGACTTCTCGTGTTATGTAGAACAGATCTGCAACCATTAACAGTTTACAGGATTAACAGTTCTTTCTCACTTTCTCAAAATATAAACACTTGCAGATATAGAAGAGTAACATTTTGTGGGATTGTAGGCTTTGTTTTATTTTGCAGGTGCCTTGCTTTTTGTACACATTGTGCTTTTATTTTGAAGTCCTTGCAACATGTTCTTATTTTTTATTTGGTCACTAATTGTTTTCAGTGCTTCCAGTTTACAGTTATCCTCTTTGTATAACTAATTTTCTCTAAAACCAGGTAAACTCTGAGGTAAACTCTGTGCACCTGTTTATGCCCTAAGTGTCATGCGTTTGTTCTGAAGGACAGGTTTTTTGTGCTTTCGCCAGGTTATTCACCCTGAGTAGACTACTTGCTTGCAATGTGCTAACTGACTATTTAGTCATTTATAACTGCTTCATGGTATTTTAAAAAGCATGCATATTTAAAGCACCTGTTATGAGAACACATTTACTGTAGCTGTTCCATACTGCAAATTGCTTGACTCCCATATTTAGCTGCCTTCATGACCGTGATTTAGTTACTTCATAAAGACTTTCCCATCACATTTTCTGACCCCTCTAGGTATGTATATAGATTGCAGTTGAAATATTTAATATGAGTGTTTGTGTTTGCAGGATAAAAGAATGGGTAGATCAGCTGCAGCAGGAGCTGGTTTCTCTAGCAGACACAGCCAGCGCTGGGAATAATCTAAAACAGGTTAGAGGTCCAAATGGCCTACACACACACCTGTACATATTGATGTATGTGTATTTTGATGTGTATTTACACAAACAAATTCTTAGTGAGAGTTAAGCCTCAATAAAAGCCTGCTTAATTATCAAAACAATCATTACCGGTAAACCTTCATCTTGTTACTTCATTACGAGAGTCCCTAATGAGTGTCTTTTTCTCTCCGTTATGGCAGATCTTTATGGATAATCAGAATTATTTTACTGTGGAAACAAATAATGCAGCACAGCTTGTGGAATCAGCGGCTCGGAATATAGAGAATTTTTTGAAGAAGCGAGCCACAGCTCTAGAGGTAAGACAATCCTGTTTTAAAGTCGGCATGAAACGGAAGTTGTGATAGTCTTTTCTCCGGTATTGTGATGTATGTGAAATGGTTTCTCAAACAAGAAAAAAAAATGTAGGGCGGGACTTAAAGGGCACCTATTATGGTAAAATTCACTTTTTCATGGTGTTTGAACATAAATGTGTGTTGGCAGTGTGTGTACACAACCACCCTATAATGATAACAAATCCACCCAGTGCTTTTTTAAAAATCCCCATAAATCATAAGCAATGTCTCAGAACAAGCCGTTCACAGATTCTGGGCAAAGTGACGTCAGTTTTCACAGGCCCCTCCCATGACTGTTGATGGACACTGCCATTTCAGCATAGACCCAGCCCTGAGTGAGCTGTACACAGTCCGCCATTGTTTTGATGCCGGAGCAGGTTTAGGTTTGTTTATGTCTGCACAAATCATTTCACTCCAGACTGTTTTGTGAACGAGGGGCAATACAAGGCAGGCTTTGCTAAAAGGATGGATCAGTACCAACTGTTCGTGATCCAGCTTATAGTCTCCGGAGCAATACAAGTCACGGCAGTAATGAAAGGGAAAGTGCGCACTTTATTACAGTTCATCAGAGTTGTTTTACGGATAGTTTACCAGTTTATTACGCAACCCCTGAAAAGGTCTGTAGGCTATATATTTGTTTACTGTTAGTTGTAACAAGTGTTTTTGTGTAATTCGCTGTGTATGCTAATGATAATGCATAGGAAGAGAGAGAGTTTATTTACAAGACTTTAATGCACACTTCTTGTACTGTGTTTTATTCAGCTCTTACATTGATTTTGTAAAACGGACGCTTCATCTTTTGTGTGATGTACAATAAACCTCATAAAAGTTTTGACCATCATTTGGACGGAGTCCTCTACAACAGGCTTGTACTAATAGTGGATAAAAGCAAGATGACAAATAAGTTATAACCATAATTAAACAAAACTATACCTGTTCTATCTCCATACATCATTTATTCTCTGGCTCTGTAGGCATTATTGTTTGAACTGATCACCGCTACTGAGAGTTTCTGTTCTGACATTTTCATTCGGTGAGATGAGATTGTCCTGACACCAGACACGAGCTATTGAAGCTCCGCCCTCTTCTTGAAAAGGGGCCAGAGGCACCAGCTCATTTGCATTTAAAGGGATACACACAAAAATGGTGCGTTTTTGCTCGCCCCCCAAAAGTGGCAATTTTAAAACGCTGTAAAAAATTATCTGTGGGGTATTTTCACATACACACATCAGAGACTTATTTTACATCTTGTAAAAAAGGGCATAATAGGTGCCCTTTAAGGCCCAGGTATACTTAATTTTCCGCATCCGGACGCATCTCGCGCGCAGTCGTGTCTGCACAGCTTTCAAAGTATACTCAACCGCGGATGAGCACGGATGGCTGAGTTCGACACATGCGCAGTACAATTATTGTGACTCTTCTGTCTCTTCTGTCTTTCTTGCGCATGCGCTATTGTACGCGCACCTCAAAAATTGGGCTGCACGCGAACGGGGTGTACGGACGTCCACGAACACTCGAATCACACGAAAATTATGTCACGCGGATGCCCGAAGTATACTTTGGGCTTTAATGTTGTCCATCGGGAATTGATTTGATTGTTGTGGTTTGCTATTTCTGCGATCTCATATGAGTGACAGCTTGTCCAGCCAGTAAACACATTATCAGAGAAGAGAAGAGATGGGTGTTGCAAGAGGGAGGGAAAGTTATTTTGATTAAAAATTACAAACATGAATTTATATAAAATGATGTGCACGGATAAATCATTTATAATAAATTCCATAAAATATTCAACAAAGAATTGTCAATTTAGATTTCATAGTGACTTTAATAATTTTGTATATATATATATATTTGCCCCCATTTTTCATGAGCTGAACTCTTTTCTATGTACACAAAAGGCCTATTTATCTCAAATATTGTTCACAAATCTGTCTAAATCTGTGTTAGTGAGCACTTCTCCTTTGCTGAGATAATCCATCCACCTCACAGGTGTGGCATATCAAGATGCTGATTAGACAGCATGATTATTGCACAGGTGTGCCTTAGGCTGGCCGCAATAAAAGGCCATTCTCAAATGTGCAGTTTTACTGTACTGGGGGGTCCAAAAAAAAAGTCAATATCTGGTGCGACCACCATTTGCCTCACGCAGTGCAACACATCTCCTTCGCATAGAGTTGATCAGGTTGTTGATTGTGGCCTGTGGAATGTTGGTCCACTCCTCTTCAATGGCTGTGCGAAGTTGCTGGATATTGGCAGGAACTGGAACACGCTGTCGTATACGCTGATCCAGAGCATCCCAAACATGCTCAGTGGGTGACATGTCCGGTGAGTATGCTGGTCATGCAAGAACTGGGATGTTTTCAGCTTCCAGGAACTGTGTACAGATCCTTGCAACATGGGGCCGTGTATTATCATGCTGCAACATGAGGTGATGGTCGTGGATGAATGGCACAAAAATGGGCCTCAGGATCTCGTCACGGTATCTCTGTGCATTCAAAAGGCCATCAATAAAATGCACCTGTGTTCGTTGTCCATAACATACGCCTGCCCATACCATAACCCCACCGCCACCATGGGCCACTCGATCCACAACGGTGACATCAGCAAACCGCTCACTCACACAACGCCATACACGCTGTCTGCCGTCTGCCCTTTACAGTGAAAACCGGAATTCATCCGTGAAGAGAACACCTCTCCAAAGTGCCAGACACCATCGAATTTGAGCATTTGCCCACTTAAGTCGGTTACGATGACGAACTGCAGTCAGGTCGAGACCCCTATAAGGACGACAAGCATGCAGATGAGCTTCCCTGAGACGGTTTCTGACAGTTTGTGCAGAAATTCTTTGGTTATGCAAACCGATAGTTGCAGCATGATAATGCATGGCCCCATGTTGCAAGGATCTGTACACAATTCCTGGAAGCTGAAAACATCCCAGTTCTTGCATGGCCAGCATACTCACCGGACATGTCACCCATTGAGCATGTTTGGGATGCTCTGGATCAGTGTATACGACAGCGTGTTCCACTTCCTGCCAATATCCAGCAACTTCGCACAGCCATTGAAGAGGAGTGGACCAACATTCCACAGGCCACAATCAACAACCTGATCAACTCTATGCGAAGGAGATGTGTTGCACTGCGTGAGGCAAATGGTGGTCGCACCAGATATTGACTTTTTTTTTGGACCCCCCTAGACCCCCCCATCCCGGACCCTCCCAATACAGTAAAACTGCACGGTTTAGAGTGGCCTTTTATTGTGGCCAGCCTAAGGCACACCTGTGCAATAATCATGCTGTCTAATCAGCATCTTGATATGCCACACCTGTGAGGTGGATGGATTATCTCGGCAAAGGAGAAGTGCTCACTAACACAGATTTAGACAGATTTGTGAACAATATTTGAGAGAAATAGGCCTTTTGTGTACAAAAGTCTTAGATCTTTGAGTTCAGCTCATGAAAAATGGGGGCAAAAACAAAAGTGTTGCCTTTATAATTTTGTTCAGTGTATATATATATATATATATATATAGTGCATGTACTGTATATTATGGAAGCTTGTTTCTGCCACAGAATAAAAAATAAAAAAGGTAATTGCGACTTTTTATCTCGCAATTCTGACTTTTTTTCTCAGAAATGTGTTATAAAGTCGCAATTGCAAGAGAAAAAAAAGTCAGAATTGCGAGTTTATATCTCACAATTCTGACTTTATATCTCGCAATTGCGAGTTTATATCTCAGAATTCTTAGAAAAGAAGTCAGAATTGCGTGATATAAAAAGTCGCAATTATCTTTTAAAATGTTTTATTCTGTGGCGGAAACAAGCTTCCATGGTATATATCTCTTAATATATAAAGTATAATAAACTTTAATATGCAACATAGCACAAATTGTGGCTGTTAGTGTAATTTTAAGACGCTTATTGAGTTGCTTATTTGGGGTTGAACAGATGCCCTGTAACACCAAAATAAAATTGCATTTACCCTCTTGTGTGCTTTTACTGACCTGCATCTCATCTAAGCATCAATGAGTATGTGTGTACTTTTGCTTGTATGTGTGTGCGTGCACGCACCAGCTGGCATAGCCTTTGGACGGTGCAGCCATGGAAAGATGGATGGATGGATTGATGCCAGCGGGTTATAATTGTTATCAGCTTTTGAAAGATTTTGGGTGTCTGAGCCCACTGCAGATGTGTCAGGCTTTCCCGGTTCACTGATGCCAGTCTGCAGACCTGGAGGGGGTTGGCATTGCTGCTGTATTTATGTATGTGGGCCGGGGTTTGTCTACCCGTGGGTCCATTAGCATGCAGAGGAAGTCTCAGTAGTGGTCAAGGCTGTCGGGCAATTATTGTATTAGTTTGTGTGAATAATGTTGTTGTCTTTGCAGAGAGGCAGGAGAGGGATGTTTGGACTGGTTCTTCTCAGCCCATTACTCAGGTGTTCCCTTGTCTTTTAGTGACAGACAGACAGACCTTTGGGAGTTTCCTCGCTCTTTCACTCACATCTGTCTCAATAACACACTCGTGCTCTTGTTTTTCATTCCCCTTCTCTCTTGGTCTCTCCAGAACACTTAACATTGACTTAAATGTTTCACTAGAATAGATTTAATATTTTTTACGTCACAATTTGTCACACAATTGTCTTGTATATACGGACAGGAAGATTAGAGCAGGCCAAGGGAGTGATGGTTTCAATTGAGGTTTTGCAAGACTTTTCTTGGAAATGCCACAAGGAATCATTTACTAAGCAGCTAATGAGGAGCTGTTTTGCTACTGTGCTTAAGTTGTGAGAGAAGGCTTTAAACAGTATTGATAGTAATCTGGCTTTTCATTAACATTCAGACTTATGGTTTTCACCTCGTAGACTATTAAATGAGAAGAGAAAAAAAAAAATCCCCATACCGACATCGTCCAGACTGCTAAGAGCGGCGGTTAGATGAATATGTAAATATGTGCTGCGCGTTTTCCTCTCAATAGCAAAATAAACATACAACAAGCATGACAGCGGTGAGAAAGCAGCGGTTAAGAAAGCATTTTATCAGCTATGTGGATATGTTTGTGACACATGAGGTAATTCAAATTATATTGTTATGATAGTTTGATTATAAAGTATATTTGAAGCTATAGACTATAGAACTGGCTATGTGAGACTGTAGTTTGAATTAATCCCTTTTCATTGCATGACATATTGACATTACAGTACAGAATGGCTCTTTCAGAATTAACCTGAAGCTTGTATAAGCATTCATTTCATATTTCTTTGAATGGAAGAGAGGCTCTTGGGAACTGTGTGGAAACGTCACATCCTTTTGATTTTCCTGGCAAAAACGTCCCAAGTCCTTCAGCTGACAGACTTTAATAGACAACCTAGGTCCTAGGAAGTCGGGAAACGTCTAATTTTTAAAAGTTTCGTTACAAGCTGTTTTCACTTTGGCAATAAAACAAGTGATTAATACATGACAATTCTTACATATAGCCCCTTTAAACTTATTTTACTTTGTTGCTAAAGTAACATGTCTAATTCTCTTTAGTGTAGGGGTTTCATCTAATATTTATATTTTATATTATTTCAGCTTTATTTCAATTAACAAAATGTAAGAATCTAGTTGCATTGAATCTTGAACTGCTTGAAACCATTTGCTGTTTTTTTTGTTTAATTTGAGCCTCAAGTGTGCTATTTTAAAAAGATAATTATTATTTAATATTACTTAGAAATGTGCAATCAATTTATGAAAATTTCCCATTGACTTGAATGTTAACTGAAATCTAACCGACAGTGATGACTTCATTGTATTGTGCATACTGAATTGTGATAAGTCTTTTGCATTCATTTGAATACTGAATTATAATGTGGTCTTTTTTGCATCTATTTAACCTTCTACTCGCCTTTACGCTGCAGATATGGTGTCAGGCTGTGTATTGATTCTTATGCACAGCTGACAAGATTCTGAGCTCTGATTCAGCTTTTCATTAACATAACTAAAGCTTAAAATCTAATCTTAGCCAAAACTTTAAGACCATTCTATTGCTGCCTCACAGCCATTGCTATTTCTTCAAGGAAATGCAAATCTATTTTTTTTCACATTCCTTTTTCATTTATTTCTATTGATTGATGAAAATTTTAATCGCAGACATAGCTGACTAAATAAAGGACTGGTTTAGCATCTGTCTCTCTCTCTCTCTCTTTCTCTCCATTGCACCATTCTGAAAACACAGACACAAACCTGCAGCCTTCTCAGCTCCAACCTCTGTGATCTGCTTTGAAAATGCAGATGAAACGCAGCTCGGCTTGGTTTCAAGCTTGGCAATGGATGTTTATGTTTCACATGTGGTCTGTAGGTCTTTTCCTGATTATGGTATGCTTCTAATAATCACAGGTCAACAGCCACTAGAGTTAGCTGTGCAGCACGTAAATAAGCAGTAACCTCTCACGCATTTTGTGTTGTGTGTCTGTGTGTGTATGTTAAATATTGGACTGTTTACCATTAGGGAGCTTATCCTGCATTGTCTGTGGAGAGGTGGAAATCTTAGCTGTCATTAATATCTGTATGTATGCTGAAGGGGCTTGTCATTTTGAAATGCTTTTGTGTGTGTGTTGATTAGAATGAGAACCTGTGGATGTGTAGATGGCACATGCAAACACACAAGCATAATACATAGTTGGGTCATTTACACGACACTGTTTTCAACCAAAAATGTGTGTTCCTTTTGGCCATCCATTTACACAACAACGGCATTTTGGGGGCCTGAATACACAAACTATTGAAAACTGTTTTCAAAGTGCAAGTTTTAGAAAAAGATAGCATTTACATACAAAGCGCAGATTTGTGAAAACGGTGACATCATGAACATGCATATTACGCGTTCAGTCAATAGGCGTGTAGTGTTTCTTTACAAAGTGACATCGCCAACTACTGGCCTGGCATGCATAATACAGCGTTTTAGCGGATAGCCTTCTACATTCAGTGTCTAATTTAAATCTGGAAATAAAGTTGTAAGACTTCAAAGCATTTCAATTTAAATAATAATTTGACCCATTATTTTGCTGAAAATATACAGTAATTACCAATAAAATAAGATTATGAAAAAACATTGTATTGTAATAAATTATTTAAAATTAAATGTAATAATAATAATAATAATAATAATTAATATTTTTTGTCCCATTGTATTCCTGATATAATATACTTGGAAAAAAAAAAACATTGTATTGAATTGACAAATATATGTCATTAATATCCGTAAAATAAGTAAATTAGCCAATTTTGTTTAAATGAAAGATTGCAGAAATGAGTACGCCCTAGATATAATTCAACAAATGTATAATATTCTAGTATTTAGTATGTCCTCCATAATTTTAAGCATACTGCTCTGACCCTTCTTGGCACAGAGTGTACAAGTTCATGACAAATTGTCACATTTGTCCTGTTTAACTCTTGGATGATGACCTCCTTAAATGTCCTGATCTTTAATGGAGAGTGTTGCTCAACCCGTCTCTACAGAATCAGATCCACAGAAGGGTTTTCACCTTGGGAGAATGCATATCATCATTGTCATGTTGAAAAAATGTCCAACAATGCAGGGAATGAGGAGAGGGTAGCATCTTCCGTTTCAAATTTTTGTATTACATCACACAGTAGTGTGTGAATTCATGACAGCATTGATAAAGCACAACTCCCTCACCCCTTCAGCACTCATACATCCCTATATAAGAGCTTTACTACCACTGAACTTCACTGTGGGAACCAGGCACTTCTCATTGTACTCCTCCTCAAGCAACACCATAACATTTTGGATGCTGTTAGATCCAAAATGATGGACTTGGTCTCATGAGAGCAGAGTATGGATTCCCAGAAGTCTATATTTTGTAAAAGGTTAATTGACTTTGTGGTTTGGTTACATTAGGCAGTTCCAGTGTGGACAACAACCATGCATGCCACCTTCTGCAGGCTGCATCTTACTCAGTGAGATAAACAGTCACTCTTTTCATAGCTTTGGCTGGCTCTGAGACACTCGTTTGACTCGTTTTCTCCTGCTCTTTGCCTAGCAAAAAATCACTCATCACTAAATGAAAGCTTAAAATGAAGGCCTGGTTATTTTAGGGGCCTTGTCACAAGTCCATTGTTTTTGAATTTTGCTATATTTTCACACATAAAACAATGATTTGGTAATCCTCTTGTAGCACTGTCCTCTTTTGTGCTAAGAAATGAGTCTTCTGACAGAAATGTGTGAAATGTGTTCTCTCCCAAGTGCTTCCATTGTTGTCAGCATTAATTAATGATTCAGTGGGCTATATAACACTTTTAATTGTCAAGTAATTACTTCTCTTTAATTTTTTTGGTTCAACATACTTACCTGTTGATTAGAAATTGCCTTAAACTTACAGCAGAAAAAAAATATTTAGTTTTATTTTATAACTTTCAGGAAGGTGTACTTTTTGCAACACAGCATTTAATCGCTTTGATAAGAAGATCTTATTTTCCTGAATAATTTAACATGCTTTTTTTGGTCATTGATCAAGCAGACTTCTTGGAACATTATATCTCTAAAGAACCCTAATGATGGGTACACGAGTACAAGATAATCGGGGTGATTTTGGGCCGTTTTCTCCCCTTCCGACAATCCTAGGTAAAGTCACAATTATCTTGATGGTTCTACAGATTATCTTATCAGATTTTCCTGTGGTGTGAGGTGTGTTAAGAGTGACTGAATCTGCTCGGGAGAACGTTAAAGCCGCCCCGATCTCAGATCAGAAATCCTGTTGTGTGGGGGGAAAACCATGCAGAGGACAAAGGCGCGCACGCTCTGGAGATTATCACGTGAAATGGAACAATACCCAATCAGAAAGCAAGCTGACGAAAGACTCACCTCCAGCTCGAGCTGTAATGTGA
Organism: Coreius guichenoti; assembly: GCA_039654105.1. NCBI lineage: Eukaryota > Metazoa > Chordata > Actinopteri > Cypriniformes > Gobionidae > Coreius > Coreius guichenoti. Next base: position 16,894,236 of record CM077181.1, on the reverse strand, counting down.
AGTCCATGTTCACACCGTCTCCACGACTTCATCTAAACATTTTCTGTAAAAACCAGTCCATACACTATAAGCGCCATTTCTTCTTGCCGGTCGTCTGTTATGTTTGTTTACTTTAAAGTCAGGTTTGATGCGAGATGTGTTCACAGGCGGGACTCTGGTTGTTTGTGAATGGAATCTGATAGTGTGTGGTGTGCTTTCCTGATCACATCGTGGCACTCCACACACTAGAGGAACAAAACTGTTAAATCTATGATTTCTTATCGTCATGTTTGTGGTCTCTCACATTTTGAATATCTTATATGATTTTACAAATCTTTTAGTGTGGCCCCAGCTTAACATGTCTTCTAATTAAAGGGGTCATTCCTGTTATCCAGTAACATTTTGGCTTCATAATTTTTTGGAAAAAAGGTACATGTTTTTCATATTTTTAGTATTCTACCAAAATAGTAACGTGTAAGATCAAGCTCAGGGACTCAAAAAATAATGTATTCCACCCTGTTAGGAACATATACATAAACATGGTAAATGAAGAAAATTGTAAAAAAAATAAAAAAAATAAATAACTTTAGTTTCACATGATTTATATGTATGATTAGAGGCAGTTTAGCCTAGTCTATAACATAATTTAAAAATATTTTGAGGTTTTTATCATTTCATGGTTTATAGTTCTTGAGGAATTTGATTACTTTGCACTGAGGACATGATAAAATTGAATACATACAATCAATAAAAAGGTGTGTAAAATGCAAAATAGTATTTTTAATGTCTATTATCTCTGTTTAAGTAATAAAGAAGACCTAAATATATAATTTGACACTAATTTTAGAGAAAATATGAGTAAGTAAATCATAGAGACTGTATAACAGGAACGACTCAAAGAGTAATTGCTGAATTTAAGTTTCAGAGGGGGTGTACTCATTTATGCTTTACACTGTATATGTAGTTAATTATTTTTACTCAGTACTTAAATATATAATTACACTGTAACATGGACACCTTAAAATAAAGTGTAACCTACTAAATTAATTAATTTTAGCCAAGTTACAACCATCATCTCGCTCATTTCAGCTGTGACTATATCTGTATGTGTGTGTGCATGGGTTAAAGTTGATCGATCCAGTGGCCTGGTTGTCTGAGACAAGTCTGGTCTCAGCCCTGCGTTTGATCCTGTCTGTTTCAACATGCATTATTAAACAGCCCTCTCCTCCCCTTGATCAGCACCGTATCTGAGATATCCAGCCTCCAGCCGGCCACACTCATCGTGGGGCATGTTGGTGCTCAGCAGGTTGCAATCTTAAGTGGACGTACTGAGCCGCATGGTCTGTGTCGCCCGCTGGGCACAGGAAGGGTCCTCTCCACCTTCTGTAGATCCCATAAATCCCATGATTTCAAATTATTTCGGAAACATTGCAGAGACCAGACGTCATGTTACTGTTTGCCGCTCGCGCCCACATTCCAACATTTCCCAGTTAGTGAAATGTTTACCGCCTAATTAAAAGGCATTTCTTCCATCTGTGCAATGATTTTTTTTTTGTGTTTAGTTGCTTAATTATCTTCTCTAGACTGTGCATATTTGCCTGTTCAGTCCATCTAGATAGTGAAATGTTTACCGCCTAATTGACTTATATTTTCCGCAATCTGAAGTGGTGGTGGGGGGGAGAGGGTGTTCAGATTTTCACAGTTCTGTCCATATTTTCCTGTTAAGGAATCTCAGAGGAGACAATGTTGAATATCATGCTGAGACCAAGCAGAATTACTGCGGAAATGATTGCTTCTAGGCATGGCACTCCAGTAAATATGCATTTTGTCAGGCAGAGAACTTGTAATTTTTCGCATAATTGTTATCTACAGAAAATCATGCTGAATAATTCACCCCTGTTCATGTTCGTATTAATAATAGATGCATGGCATTTGTTTGAGAATAGCTTGATCGTTGTTATCCCCGTGCACTAGGAAAGGTTGCTTTGCGAAAGGGAAATGGATAGCTACATCAGAGAATTGCAGCTCATAAAATCTATCAGTGTTTAGCTAATTTTGAATGATTTGTTTGAAGTTTAAATCCACTAGCAAATGGGACATTATCTCCCAGGGTGTTTTATGGGAGACTCTGAGTTTTTATGTTGTAAGAATTATTATCAGGCCTGTGTATGTGCTGATATATGGATGAATCTCTTAAAAACCCTGCATTTGTGTGTATATACTGTATAAGTGTGTGTATGTGGTGAAATATGACCCCAGCCTATAACTCAAACTCTGTTCTTGACCCATTTTATCTTGTTAAGATTATTACAGTGCCAGCGGTGGTGTCTAAGTGATATGGCCTTTGTCAGCTGTTGTGTTGGTGTTTATTATGTCTGGCTGTGTTATTTCTGTTTGATAATGTGCGCTGGGGTGTGCATGTTCTCAAAAACTGAATTATTAATGTATTTGTGTGGCTGTTTGTAAGAGCCATGTGAAAAGTAATTAAGAGCTGAATAATTTATATTAAATCACCTTCATGTGTGTATGTGGGAGAGAGTGGTACACGCAGGATTGAAGAGAGTAATTAGTCATTTAGGGTTGGGGAAAAACTGTTGTCTCTATACATTCTTTCTTCCTCTTTAAGGTCTTCATTTGACACTTGAAATGGTTTCTCTGTCCCAAGTGCATATATCCCAGACTGCCTGTTTCCCTGCTATGTCAGATCATTAAGCACAGCTAAAGTGTAGCCTAATCCTTCTGACATGTCTCAAATTGGGATCCTTCACCTCCAGGCGAAATATGTCCTTTCGTACAGACAAATGGCATGAGGTCCCCTCCAGAGGAAACTTTTATTGCTCAAATGTTGCTCTTTCTGTTCAGAAGACTTTAAGCCAGCATGAAATCAAAATTGATGTTTTTTTTACTTTCTTGATATATGTTCCTGGTCTTATTGCGCATAATTCAACATGATGCCAAAAAAAAGTTTTGTGACATTTATCGGAGACTGACATCTCCTATTGGATAATGTTAACCAATGAACCCAAGAAGATTTAGCATTGGGATACTCCCATGTGAAAAAGGATATTCAATGAAAAAACAAAAGTAGGAAAGGACTTGATTTTAACCTTTTGCAATTAAAACATAAGAAGTGTCTTATGTTGGCCAAGACTGCATTTATTTGATCAAAAATGCAGTAAAAACAGAAATATTATAATTACTGTTTTCTATTTGAATATATTTTAAAATGAAATTTATTCCTGTGATGGCAAAGCTGAATTTTCATCATCATTACTCCAGTCTTCGGTGTCACATGATCCTTCAGAAATCATTCTAATATGCTGATTTGCTGCTCAGGAAGCCTTTCTTCTGATTATTAGTTGAAATGGTTGTGCTGCTTACTAATGTGGAAAGTGCGGATGTGTTTTTTACATGATTCTTTGTTGGACAAAGTTTGAAAAACAGCATTTATTCTAAACAGAAATCGTTTGTAACATTATAAATGTCTTCTCATTTTCGATCACTTTAATCCATCCTTGGTAATTAAAAGTAATTTTTTTAAAAGTATGTATAGTGTATTTTTCTAGTAACTTTTTCGCAGATGTTTCTACTAAAATTTCTTTGGAGAACTCAAAATGAACAGAACGACACCTTTTTTTTAGTGTATGTAAAATGAATGTTGGTAGCATAAATTCTGGATATATGGAGAACTGGATGAGAAATGTTCATATTGAATTATCTTTTAATATGCATTTTGATTGTAGACTTTTTTTTTTTTTTTAATGTAGACAAATCTTTTTGTGACATTTGAGATCTCTTCTAAAAATCTTTTTTTCCACTTTTTAATCCTCTGGTCCTCTTCGTTTCAGGGTCACGCTTGGCTCCTTCGCGGTCAAAAGCGACCGAAGCCGTAAAACTGTTTTCCCAGGAAAACCAATGTAATATATTTTTGTTCAATAATATTTTTTTTACAAATTTTTTTTTAATAATATATTTTTTAAATTATTTTTCAATTAAAGCAGATTCCATGTTAAAATAGAGACAAGGAATTTAAAATTCAATTTTTGAAGGTAGATTAGTGCCATCTGGTGGGAGTAAAAATAAAAATAAAACTTGTAATGCCATGGTGTAACCACTAGATTCCCATATAGTTCTATATAAAGTCTCTTGTGTGTTTTAGACATAAATACTTATTTTTATTAAGTTGTGGATTTGGATTTATACTATAATTCTCAAAGACTACTTTTTGTCAGTTTAGATTTTTTTTTTGTTTGAAATGTTGATTTGAAATGTCAGTTTTTGCATTAATATTGCTATTGTCAAACCTGAACACAGAGGAGGACATTTTGTTGCACATGTCTATTTTTTTTTGTATTTCCCATTCATTTCCTGTGTCGGTCATTTTTGAGTGTGACTCTTTTTTTCCCCAACCCTTTAATATATGTGACCCTGGACCACAAAACCAGTCTTAAGTTGCACGGGTATATTTATGGCAATAGCCAACAATACATTGTATGGGTCAAAATTATCGATTTTTCTTTTTTGCCAGTAATCATTAGGATATTAAGTAAAGTACATGTTCCATGAAGATATTTTTTAAATTTCCTACCGTAAATATATCAAAAATGTATTATTAGTAGTAATATGCATTGCTAAGGACTTCATTTAGACAACTTTAAAGGCGATTTTCTCAATATTTCGATTTTTTTGCACCCTCAGATTCCAAATTTTCAAATAGTTGTATCTCGGCCAAATATTGTCCTATCCTAACAAACCATACATCAATGGAAAGCTTATTTATTAAAAAATGTCCCTTATGACTGGTTTTGTGGTCCATGGTCACATATCCAAGTCATGTCCATGATTTTTTTTGTGTGTTCACATAGCTAATGCTTCAAAAGTCACCAAGTGTCATCTCATTCCGATGAAGCAAAAGAGAGCCCAGAGAGTTAGTTTAACTGCTTTTCTAGAAGAAACGTTTGAGTTATGAGATCTGGTTTGAGATTTGTATTTCTTATAGGAGAGCTCAGGATGAAAAATATCCAACAAACACTGCATATGTGTGCTCTCCAACATAAATCTGGACGTTTTCACACATATCTGTCAGACTGTGATATCGGTTATGTAATCTAACGTCTATCAGCCGCCACTTGGTGTCGTTTGGTTCTATTTTCAGTGGTGTTATATACATAAGTTGTATCATGTCTTGGTTTATTGGTGTTTCATCTCATTATGTGTGTGTGTGCGAGTCTGTATGGGACATCAGCTTTCATCCACGTGTGTCTGTGTGCCTTGTAATGAGTGTGCTTGATTAGTGAATCTGTGTGTCTGGAGCAGATGCTGCCTTTCGTCTTCCAGTGAATATCCTCACATCAAACGGGAGCGGCCCAGAGGAACTTTCACTCGCATTACACACACGTAATCAACCGTCGGAGCTGCACAACTGTGCTTTTCAAATCACAGGCTGAAAGAGAACACAGTCTAGCACAGCACAGGGTGATATAATGCAGCATAGAGCGACATAGCGTAGCACAGCTCTGTGGAGTGTGTTGTACAGGCAGATGGGGTTGTCTTAAAACGATCACGTTCTGATGTCTGCGCAAGAGACCAGCAGTTTCATATCAAAGCACTCCGTGTACAGAGGATTTTTAATAAGCCCAGACGGCTCAGTGACATCTGCGTTACATTCACTGGTTATTTTTCTTCGTTCTCTAATGGAGTTGTAAATTCACAGCTCAGATTTTTGTTTAATTGACACGTTATCAGGCTTTGAAAGCTTGTTTATGGCATTGATGCTTACATAAAGGATTTTAAACTGCTACCCCCATGCAGACAGTGATTTAGAGATTGTGTATGTGTGTGTGTGTGTGTGTGTGTGTGTGCATGGTCCTGCTAAACCCTACGTTATGAGGACCAAATGTCACCACAAAGATAGAGCTACCAGTAATTTTTGGTAACACTTTATTTTAGGGTTCAAATCTTACTATTAACTAGTTGCTTATTAGCATGCATATTACTAGGATATTGGCTGTTTATTAGTACTTATAAAGCGCATTTTAATGCCATATTCTGCATGACCTTATTCTAAATTCCTTAATCCTACCCAGTACCTAAACTTAACAACTACAAAAACTACCTTACTAACTACTAATAAGCAGTAAATTAGGAGTTTATTGAAGCAAAAGTCATAGTTAATAGTGAAAATGTGTTCCCCATACTAAAGTGTCACCTAATTTTTGACCGTGTGGGGACTTTTTTTTTTTTTTGGTCCCCATGATGAAAACATGGGGACGTGATGTTTTTTGAAAATGTAAAAATGCAGAAAGTTTTCTGTGATAGTTAGGTTTAGGGGATAGAATATACAATTTGTACAGTATAAAAATCATTCTGTCTATGGAATGTCCCCATAAAACATGGAAACCCAACATGAGTGTGAGTGTGAGTGTGTGTGTGTGTGTGTGTGTGTGTGTTCCTATCCCAACTTAAAGGGGTCCTATTAATTTTTTTTAACTTTAGTTAGTGTGTAATGTTGCTGTTTGAGCATAAAAAAGACCTGCAAAGATCTGTTACAAAGCTGTTACAAAGTCCACTCCGAAATGGGAGATATTTAGCCTGGATGCCAGCCGAACTTAGCCCCGCCCACAACATTTGAGGTCGGGAAGTTCGGTCTGGACTTGATCCGTTGTGGAGCAACTATGCTCGAACCAGAGCTGTTTGGACCAATCAGATTGTCAGGGCGGGCTTTATACGATGATGGACAGATGATCAACAGTAACGTAATCATCCACGTCACCAAAGAACGCTTGGGTTAAATTCGTTCTAATCCTAAACCGAGAACTTGTTCGTATGTGCATTCAACTTTACTATTTCTCTCAAAAATGATGATCGTGTTGGTAAGTACACCGTGTATCCTTAAATTCTTTTCACAACACTGGCAAAGATCGTTTACACTCATCTTCTTCTTCTACTTCTTCCAGCGTGCGTGCAGTTGAGTTCTGTTGACAACTATGCGTTGCTCAACATACGTCACTTACTCCGTTGCTCTGATTGGTTGTAGGTCTATCCAATTGAGTGCAGAGGCATTTTCTTTCCTGGTTCAGTTGAAACACGCCTCATAATCACAGCCCAGTGGAGCAGTATCAGACTCATATTCTGACTAGAATCTGAGTATGACGACGTCAAGCTAGGAGATATTCTCTTTAACAGAAAACACTTTTCAAGACCTACAACAAACAGCAAGTTGGGACTACAACACACTTCTTCCGGATCTTGTGAAATCACAATGTCACTCATTTAAATAATCCCCGCCCATGGAATTCGGAAAAAAGGGGGCGAGGCCTGTTTGAGTTGCGTTAGAGAAGATGAAGAAGAAGACCTGTTTTAGTAGCGCGTTGTTGCCATGTCGAAGAGATGCAGTTTTTTCCACCCCGGTTCCAAAACCCCTTTGTTTGGCCTTCCTAAGGCGGACAAACTTAGAAAACAGTGGTTAAAACCCTTTCACACGTACGATCACACTGGTGTGATCAGTCTTGGCTGGTCCCTGGAGCGTACGGTCACACCGGTGTGATTAGAACGGTCAGTGCATCACATGATCAACTGCTAAATTCAAATGTGCTTTTGCGCATTGGCTGGTGCTGAGCCAGAGACAGACCCGCTCAGCGCTTGCCATATACAACAACTATTCAGTGTTTTCAACCGCATTATGTTTATTTTAGGTTTCAGACATTTAAATACACATAAGTACCAGCAAAACAATACATTTAGAGTTTGTAAACTACACACTGGTGCCTATGGAAGTGGCAATAATAATCCTTTCCATTATAATTAGACAAGTTTTATTCATATCATATATACATTGTGTAACTAATTTTCTCTATTCTTCTCCCAGTTCACCAGCCACTTACTTTCATGTATTTCGGGAGAAGTGGATGAATTCACGTGTTGAAAATCCTATATATCCGATTCTCTGAACTGCGGCACAAGCTAAAATGGCGGCGCCCATCGCACATATAGCTCAACTAACGCGATCGATATATTTGTTTAAACAACAAAACACATCCACTTGCCCATATTTGACAATCAGAATATCAGATATTTCATGCTTTAGTTAACAAATTTGTGAATATTTTTTTGAAAAAAGGGAAAATTAAATAAAAGCAGATCATCAGTCATACAGCACTATTGTGACTGCAGTGTGTCACGTGACAAGCAATGACGCGTCACCATGGAAACAATAAATTTTCTGAATAATGGTCACCGTGAAAAACTCACGCTGGGGGGTTAGCCAGAATATTTATGTGTGAAAGGGTTAAAATTTATTTTTACCTCTGTTCCTGAACATTATAACCCCAATGTTTATGTGTGCTGCACCTTTTATGGAGGACAGCTTCCAGAAACTAAGAGAGTACAATGTCGGCTACGCACAAAAGCTTCTCCTGAAAGACAGAGCGGTTCCCATTTTGTCGGGACAATCAGTTGTTTATGGATCACAACCTGTAAGTATGTTTTATTATTTGTTGTGGTGTTTTCTATTAACAGTTCCAATTATAAGTTTTATGTTGTTGCTACGATGTAAACAAAGGCTGTTAGCTAACATTACAGTGTTGATGTAGTGTTTAACAAGGGGCTCTCGCTTTTATAAGCTCTAGCTTTTGTAAGACTGTTCACTGATCCTTACCACTCTAAAACGTCCTATAAAATCTGTGCTTGCAAAGGTTTTGCACTATCCTCTTGTTCGGAAACATTCTCAGAGTCTGAATCGGGCTCAAATTGGTATGACAAAATTGACATTGTTAATATTTACACCTGAGCAGATTAAACTCTGATTATGGTGATTATGGTAAGTGGTGTGACATTTCTGGAACACACTCTAAGCTTTCTATTCATCAAAGAAAAATGGATCACGGTTTCCACAAAGTATTAAGCAGCACAACTGTTTACAACATTGGTAATAATAAGAAATGTTTATTGAGCTCCAAATCAGAATATAAGAATGATTTCTGAAGGATCATGTGACACTGAAGACTGGAGTAATGATGCTGAAAATTTAACTTTGTATCACAGGAATGAATTACATTAAAAAAACATTACAATTACATTACATTAAAATAGAAAATTGTTGTTTTAAATTGTAATAATGTTTCACAATATTAGTTTTTACTGTATTTTTCGTCATATAAATGCAGCCTTGGTGAGCATAAGAGTGTTTCAAAAACATAAAAAAAAGAGAAAACTTGCCAACCCCATGGGATGGGAGAAAATATATTGTAATTTATTTCAATAGAAAAACCACAGACTTCATTTTTAATGCTTGGGATTCAATTATTTAAATGATCCCTCAGTAGTGATCATTAAAAGGGCTGTGTTATGCTGTTATTAGGGTCACTTTGTCATGATTTGTTTCGGCTGTAGTTATAGTGTTGTGTCTGAGTGACTGTGTGTGTGGGTGGTCATGAGTAGATGTTTTGCAATCATGAGATAAATGAATACACACTCACGTCACAGAGTAATAACCATCGGTGGTGGCTCATCTTTATTGTCCCCACCAGTGTGAGCTGGCCTTTGTGAAAGGCCACTGGAAAGAGGGAATCTATCCCTAGAGCTCAGTTAGGCCACAGACAGCCCCATAAATCCTCTACTCTAATACTCCCAGATTCGCCTCTATTGGCCAATGCACCAAATTGGATGCTTTGCATTCTTGGCCTGCTTCACTTGAGACACACGCTGTCTGGAGACTGAACCGCAGACACCCTTTTCGTCGTTCTTTCTGTGATTCTTATTCGTTTGACATCTCCACTCCTCCTCTGTTCTTGTCTTGATGCATGGTTAGATGCATTCATAGATAACACTGAAGGCAATTCTGTCATAAAATTAGAAATAAATAGAAGAAAATTAGACAATTGTCGACAGACAGCAAGAGTGTGGTTCTATAAAATGTGGCTAGCATAACTGGCATAATTTGGTCTATAATGATAATTGTTTATATTAAAATATCTTTATCTTTTGAGATCCCTTCTGAAGCTTTTTTTGGGTGTTTTTCTCAAGGGGAAAATATTAATTTCATTGAAATCTTGGAGAAATATGTGCGGTATTAAAGAAATCTCATTTGTAATTTTTCTTTCTTATATTGCCGAACCATTTATCTTGCTTAATCAGTATTTTTGTCTTGTTTTCTGGTTAAAATGTCTCAATATACTTGAGAATGATACAATTTAATAAAGCAAAACTGCATAAAATATAAAGATTTGTTTTAAATTAAATTAGGTTTATGCTTTCAAAAAGCAATCTGCCAATGGGGTATGATAAATATACATTTATTTCACGTTATATAGTTTTGCTTCTCAAATAAATATACCTATTTTAAGAAATGTATTCATTTATTTATTTATTGTTAATACATTTATTTTATAGATGTAGGTTGTTTAGACAAAAATACTGATTAAGAGCATTATTTCTCATCATGTTTAATTCGCTTTTTATATCCAATAAATTATTCTTTTTCCATTCCTTTTCCAAAACACAACAGGTCTATTTTCTTTGCCTTGCAGTGACAGTTGAATACGGCCTACATCTTACAGTATTTGTTTATTTATTTTTTGTGTTTTACATGGCTTAATATCCCTGGTTGTAAATTGGTGTGTGGTGTCACAGGATGCAGGCTGTTGTAAATGGCTCATTGATTTTCAGGCGAGTTAGACTCGAGGGACGTATCTGTCTCTTTGCTCTAGCCTATCGGCTTCTTCATTAGCGAGGTGCTGTCGATAACGGCATGTGTGTGAAGGTAGCCAGAGGCCCGCTGATGAGGGCAGGGCAAGAGCGATGGATGCTCGGCACACTCTGTTTGCTACCGAGTCGCAGCTGTCTGAGCGGCTCTACATCCATATGCATCAAACACTTCTCGCCGAATATCACAGAACAGATAGGATTACGCTGCATGGCATTGAGAGCGTGGGAAATTAACTGTGAACTATACAGCTCCCGACAAAATTTTGATAAAATGAAAAGCGTGGCTTGTGTGTCCTGGAATAGGTGTGTTTGCTAACTTTCAGTGTTTACCATGACATGCAGCGACAATAGAACTGGTGTTTTTACCTATAATGTACAATTTAACAATACATACAAAATGTAGCGGCATTTAAAACACATTGAACATCTATAATGTGGCTTTTCCCCAGTGAAACATAATAAACAGTGAGAAGTGAAGTAAGGCAGGACTTGATTATATCCATCAGGATTTGATTGGATCACGAAATGTAGGCTGTGATATCTGGTTTAATATTATTAATGATGACACTCTACAATAAGGTTCAGTCTGTTAACAAGAGTTAATGCATTAGGTCTACCATCCATCCATCCATCCATCCATCCATCCATCCATCCATCCATGAAATAAGTAAAAACTTGTATTGCACCTTCAATAAACCTTAAAGTGTCACCAATTATTTTTCCCAAACATGTTATTAAACAAATGTTAAATTGAATTTACACTCATAAAAGAAGTAATTTATGAAGGTAAATAATAGGTAAAATGTCTACCCTAAAGCTGCATGGTAATATGAAGGTACCTAGTAGCAATGCAAAATGAACAAATTTGAAATGATAAAGGTGGTTTGATCAACTTGCACTGAGCTTTTTGACCCAAATTGCACTTCTGCCGTGTCCTTGTTATCATTGGCCGAGGGGTTTTCTCCAATCAGGCGCCGCACTAAACCATCTATCTAATGTTGACTGCCGTGTTTAACGATTATGCGCCTTAAATAATGGAACCAGATGTAATGTCTTGGAGGTAATTGGATCGTTCCTCTCACGTCCTCTGGGGGGAAAGAAAAGCAGTGTTTAGATCCAGTCATGAATGCAACATTGTTGTCAGCCTGAATATCCCTGGGGAGAATCGTTATTATTAAAGACACCTTTCTACTGACTTCCATCACCGTAATCACCCGCCGTCTCTGGATTTCCAGGTTATTTGAATATCCCATTTGCAATTTTCAAAGAATCTCTTGTTGACAATAGTGGATAATCCTATTGTATCACTTCTTCTCGTTCTGCTTTTGCTCAGTTCTGTGTTAATATGGCACGCACACAGAATCCACACAAGACTTCAGAAAGCTGTTTTATTAGATTAAAATGACAAAATAATGATGGATAGATAGATCTATTTTACGTACATTTTATTGTGTTTGTTGTTTATTTGTAAGTTTTTTTTTTTGTTTTGTTTTTTACATTACCATACTGACTGTCAAAGCTTGTTTTATTACTGCAAATAATTACACTTGAGTGTCATTCTCTAAATCTGCCTAGGCATGGCGGCGCTCCATATTAGTGTGGGGGTTTGACACCGCAGTCCATCACCACAGGGCAGAGGACATCTTCATCTGTGAATAGACGTGCACATCAGATCTTGAATCATTTATAAAGCTCACCACTGCCCAAGAGAGCAGCACCAAACAGGAGCAGGATTTATGACGGACTGCCGTAACTCAATGACGACGCTCAGCCAAAGTCTCCCATTAGAAAGCAATATACCTCCGGCCTTGCTTAGTTTATAGCCTGTGTCACTTCGCAGTCTGTCTGGGTCTTTGTCCTGGAATAATGGACCAACTGTGCTGTAAGGTCACCGAAGTGCATTCAGGTGATGGGAAGGTGAATTTTAGATTGTTTCCTGAGCATCTTATCGGAATGATGTGAGGATAAAGCCTGGTGTTTGTTGCTGGTTTTCGGGATACGTGCTGAATAAATGAGGCTGCCAGTTGAGCGGAGTGTTTGTGCAGCAGGTAGCTTTGCTTTCTGGAAGCAAATGAGAGGCTTAATGCGAATTGCAAAAAAAAAAAAGATGAATGCACTTGTGTGAGCTCAGGCCTCTGAGTGTCATTTGTTCTTTTGTCATGCGTTTTCATGGCTAGAATAATCCAGGATTGATGGGAGTGATATTATAGCAGCGGTGAGTTCCCCTCTCTCTCTCAGCACTCATTCAGAGATGCATTTGTTTCACCTTTATACAATGCTGTGGTTTACAGTCCTGTCAAAATCCCTTTATTCTGAACGGACAGGACCTGAGTTAGTCGTCTCTAGTTTAGCATGGGGGAAGATCAACCTTAATCACAAAAGAAGTTTGAACGGCATTTTTGACTTGTTTATTCCCTGTTGTTTTTGTGTTTTCATAGTAACACTGTACTAAAAAACCTCACTTGACAATTGTTTAACTTTTACCTAAAACATTACATTTTATGCCCTGCAAAGCACTGGTGTTTTCTTCTTGAAATGCATGTCTAGTTGTCTGTGACCAACACTTCAAATGCTGTATAAAAGACACAGGACACCAAATAGTCAAAAAAAAAGATGGATTTTTAATGATATTATTTGGAAAAAGACAAAATGTGCTGCTATGCCCGAGTATAGTGAGTGTGGTTGCTAAGGTGCTCTGAGTGATTGTTAGGGTGTTGCTATGCAGTTGCTAGGGTGTTCGGGGTGGTTGTTAAGTGGTTACTTACTGGCTCAGGTTAAAAGAGCCTATCCTCTAGTCTTTGATATTCTGGTCTCTAGATATGGCTCAGATCCCTCCTTCAGTGTAAGTCAGAGGGATTTTTCACCTCTTTTATCATCATCCATTTGGAAACCATAGCCAGCCTATAATAACACACCTCTACTTAAAAAGGTATCATTTATATCTGTAACACAAATAATGCAGGTTTGTTCAAATCCCTAAGCGTGCACACATAAGATTCACAGATTCTTACCCCTTTGGGACATTATGCAGTGTTTGATATGAGATACAGGGAGCACGTTTTGACTCTCACCTGTCTATAATTAAATGCTTTTTTTCTTTGTTCTGGTGAGATTAAAGTGGAGTAAAAGAATGGATAGACCTTCTGTGAGGTTATTGACTTACTCCACTGTGGTTACTGTAATCAGCTTGATGAATTGGAGGAGAGTGAACTAGCAGGGATGAACAAGCAAACGTGGCTGTAGTTTATTTCTGGGGCTGTCAGTCCTAAACAAACCTCCACACAAAGGTTGTGATTAACCGAACACATTAGTTCTTGTAACGCTTTGCCCTTGCGCCACTGGAGCTGTTGTCATGAACAATTCGGTTTGCCTGTTGAATTGAATCCGGCTAGTACCCTAAAGCGATTCCATTTAGCTGAACAATTTTTAATGGGTACTCCATTCAGTCCTACAAAGTTGATGTATGGTGTATGTTGTCTGGAGTGTTTTCAACCTTTAATGTCTTAAATTAGATGCTACAAATGATATCTATTATTTTGAGAATAAAGATGCAGTGAGACGTTTGTGGAGAAAGTTTAGGATGAGAAACATTTTATTCAGCAAGGATGCATTAAATTGATCAAAAGTGAGAGTAAAGCAATTTGTAGACTTTACAATAAGGATTCATTTAAATTCCCCCTGTAGTCAATAATTTTATCCCTTAAAACTCATCATTGATCACCAAAGTCGCACGGGTATATTTGTGGCAATAGCCAACAATACATTGTATGGGTCAAAATTATCGATTTTTCTTTCATGCCAAAAATCATTAGGATATTAAGTTAAGATCATGTTCCATGAAGATATTTTGTAAATTCCCTACCGTAAATATATTTAAACGTAAATGTATTATTAGTAGTAATATGCATTGCTAAGGACTTCATTTGGACAACTTTAAAGGGGATTTTCTCAATATTTCGATTTTTTTGCACCCTCAGATTCCAGATTTTTAAATAGTTGTATCACGGCCAAATATTGTCCTATTTTTAAAAAATGTACCCTTATGACTGGTTTTGTGGTCCAGGGTCACATATTTAAATGTTTTTTCCTGTGAAAAAATGTATTCATGCCTTAAAATAGCTTGAATGTAACTCTACATCCTTGCTTAATTTAGTATACACGGATCCATGAATACGCTAAATTAGCCACTACTTTACTGTAGTAAACGCTGCACAATGGCAAGTGGAAATACTTGTTTAATTCAGCCATATAAGTTTGAACTACTTTCTGATTCAGAAGTAGAAGAGGAAGAGTGAATTATACAGGCTCGTATACAAGTCAATGTATCAGAATGGTAATGCGTTTTATGTATTGCTCTTTACAACGTCGGACAAATAACGGTAATCAGTATGAATAGCCTTTTGCTTGAGTATGTTATCAAACAGCTAATAACGTGTTGCTAATGTTACACAAACCACGCTCCCGTTCGTCATCTCAGAGTCAGACAGCTGCCTTCTAAAAATCAGAATCATTAGAGATGCTTTATACAACTTAGAACATCAGTGGAGAAAGGCATATAGTTCATCATAACATAGTATATACATCATATACATAATTCACCTGGTATATTGCTAAATGTACCTTATTTTTCATACAGAAAAATATACCGGGAGAACCTTGCTTCTCTTGACACTTCCCTGCTTCAGAGAATAGATAGTGCTATGCTAAAGTCCGCCGGCATGTTGACGGAATTGGTTACAAGGTAGTTTGGTAGTTTGATAAGGAACACCAGTGATTTTAAACCGCGTTTTTGAGATTGTCTTTGGTTAACTGCTGTTTTAAGGAGAAAATACTCAACAATGGTGTTGACTTATGAATTTGCACATGGTTTGTCTTAAAGCATATTAAAAACACCACATAGACATAAATAACATTAAAAACTTGATTTTAACATTAATTAACATGAACTAAGAATGAACAATACTTCTACAGCATTTATTAATCTTAGTAACTGCTAATCTCAACATTTACTAATGCATCTTTAAGATCAAAAGTTGCATTTGTTAACATTAGTTAAAGGCAGGGTAGGCGATTTGTTCCAGAAATTTTTTTTTGGTAACACTTTACAATAAGGTTTCATTAGTTAACATTAGTTAATGTATTAACTAACATGAACTAACCATGAGCAGTACATTTGTTACTGTATTTGTTCATCTTTGTTAACGTTAGTTAATAAAAATACAGCTGTTCATGGTTTGTTCATGTTAGTTCACAGTGCATTAACTAATGTTAACAAGATTTAGTAAATGCTGAAATTAACATTAACAAAGATTAATAAACGCTTTATAAGTGCAGTTCATTATTAGTTCATGTTAACTAATGTAGTTAACTAATGTTAACTAATGAACCTTATTGTAAAGTGTTACCCATTTTTTGTTATGGTTGAAAGTCTCATCACATCCTGATAGCAATCTCTAAGTTAAGTGGTCTAAATGTATTTATATGTGACCCATGCTGGCAAAATGAGTCGCAATGAGCAAATTTTCAAAAATTAGTTATTGTTTTTTTTTACATTCTCTATTAAAAAACCTTCAAAATGATGTATGATTTGTTGGAATCAGACAAAAAATGAGCTACACCTGTTTGAAGTCGATATAGTCAGCAAAGCCAATTTTGAGAAAAATTTAAAGTTTTCTGAAGTTTCCAAAACAAAATCACCTAACAACCCTACCTTAAAATCCCTGGTAATAACACCAAATTTGGCACAAACCAAATCAAAACCAAATATCTATAGGTAAAATATATATTCAACTTTTTTTTCCCAAGATACCACAATTGTTTGATTAACATTAATGAAACAGACAGCCTATATATTAAGACCTACTGTACCGCACAGATCTTATATAATGTTACACATCAGATGTTTTTCCCCAACAGTTAACTAAATGTTCATTTAAGACTTAACAGATAATGTTTGCGTGAATACTCGCCAAGACAGATATTTTGAAATACTGCAATTCTGTGTATATCGGGATCACGCGCTGTCTGAGAGGCGTCTTTGTGTGCACGCTTCTGATGTGTCACTCAGCGCGAGTAAGATCGCTTTGTTTACATCAGCATGTGTTTGAAAATCACATTTCATTGGTTCAGACTCATGCCATCGAGAATTCTCTATGAATATTCACAAAGTTGGAATACTGCGCTTTAAAACGATACCAAACTTGTGCGCAGCGCCGGTCGTAAAGAAGCGAGCAGAGAAAAACGCCATTTTTCATGGACAAGGGAAAGGTACTCCTCTCAGAATACGTACAAATAAAGATACTTTTAGATGTTTAAGTGCTATTTGGAGCATTTGGGCTCACTTTTTTTTTTGTGAAAACCTCAAATTTGACCAAAATTTACATTTTTCACTTGTTTTGCCTGTAGCTCGTAATTAGCCCGTGTGCATTCCGACTCATTTTGCCAGCATGGGTCACATATACATACAGTATATCGTCTGTGGAAGACGTAGGACCATACAATGTTCTACCTGCCTGTCAACGTATGTATTTTCATTTTTAATGCACTTCAAATAAGCATGTTGGGAATAGAAATGTACTATAAACATACTACTTGAATTTCAAGTACATTTTTAATACATTTAATTGTACGTGTTTTTCACCTGGGTGAAGACTGGACTAATGGCTGCTGAGAATCACAGGAATAAATTACATTTTAAAATGTATTAAAGAAAACATGTATCTTTAATTGTACTTATATTTCACAGTATTATTGTTTTAACATTTTTTTTCTTCTTCTTTTTTTTCTCTCTCTCGAACAAATAAATACAGCCTCGGTGAACATAAGAGACTTCTTTTCTTTTTTTCCCTCTCTTTCCGTTTATTGATGTCAATTGTAATCGTCAACTGTAAGCTATTTTTGTTTGTTCTCTGCTGTAATGGGTGTCTCCCATTGCTTTTTACTCATTACGTTGCCTAGTTGTCATCTGAGGATGATGTCTTCTTGCTGAGTGGCTGCAGAAATTAGAGTTCATTTCAGTTCAACTCGCAACCTTTTACTATTTGCCAGGTAACATCTGAATGAATGGAACCCTCATCTCCCGTCTTTCATTATCTTTATTGTAAGTAATTGATTATTCTCTATAATGAGCAGTAGAAAAACTTCAGTCTTAGTTTCCATTATGAACCCCATGAACCTTTACTCCTTGAGGACCTCTAATGACCACAGGCCACTAATGAGTCTCTCCTGCAAACGGTTGTTATGGCAGCAGCATGCCGTCGATGCCGCGTGGACATATATCGACTTGCCGCGCTCATGGTGTGTTATAATTGTAGTTCGTTTGTACAAGGATGAGTGACTTGCTGTTTTGCATTTCTCTGGTTGTGCTGCCATATTTATGAGTACGGTTAGTCTGAACGCAGTCTTACATATCCTGCATAACAAGCACTGGGCGCATGTGTAAATGTGTACGTGCCAGAGTGTGAAACAGTGTATTTTTAGTTTCTCCCAGACTGTGCAGAGGAGGTGCAGAGACTGCTGGATCTCAGCCCAGACTTCCAGCTCTAGAGTGTCTAATAATGTGTGTGAGCGACCGTCTGTTTATAAGAACAGCATCCATAGTGTCTGGATAGAAATGTTGATGTGCATTTTTTTTTTTTGTGTGTATTTTTTCGATGATGGGTGTCATTGTTGTAAAGGTTTTTCAACAAAACTGCGAGGTGTTGTAGACTGGAGTGAGTTGCATCTGTAATGCATTTGTTAGCTCTCTACAGCCTACCTTACGGGCTCAAATTTGCCTGTCTTATTAAATTACAGAACTTTTTGGGGTTCAAAAGTGGGGCAGTGCACAATTATACAAAGTTCTAAATGAATGGTTGGATTTCAGAGCAGTGATGGCTTTGTTGAGAGAGCATCTGATGATCGCAGGTATCTGTGTTAGTTGGCAGGTTTTGAGGTTTCTGATGAGACACTATCTGATCCGGTTTATTTAAGGCAAATGCTGGGCTGGCTAGATCACTAGCTCACATTACTAAACATCAGCCTTCACTACGCTCCAAACCAGGAGACCTTTAACGCGAATAAAGCTCATATTATTCCATCCTCTTGTCATATCATTTCTTTGCTCTTTTGAAGAGCTTGATGTATTATATAGTCAGGCTCTTTAAAATGCACAATCCAAGGCTTCCTACCTTGTCTAACCAGATCACTTATTGAAACTAAGTTGCAGAAACTTCTGATTTAGAGACTTGCATGTATTTATATGTTGGCACTTATTCAGTATTCAGAAACACAGCCTGTTTTGAAAGACAGTGTGAGCACATTGCCAGATGTAAACCAGAAATAATAACATATAGAAGTGTTAAAGGTACAGGTGCAACATTTATTTATTTAATTTGAATAATTTAATTAAATCATTCATGTATTTATTTATATATTTTTGTTAGAGAATCAGTATTTGACAGGTATGAGTGATAAGGGGAATGGGTTCGGGACATGACCCATAAGCACAACCCTTTTTTTATGACATGAGCAATGCATGTCACTGTACAACATTGCTCTGACATGGTCTGTTTACTTGTAAGGGTGAAGGAAGGGGTGAATATGATGGGCAGTTTAATTGATTTGCTGATTTTGCTTTAAAGTCGCCATGAAATCAAAATGTACAATTTTTTTTTTATGGAATATTGGAGTGTTTATTATAAATGATTTATCCGTGCACATCATCGTTTTTTTGCCCTTGTTATCTTTAATCAAAATAACTTTCCCTCTTTCTTGCTAAGGCATTTCTTCTCTAATGACGTGTTCACGGATGTGAGACAATACTCACTCCTCCAGCAACCTGTCACTCACATGAGATCACAGCAATAGCAAACAACAATGATCCATTGATCCAATCAATTTTGTCCAATGGACAAAATTAAGTCCCACCCTACATTTTTTTTTCTTCATTCAAGAAGCCGTTTCACTTGAATATACATCACAATAATGAAGAAAGTTTGATCGCAACTTCCATTTCATGCCGACTTTAACTCTGCATGTACCACATCTGTGTCAAAATCTGTTGGGAAAACTATTTCAAAATTTTACAAGCTGCTTGTTATTTAAAATAGCTAAAATACAGTCAAACTAGCTACTAAAAGTAATGAACTTGTGTTTGTTTACAATAAATACATCTGATAAATTGAGCCAATGCGCCAATTTAATGAATTTAACTAACAGAATGAATAATGAACGAATAAGAGTTCTCGTGTCATGTAAACATCTTACTGTCCTTACTCTGATTGTTGGAAATAATCACATTATTGTTTTTTACTCGTTTTTTAATAATATAACCTTTTTTTAAACTGCAGTCCGTAACTTTTTTTGGTTAAAAATTATCCAAAATAACCTTACCTTAGCCCCATTCACAATGGTAAGCTTGTAATAATGTGTTATTAGAGTGGTATGGTGGATTTCCGCGGGAAATTCAAGCATGTCTTTGGGTCATTACGTCATGTCTGTATACATAAAGAAAGAGTCCGGCTAGTAGTAGTAACGCACGTGAGGAGCATGTTTTTCAGCGGATCATTTATAGCCTTTTCTCACAGCAGCTGGAATAATTAAATTGATCATTTTGATGGCGGATTGTAATCCAGAAAGGCCCAAATGACATCATCAGTGACAACTGGAGATTCACCCGTAGTCAAAAGCAAAAGAATAGACTGTACGGAAATTAAAATCTACAGGTAACGCTAATAAACACTAAATACACGTAGTCACGCAATGCTAATGTTGTTAACATTAACAATTTGAGAACAAAGTATAACAATAATAATAATTTGCACGGTTTGATGTTATACGAGCGATCGTTAGATTTAATCACCGTTGGTAGCGCGATTTATTGTAATGTTTTGTTTCCAAAAGTAGCAGACATGTTACTTACTTGCTCAGATGACATTTTCCGGTGAAAATTCTTATTTAGGTTATACTCCAAGACGTAGAATCTGTGATTCCGAAGAACAGTATCCACACCGGTGCGGTGACTGACAGCAAAGCCACACATACTCCTCAAAACGTCTCGGTTACGTATGTAACCCTCGTTCCCTGAAGGAGGGAACGGAGACGTACGTCGGACGTCACCGACGAATTGGGATCACTTCTGGGAGCCCCTATCAGCTTCGAGTGTATAGAGAACGGGCCAATGGCCATTGGCTTGCGAGATTTGCATCTCGCGCTCCGCCCCGCATCGCGGGTATAAAGCGGAAGCGGATGCCGCGCACATTTGTTTTTCACTGAGGAGCCGAACTAGTGACTCGGCCGCTGCAGTGATGGTACAGCAACTGTGGCGACGGGACGTACGTCTCCGTTCCCTCCTTCAGGGAACGAGGGTTACATACGTAACCGAGACGTTCCCTTTCAGTCGGTCACGTTCGACGTACGTCAGACGTCACCGACGAATTGGGATCCCTATGGAAAACGCCACAGTTACTACCACTTCCAGCGCCCAGCGAAAGCCCCTCAGACCCCCGTCTGTTCGGGGCGGGGAACTCACGCAGGGAGAGTCACTGCTGCTGTTCCCCAAGACCCACTCAGCAGAGTATTGGATAACGCTGGGAAAGCGTGCCCCAGGGGGGCCGCTGCGGAAGCCACAACCTACCCGTAGGGAGGTATCATGTGGAATATACATGTATGGACTGGCCGTGGGCAGTACAACATACGGAAGTCCCAGGGGTGGCCCCGGCCAATGCAGGCGGGAGACTACACCACACAGAGACGGCAGAGGGAGCTCTGCCAAGGGAAAGACACGGGCTCGCCGTAGGGAGCCGTACCGTGGAAGAATACACATATGGGACCGCCGTAGGGGTCACAACATATGGATACCCAACACAAGTTCCACCAATGCATACGAGTGTTAGACCTGGCGTCGGACGCTCCGCCACGTCTGACTGCCGCGGGTTGCGGAGGACTCAACAGGGTTCGCCGTGCTGGGGAACTCGACTGGAGCATATCAGCGCACGTATCCGGTCCATAAGGAGGGGAATGGCGCAGCAAGCCGACACTAGAACGGGCCCTTCGGTGTTACTGGCTATTTGAAGCGAGCACACGGGAAGAAACCGGCTCTACACGGAGGCTATAGAATCTAGCGAACGTGTTAGGTGTTGCCCAGCCCGCAGCTCTACATATATCTGTCAGCGAGGCGCCATGCGCCAGCGCCCAGGAAGAGGCCACACTCCTAGTGGAGTGGGCCCTCAACCCAAGCGGGCAGGGCACGCCTTGGGTTTCATACGCCAAGGCGATGGCATCCACTATCCAGTGAGCCATCCTCTGCTTGGAGACAGCCTTTCCCTTCTGCTGGCCTCCGTAACAGATGAAGAGCTGTTCTGAGGTCCTGAAGCTTTGCGTTCTGTCCACGTAAGTCCGCAGAGCGCGAACGGGACAGAGAAAAGCCAGGGCTGGGTCTGCCTCCTCCGAAGGCAGCGCTTGCAGGTTCACCACCTGGTCCCGAAAGGGAGTGGTGGGAACCTTGGGCACATATCCGGGCCGGGGTCTCAGGATTACATGAGAGTTACCCGCCCCGAATTCCAGGCACGATTCGTCGACCGAAAATGCCTGCAGGTCCCCTACCCTCTTGATGGAAGCCAATGCAGTCAGGAGTACTGTCTTCCAAGACAGGATTTTTAACTCTGCTGACTGCAAAGGCTCAAAGGGAGCCCTCTGTAATGCGGTTAGCACCAGGGACAAGCCAAGAGGGTATAGAGTGAGGGCGAGGCGGATTTAATCTCCTCGCCCCCCTCAGGAACCTGACGACCAGATCGTGCTTTCCTAGGGACTTACCATCAACCATGCTGTGATTTGCGGCGATAGCGGCAACATACACTTTGAGGGTGGAGGGAGACAGCCTTCGCTCCAACCCTTCTTGCAGGAAGGAAGGCACAGAGCCGATCGAACATCTTCGGGGGTCTTCTCATCGAGAAGAACACCACTCGACGAACAGGTTCCACTTCAACGCGTAGAGGCGCCTCGTAGAGGGGGCTCTGGCGGAAGTGATGGTGTCTACCACAGTCTGTGGTAGGCCACCTAGAACCTCCGCGTCCCGTCCAGGGACCAGACATGGAGTTTCCAGAGGTCCGGACGCGGGTGCCACAGGGTGCCCCGTCTCTGAGTCAGGAGGTCCTTCCTCAGAGGAATGGGCCAAGGAGGTGCTGTTGCGAGGAGCACTAGTTCCGGGAACCAGGTCCGGTTGGGCCAGTATGGCGCAACTAGCAAGACCTGCTCCTCGTCCTCCCTGACCTTGCACAGTGTCTGCGCAAGAAGGCTCACTAGGGGAAACGCATATTTGCGTAGGCCCCGGGGCCAGCTGTGTGCCAGCGCATCCGAGCCGAGGGTCCCCCCGGTCAGGGAATAGAACAACTGGCAGTGAGACGTGTCCGGGGCGGCAAACAGGTCTACCTGTGCGGTCCCGAAGCGACTCCAGATCAGCTGGACCACCTGGGGATGGAGTCTCCACTCTCCTGGGAGCACTTGCTGTCGTGAGAGCTCGTCGGCTGCACGATTGAGCAGGCCCGGGATATGAATGACACAAAGCGACCTCAGATGCTTCTGACTCCAGAGGAGGAGATGGCGGGCGAGTTGTGACATGCGGCGGGAGCGTAGACCACCCTGTTTGTTGATGTACGCAACGGCCGCAGTGTTGTCCGTTCGGACCAGAACGTGCTTGCCTCGTAGCGGCCCTTTGAGGCGGCCCAGCGCAAGACGAACTGCTAACAACTCGAGGCAATTGATATGCCATTGCAGTTGAGGCCCCGTCCACAGACCCGAAACTGCAAGCCCGTTGTACGTGGCCCCCCAGCCGGTGGATGAGGCATCCGTGGAGACAACAGCATGCCTGGACACTTGTTCTAGGGGAACTCCTGCCCGTAGAAACGAAGGGTCCAACCACGGACTGAAGGTTTGGCGACACTTCGGTGTTACTGAGACACGGAATGAGCCGCTCTGCCACGCCCATCTCGGGACTCGGTCGTGTAGCCAGTGTTGAAGCGGCCTCATATGAAGCAATCCGAGCGGCGTCACTGCGGCTGCGGATGCCATATGCCCCAGGAGCCTCTGAAAATGTTTCAGTGGTACCGCTGTCCTGCATTTGAACGAATTCAAGCAGTTCAACACCGACTGTACGCGCTGCTCTGTGAGTCGCGCTGTCAGATTGACCGAGTCCAACTCCATACCGAGAAAAGAGATCCTCTGCACGGGGCAGAGTTTGCTCTTTTCCCAGTTGACCTGAAGTCCCAACAGGCTGAGGTGACTGAGCACCATGTCCCTGTGTTCGCACAACTGCGCCTTCGACTGAGCCAGAATCAGCCAGTCGTCGAGGTAGTTGAGAATGCGAACACCACGCTCTCTCATGGGAGCAATGGCCGCCTCCGCGACCTTCGTGAAGACACGGGGCGACAGGGACAGCCTGAAGGGTAGGACTCTGTACTGATATGCCCGTCCCTCGAACGCAAAGCGTAGGAACGGTCTGTGTCGAGGGAGAATCGAGACATGAAAGTACGCGTCCTTCAGGTCGATCGCTGCAAACCAATCTTGGGGACGGATGCACCTGAAGATGCGTTTCTGCATTAGCATTCTGAACGGCAGCCTGTGAAGGGACCGATTCAAGAATCGCAGGTCCAAGATTGGCCGTAACCCGCCGCCTTGCTTGGGTACAATGAAGTACGGGCTGTAAAAGCCTGTCTTCATATCGGCTGGAGGGACCGGCTCTATCGCGTCCTTCGCCAGTAGGACTGCGATCTCCGCCCGTAGCACGGGGGCGCTCTCCTTCGACACGGAGGTGAAGTGAACGCCCCTGAACTTGGGGGGCCGCCGGGCGAACTGAATCGCATAGCCGAGTCTGATAGTACGGATGAGCCAGCGGGACGGGCTGGGGAGCGCTAGCCAGGCTCCCAGCGACCGAACCAGCGGGACCAACGGCACCACAGACGTACCCGCAGCGGAGTGCAGGGACCCGACTCGGACGGCATCGCGGCCCGAAGTGGGGTCTGAGTGCGCAATGCAACACTTACCTGCTTCCGCTGAGGGGGTGCACGGGTGTGCGGAGGCCTCTTGTGTGCGTCCTGGACACAGCCAGCACCCCCTGCTGGCGATAAGAGAGGCACCGGAGGGTGACAAGGCATGGGAGCGTCGTACACCGCCAAGCGCGCTCTCTTGGCACCCAGAGATTTTAGAAACAGCTCTTTCTTTGAAGTTTTGGGTACCACTGGCCCGAAGGCCAGTGGCGGAACAGAAACAAAACAAGAACATAGAATTCTCTCCCGGCCCTCCAGCGGGAGAAGGAGCGGTGCTGTCACCACCTCCTGAAGAGCTGTCTCTTCCATCTCTGGGTGGCCCGTCTCAGGGTCTCTTACGACGGCGCTTGCCACCTGGCTTGGCAGCGGCCTGACCGGGCTGGACGGCCTTCCCGCGGCCGGCTCCACGCCGTTGCCCTGGTGGAGGCTGCTGCTGGGCTGGGGTGGGGCGGCCGCCCTCGGCGACGAGCAGGCGGAGGAGCTGCGGCCGGCGGCTGGGCAGCAGCTGACCGCCGGGGCAGGATGTGTTTGATGGCCTCCGTCTGCTTCTGGATGGTCGAGAACTGCTGGGCAAAGCTCTCGACCGCGTCGCCGAACAGCCCAACCTGGGAAATGGGGGAGTCCAGGAACCGATACTTATCGGTCTCCCTCATATCGGCCAGGTTGAGCCAGAGATGTCGCTCCTGGACCACAAGAGTGGACATCGCCTGACCAATGGAACGGGCGGTGACTTTTGTCGCCCGGAGGGCGAGGTCCGTCGCCGTCCGGAGCTCCCGGAGGAGCTCTGGGTCAGGTCTACCCTCGTGCATGTCCATGAGTGCCTGGGCCTGGTGCACCTGGAGCAACGCCATGGCATGCAAGGGGGACGCAGCCTGTCCACAAGCCTTGTAAGCCTTCCCAGTTAGACTGGAGGAGAACTTACAGGCCTTGGATGGGTGGCGTGGGTCTCCGCGCCAGGTGGAAGCGGACGCCGGACACAGTTGCATCGCAACAGCCCGTTCCACCGGCGGGATCCCCACGTACCCCTTGGCTGGCCCGCCGTCGAGAGTAGTGAGGAGGGAGGAGCCACTCGGCCAGTTTCTGGCAGAAAAAGGTGCCGTCCACGACCTCGTGAGCTCCTCATGCACTTTCGGGAAGAAAGGCACCGGGGCGGGACGCTGAGAACCAGCGCGAGCCGCCCCGAGAAACCAATCATCCAGCCTAGAAGGCTCGGGACACGGTGGAGGGTTCCACACGAGCCCGACCTTTTCGGCGGCCCGGGAAAGCATAGCCATCAGCTCGGGGTCCATCTCGGACAATGCCACTCTCCCAGACGGAGGCAACGCAGCCGAGTCTTCATCCCCCGAGGACTGAAACTCCCCCTCCGATGCAGCGATCGACATCCTATCCTCTGCTGGTGCTCCAAAGGTCACCGCTGGACCACCCCGAGAGGGGCCAGCGACTTCCCCCGGAAGCTCAACCGGCTGCGGCACTACAGAGGGTTTAGGGGCCCACGGAGGCTGGCTCGGCGGGTGTGCCCTAAACGTGATCCTCAGGTCACCCTGGCTATTCGCCGAAGTAGGTCTATCCTGCTGGGCAGGGATAGCACTAGATCGGGGCATAGGTAAGGGGACTCCACCCTCCCGAAGGTAGGCGAGTCTCGACCTTAGCGCCGAGATAGTCATGTTCCCGCAATGGGAACACGAGCTATCCACAAACGTTGCCTCAGCATGTTGAATACCCAGACATGTCAGGCAGCGATTGTGACCGTCAGCTGGTGACAGGGAACGATCGCATCCAGAAACGCACGGGTGGAATGACATCTTGAAAAAGACGCAGTTTCACACCCGTGTTGCTCTTTTAGAAGAAGCTCTTTTAACGTGCCGAAGCACCCAGGAACAACCGAGGCAAACACAGGGGATAGTGCAGCCTGTGTTTGCACTCACCGTGGAACGCCCCCACCGAACCAACCGGGATGCTATAAAAACAGCAGTTGTTTCACCGATTTCGGTGAGCTCGCGGTTGTCACTGCACGTGCCTTCTCCCCAGCACAAAAGCCTCTTCTCTTGCTCTCTCTCTCTCTCTCTGCTGACGCAGGAACAGTCTTCCATGAAGCTTGTTTGGCTCCGAAGTGAATGACAAATGTGCGCGGCATCCGCTTCCGCTTTATACCCGCGATGCGGGGCGGAGCGCGAGATGCAAATCTCGCACGCCAATGGCCATTGGCCCGTTCTCTATACACTCGAAGCTGATAGGGGCTCCCAGAAGTGATCCCAATTCGTCGGTGACGTCCGACGTACGTCGAACGTGACCGACTGAAAGGGAACATTAGATTAATCCGCGCTGAGGAGCCGCGCCGAAGCACAACTCACGTACAGATGATAACTCCGCAAATAACTGCAATTGCAGGTTTCAAACAGAGATGGCGACACAGAGGCAAAACTTACAGACTGCAGCTTTAACCAAATTATTCAAACTATTTAACACAACATATGTTCCAGGAGGGTTTTTTGATTATTACCATACACTCTTAAAAAATAAAAAGGTTAAAATGGAAAAAGGTTCTTTAGATTAATAAAATGTTCTTCACACCAAGAAAATGGTTCTGCAATGTGATTTTAAATGCTATTGTAAGCAATCGCAAACTGCGTTTGATGCTATTGCCATGCTACTGAAGAACGTGGCCAAGTAGTTAAATTAAGTTAAGTTAAATGTAAACCTAACCCTAACCCTGTATATTTTGCACAGCATTGAGAGTGGTTTTTCTCTTAAGTTACACATTGGAGATTTAGGTTAACCATGGTCGTGTGTTGAAAATAGTGCCAGAATTCATTCTGTTCTGTCCGAGTTGAGAAATCCCAACATATATTCTAATATATTGTATGTGTCAGAGAGTGAGAACTCATGAATCCTTGTCTTTGTTCTCAAAATGTCATACCATGTTACAGTACCGTTTCCTTGAGGGAAGAGTCTCAGATTCTGTATGTGCGGGGGTTGCGCTGCCGAGAGCTCCGGGTGACAGAACAAAGACCTGAATGTTCCATTCTATTCTGTTCTGTCCTTTTCTTAACAGAACCCACCATCCTGTCAGACCTCTTGCCCACATGTTTGTTTGGTGTCACCTTTTGGGAACAAAATTTCTTTAGTATGAAAATTTTGAGATAATGTATTGAGTGTTGGTATAATGCACCCACCTGTTCTATAGTAGTTTCTACATTATATGACCACTAACTGTCTCCATTTGCAGTATATTTGTTCAGTCTAATTGTTTTGATGATCAAGGTCTGTGTATGAATGTGTGTGAAGTTATTTAGTCCTGTAGAACATTATTCATTAAACCTTTTTTAAGTGAAAATATATAATACAAATGAAATAAAATATGAAATAAAAACTAAACTATACAGTACATAACCAGTAAGGCGAGATAATGCTGCTTTACAGTAATAATGTTTTACGTTCAATTTGCTATCTCATTATCAGAGTTGCTTTGATCATGACCACAGATACTTTGATGCAGTGCTTAACTAATTAAAATGTATTTTCTGTTGTTCTTTTTATAGACGTTGGCAACCGCAGCAGAAAATTTCCAAATGGAGCATCAATGGAAAGATGAATTTGAAGTAAGTTCTTCTACAACAAGTGTGTTATGAACACGTACAAGGTGCTACAAAACATACAATTACATTCTATTTGATTTTATGTTTCAAATCAAGCTCGTTTTATTTGTGTTGCCCTTTTTGCAATACATATTGTTTCAAAGCAACTTTACTACAAAAAGGAGGCCTCCTATTCCAAGTGAGCTAGTGCAGTGGTTCCCAAACTTTTTAGCCTTAAGTATCCCTTCATCAACACTAAACCAAAGAATCAATGTTGCGGGTAAAAAGACTGGACAAAATACAAATATATCAAATTTTAATATTTTAAATCCAACAATTTGAAAACAAACATTTTTAATTACAAAGAAAAAAAGACACTATGGTAGAAGGCGACAGAGGAGCACTTATTGGCTCATATTAGCCATTTCCACTCCCTAATATAGATTTTTTTCACAGGTTTTGCTTTTGAATTTAAATTTAGACATTATAAAACCACTATGTTAAAAAAAATTTGGTTTATCATTTTTTCATACTAATGTATGAAGTAGGAAAAGTCACAAAGTCTCATTAAAAAACAATAACTTTTCTTCAAATTGCGAATGAATTTCACAGAAAGCGAGCCACAAGCACATTATAATCACTGAAGCTTTATAATTAGTTCAGTACAAGCTCACTGATTTCGGCACACTTGCGAAAACTCTGTAATGAATCTAACTAAATTAATCTATATGAATCTAAATAAATCTGTTTTAATCAATGAATCAAAATCTTTTTGCATACCCCCTGGAACGTGAACCCCCGGTTGGGAATCACTGAGCCAGTGGGATGACTGTTGCAAAGAAAATATTTTAAAGGGATAGTCCTAAAAATTTAATTCCTGTCATGATTTACTCACCCTCATGTTGTTTCAAACAAGTAGTGTGAATTCAGGTTGTTTGGGATAATTTTTCCCAGTCATTTCAATGGCAAAAAGTGTCCCAATCAACCTGAATTCACCCCTATGATTTTCTTCCTTTTGTGGAACACAAAATAAGATATTTTGAAGAACATTCAAAAAACACCCAATGACTTTAATTGTATGGACAAAACAATAGACATTTTGAAGCATATCCCCTTCTGTGTTCCACAGAAGAAAGTAAGTCATACAGTTTTGGAACAACTTGAGGGTGAGTAAATGATAGTAGAATTAAAAGTTTTGTGTGAACTATCTCTTTAGGGTAAAGTGAGTCATCAGAATGTTGCTGGTTTAAGCAAAGAATGAGCCATTACCTTGAGCAACCTACCTAACCCCAGTAGTATCTTCTGTACTATATTATTGCTATACAAATAAATTGAAACTGAACTGAATATATAATTGAATCTGCCATGCATCCCACATTTCTTGGGTATTGTTTACATAAGGCATTCTTGCATAAATACAGATAGATAAAATAGAATGCAGGGATCTCAAGACTTTGGCTATTTTTAAATTGACATGCTCAAAAACAGTGAGAGATTCAATGCAAAGGCCAAAGACGTCTGCCTGAATGTGTCTAGGTGTGGTTCTTTAAAGAGCATGAATTTGAATATTTTTCCGAGAGGGTTTTACGGTGCAACAGCAAACTCTCAGCATACTAATTAAAACACTGCTGCTAAAAATATTACAATAAACTAGCCAGCCTCCCTAATCAACTAGCTGTCTGTTGGATGACTAGTCAACCATCATGACCCATCTCTACTCACAAGTGACTTGTCGCTACGCAACTATGGTGGTCTAGGTAACATGCATAACATCATATCACATGGATCTTTTTTAGGTATAATCAGATTGCATATCCTGACTTAACAATTATATTCAGTTAAATAAAAAAGTATCAGCACATTAAACCCTCATCCTGCACATTAAATTATTTTAGGCAGTGAAAGACATCTTAGATGACTAGATCACAAGAATAAAATCTGACGTGTTCTATTTAGATCATTCCAAATGAAGACCGCCAGTAGGAGACGTTTTTGAAATTCATCAATTGAAATTCATTCAATTAAATGCAAACACGTGAATAAATAAATTGACAAATAAATAAATGAACAATCTGATTGTACCATGGTGTCTTTTTCCTGTGTGTATTTGAGTGTGTATTTAAGTGAGGGAATGTGTTGCAGCTTAATGGATCTAATTTCACTACCACTCTCCCTGCAGATGCCTGAAGATTTGATTTCACTGAATACGCATTCTGCATTTCTTCCGCAGATTTATTTTTACTGTAGACACACACATCCGCGCACACACCCACCATATGGCGTAAAGGCCTAAAAATGCCTGTCCCTGACAACACTGACGGTCCAGAGCGGTTTAACATCAGCAGGTTATCCTGACCACTTGCTGTAAAACCTGCCATGACCAAGCTTTCTTTAGCTCTCTCTAATGCATTTCACACTTGCTACAAAGCATCTGTATGACAGGTCAGATCTGTGGAACTCATGTTGTATGCAAGCTTGGCTTAGTACAGTGATTCTGTTACTGTAAGATTTGGACACTACAGAGTAATACTGTATAGTTTTAAAGATTTGGGCAGGTATACACTATTAAAAATAAAGTTTCCAAATAAAGATTCCATGAAGAACCTTTAAAATACATGGAACCTTTCCATTGTACAAAAGGTTCTTTATAGTGGAAAAAGGTTCTTCAGATTTTGAAATGTTCTTCACACTAAGAAAACAGTGGTTCTTTTGAAGGGTTAGTTCACCCAAAAATGAAAATTCTGTCATTAATTACTCACCCTCATGTCGTTCCAAACCCGTAAGACCTTCGTTCATCTTCCGAACACAAATGAAGATATTTTTGATGAAATCCGAGAGCTCTCTGACCCCTCCAAAGACAGCTATTTACTTAACACTTTCAAGGCCCAGAAAGGTAGTAAAGACATTGTTAAAATAGTCCATGTGACTCCAGTGGTTCAATCTTAATTTTATGAAGCGCAGAGAATACTTTTTGTGTGCAAAAAACAAACAAAATAACGGCTTTATTCAACAATTTCTTCTAGCCTGTGTCAGACTCTTACACTGTTGACACACTGTATGCAGTGTTTCCTAGTTCTACGACAGAACGACTCGTGCGCATGCGTCGTGGTGCTCACGTGAACAGCGTTGGCCAATGGTAAGCCGGTGTTCTGGAAGCGCTGTACTGTTTACACTGCGTCAACTGTGTAAGAGTCTGACACAGACTAGAAGAAATTGCTGAATAAAAGTTATTTTGTTTGTTTTTTGCGCACAGAAAGTATTCTTGTTACTTCATAAAATTAAGATTCAACCACTGGAGTCACATGGACTATTTTAACAATGTTTTTCCTACCTTTCTGAACCTTGAAAGTGTTAATTAAATTACTGTCTATGGAGGGGTCAGAGAGCTCTCGGATTTCATCAAAAATATCTTCATTTGTGTTCCGAAGATGAACAAAGGTCTTACGGGTTTGGAACGACATGAGGGTTAATTAAGAAATTAATGACAGAATTTTCATTTTTGGGTGAACTATCCCTTTAAGAACTGTTCACTGAATGGTTCTTCTATGGCAATGTTGCGAAAACCAGACCAAAAAATCTCAAGTTTGAACCCCATAATAGCAAGTGCATAAACTAGAACTATTGTACCTCTGAGATATTCAACCTCAAGCTGCTTTTTAACGTGGCTCTTGTTTTATTCCAATAAATACTGTTTATATTTACTATTTGAGCAGTTTTCAAACTTCCCTTTGTTTCAATTTTATTATTTTTCTCTTTCCCTGCAGGAGGACGATATAGTTTACTTTAATGCCAAGGATAATGTGAGTATATAATTCAAGACTCTTCACAGGTCGACTTCAGCACACAGACACACTCAGCGTTTTTTCAAGCACAGACACTATATCAAAAATAAATGCCGTGAGCTCTTCGGACCAGTTATGACCATGCGTTAGTGAGTATATATATGAGTTGTTTAAGACAGTCAAGAGATGATCAGAATATATCTTCTCCTCGGTTGACGCACATTCGGCTGGTGGATACAGTTTTTGTGCCCCATATATCTCAGCTGCCAATTAGTATGAGTGTGTGTAAGACACATGGAGGGAGTGTGTGCATCAGATTGTGTAAAAGTACAAGGCGGAACGAACAGGCAGAGGGAACATGTAGAGCACTAGTTTGGAATGGATAGTACCTGCCGTGCAAAGCATTATACGATGATTATATTAATAGATAAATTGGCAGTAAATTTATTTTGCTATTGATGTTTGATGTAAACTGTATCATGAATACATGAGATTTTGTTGGGTTTGATTAGTGACAAACTGATCTATCAGGTATTGTCATCATTTACTCATCCACGTCGTTTAAACCCATCAACTTTTTCTTCTGTGGAACACAAAAGGTGACTCCAATTTGTGAATTTGCAAACATTCACTGATGCCCAAGAAGGTAACACGATGCATTAAGAGCCGGGTGGTGGAAACTTTTGAACAGGATGATGATGTGTCATTTTTTCTTATTTTGTTTAAAGATTATATGTATTCATTTAGTACTGCCCTCAGGAGCTAGAGAAGATACTTACATGCTTCCCAGAAGACAAAAAAAGAGAGTACAATTTACCCTGATCATCCAATTCAAAAAGTTTACACCCCCTCTTGCCGTCTTGAGCATTTAAAACACTGGAGTGTTTTAACCTTTTGTAATAGTTGTGTATGAGTCCCTCAACTGTCCTCAGTGTGAAAAGATGGATCTCAAAATCATACAGCCATTGCTGGAAAGGGTTCAAATATGCAGAAGATGCCGGAAAACCAAAGAATGTGCAGGACCTGGAGGATTTTTCTGAAGAACAGTGGGCAGTTTAACTGCTCAGGACAAACAAGGGACTCATTAACAACTATCACAAAAAAAACAAAAAAACAAAAACAGCCGTGGATCATCTATGTAACGACACAGAGTATTAAGAATCAAGGGTATGTAAACTTTTAAACGGGTTCATTTTTGTAAATTCAGCTATTATTTTCTCTTGTGGACTATATGTAAACATCTGTTATGTGAAATAGCTATTCAGGACAGTACTAAATAAAAAAAAAAACATGTTTTTTATGATCCTTTTTATTTCGTTAAAATTATTAACAGATTCTGCAATGGGTATATAAACTTTTGAACACAGCTGGCCGTGTGTGTGTGTGTGAGTGTGTGTGTGTGTGTGTATATACACTCACCTAAAGGATTATTAGGAACACCATACTAATACTGTGTTTGACCCCCTTTCGCCTTCAGAACTGCCTTAATTCTACGTGGCATTGATTCAACAGGGTGCTGAAAGCATTCTTTAGAAATGTTGGCCCATATTGATAGGATAGCATCTTGCAGTTGATGGAGATTTGTGGGATGCACATCCAGGGCACGAAGCTCCCGTTCCACCACATCCCAAAGATGCTCTATTGGGTTGAGATCTGGCGACTGTGGGGGCCATTTTAGTACAGTGAACTCATTGTCATGTTCAAGAAACCAATTTGAAATGATTCGAGCTTTGTGACATGGTGCATTATCCTGCTGGAAATAGCCATCAGAGGATGGGTACATGGTGGTCATAAAGGGATGGACATGGTCAGAAACAATGCTCAGGTAGGCCGTGGCATTTAAACGATGCCCAATTGGCACTAAGGGGCCTAAAGTGTGCCAAGAAAACATCCCCCACACCATTACACCACCACCACCAGCCTGCACAGTGGTAACAAGGCATGATGGATCCATGTTCTCATTCTGTTTACGCCAAATTCTGACTCTACCATCTGAATGTCTCAACAGAAATCGAGACTCATCAGACCAGGCAACATTTTTCCAGTCTTCAACTGTCCAATTTTGGTGAGCTCGTGCAAATTGTAGCCTCTTTTTCCTATTTGTAGTGGAGATGAGTGATACCCGCTGGGGTCTTCTGCTGTTGTAGCCCATCCGCCTCAAGGTTGTGCGTGTTGTGGCTTCACAAATGCTTTGCTGCATACCTCGGTTGTAACGAGTGGTTATTTCAGTCAAAGTTGCTCTTCTATCAGCTTGAATCAGTCGGCCCATTCTCCTCTGACCTCTAGCATCAACAAGGCATTTTCGCCCACAGGACTGCCGCATACTGGATGTTTTTCCCTTTTCACACCATTCTTTGTAAACTCTAGAAATGGTTGTGCGTGAAAATCCCAGTAACTGAGCAGATTGTGAAATACTCAGACCGGCCCGTCTGGCACCAACAACCATGCCACGCTCAAAATTGCTTAAATCACCTTTCCTAATAATCCTTTAGGTGAGTGTATATATATATATATATATACACTCACCTAAAGGATTATTAGGAACACCTGTTCAATTTCTCATTAATGCAATTATCTAATCAACCAATCACATGGCAGTTGCTTCAATGCATTTAGGGGTGTGGTCCTGGTCAAGACAATCTCCTGAACTCCAAACTGAATGTCAGAATGGGAAAGAAAGGTGATTTAAGCAATTTTGAGCAATTTTCACAATCTGCTCAGTTACTGGGATTTTCACGCACAACCATTTCTAGAGTTTACAAAGAATGGTGTGAAAAGGGAAAAACATCCAGTATGCGGCAGTCCTGTGGGCGAAAATGCCTTGTTGATGCTAGAGGTCAGAGGAGAATGGGCCGACTGATTCAAGCTGATAGAAGAGCAACTTTGACTGAAATAACCACTCGTTACAACCGAGGTATGCAGCAAAGCATTTGTGAAGCCACAACACGCACAACCTTGAGGCGGATGGGCTACAACAGCAGAAGACCCCACCGGGTACCACTCATCTCCACTACAAATAGGAAAAAGAGGCTACAATTTGCACGAGCTCACCAAAATTGGACAGTTGAAGACTGGAAAAATGTTGCCTGGTCTGATGAGTCTCGATTTCTGTTGAGACATTCAGATGGTAGAGTCAGAATTTGGCGTAAACAGAATGAGAACATGGATCCATCATGCCTTGTTACCACTGTGCAGGCTGGTGGTGGTGGTGTAATGGTGTGGGGGATGTTTTCTTGGCACACTTTAGGCCCCTTAGTGCCAATTGGGCATCGTTTAAATGCCACGGCCTACCTGAGCATTGTTTCTGACCATGTCCATCCCTTTATGACCACCATGTACCCATCCTCTGATGGCTACTTCCAGCAGGATAATGCACCATGTCACAAAGCTCGAATCATTTCAAATTGGTTTCTTGAACATGACAATGAGTTCACTGTACTAAAATGGCCCCCACAGTCACCAGATCTCAACCCAATAGAGCATCTTTGGGATGTGGTGGAACGGGAGCTTCGTGCCCTGGATGTGCATCCCACAAATCTCCATCAACTGCAAGATGCTATCCTATCAATATGGGCCAACATTTCTAAAGAATGCTTTCAGCACCTTGTTGAATCAATGCCACGTAGAATTAAGGCAGTTCTGAAGGCGAAAGGGGGTCAAACACAGTATTATTATGGTGTTCCTAATAATCCTTTAGGTGAGTGTATATATATACATATACATCAGTTGCTGTTGTTGTTTTTTTTTTAGCTTGATGCCAATGAAACAGAAGGAAGGAAAAACCGGATCAGACCTGAATTTAAAGAAGACCCGTCATTCAAAAACCGCCTAACCTCCTACAACCATACAGCTGTGCATATCCCTACGGACATATATGACGGCTGTAAGTAACTCCCCCACCCCCCACAGACACGCTTCCATAGCACTCTGTCTGCTCCGCCGTAACATATTATCTACTGCTGGGAATCTGATGAGATGCTCTGCTGCTGATTGCTTTGGATGTCAGTTATAAAACGGAGTGTATAAGTGTCTTTGTGAGAGCTTTTTGAGGAGAATTATATAATCTATTTGACAGCAAAGACTCTCAGGGGAAACTTTTGTCAGAATAAGTGCAGGTGCGCCTGTTTGGATAAACCCATGGTATGCGTGCGCATCTATTTAAACTATATGTGTGAGTTCTCTATGGTTTTTAAACAGGGATAGAAGGCTGGCCAAGCCATAGAGTCTCAGTTGGCCTGCTGGGATAGCGTCTGGCTCTTTGGTGTTAGACGGCCTTTCCCTATTGACCTTGTCATACACACACCCATGCACACAAATGGAAGACAAATAAATTCAGGTAATTACTTTGGCCATTGTGCCCTTTGGTAAACAGAGCAGAAGGCTATTTGAATTGACATCAAGTCAGACAGATGTGTTCTGCGGTGAGCATAAGGTTATATGGTGGATGCATTTGGTTGCTTTTTAAATAAAGAATACCAAATTAGATCAAGTTGATGCTTCAGTCTCTAAGCAGTGAGTTAGTTATTCCAACACACACTGACAGGGGTGGCTGCCCCTGTAATTTAAGAGGGGAGTCTCCTCGTCACTTGTCTTGTAATTGTATACCATTTTATGCAATTATCTGTGAGTCATTTCCTAATGCTATATTGCTATTTCTAATTTTATGTGTGAGTCATTTACAAAGGCTTTTTGGGTAGGGTTGTTTCATCTGGTTATCTATAGTTGTGAGCTTGTTGGTTATTAATTATCTATTAATTTTGTAAAGCATGTATTTTTGGCCTTTAAAGACCCAGGGTCCCCCTCAGTAACTAATATTATTATATTCAGTGATTCCTCTGTTTATATCGATTTCCATATTTTCAAACCTGAGAATTATGACCCACGTAAATCTGAGAAAAAAATGTGCTGTGTTTTATACAAGAAATAAATGTAAGACCTGTATGACGCAGCGTTTTTTTTTTTCTCAGATTCACGCAATTTACGTGGGTGTCATACAGTACTTCTCTGGTTGGAAAATACAGAAATCATGGATACTGTATTATTTATTTATTTATTTATTTATTCTGATCACATATTTGTATATTAAAAGTAAATATTAATATTTAAAAGAAGAAGTTTTTGTCAGTGAGGTTTTGGGGGATGTTTGGATATGCAAATGTGAATGAGATTTTGAGCTATAGCAGATGGAAAGATTTTCAGTGAATAATGACTTTAGTTTGATCTGGTCTTCAAACAAAGCTAATATATGGTTTTGCACATGTTGTATGGACTACTTTTACAAGTTACATAGATGGGTTGTTGACATGACATGGCATTTACACTGTCACACAAGATAAAAAATAATATAATTAGTATTGTCATCATTTAAAATACAGTAAACGGTTAAACATTTATTTGTCTTACATGGACCTTTTGATATAAAAACTGCTTTGTCTTTAGATTTTTTTAAATTTTTGAGCCGAATCTCAAAATTGTCCTATCGTGTGACTGTCTCAAGCATGGTTCAATAAATTACAACTTTTATAAATTAAAAAAAAAAAGCATACAAATGTTAATAAATACCTCAGGCATAATTTTACAAGTGTCTATTTTAGATTTCATCCATATACTTCTAAAAGCGTAGGATCTTGATACATTTTGTCACTGAAAACTATGTCCTCCAGTGTGACACCATATCCTGATTTTAAATCGGGCAATTCCACGGACAAGTTTAATTAGTTGAAGGACCCCATTCAAGGTCATGTTACTGTGAAGCCCATGACATGTGCACATGGTAAGATTTTGTGCCAGAATTGTTCAAATATTTAACTTTTTTGGAACCACTATAAAAGTGTTAATTTCTGTTGTCCTTTGGTGTGAGACCCCTATATTCTTAATTCTTTCTGTCACACCATAGGACACATTTCAGTAAAAATGTCCAAAAAACAGTGAAAGAATTGACAAAGTTAGTGACCACTTGTATTTTCTCAAACATCAGACTTCACACTAAATAACAATATGCATTTTTTCTTCAAAAAGCGATGTTTTACAAAAAAAAAAAAAAATGTTTACTGCTTATTTGTCAACTACCCAGATAATTTTATTGTAATTTTTGCTGATTTTTAGAGCTTGCCAAGCCCCTTTGCCATTCATGTTAATTGTATGGATGAGATGGGCAAGAAAATCTGAAAAAATAACTTATAATAAATACGAGGCTGAGTAAATGATGGAAGAGTTCTCATTTTTGGGTGAACTTTAAACTTTTATATTTAATAGTGGGAGTCTGGGAGAGATGGAAAATAACCAAGTGACAGAAAGAGACAGAGACTCAGGGAAGGCAAAAAGGGTAGAGCTATAATTGCTGTGGTCTTGGGTCTGACCTGACCTTGCGCCAGAAGGAAACATAATACGTGTGTAGAATCGAGCTAGCGGCCAGACCCTCTCAAACTCTGTGCTGAAACTGTGTGTGAATAATGTCCAATATTACTGGAGTGTCTATATGTCCATTAATTCCAAAGGTTGTTCACTCTATGTAAGGCAGTGAGAACCTAGTGGCTTTTCTCTAGCGACCCTAAAAGCAAAGTTTGCACACATCAACCTCTATCAAACACTCAAAAACCACAAATAGCCTGGAACCACTGGCACACACACACACACACACACACACACACACACAGAGAAATAACACAGATCTGCCACTCCCGCCGGGAAGAAAATTGGATTTTCGTGGATAAAGTAGTTCATCGTTTAGGGGTTGCTAGAGGAGGGTGGGTGACCCCCCTCTGCCAGAGTCAGCCAACACCAAGAAAAACTTAACAATGATTAAGAGTGACAACTCACAGTGGGTGCTGGCAAATTTCCTCTGCTTCACATCCAAAAGGATGGATGTAATAAGTGGAGGTTGAGGAAATAATCAATACTTCAGAGTATTGACATATCTTACTTCACAAATTTTATTTAAAAATCAAAATTGTTAGATTACATTTTTCACATTACGTTTTTTTTTTGTAGAATATAAGATTGACCACCATATATAGCAAGTCTGTCAAAAGGCAAAATGTATAGTGGCCAGAGCATGTGAGCAGTGTGGATTTGATTGAAATTTGGGTTCAACGGACGCAAGTTTTTACATATTTTCATGAATAAGTAAATGAGTAGTGGATGGATGGATGGATGGATGGATGGATAAAATAGATGATAGATAGATAGATAGATAGATAGATAGATAGATAGATAGATAGATAGATAGATAGATAGATAGATAGATAGATAGATAGATAGATAGATAGATACAAAGTATACATTTAATTATGTCTGTATTTTCACATAATATCTGCAATCCATTTTGAACGTAACCTGATTCATTGTGTAAGCTGCAGTTTCTCTGTAGTCATTGATCAGACTTTTGTCTTTTTTGGAGAAAAAGCTCAAGAAAATGTGCCTCTCATGCATCATTTTCTCATTCCCTTCCTCTCTTTTCTTTTCTCAGCCCTGCCCCCAATAAAAATTAAAGTTATGGTTGTTATAACACAGAATTTTTCATGCTTCATTACAATAATTGTTGACACACAGGCTGTTTTCTCAACTGATTAGCATATCTCTACTAGCACTTCTGACTGCCTATCAGCACGCAGCCTTTTCAGAAGCAAAATGCTTGATAGGATGATTATAGGTTTCCATGGTTCCCTCAGTCATGATGTAATAAAGTCAACCAGCTTGTTTGCAGCTGAGGAGATGAAGAGCCCTCAGTGTATAGCGCAGAATCATTCTGTTAACAGCGGTTGAGGTGAGGGTAAATTACACCTCTCTTTGTGTCTCTCCTCCTCCTTTCTGGACTGTACAAGTCACTATAAGCACCATGACCTCTGTAAATATTCAGAGGATGACAGTGAATCATGTGTTGTGATAATGTTTGTTAGTTAAAGGTAATGGACTGTACAAGCCACTATAAGCTCCATGACCTCTGTAAATAGATTCAAGTATTCAAAGGATGACAGTGAATCATGTGTTGTGATAATATTTGTTAATAATAATTTAACTGACTGAATATTAATCAATGAAATATCATACATTGTGTCTGTGTGTCATTGCCTGTGTATTCCAGCCACTATTGTGTTGAATGAGCTGAACTGGACTGAAGCGTTGGAAGACGTCTTTAAGAAAAACAGAGAAGAGGATCCAACGCTACTATGGCAAGTGTTTGGCAGTGCTACTGGATTAGCTCGCTATTACCCAGGTAAGTGCTTGTGTCTGTTTAATTCAGAACTATTCACACATACACATTACAATCAGAACTCACACACACACAGCCTCATCCCTCCCTTTGTAAGACTCGGCTGTCTCTAATTGGTAAACATAGCATGTAGTCCCGGCTCAAATTTTCATAAATTATAAGATCAAATATCACAGCAGAGGGCTCATTGTATTCTTCTGAAATGTAATGATGACAGAGGAAAAAAGTAATGAGGTGCTCACAGTGGTGTAATGTAACGAAGTAATAATACTTCGTTACAGTACTTGAGTATTTTTTGGGAGAATCTGTACTTTACTTGAGTTTTTATATTTCTGTCAACTTTTACTCCACTACATTTCCTACATAAAATGTATACTTTTACTCCGATACATTTTCCCCAAAGCAATTTCGTTACTTACTACAAAATAAATTCGGAAGACTGCAAGGAAGCATGTGCAAACAAGTGCTCGCACAAG
Organism: Coreius guichenoti; assembly: GCA_039654105.1. NCBI lineage: Eukaryota > Metazoa > Chordata > Actinopteri > Cypriniformes > Gobionidae > Coreius > Coreius guichenoti. The sequence goes on along the minus strand of CM077181.1, from coordinate 16,853,487 downwards.
CGCGGTTGATTTCATTTTCCGTGATGCGTCCGTTGCTATAGCGACTGACACGTGAGGCTGCGCGCTGCACAGAGTGGGACACTTCAAAAACGAATTTAAAACATAGACAACAAAATGTGAAATATACATATGATATACATATACTGTGTCTAATTTCAATGCTATGACTATGTGTGAAGATGGCCATCTTTAAGCATTGTTTGGATTTATATGAAATGGTAACATTTTACAATAAGAGACCATTTTAACATTAAAATGGTTGATAAAAGTATTGTTCATCAACATTTACTAATACATTTTAAAGTTGTCTCTTACATTAGTTACTGTACTATGAATTAACATGAATGATCAAGGTATAATTAATATATTCATATTTTTTATATTTAAAACTTACAATAAACAGTTTGCCATTTTTGTATTCAAAGAAAACAAAATGGAAGAAACAGAGTTAAAACTGAACACAATCTTGCACTTAAACTGTATAGGACAATTTTCAAATATTTTTTTGCTCCTTTTGTGATTTGCATTTATTTGTACTTTCAATACTTAAGTACGTTTAATATGCAAAAAATAATTTTCATACTTAAGTACAATAAATATCACATACTTTAAAACTTTTACTCAAGTAATATTCTAAACAGTGACTTTAACTTTTACCAAAGTCGTTTTCTGGCAAGATATCTATACTTTTACTCAAGTGTGGCTTTCGAGTACTTTATCCACCACTGGGTGCTCAATTCATTTTCATTACTTTCAGATAAAAAAAAGTTGCATATAAAAAAGTGCATTAGCCACTGTTGATCTCTGTCCCTTAATGGCTTTATAAGAGTTTGTTGTGTCATGTTTTACCAAATCTGTATGGCTTTTTTTCTTTTCTAGAACACAAAAAAAGAATTTAGTCATTTTGAATTTCATATAATAAAAGTGAGTAGGACCTGCGGCTGTTGATCTTCAAAAAGGACTCAAAAAGCATAAAAGAGGTCCGTATGACTTCTGAAGCCATACAAACACCTTTGTGTGAGAAACAGATCAAAATGATTCACTGACAATCTTCCACTCCACTGGGCTGTTAACAGTTGCAGTCAGATCATTGAATCATTGAAGTGGAGAAAACCAGATCATTGAATGAATCACTCAGACTGGGTTTGTGAACCAGATTCATTGACTCAGAAGAATGATTCACAAATATGGCATCGCTATTTCTCGCATGAACTCTTATGAATGCGACATAAAGAGCAAATGTCAGTATTTTCAGTGAAAAACTTTCAGTTTTAGTCTGTTCTTCTATTCCAGAATTGGAATATAGTGCACAAGTTGTATTCTTTCATGATTTTTATTGTCATTTTGGTGCTTAACAGCCTTAATCCTCGTGCACACTGGGACGATTATCGAGCGCGCTTATCGCCAGCATTTTTTTTTTTTTTGAGACGTTTTTCGACGTGTCTTTGTGTTCATACCCAAGTGATTTTCACTGGTGATGCGCCGAGTGAACGTGCAAATTCACTTCCTGACAGTAGATGACGCTTTTGATTTGAATGCAGATTAATGAATGGTGGAAACTCACCATCAAATTCTATTTGATCTGCAATTCCTCTCCATAACAACTCCCTCTTATCGAGATTTTTTGTAGTCGCTGTGGCGTTTGTCCTAAAGTTCTTTGTGTTCAGACACCGAAGAGACCAGCAGCTCTACATTCATCTTGCCTCTTCTCCAATGTGTTTTCGGCAAGACCGTTTTGTGCTTGAGCGCCACCAAGTTGTGTTTTACTGTAACTTCAGCAGCTCCAGGCACGTGAACAAAAGCGCCAATCTCATTGGTCGGCCAGTTTTTAACGCGTCGGTGTGCACACTCACATTGGCGCCCTTTGTTTAGTCACGAGGCGTTAAATGACGGCGATAAACGCGCGCGATAATCGTCCCGGTGTGAACAAGCCTTTAGTCCTCATTTTTTTAATGTATTGAGCGGAGAGGCAGGGATAGTCTTAAGAAATTCTACTTTTGTATTCCAGTGAAGAAAAAGTAATACGGGTTTTGAATGACATGAGTGAGTTCTAATTTTTGGGTGAACTATTCCTTTAAGACTGTAATAGAATAAAACGTGGGCCCTGAACCATTGATTGTCTCCTTATAGATACATGCACGCCTATAAAATATTGATGCTCTTGCAAACCTCAATTCATTATAGCCGGCAGAACACTGGTCGATTACTTTGTTACGGCCAAATCACAGTGTCTCAGATCTGCTGGCACTTACAGCTGTGATCCACTCACTAAATGTCAGAACGTGGGATGCCATTTATGAAGAAACACGTCTTGTTAGATGTTCAGCTGTGATAGTCACAGATGAGCACCCTTATTTGCACCAGGTTATTTTTTCTGTTAAAGAGAAGAATTGAAGCTGAAATTCTTCTGTGGCCACCAAGGCCCTTTTTTTCCATGTCAAAATAAACCACAAACCACCCCCCACCGGACACAGAAACAGGTTTCTAGTGAGGCTTGCTGATGTGCTCACTACATAGATGTGACAAATCAAATGGAGTTTGAGATCAGGGGTCATTCATATTTCCATATCCTGTCTCTGTCCATTCAGCTTCCCCTTGGATGGATGCCAGGAAAACACCCAGTAAAATCGACCTGTACGATGTGCGCCGGCGACCTTGGTACTAATATGCGCTTCTGTGTGTGTGTGCTCTGAATTATTTTTAATTTGTTCCTTTTATTTCTTGAACCTTATTCTTTGTTCTCTCAGTTTAAAATTCTCCTTGAAAGAGATCCAGAATATTTTATTTCTTTGTATCCAGGTATGTTCAAGGTGCGGCTTCGCCCAAGGACATGCTGATTCTTGTTGATGCGTGAGTATTATGTGTGCTTTTTTAATTATGAATATTATAAATGATAAATGAATATTATAAATGCCATGACATGTTGTGAGAAATCGGGACCTTCGAAATCGGGGCTCCATTTGGACCCCAGTCGATCCCATTGGCTCAAAGAACTTTTAATGGGTATTCTCTTTAGCACCACAATATCATGTCATATGTCTTTTGAACTACATTATAATGATCATTAATGGCTGTTTTAGTTAGCTTACATACTAGCATACCCTGATAGCTTTGCTTATACACTACGCATTTGCACTTACCCTACATGCATTCGCAACAGTAATGTAATCATGCAAGTGTTAAATATCCAAATATTCCAGTTATTAAAGAAGACCTGTCATGCTTTTTTTACATTTTCAACTTTCTTTTTTAGTGTGTAATGTTGCTGTTTGAGCATGAAAAAGCTTTGCAAAGTTTCAAAGCATTCCAACTGTATATCAGTAAGCACTGTTTCTGAACTCTCTGAAACACCTTGATGAGTTTTTTTTCGGGAACGCACACGTCACAGTATTCCTTATTTGGTAACACTTTAGAATAATGGTTCGTCATTAATAGGTAGCTATGCAGGAAGTAATGCAAGACTAATAAGTAGTACTACATTAACACTTCAGCTGCTACTATAAACTAATATAAAAACAAGCTTAACTAATCAGTAAGTAATATCGAATTCAGGACTAAGATAGTTCCTTATTAGGTAATCAATAATTACTGAATGAGATTGGCATCACTAAGAACTAATAGGTAACTATGACACATTATAAAGAATTAACCCTTTCATGCATAGTGGTCACTACAGTGGACAACTATTCAAAAGCATGGGTTTTGATGGCATAGTTGCACATCAACCTCTACAGTGGACCCTCGTGCATCATCCTATACATTGCCACCAAGTGGCAAGCCATTGGATATCCATTTTTTTCCCCCTCCAAACCAAGATGGCCAATGGCCAGTCAGAAATGCCAAGTTTCTCCGGAATATCCATCCATTCCTTCTATCCTAGGAGACTCTTGCAGGTAAAATGTTGTAGTATCAAGCAATATCTAATGAGTCATATCACAGTTAAATTTTCCAAGTATTGATTTTAGATTGGGAGAAAATTCTGATTAATCATCTGTCCACTATAGTGGACACCATGCATCAATAGCTATATTTCAGCTACAATTCATACTAATACTGTGACTATTGTTTTTGAAAATACTTAATCTGCAGTAACTTTTTTTGACTGTAAATAAATGTATTTGTGTTATTAGAATGTAATTTGCATTAACATCTAAAAAGTAATCTGATTACGTAATGCACGTTACTTTTAATGTGTTACTTTACTCGTAACATCAAAAAGAAATCTGATTATGTAATGCACGTTACTTGTAATGCATTACTTGTTAGATCAAAAAGTTATGTTTATGTTTAATACAGTATATCTTCAGTTTAAACCATAAACGCATGCTGTCCACTCAAGTGGACATCTGAAAATCTCTTTGAAAAATATGTGTAAAAAAATTATAATTTTCAAATCTTGTTTTTCATGCCCTAAGAGCAATAAAAACACATAGGAAAAAAATCCTGATTGAGGTTATCATAATTCATGCATGAAAGGGTTAATAATTAATTACTAATCACAGCATTAATGTGTCTGAGATGTGAGCAAGTGTCTTTTTTTTACTCTCAATGTGGTCATAAAACGCATCACTAATTACTCAAGTGTTCCCTAGTCACTCTGCAGTAACTACTAGTGACTTGGACCATTATTTTAAAGCGAAAAAGATGTTTTTCACTTTACAATAATGGTCCAGATCACTAATAGTTCTTGAAGATTGTCCTTTTTTACTCTGAATAAAGTCATGAAATGCATCACTAATTACTCAAGTACCTAGTCACTCTTCAAGGGCTACTAGTGATCTGGACCATTATTTTAAATTGGAAAAACAGCTTTTTCACTTTAAAATAATGGTCCAGATCACTAGTAGTTCCTGCAGAGTGACTAGGTAACACATGAGTAATTAGTGATGCATTTTATGACTTTATTCAGAGTAAAAATGATGACTGATTACGTCTCAGACACACAATAATGTTCTTTATAATTTGTCAGTTAGTTAATAGTTATTAATGAGGCTAATCTCATTCAGTAATTATTGATTACTTAACAAGGAACTGTCTCCTAAATTCGATATTGCTTACTGATTAGTTCAGCTTGTTTCTATATTAGTTAATAGTAGTAGCTGAAGTGTTAATGTTGTACTACTCATTAGTCCTGCATTTCTTCCTGCATAGTTACTTATTAATGACGGACTATTATTCTTAACTGTTACCCCTTATTTAAATAATTTCCACCCAAGGCATACGCAAAAAAAGGCCTGGTTGAGTTGTGTTAGTAGTGTGAAACTCACAATTATGGTAAGGGGCGTAACAATTCTGAAACGCGCTCAAAGTGGTTGACCAATCACAACACACAGGTCCAGCTGACCAATCAGAGCACATTGCGCATTTCGGAAGGAGGGGCTTCATAGAGACAGGAACTAAACAGAGTGTTACTGACAGACTGCAGTGATGTGAAATATGTGAAAAATAATGTGTTTTTTGAACATTCAAGCATGAAAACCAATTATATTAGTGACGTGAAATTCTAGTATGCATTAACAGTTTATCAAGTACAAGAAATGACATTGTCCAATTTGTTTTATGCACTACCCACCTTAATTTTCAATGCGGAAATAAGCTATTACTTTTGATTCATTAGCCACTATGATTAAATAACTAGAAGAATAACAAAGTGCAATAAATGGTAAAACTATTTGCAAGCCAGCGTGTTTATGATTATAAAAATAAATTAAAATAATACAATAACATAGACCATATCAAATTGTAAAATAACCCGATTTCTCATGACACTGTATCTTCAGGAAATCAAACCTATATGAATGGCTTGCTTATGGTTGTCTCTGCATATTAAGATACTAACATGTTTTTTACCCAAATATAAAAATTCTGTCATTTACTTACCGTAATATTGTTAAATGATAACAGAATTTTCATTTTTGTATAAACTATCGCTTTAACTTGCATTAACTGGTATTTTTATTGGTGTGTTGCAGGAGTGGAAGTGTGTCTGGATTGACCCTTAAACTGATCCGAACTTCTGTCAGTGAAATGCTGGAGACACTTTCCGATGATGACTATGTCAATGTTGTCCATGTAAGTATGATCATATGCTATGTGGGCACACTGCAAAGTTTTGGCTGTGATAACCGTAGGACTCACTCCTACCATGTACTTGCAATAGTACTTTACATAGTAGGGGTGTAGCAGTTCAAATTACTCACGGTTCGGTATTTATTGCGGTTTTAGTGTCACAGTTTTGGTACGGTTCAGTATGTGCTGTGTTCAGAGAAAAAAAGACTACTGTCAAATAAAAATAAAGAAAATAAGAACAAATAATCAAACTATAAGCAACAGCACAAATAAATACAATAGAGCAAAGGTACAAATAAAATTAACAGTGCTTTTTAAGTAATCAAATGTAAAGCAACATTGCATATAATCTTGCGATGCGTTTTTGTAAGAAAAATATCCATATTTAAACCCTATAAAGTAAAATATCTAGCTTCCGCCAGACCGCCTTCTGTATTCAACTTACGAAGAAAGTGTAACGCCTCTGGCAGTTCAAAACGCTTATGCTACGTCCTACGTCAGTTACACTTTTTCCGCAAGTTGAATACGGAAGGCGCTCTGACGGAAGCTAGATATTTTACTTTATAACGTGTTAAATATAGATATTTTTCTTACACAAACGCATCGATTTGCTTCAGAAGGCCTTTATTAACCCCCGGAGCTGTGTGGAGTACATTTATAATGGATGGATGCACTTTTTTTGGGCTTCAAATTTTGGGCTCCCATTCACTGCCATTATAAAGCTTGGAAGAGCCAGTACATTTTTTTAATACAACTCCGATTGTATTCGTCTGAAAGAAAAATGTCATATACACCTAGGATGGCTTGAAGGGTGAGTAAATCATGGGGTAATTTGAATTTTTGGGTGAACTATCCCTTTAAGGAAGTAGTTCACCCAGAAATTAAGAATTTGTTTTTATTCGCTCACCTTGATGTCGTTCAAAACCCACATGAAGATCTTTCTTCCAAGAAAGATGCATTTCAGGTGTGCTGTCAGAGTCCAAGAAAATGTTGCATCAGGTTTAGTTTGGCTCTGCACAAACTACATGGATATAATAAAAGTTTGTTTTCACTACTTGAAGTTTTCATGACTAAATATGGTTGGAGAACAGTGGTGTAAAGTATTTGAGTAAATGTAATTAGTTACTGTACTTAAGTATCTTTTTGGCTACTTTGTAGTTGTACTGAGTATCAAAGATATTAGCAACTTTTACTCTCAGCTTAACTACATTTTTGAACAAGTAAATGTACTTTTTACTCCAATACATTTGTGCTGAGTAATGCAATTACACATTACATTTTGCATGACACCTAACTTTTTCTGCAGCAGTTTGTTTCTGCTATAAAGAAGCGATATCGCTATCTAAGGGCATTGAAGGTACTATATCTTGTGCGCTTTGCCTTTACTCGTCCAAACATGTCAACAACGCTACTTTACATGAATGCGAGTGCATTAGTAGGGAGTTGATGAATCGCAAGTGTTTGATTTATGAGATGAGGACATGATGAGGCTGAAACCAGCACATCTAGTGCAAGAACGCTTTGACTATTTCATTTTACTTAACATTATTTTATTTATCCGCTATATTGACAAGACCTTTTTGAAGGATATTGGTTTACTTATGTCCTTTTTGTGCACTTGAGCTTAACTGAGACTTGAGAGTTTGTAGACGATTAAGAGGCTGTTGTGTCGACCTTGATTTATTGCAACATTGAGGTGTTCGGTTTTATTTTGATTTTAGAAAATAAACATGATCTCTCATCTTACAAATCAATTGTTTCTTATTTTCACTGGTATGTCTCTCAGGTGTCGAGGACTAGTGCATTGTTGAGCCTATATTTAGTATGAGTAAAATACTTAAGTACTGTTAAAATCAGATACTTTAAGACTTTTACTCAAGTTGTATTGGAATTTGTGACTTGTAACTTGTAATGGAGTCATTTTCGCTGTAAGGAATCTGTACTTTTACTCAAGTATGGTTTGCAGGTACTCTTTACACCTCTGTTGCAGAAAGTACTTGTCACTTCCATAGAAAAGAAAAATGCGTGTGCAAATGAAAAACTGTGTCTACTGAACGTGATTAATCTCTCAGAAAAGTGTGCAGTTGTACAGTAGAAATGGAACAAGACATTGGAACTGGATTCAATTTAAAGTGAGGAGTTTCTATAGTTTGTGGGTTGTAGGTGATGTAACAACAGTATGTGTGTGTGAGAGAAAGAGAAAGAGAGAGAGAGACAGAGGAGTTGTAATGAAATATGGATCTGGCTTCAGCTTGCCACTTGAAAACAGGCGCTTAATGAAAAGGCTGCTTCTGGGCTCTGTGTGCTGAATTGAAAATGGCTGGACAAAGTGAGATCAGGCTGAGTGAGAACGAGAACGCCAGAGAAAAAGGAAGGAAATTGCTATATATCATTCCTCTCGGAAGGAGCCTCCAATCCATCTTGGTTAGCTGGTCTTTTACTCGGGTGCTGCCAGTTTTGCTCTCAACTTATTTTTCCTCTGACCAAAGGAGCTCACAGGATGCCCGTGTCCAAATATGTCATGCTTGTTGTGGGGGTTGCTATTTCATAAAGGGATAGTTCCAAAACTCCCCCCCCCCCCCATGCACTTTTTCTTCCAATTGCAATTAACAAGGACTGACACTTTTTTTGAAGCTTGAAAAATGATACCAAACCACCATAAACTGATATAAAAGTGTTGCATATTTTGTGTGAGAAACTCAAGTCGTTATTCACTGAAAATTCACTGAAAATCAGCTCTAGCTTTGCTTGAAGTGTTCATTATAGAAATGGCGATGTCTCTGATTCATGACTGTATGATTCTTTTGAGTCAAATCATTTAATGATCTATTTACAAATCACACTGATCTGATTCTCGAGTTCAACTCACTGACTCACTAATAGCTTAATAGTTAATAGCTCACTTGAGGAGAAAATTATTTGTGAATTACGACTTCTGTTCCTCACACAAACCTGTTGTATGAATTAATCATACAAGTCGAATGAACCACGTTTATGATGCTTTTGTGTTCTTAAAGTTGAATATGGAAGCCGGTCTGCCGGAAGCTAGATATTTTACTTTATAACATGTTAAATATGGATATTTTTCTTACAAAAACCCATCGATTCACTTCAGAATTCACTTTATTAACCCCCTGGAGCCGTGTGGATTACTTTTATAATGGATGGATGCACTTTTTTGGGCTTCAAATTTTGGGCTGCCATTTAGTGCCGTTATAATGCTTGGAAGAGCCAGGACATTTTTTAATATAACTCTGATTGTCTGAAAGAAGAATGTCATATACATCTAGGATGGCTTGAGAGTGAGTAAATCATGGGGTAATTTTCATTTTTGGGTGAACTATCCCTTTAAGCTTGAAAGCTTCAGTCCCCATTCATTGTAATTACATGGAAAAGAGCGGCAAAAAGAAAGGTTTGAAATGATAAATCACATTGCACTCAGGGTGATATTGCCCCAAAAATAATGCTTGGTAGGTATTATACATTTTTTATTCTTCAGCAAATAAAGTTTGATTAATTTATTGTTTTCACTTCTCAGAGGATTTTGAGGTTTTCTTGCATTGGGGAATCACTGTTCCGATAAAGGATTAACTCTGTGAGATCTGTCAACAGGATTCGCTTCGGGGAACGTATGCCTAGCGTTGTGTTATGCGTATGTGTGTGAGTGTGCTTGTGTGTATTTGAGCGAGAACAGAAAGAGGCTGTGCCCACAGTCATTTGATACCCAAAGTTCAAATTTGGTGTGTGTTTGTACAGATCAGTAGTTTGAGAGCATCTTTGGTAGTTTTAAATAAAAGGGCTTTGTGGGCATTTTGGATAGAGTCATTGTGTTAAGGCAATCTATAAATCCATAATATGGTAGTGATTTGTTTTTAGACTGTTGATCACCACCAGTGTACACTATACGTGCTATACATGGTAACTGTTTGGTTTGTGAATGGGGAAAGTGAGGAGAATTATGATCAGTATAAACAGCTGAAATGATTTTAGCCATGCAGGACAAATAAAACATCTTATAATTTCAGTTGTAATTAAAATTTAGACTTCCTTCATGCACATTTTATAGATTATTTGCTTGATAAACAAAGCCAAACCCTTCTTACAAAATTGATGTTATGCATTCCTGCCAAGTCAGGGAGAATAACAAGACTTGGAAGGAAAATGTATTGTAATACAGGCTGTGTTTGGAATTTAATAGTGTGCTGATTATTGCATACAGCACAGTACATAATGTATACATTATGCTGTTACACAATAACCTGTTATTCATATGCTGTATGTGTGTATGAATGCAGCGAGGGGGCTCTCGACTGTCTCTTACAAACAAATGCTGCTCATTTTAACAAGACTTTTTAATATTATGCCATGTACACAGCCACCAATAGCCCAAGGATTTCATAAATCTTCATACATTTTTGAAAAGCCAACTGAAGGTAAAGGAAATTGAGATTTGGTCATATAAACATCCAGTATCTGTAGGCCAATAATATAGTCGGTTACACATCATTAAATTAAATAAATAAATTAAGCAAATTCAGAAATGCGAATAAATATGAATAAATTCCTTGTATTGCACGTTTAGCAATTTATTATCAAAGCACATATTTTCACCATTAATTATTCTGCATAATCCATAATTAAAATATTTGTAGTTTATATTAAAATATTTTCAGGCTAAATGAAGACAAGTGATACAAATGTATGTTTGTTCTTTTTTTTCATAGATTTCATAGCCACATTCAGCCTTTTGTCTTAACACAAGAGCTATAATCATTATAGTTGGTGCATATCCATGCAAATGTGACATTTACAGTGAAGGCGAAGCAAAGGAAATATGACATATTATGATAAAACAGTCTTCCTCTTTACTGGTCAGCTAAAGTGTCTCTAATTTCAGCCACTGTCCGAATAAATATTTGATAAGTTATTTATGAAGGCAAATATTGGATCAAGGTTATTGATGCTAATTAGTGCAGTGCTGTGGCAACCAACATTGCATTGTTCAAGGATATTACCAGATTCATCATTTAGATTGACTCATCTGTGAGGCGGATTTTCATAGGAAATGATTGACTAGTGCAATTGACTTGCAGCATGACAAACAATTTGAATGGTGAACATAAGATTACGGCTTTAAATTGGTCCCTAGAGGATATTCTGGTTTAAGTGCTGGATTTCATGCAGGAAACATGTTTCCAGCCTTCCTCTGGTTGGAGATGAAGAATGGAATAAGAGTCTCAGTTTATGAATCCGTTTTTTCTCTCTGTTAAATGTTTACGAGCTCTCTACAATGAGAATGACCCATATTGGAAAGAAAAATCACAATTGTGATTATCTATTTAATATCTACATTCAAATTTATGCATTTGGAATTTCTCTAATATCTTGATTTGTTTTTCCTATACAGCAGTGAGACTAAATTATAATTCACCTTAATCCACGCTTCTCTTTTTTTTTTTTTAACAAAAAAAAAAATGTTATAGTGTTATGAAAACGATCTTAACAATGCCTCAAACTGTTCATTTGCTAGCATATCAAGTCAATCAAGTTAATTTAATAGCTCTTAATTTACACTAGAATACTTAAAGGGGTACTTCACCGCTGGGAAGATGAATGTGTATTTAAATTGGGTAATTTATGTAGTAGAAATGTGAAATTATTTTAGAAGTTGGTGCCTTCTAGACTGAGAAAAGCCAGAAAATGTATTTTTGGCTAATGTGGATGAAAGACAACAACTCCCAGAATGCACTTGCTTCGCTGCCCTACGAGGCCACTCCCAAGCCACGGCTACCGGTTATCACTTGCCCACCGCGGCACCGCCCCCACCGTCGTTTTCATTTTTATAGTAATAAAATAATTTAGTTCAGTTAGAGAACAGACACTACAATTAAAAACTGAACGTGTCTGTTCAATAAAGTGTGAGTGAGCCGAACGAGAGTCACAGCACAAACGCAGCAGGAGTCAGATTTCATTCATCAGGAGAGCGAAGAGCTGAGCTAAGCACGGCAGCCATTCACGGTGCGTGTCCAGTCTGACGCGTTTTCAGATCATGCCTATGGAAGCTTAACTTTCATAGGAATTCATTGAAAAGTTGAAACACTCGCTTTGCTCCGCACCGCTCCGTTATGAATGCCCGAGCGGCCGTGCGCAATTACATTCTGTGAGTGAGATCCCACCCCCTATGGGCGGGTTGAAAACATGCAGAACTAGCTCCTACTACTGGCTGTAGTCTCTAGCCTCTGGCCAAAAAAGCCTCCGATGACGCAAAATGACGATATTTGCGTCATCTGAGGCTTTTTTCCAGACTTAAAATACATAAATCTCTCATCTCAGGGGGATATGAGGGGGGGAAGCACGATCATTCGAATATACTACCGGGTTTCTACTGATACAAAGCTTAATGCTAATCGCTGAAGTAACCCTTTAAATCTGATTGAGCAATCACAGCATTCAGCTTTTTATTTTTGCAATTAATCAAATTGTTATCAGAGCAAAATATTTATTCCCTTAATTATGCTGCATAACCCAGAACTAAAATACCCTTTTATTATTATTAACACAAAAAAAGCTGCAATCAAGGCAGGTGATGCACTCCATACTTTCTTCTCACATATTACAATAATGTAAACTAAAATAATAATAATCAACACTCAAATAACACATTGTATGCAAACATGTAAACTTCACATAAGGCTAATTATAAAATTATGTTTTTACTCCAATTTGTTGTTGAAATATAATCATTTATAGCCTACAGTGGCTGTCATTTTCATGACAGATTTATTTAAACATAAATTAAATAATCAAGACAACTCTAACAGGTTAAGTAGAATATAATGAATATACAGCTCTGGAAAAAATTAAGAGGCCACTTAACATTGAGAAATCAATGTTAAGTGGTATCTTCATTTTTTCCAGAGCTGTATATATAGGCTAATATAGTGCATATATTTATCATTTCTCTAGTGTACTAACCAGCTGTGGACACTGAATGACTTGCCTGAGGTAAATGTAATGCTACGTGACAGGTATTGTTTACAAGCTGTTTTATTGACGTCTTTCCACCGTTGAAACACTGATTGAGCGATTACATGACATATGATAAGTTGTAAAGTATCCTCAACATACCTTCAGATGTTGATTCACGTTTATTCTTTGACTAGGAAGAGATGATCGCGTTCACTCGCGCACCGCGCTGGCGCTTGAACTGACGCGCCTATACAGTGGTCTGTCACGTTTCATTAAAGAGCATCAAAACGCAATTTATCGTTTGAATTTCGTGATAAAATGGACAGAATACTTAATATGTTTGTGTGGGAACTCGGATTGAAGTATGTTCCGTGTGTAAAACAAGCCTACTGTTAAAAATTGCATTCGGTACAGTTCGATACACACGTGCACCGTAACGAATACGTGTACCGTTACACTCCTACTTTAGATACATAGTTTATAGACTGAACACGTAATACGCATGCGCATGTCGTTGCCGTTTTCACAAATAGACATTTTTTTGTAGTTTACACAGAGATGATAACGGTTTTCAAAAACTTGCATGAAACCCGTTTTCAAAAGTTTGCCTTTTCAGGCCCCCAAAATGCTGTTGTCGTGTAAATAAATGGCCAAAACGTATAAAACGTTTTCCAGATTTAGTTGAAAACTGTGTCGTGCTGAGACTCGGTGAGGGGGGAGGGACCCGAAGATTCATATTCGAGGGGACAAGAAGACCCTCGTCCCCATTCGAAAGCCACCGGCCACAAGCTCCAGCCAGGACCCCCCCCTCACAAAGCTGTCTCACTTCTCTATTTATATTAAGGAGCTTTACAAACAACCTTATCAGAGCTAAATAGGCCTATTTGATGACCTGTCATGTTATACATTTCATGTAGACTTGATTTGGGTGTGTACAGTGGTCATTTACATATGGCCAACCACAAATTTCCCAAAAACAGTGAAAATGCTGAGTGGCTAGTAACTTTGGAAAACCACTAGCCACAGTGGCTGGTGAGCAAAAAAGTTAATGTCAAGCCCTGTATAGGCATATAATTGACTTTTATTTTGAAATGTCAACAATATTTCAAGTGCGTGACAGTTGGTCATTATTGCAAAATAGACTATTTTTTTGGATGATACAAGACCCCTCTGCTTCACATTTGGGTTATGATTATTACTGCATAAGAAGCAGTTGTCTCATTTTTTTCTATTTTTATTTCTCCATAGGAATTTTAGAAGAAGCACCTGAGGAACTTTTAATGCTTGTCTTAAACATAACATTAAACAAAACTTCTTTAAGTCCCCTGAGCTATGAACGAGTTACCCCAGAGAAATAAAAAGTTCCTCTGGGAAGCGGCATGACACGACAGAACTAGAACACTCTCGTTATAATTATCGAAGTCATCTACGCTGTGACTGTGTGCCGTCTGCTGTGTGTAGGGGTCTGTGTATCATCAGTTTGTCCTATTCCTCTATTTATAACCCGCCGTATGCTGAGAGCAGTGAGTCACGGGGGCCTCCGTGGAGATAATTTCAAGCGTTAATTAAATATTCAGTCAATGCTGGAGCAACTAATCGAACCGTGACTCATCGGTTCATTCAACAGACACTGTGACATCCAGCTCATTCAACAAAGCACAGACACCTGATCCCACAATTACATCAATGACTGGCACATGTCTCCTAATGACACCTCTCTGTGTCCGGCGAGAAACTCAACGGAGGGAAGCCTTTAGATTGGACATGAATGAAAAAAATAAGAACGGGATAATTAAAAATAGAAGAAAAACAGCACTACAGTAAACACGAGAGGTTTGAAGGTGTTCTGCTTGCATATGCCACAGGAAGTGCACCATGTGCTTTTTCATGTCCTCTGGGAAAGCTGGAGTTACAGTAATCATTTTAATTTTTGCAAGAGCTTGCACATACCTCCTCATTAGCTGTAATGGGGCCGTAATTGACTCACACCTGTTAATCATTCTGACTTTTCCCGTTGTTGGGGTTATAGGAGGCGCTGTGTCTGGATAAGGTACACATTGGTGTTCAATTAAGCATCAGAGGATCCTTATTTTTGTTGTGAGAACTGTTTGATATATTAAATAAACTATTATCTTTCTTAAAATTAACTGAGCATGAAAAGTAGCTCATTTTAAACACAGAAAATGTCTGCTTCCCCTCTTTAAAATTGTGATTTTGACCTAATGCTCCTCAAGTGTTCTTGAGCTTCTTGAATATATCAATCAACTGAAATCAAACAAAATTTTTGAAAAAAGTGTCATAATTTTGACAATCTGTAGAACTGATATTCAATTCAACTGTAGTAAAAAACTACATTTAAAAATATATTAAAAACTATTTTCTTTTTTAAGTTTTGTCAGATTTTTTAAAAATTATTATATTTTATTTTTTTATTGTTTTTTCGCTCTCATATATATATATATATATATATCAAGGCCGTAACCATGTCTTGAACATTGGGGGGGGGGCAATTTTTTTTATTTTTATAAAGCATAAAGAAACAGAACAGTGAACGAACTTCTAGGTTTAATTCTAGTTGGGAAATAATCATTTTGGGACTATTTGCAAATAGTATTTGCATTAATTTGCGTCAAATATATTGTTAGTCCCGAGATTATTCACGTTAGTGAGTAAATACATAAATCCGCTGTTAACATCCAAATTCCTTAGTGGTCTGGTGGTAGAAATTTTGTAAAAAAAAAAAATCTATCTATCATCTAATTTTTATTTTATTATCTTAATATTTTATTTATTTAATTTTATCTTAATATTTTATTTATTTTATTTTATTTTCATATTTTATTTTATTTTATCTTAATATTTTATTTAATGTAATTTAATTATTTAAATTTTATTATTAAATTTTAATCCGTCCATCCATCCATCCATTTTATTTTATTTTATTTTATTTTATTTTATTTTATTTTATTTTATTTTATTTTATTTTATTTTATTTTATTTTATTTTATTTTATTTTATTTTATTTTATTTTATTTTATTTTTTTTATTTTTAGCATTTTCATGCCTCAAATTTTTTACAAGGATTGCAAAACTCATATGAAGTGCAGAAAAAGTACAACTGCTCATATAATATTTAGTTTAACACCCCGAGGTTGAAACCATAAAAAGTGATTATTTTTTTTTTTAAGATTTTATACTTTATTCATTCTCCATTTTTCTTCCTCTTTCCTTCCTCTATATGTCTATTTTCTTGTTCACAATCTTCCCTCACACACGCTCCAGCTTTGAAGTAACAGGTTCACAGAGGTCAGCTGCAATAAGTGACAGAACACAGAGAGCCCTATCTGAACAGAAAATTAGAAACTTGTAAGGGTATCCAGCTTGTCAGCTCAAATTATTTTCATCGCTGACACATGCACATACTCGTAAACACCTGCAGAGACTCTGACCCCAGTATATAGATCTCATAGATAACTAATGATAGACTAATGATTTTTCACTTACTGTATGCCCCTCTCTTTCTCTTCTTTTTCAGTTTAACACAAAAGTGAATAACACAGCATGTTTCGACCACCTGGTTCAAGCTAACGTTCGCAATAAGAAGATCTTAAAAGATGCAGTGCAGAACATTACAGCCAAGGGCATCACCAACTACACCAAAGGATTTGAATTTGCCTTCAATCAACTCTCAAATGTATGAGATGTTTTTTTTTATTGATTATTTTTTCTTATTTAAGAAATCTATGAATTGCAAAAACTGAAACCATCACTATAATCATATTTAGGGGACTTCAGTCTCTCTCCAAATGTTTAACTCAGTGGTCAGCAGCCTTAAAATCTGCACTTTGTGTGATCTCTCTTCACATTGGCTGAAAAGAGGGTCTATAATAAGATATCACTCTGCACCCTCTCTTTACCTGGTGTTAAAATAATATACAGTTTGATACATCAAATATTATCCTTCCTGATTAAACCTTATGTTAAGTTTTAGTAGTAGTATTGTTATATTCTGCTGACCTCTGCTGTTTATTCTATGTAACTGCATATGATTGTGCTCATTTCAGCCAAATATCACCAGAGCAAACTGCAACAAGATTATAATGCTGTTTACTGATGGAGGCGAGGAGAGGGCAGAGGATATCTTCAGCAGATACAACATTGACAAAAAGGTGTGTGAAGATGGATTTTATACAGTTTGTAATGAAAAAAAATCGAGTTAATACGTGGTTAACAACATTTTGGTGACTGTCAAAAATATCTAGGGTTACAAAAAAAAAATCTATCTATCTATCTATCTATCTATCTATCTATCTATCTATCTATCTATCTATCTATCTATCATCTATCTATCTATCTATCTATCTATCTATCTATCTATCTATCTATCTTGTACTTTAGGAAAATTAAGCCCACATTTATGGAGGACAAAACCTACAGTATTATTAAACAAACAAACAAACAAATAAATAGATAATAGGAAAATGAAGGAATTAAATAATTTTTAATAAAATTGAACCCTGAATTTATTTTTGTATTACTTTTTCCTCCTTATTTTTTTTCTTTTTTTCATATTTTCTGTATTTATTTTTTATACTTATTTGTTTTCTTTTTAACTTTTATTTATTTATTCTTTCATGTAATTTATATTTAATTTTTTATTTATTGTTATATTTATTAATGCATTTGTTTACTTTTATATTTATTTATTCCCACATGTATTTATTTCCAGATTTATTTATTTATGCATTTATTTATTTTTACTTTTCCATGTGCAACATGTAAATGAGGAAGGCGGTCCTTGCGTAGCTCCAGTGCTTCATTGGTTGATCACAAAAAATAAAGAATAAATAAATAAAATGTAAAAAGAGTAAAAATGAATACAGAAAACAATAAATGAAGGAAAAAAGTAAAAAAAAAAAAAAAAAAAATTAAGTCATTTATTCCTTTATTTATTTTCCCATTATTACATTTATGGATTGATTGATTGATTTTTAACTGCAGGTTTGGTTCTCCATACACATTCCCACACTCACATTCTCGTAATGTTTATACATGTTTATAATGTTTCCATTTCTGTCAATAATTGTTCTCATTATTGTATTACAGACTTTTTCTCTGTACAAACCAAATTGTAATATTAGCTCTAATGCACTGATTTGATCTAAATCATAACTGCCATGATGTGCAAATTATTTTTATGTATGCTTATTATATATGGATTCATTAAATATCCTTAAACAGGGCTTTATTTATTTATTTATGTTAAATAAGACCCATACATGATCTTTTTGGCATAACACAATAACAGTGAATTTGTATACTGTGCTGTTTGATTGCAGGTGCGTGTGTTCACGTTCTCTGTGGGTCAACACAACTATGACACAGGGCCAATAAAGTGGATGGCCTGTGCTAATAAAGGTAAGTGTTGCTTTGCTCATTCTGTGTTTGCCCCCTAGTGGCTGAAGTACAAACATAATTCTCACATCTCACAGCCTCACAGCCTTTTAAAAAAAAAAATTCCAATAAATGACACGGTACGATATGTTTTCTAGGATATTTCTATGAAATCCCTTCCATTGGAGCCATCCGCATAAACACACAGGTCTGTATGATGCCAAAGCGTTTCTAATGCGATTTGTTTATTTCGATTGTTGCTCTTGTTTAGGAGTATGTGATGGGGTCCAAGGATGACCTACATTTGATTGCTTTGTGTTGTTCACTGTTGCTTAGGAATATCTAGATGTTTTGGGCAGGCCGATGGTCCTTGCAGATGCTAAACAAGTGCAGTGGACCAACGTTTACCTGGACGCTCTGGTACAACCTTTTTCAACAAACGTATAGAAACCATTAAAAAAGTGCCATATGCTTTATTGTTTTCTGTGTTCTCTTCATAACCTCAGGAGTTGGGCCTAGTCATCACAGGCACACTACCTGTGTTCAACAAGACCAAATCCAGGGAGGACGGATCTCAAAACCAGGTCAGTCTATTGTTTATCTAGATTTTCCAGCTGGTTTTCCTAGTAAAATAGTTTGGAAACACTCACAAATTCTTTATTATTACTGCCTTTCATAATTTAGGGTAATAAGGACATTCAAATTATTAAAACTATTTGAGGTTCTACAGAGTAAATTGGTGACCAAACATAATATAATTGTATAAAATCTGTAATATATCATATATAGAAATTATATATAGGCCTATGTATTAAATACAGTACACTACCATTCAAGAGTTTAAGGTCGGTGAGATTTAAAAAAATAAATAAATAAATAAAAAGTCTCTTATGCTTACCAAGGCTGAACTTATTTGATCAAAATACAGTAAACCAACAATATTGTGAAATCTTATTGCAGTTTCAAATAATGTTGTTCTATTTTAACATATTTTAAAATGCAATTTATTCCCGTGATGGCAAAGCTAAATTTTCAGTATCGTCTTCAGTGTCACATGATCCTTCAGAAATCATTCTAATATGCTGATTTAGGAACATTTCTTATTATTACCAGTGCAGAAAATGGTTATGCTGCTTAATATTTTTGTTGAAGCCATGTTAAATTTGTATCAGGATTCTTTGAATAGAACATTTAAAAAAACAACATTTATTTAAAATATTTTTTAACAAGTATTAAGTATTAATTTCTTTAATAAAAGTTTTTTTCTACTAAAATTTTGGGTTCAAAACCCAAACATTTGAATGGTAGTGTATATAGTACTTGGTCAGTTTGTATTTATCAGTGGTTTTCAAATGATTCCATCCGGACTGTGAGACATAATTGCGCCATTTTACAGCTTCTACAAATTATAGTGAGCAGTGTGTCAAAACAACGGAGTGGTACACACCACAAGCGCTCAGTCTCATTTACAGTAATGATCTTTCGGCGCTACATCCTCTAATATTTTTATCAAGAGCCAAACATCAAACTTCATTCAAGCAATTTCCGTTCCCTGCGCATTGCTTCTCTCTCCCGCTAAAGCGCCACTTTAGGAGCTGCAGATGATGTGGTTGTTTTAACAACAGTAGAAACATGGTGAGCAGCAAAATAGATACTTTTGCTAAACTGCTGCAGAAAACGAGAATGCAGCAAATACAATTATTTTCTCAGTCCCAAGGCTTTCTATGTGCCATACACATAGGTGTCTAAATGTAAAAAGATTGACGCTCCGCTTCACAGTAAGTACCACAAACACAAATAATTTCAACTCCAATACATTCAGCATTTCATTTGGTTGTTGTTCCAGTCTTGTAAAAAATATTTAAGGGATTAATTTTTTTTACCAAAAAAAAAAGAAAATTCTGTGCTTATTTACTCACCCTCTAGTCGTTCAAAACACAAATCCACCTTTCTTCTTTGTGTGGAACACAAAATAAGATGTCAATGAATGTTCACACTGATCTTTTTACATTGAACAAATGTGAATGAAGATTTGGCTGATGACAAGCTCCAAAAATGACAAAAAAGCACCACAAAAGTATCATAAAAAGTGATACATTTCAGTCTGTTCCTTACACAAAGTCATTATTCACATAAAATCTACTTCACATTCATGTCCATTACTGTTCTTTTTTTTTGTTGAAAGAAATTAATACTTTTATTCAGGAAGAACACATTAAATTGGTCAAAGGTGTCAGTAAAGACATTTATAATGATGTATAATTTTTAATAAATGCTGTTCTTTTGAAATATCTATTCATCAAAGAATCATGAAAAAATGTGTAACTGCTTCCAGTATTGTTAATAACAAGAAATGTTACTTGATTTTTGAAAAAAGAAAATAAAAAAAGCCTGATAAAACATCTGATCTTACCTTTTTATAGTTATATCCAGTTGGGAGAAATATTTACTTTTTTTGGTAAATATTTGTAGAAAAAAATAATAATAAAAAAAATCACTGCTTTGGCTCTCGGAGCCCAAGATTGTCATCTTTGATGACTATTTTGAGTGTTTAGGATTTTTTCTTTTACAAAGTACTACGGATACCCTGATGGAAATGTGTAACTATTCCAAAAAAGTATTGTCCGGACCTCTGCTGGCAAGGAAATATAGAGAACAGACCTCTTGGAACTATAATTGAATACCCCATATATGAATGTATCTCAAAATGTATTTGTAAAATTAATTATATACACCGATCAGGCATAACATTATGAAGTGAATAACACTGATTATCTCTTCATCACGACACCTGTTAGTGGGTGGGATATATTAGGCAGCAAGTGAACATTTTGTCCTCAAAGTAGATGTGTTAGAAGCAGGAAAAATAGGCAAGCGTAAGGAGTTTGACAAGGGCCAAATTGTGATGGCTAGACGACTGGGTCAGAGCATCTCCAAAACTGCAACTCTTGTGGGGTGTTCCTGGTCTGCAGTGGTCAGTATCTATTAAAAGTGGTCCAAGGAAGGAACAGTGGTGAACCAGCAACAGGGTCATGGGCGGCCAAGGCTCATTGATGCACGTGGGGAGCGAAGGCTGGCCCGTGTGGTCTGATCAAACAGACAAGCTACTGTAGCTCAAATTGATCAAGAAGTTAATGCTGGTTCTGATAGAAAGGTGTCAGAATACACAGTGCATCGCAGTTTGTTGCGTATGGGGCTGCATAACCACAAACCAGTCAGGATGCCCATGCTGACTCCTGTCCACCGCCGAAAACGCCAACAGTGGGCACGTGAGAATCAGAACTGGACCACGGCGTAATGGAAGAAGGTGACCTGGTCTGATGAATCACGTTTTCTTTTACATCACATGGATGGCTGGATGTGTGTGCGTCGCTTACCTGGGGAACACATGGCACCAGGGATGCACTATGGGAAGAAGGCAAGCCGGCGGAGGCAGTGTGATGCTTTGGGCAATGTTCTGATGGGAAACCTTGGGTCCTGCCATCCATGTGGATGTTACTTTGACACATACCACCTACCTAAGCGTTGTTGCAGACCATGTACACCCTTTCATGGAAACGGTATTCCCTGGTGGCTGTGCCTCTTTCAGCAGGATAATGCGCCCTGCCACAAAGCAAAAATGGTTCAGGAACGGTTTGAGGAGCACAACAACGAGTTTGAGGTGTTGACTTGGCCTCCAAATTCCCCAGATCTCAATCCAATCGAGCATCTGTGGGATGTGCTGAACAAACAAATCCTATCCATGGAGGCCCCACCTCACAACTAACAGGACTTAAAGGATCTGCTGCTAACATCTTGGTGCCAGATACCACAGCACACCTTCAGGGGTCTAGTGGAGTCCATGCCTCGACGGGTCTGGGCTGTTTTGGCAGCAAAAGGGGGACCAACACAATATTAGGTCATAATGTTATGCCTGATCGGTTTATATTTAAAAGGTTCACATGCTGTCTTGGCCCATATAGAAAATTAAAAGATTATTTTTGATATGTTGTATTTTCATATTGTTACATTGGTAACACTTTACAATAAGGTTTCTTAGTTAACAGTTAACTACTATAGTTAACATGAACTAATAATGAACTGCATTTCTACAGCATTTATTAATCTTTGTTAATGTTAATTTCAACATTATTAAAATCAAAAGTTGCATTTGTTAACATTAGTTAATGCACTGTGAAATAACATGAACAAACAATGAATAGCTGTATTTTTATTACCTAACATTAACAAAGATTAACAAATACAGTAACAAATGTATTTTTTATGGTTAGTTCATGTTAGTTAATACATTGACTACTGTTAACAAATGAAACCTTATTGTAAAGTGTTACCGTTAGATTAATAAATAAATTGTGTATAAATATATTTTTATATGAACACAGGTCTCTAACTGAGCAAACATGTACAACAAAAGTCAGAAGCGGGAATATAACATTCGAATGAACACAGAACAGAACACCAGATGTGTCATTAACAGAACCAATACTCTATTAATAGCCAAATGCTTGGAACAAACATCTATTTTTGTCACGTTTAATGGGGATAAAGCTACTACTGACGCAAATGTGTAAACCTCATTATCTCTTGAATGTATTAACCATGCGGACAGTGACCTTCTTAGGAACACTACGATAGTAACAGATATGGAAAATAAATATCATACAGTATCTTATCCTAAACTTTCCCAGTTGGAGGTCAAAGGATCCGTACGTGGTTTGTCTACTAAACCGCTTGACCCTCCGAAAGTTTCCGTTACTTTCCGCTTGCTGACTGCGTCACTGGGTTCTTTGAAGTTTATCCATTTCCAGTATGGATGACGATAAGCCATTTAGACGTGACACTTCACAACTTTGCAACATGTGATAGTGGTTGTTTTTGCCAATATGCAAAAGTTTTCACATTGTTGTGTTTTAAGCTTTCCAGGTGTAATTTTGCCTCATATTTGGGTTACACTTTATTTCGATAGTCTACTTTAGACATTCTACTAACTATAAGGAACTTTGTAACAACATGTCAACTAATTCTCATTAATTTGCAGCTACATGTCAGCTAACTCTCATTAGAGTATTAGTAGACTGATAGGTTAGGGTTAGTAGAATAAGTTGACATGTACTTGCAAAGTTACTTATAGTCAGTATAATTTAGTTGGAGGACCATCAAAATAAAGTGTTAGCAGATATTAAATTGTCTACTAATACTCTAATGGGAGTTAGTTGACATGTAGTTGTAAAGTTAGGCCTACTTGTAGTTAGTAGGATGTCTAAAGTGGACTATCGAAATAAAGTGTAAATAATTTGTTTGTAAATGTCACTCCATTGCATGTCAGAGTGGAAACTTAGTGTTTTTGATCTCTCTTTTAGCATCAGAACCAGTTGATTTTAGGAGTGATGGGGGTGGATGTGTCTCTCGACGATATCAAAAGATTGACGCCCCGCTTCACAGTGAGTACAAACACAAACAATTTCAACTCCAATACATTCAGCATTTAATCTGGTTGTTGTTCCAGTCTTGTAAAAAACACAAAAGAAATTAAAGTCAAAGGGGCCTATTTAAGGGATTAATTTTTTTTTACTTAAAAAATTAAAATTCTGTGCTTATTTACTCACCCTCTAGTCGTTCCAAACCTAAATCCGCCTTTCTTCTGTGGAACACAAAATAAGATGTCAATGAATGTTCACACTGATCTTTTTACATTGAACAAATGTGAATGAGGATTTGGCTGATGACAAGCTCCAAAAATGACAAAAAAGCACCACAAAAGTATCTTAAAAAGTGATACATTTCAGTCTGTTCCTTACACAAAGTCATTATTCACATAAAATCTACTTCACATTCATGTCCATTACTGTTCTTTTTTTGTATTTTATTTTATTCAGGAAAGACATTAAATTGGTCAAAGGTGTCAGTAAATACATTTATAATGATATATAATTTTAAATAAATGCTGTTCTTTTGAACTTTCTATTCATCAAAGAATTGTGAAAAAATGGTGTAACTGTTTCCAGTTGTCACAGTTTAGTTTCAGTTTGATTGGACTTCAGTTTGTTTGTATCTGTCACATGTTCCTTTGTTCTGTTTCCCACCACTCGTCGGTCTCCCCGGTTACCATCGTTATTAGTTCATCTGTGTCAGCTGTGTGTCATCATTATCCTCATTGTGTTCACTATTTAAGTTCCTCCGGTTCCTTCAGTCTCTGTCTGATCTCTGTTATGCCATGCTGTATTTACCCTGCCTTTATTCTGATGCACATTAAAACGTGGAGTATTTTGGATTGAATTAGTCTGTTTTCCTCTTCTTGCCTGAGCACAACGTGACAGAAGATCGGACCAAGAAAAGATAAGCAGTGTTTTTTTTTTTTTTTTTTTTTGAAATTTTTGTTATTCATGTGTTTTTGGTTTCTTTCTGCACTATGGACCACTTTGCAGCAGTCAAACTGTTGTGCCTTGAGCAGAAGGACCGCTCCCTCGAGGAACATTTGCAGGAGTTTCTCAGCCTCGTACCAGCTACATCTTTCCCGGACAACTGCCTCTCAGCTTCCTGCACGCCAGCCTCAACACCGCCACCAAAGAGCAGCTGTCCGAGGAAGGCCCTCGAAGGAGCTTCGCCAGATACGTAGAGTGGGTGCTGGTGTCCTGTGATTTCGCTGCTCACAGTGGACATCGACGACACCAGCCCCACTAGCTACCCAGTGCCCAGCCATCAACGCCCTGACTGCGACGATCGGCAGCATGAGCCCACTGCAGGCCGTGAGAGGGACTCCACTGTGACATTTGAGCGTCGACAAGAGTGACCGAGCAGAACATCACTACGGAGCCTGAACAACGCGGGACTGACCAGGTGTTGCGAGCCGGCTGCACCATCTGTCGCTGAGGGAGTACTAGTGGAATATAAGGGTATGGAAGGAAGCCCCACCCGCCCGCCACTGAGAGTGTTTTTGGCTAGCACTGGAGAGATCTGTCTTAATTTGGGAGAGGTTAACATTCTGCCTGTTCTTCTACCATCTGAATCTGTCTGTTACACATTTAATCCTCTGGTCCCGCCCAACCTCCCTCTCCTACCACCTCCCCAAAATGTTTTTAATACTTTTCTATTTTTTTTTTTTTTTTGTGGGACTTTGTAACGCTCTCCAAGCCCCTCTCCAGTCCCCAGCCACGCCTGTCACCCAACCAACCATCTCTGCCTCCCATCAGCCCTTCAGATTCTCTTCCGCCTCCCCTCAGTGGCGTGGATCCACCACGGGACTGCTGGGAGCCACCACCTCCTGGGCGTGAGGAGCTCATGGCTCTGCCTCCGGCCTCAGAGCGCTCCACTCCCCCCTCAACCCGTCACCTATACCTATTCTCCTTCCACCCTCGTCAGCAGTGACCATTGGGCATTCAGTCTCGCCGGGCTCCCTCAGCACGTCGGCTCCGCCTGGTTTTGACATCGCCACGCCTCTGCTGTGGACTTGCGGGCCATCCGCTGCTCTCCGGCCCTCCACCCCTTCTGCTACGGCTAGCTCTGCCCTCGGTCGCTCCACCTCTGCCCTCTGGATCCCTGCCTTCACCTTGGGGGGGTCGTCGATGTGGCTCCGTTGCAGTTGTCCAGGCCAACAGGGTCCCTTCACGTCATCGGCTCTCTGGCTGCGCGGTGGGCTCTTCCCTCCATGTCATCGCCTCCGGTCGTCCCCATGGTGGCGTCAGTGACAACATCGCCATGGCTCCTCCCTCCTGCAACGCCACCATGGGGCGCAGTCTCGGCTGTGACCTGGATCTGTCACCATCTTCCTCTGCTCAAGGCTCCTCCATGGCTTTCACCACCCTCGACTTGTGTGTTCCGCCTCCTCCTGGTCGGCCTTCCACCTCCAGGACTGCCTCCTGTATCATCTGCCTGTTTCGCCATCTCTTCGTACTCCTCACCTCCTCTACGGCGCGAGAAAGCGCCTTCCGGGAGAGGGTGTTCTGTCACAGTCACGTTTAGTTTCAGTTTGATTGGACTTTCAGTTTGTTCGTATCTGTCACATGTTCTTTTGTTCCGTTTCCCGCCACTTGTCTGTCTCCCCGGTTACCATCGTTATTAGTTCATCTGTGTCAGCTGTGTGTCATTTATCCTCCTTGTGTTCACTATTTAAGTTCCTTCAGTCTCTGTCTGATCTCCGTTATGCTATGTTGTTTACCCTGCCTTTATTCTGATGTACATTAAAACTTGGAGTATTTTGGCTCTTCCTCTTCTTGCCTGAGCACAACGTGACACCAATATTGTTAATAACAAGAAATGTTACTTGAGCACTAAATCAGCATATTAGAATGATTTCTGAAGGATCATGTGACATTGAAGACTGGAGTAATAATGCTGAAAATTCAGCTTTGCCATCACAGGAATAAAAAATATATTCAAATATTATTGTACATTTTTACAATATTACTGTTTTTAGTCTTTTGATCAACTATACATGATAGACTTCTTTGGAAAGCATTTAAAAATCGTACCAACAGTAAACTTTTGAATGGTAGTGTAGAATAAAATATGGAGTGTCAGACATGTCACACCAGTTTGATGTCAAAGATGAGATGGGTGGGAATTGTATGTCTTCAAAAGACTTGGGATATAGTGCCTAAATCACACGGACTAATTTTATGGTGCTTTAATAGCACTTTTTTTCCTCAGGTTTGGTGCTTGACAGCCATATTCGCTTTCATTACATGGGGGGAAAAAAGAAAATCTGGTTTTGGGAGGGCGACAAACAGAGACGAGTTTTAATTTAGGGTGAACTATTCCTTGAACGCTACATAATTCAATTTATAAGGGAACAAAGCGAAGCTCATGTGTTAGATGTTTTCTTTGCAGACTCTTTGAGTCGCTGTAATAAGAATAACACGGCACACATAAGATAAATGCGCTATTGTTCTGCGGTTTGCCGTCTTGCAGTTTCGCCTCCTTACAGTAAGATCGCTCTTAAGAGGACGTAAGCCCTTGTACATTACATCTGTTTGTACTTACATTTGATTTGTAAATGGTTGTGATTTTCTGTTAAGCTCAGAGGAATGTTTCCAGATGAACCGACACATTTGATTAACGCTAAGTGCTCAGAGGTGATTGACAGCTCGGGTCGGCGTTCTCGGGGGATATTAGACAGTACCCTGCTAGTGAGGGATTAACCACCGCATCTCTGAGGAACCCGGTCCATTTGGTCTAAGCAGGGATTTGGGTTTGATGGTGGTCTTCTTTTTCGATGTGTCCTCACTGTTCTCCTTTTTCCATTTTGTTTATTTCAGATTGGTCCTAATGGGTATTACTTCGCAATTGACCCTAACGGCTATGTGCTGCTCCACCCAAACCTGCAACCAAAGGTACCGAAGCATTTTCTCCACCCAAATACCTCAAATATAACATCACAGCACATTTATTACAGTGGAAGAGGTTTTAAGGCTGTTTGTGGTGGAGAACCATGACATGCTTGTCTCATGTTAAAACGTTTCTTTCTTGTTTGACATTGGTGTTATTTAACGTCTGTAGTTCTTGTATCTCTTTCTCTCTCTTGTAATCTTTGTGTCCCCTCCCTTTTTTGTCTGTGTATATGTGCTGCATATTTATGTTCATTCTCACCTTTTAAACCATGTGTTCATGTGCACATTTATATTAAGAATGTAACCAAATTTAGATTTTTTCACCTGAATATTACTATTCTGAATATTGTCCTTCCCAATATAGATGCTATATTAGATATGACATGGATGTTAAATGAAATATAGTGTCTACTGGCGACCTAAAGTCTATTTTTTTGAGAAATAACACCATATACACTACTAGTTTGGGGGTCAGTATTTTTTTTTTTTAAGAAATTGATACTTTTATTCAGCAACAATGAATTAAATTGTTTAAAAGTGACCGTAAATACTTTTACATTGTCACAAAAAAAACTAATTAATCACATTTTTTTCTGTAATTAATCGCGTTTTTAATATTTTAATATTTTTAATAATTTCAAAACTTAAAGACGTTATGTTTTAAATATTTGTTTAATGGCTTCTTTTTATGAATGAAGGCCAGTATCACTGATACTAATACAGCTGATCTCTCAATGAAATTAATTAATTATAGATATTCAACATTACAGTATAACTGAAAGCTATCAATTTCAACATTTATTAGGATTTTAAAAAAACAACTTTTAATTTAAGTGAACTTAAAACTATCTTCACATAAACCCATTATAATAAATGTCATATTTACCTGTGGCCTTATAAATATACAGAAATTGAATAAAGTTATCAAACACTTTATAATCTTCACTGCATAAATTATAAATGAAATATAGATTAATCCTTATTAAAGCTACAATTTTCTCTGTTACCTTTTTTTACATCATTAATGACAGACATCACAGCAACTGGTTTATTAGGCTGCTGTCACTTTAAGACCTGGCACTGTTGCACATGACGCAGCAGCATTTTCTCACAACTCATTTTCTCACAACTCTTTAAGTTCATTTAAGACGTTATTTAACTAATTTAAGACAGCTCTTATGAGGATACTCGACAAAACGGTCATTTTGGCGCATTTCTGTGTGTTGTTTGTTCAAACGCGAAAGAGAACTCGATACTGGCGCACATCTTTCTTTGCACACGAGTCGTGTGTGTCACACAGAAACCACATTCACACGTCTTGTGGCGCTTGAATGGTTTAAAAGCATTTTTGTAAATAAGAGCGTGATCATAATGTATCGCTAGCCAAATGACGGAAAAAACGGATGCTGCGTTAATTGCGTTAAATATTTTTAACGCGTTAAACTGGAAAAAAATGATTGCATGCGTTAGTTAATGCATTAATATTGACAGTTCTTATATCGTGATTCATTGTGATGCATTGAATTATGCATTGCATTGAAATGTGACACATTGCAATACCCAGCCCTAATATTATCCCTTCTGTTTTTCTTCCATTCATACATTTTTATAGTTAAAACCACATTACATTAGTCCCATGAAACAAACAGGAAGATCAAGCATCTGCGAGTGATTCAGCTCATATCATTATTGACAAGTGTATCTGACTTCATATGTAAAGCTGTAGATTTAGAATGTATGAACATGCATTTGCGGTGTGTAAACAGGCGCTCATATAGCTTTTCCTTTGGATCGGAGCATGCAGCCCCTCTTCTGGGTGAGCTTTGCACATAACCTTTGCAAATCGCCCAAAGTAATGCGCGTGCTTCTGGCAGCGAACCTGCATATATGTTTCTCAATGCAACTCAACTACAATTTTTACATATTAGTCTATTTGCAGGTCCCTTTGATTCTGGTATCCCACCACACACATGGGCCAGTCTGTATTTCAACTTTTAAATAAAGAATGTGAAGGAGAAAAGAGATCATGTGTGTGCGTTCAGGGTCATAGTTTATCCTCAGTCTGGATGGTAAAAGCACCGTCCATCACCTAGTCTCAGACAACCCAGCCCACCATGACAATCTTGCAAGTTAAGGAGGTAAAATGCATTAAATATATTATGTCTGGTCGGGCGTAGATTGCAAATCGTTTAGACGTTCTCTGATTTAAGCTCAATATGCAATCACAAAGAGTTATACATTGGCTCAACAATAAGGATGACTCGGGGCCAGTGTGAGATCTTACGTTCATCGTAAATATTTGGTTTAGTTTGACGTATTTATGTTATGTAATTATGCTAATTGAAATGTGTAACCAAGGTAACGTTATCTCGCCTGCTAATGTAGAATTTTGTTGAAATTTGTTGCAAATTTGACTTGTGATAGTAATGGAAGCGTCAAACAAGTCAGTAATGTTTTGCACCGTATACCATTGCGTTCTAAAAGAGTGTTTGAATTCATAGTTATATTGAGTTACATATACAGTGGGGAGAACAAGTATTTGATACACTGCCGATTTTGCAGGTTTGCCCACTTACAAAGCATGTAGAGGTCTGTAATTTTTATCATAGCTACTCTTCAACTGTGAGTGACGGAATCTAAAATAAAAATCCAGAAAATCACATTGTATGATTTTTAAGTAATTAATTTGCATTTTATTGCATGACATAAGTATTTGATACATCAGAAAAGCAGAACTTAATATTTGGTACAGAAACCTTTGTTTGCAATTACAGAGATCATACGTTTCCTGTAGTTCTTGACCAGGTTTGCACACACTGCAGCAGGGATTTTGGCCCACTCCTCCATACAGACCTTCTCCAGATCCTTCAGGTTTCGGGGCTGTCGCTGGGCAATACGGACTTTCAGCTCCCTCCAAAGATTTTCTATTGGGTTCAGGTCTGGAGACTGGCTAGGCCACTCCAGGACCTTGAGATGCTTCTTACGGAGCCACTCCTTAGTTGCCCTGGCTGTGTGTTTCGGGTCGTTGTCATGCTGGAAGACCCAGCCACGACCCATCTTCAATGCTCTTACTGAGGGAAGGAGGTTGTTTGCCAAGATCTAGCGATACATGGCCCCATCCATCCTCCCCTCAATACGGTGCAGTCGTCCTGTCCCCTTTGCAGAAAAGCATCCCCAAAGAATGATGTTTCCACCTCCATGCTTCACGGTTGGGATGGTGTTCTTTGGGTTGTACTCATCCTTCTTCTTCCTCCAAACACGGCGAGTGGAGTTTAGACCAAAAAGCTCTATTTTTGTCTCATCAGACCACATGACCTTCTCCCATTCCTCCTCTGGATCATCCAGATGGTCATTGGCAAACTTCAGACGGGCCTGGACATGCGCTGGTTTGAGCAGGGGGACCTTGCGTGCGCTGCAGGATTTTAATCCATGACGGCGTAGTGTGTTACTAATGGTTTTCTTTGAGACTGTGGTCCCAGCTCTCTGACCAGGTCATGACCAGGTCCTGCCGTGTAGTTCTGGGCTGATCCCTCACCTTCCTCATGATCATTGATGCCCCACGAGGTGAGATCTTGTATGGTGCCCCAGACCGAGGGAGATTGACCGTCATCTTGAACTTCTTCCATTTTCTAATAATTGCGCCAACAGTTGTTGCCTTCTCACCAAGCTGCTTGCCTATTGTCCTGTAGCCCATCCCAGCCTTGTGCAGGTCTACAATTTTATCCCTGATGTCCTTACACAGCTCTCTGGTCTTGGTCATTGTGGAGAGGTTGGAGTCTGTTTGATTGAGTGTGTGGACAGGTGTCTTTTATACAGGTAACGAGTTCAAACAGGTGCAGTTAATACAGGTAATGAGTGGAGAACAGGAGGGCTTCTTAAAGAAAAACTAACAGGTCTGTGAGAGCCGGAATTCTTACTGGTTGGTAGGTGATCAAATACTTATGTCATGCAATAAAATGCAAATTAATTATTTAAAAATCATACAATGTGATTTTCTCACAGTTGAAGTGTACCTATGATAAAAATTACAGACCTCTACATGCTTTGTAAGTGGGCAAACCTGTAAAATCGGCAGTGTATCAAATACTTGTTCTCCCCACTGTATATATTTTTTTTATGCATATGTGTATTTTACCCACTTATTACATGGCTATTTGCCACATAAGTAAATAATTAGACACGAAATATTGACTTGAGTTGAAATATTTTATTAGGTAAGGTACGTTACATTCATACCACTTATTACACAGCATTTCACCACATAAATAATTATGGGGATAAGAGATTATGGGCCCTATTTTAACGATCTGAGTGCATGGTCTGAAGCACATGGCGCAGGTGCACTTAGGGCGTGTCCGAATCCACTTTTGCTAGTTTAACGACGTAAAAAACGGTCGGCGCGCCAGGAACATGGTCCAAATGGGTTGTACCTAGTCTCTTAATGAGTCATGGGTGTGTTTTGGGCGTAACATGCAATAAACCAATCAGAGTTTCATCTCCCATTTCCTTTAAAAGCCAGTTGCGCTTGCACCATGGCGGATTCGCTATTTAAATGGTGGAATTTGTGAGTGGAAAGACTGAACGCTTCTCCAGAGAGGAATCCTTTTATTTTTAATATTTAAAAATGTTTGTGTGCTGCTGCGCGTCCCTGTGTGTGTAATAAGCAGAGTGTACTCGCGTTGTGCACCCGCCTATAGGCACATAATACTAACGCGCCCTTTAAATAACACAAAAAATACTGTGCTATTGACTTTAGACCAGGTTTTTGTTGGTCGATGGCGCTGTCGATTTCAGTTGCCTCAAAATAGCAACGCACCAACAATGCGCCTAAACACACCTCGTTTTCAGACCAGCACGCCCATGGGTGAACAGATGGGCGCGAGTGCATTTGCTATTTAAACAACGTGGCGCTGGACGTGAAAATGATAACTGTGTTGGGCTGAAAATAGCAAAAAACACTGGCGTCGCGCCTGACGTCGCATTGCGCCGGGTGTATGATAGGGCCCTTTGATTTGAGATTAAACTGTTTTAAAACCTTATCTGTTTGTTATCTTATAATCCATTACAATGTACAAAACAATTGTTGCAAAATGGCAGCAGCTGCGTTTGTATTAAACGAGAGAGCGAGTCCGTGATACCCGGATTACGTTATTAAATAATTGTACACAAAATATTGATTTGAGTTTTAATATTTTATTAGCTCACCGAACGCAAAACTTCCACGAAGAAAAAACTTTCCTAGTTGTTATCGGGGAATAATATACCGCTGGATGGCGCGATTGACCAATCAGAATCAAGTATTCCGCAGAGCCGTGTAATAATGCTAATTAAAAACCTTAACATTTTTTATTATTTTATTAATTTTAAGTACATTACAATTATTTGTCTCTTTTTAAGAAAATGAAATCATGACTCAAATGATATGCACTACCATTCAAAAGTTTGGGGTCAGTATAATTTTTTAAGTTTTTTTAGTTTTTTAAGAGTAATACTTTTATCAGCAGTGTTGCGTTGAATTCATCAAAAGTGGCATTGTAACAAAAAATGTCTAATATATTTTAGTCTATTTCAAATAAATGCTCTTTATTATATAATATATGCATATTATATAAATTACATTTTAAAATTTTTATTAGAAATTAAAAGTTATTTTAAATACTAATAATATTTTATTTTATTTTTATGCATATAAAAGATTATATGGTATAAATATATATTTGAGAGATTTTATTTGAGATATTTCTTCACTCTTTCAGCTGTCTATGCCTGAGGATGCCTGTTTTGTGAGTTGGGGCAAGTGCTGAAGCATGTCAGTGTTATTGCTGAAATATTGGGTCAGAGACATACAATGTTTGCTGTTAAATATACATTAAAATAACAAAGCTCCAGGTCTTATATATGAAGAGTATTAACTTCAGTCCACAAGCCAGTCATATCAAACACAGAACACATTTCCATCCTTGGCGTCAGTAAGAACGAATGTTATGACATATTTCCATCTTGCTTCAAAGTTCCATCCTGCAGCTTTTGGATTAAAAGAAATAACATAGACTCGGAGGTTCCTTCCCCTCCCTGTCGCTTCGTATGGGGAAGCCTTTGAAAACACTTTACCGAAACAAACTCGTAACATACTTCGCAAACAATGCTCCTTTTAATGAGCTCATCTATATTGTTAAAGGCAATAAAAAAATGCAAGTGCCATTACAAACATAAACGGCAGTGTTATTGCTCCCAGCGGACTCCATGTGTGGAACGGTTGGTTTTACTTTAGTTTAGCGAGCTGGCTCTGATCACATCTGAAGGCTTGATCTCTCAAGGACAGATGTTGAGATGCGATCTGGTACGGCCGCAGATCAAGCAAGCTGATTGAGAGAGACACATAGGCATGGATTGAATCTCTGAACCGTGGATGCCATACTTAACCCCGAGCAGCGCTGATATGCAAACACAAGCCCCTAAACCATGGGGTGCCAGATCTACTGGAAACAGTTCAAAGTGCTCCACCAGTATCCAGCGGTGCAAAACACATGAATGAATTTGTCGGCTAAAGTTAAGAGAAAGCGACCACTTCGAACGAACTTTGGAGAGTCTTTCAGGGAGACTTTGAACACTGCAGGAAGGGCTAATTTGATTTTGACAGTGCAGAAATTGAACAAACCCTCATAGTATGTCAGCCATATGTTGTCTGCTCGCCAGAGAGCCAAATAATTGTGTTCAAACAGTAGGAAGGCCCACACGATGGGAATCGATTTATAGCGAGTACTTTTATTTATTTCAAACCTTCTCCTCTATGATGGATTACCGTGTTTTACAATAACAGCACTGTTAACAAGTGTGGTCTCTTTCAATGCTTAAGTCAGTTTTTGGCACCCATAAATAACTCTCTTTCTTTTTTAACTCTCGTTTCCATGCACTGAAATCCTCTCGATATATCTCATTAGAACAGGATTCAGAGCCGTCGCCGCAGGCTAAGTAAAAAGCTTGCTCTTATGTTCCCTGAGGTGAGACCATGCAAACTGTGGTAGATCCAGTTTGTTCTGTCATAGAAATAGAGTGAAATAGTGCTAAATAGCTTGTTTAACTCTTTATAGTTGTAGAATGATATCTAGTAATCGTAGAGGTCTTGTAGTGTATATATTAGTCAAAATCATTACTGAGCTCATTTGTAGTTCCAGAACCCACAATCTCCAGGTTAGCCACATTGTACACAACAGATAGGATTGAATGCAATTTTCTTTCAGCTATAATTTGATCGGTTCAAAAGTTCGGGGTATGATTTTTCATGTTTCTGTGCCAAGGCTGCATTTTTTTGATAAAGTAAGTAACAAAACAGGGTAACACTTTACAATAAGTTTGTATTAGTTAACATTAGTTAATGCATGAGTTAACATGAACTAACCATGAACAACACCTCTGTTCAGCATTAGTTAATCTTTGTTCACGTTAGTTAATAAAAATCCAGCTGTTCATGGTTTGTTCATGTTAGTTCATGGTGCATTAACTAATGTTAACAAGATTTTAATAATGCATTAGTAAATGTTTAAATTAACATTAACAAAGATAAATAAATGCTTTATAAGTGCAGTTCATTATTAGTTCATGTTAACTAATGTAGTTAACTAATGTTAACTAATGAACCTTATTGTAAAGTGTTACCCAAAACAGTAAAATTGTGAGATATTGTTACAATTTTAAAATTATTTATTTATTTTTATTTGAATATATTTTCAGCAGCCATTACCCCAGTCTTCAGTGTGACATAATTCTTCATAAATCATTTTAAAATGCTTATTTGATGCTAATTTTGTATTATTATCAATGTTGAAAATAACTGCTATTTCTGTAGAAACTGATGCATTTTCAAAAAAAAAAATTGAAAATTATTTTATAGCAATGTAAATTTGTCTTTACTGTCACTTTTGATGATTGATTAAATGCATCCTTGCTGAATAAAAGTGTTAATTTAAAAAAAATCCTACTGAACCCAAACTTTTAAACAGTAGTATGTAATGTGTGTGTGTGTGTGTGTGTGTGTGTGTGTATATATATATATATATATAGATAGATAGATAGATAGATAGATAGATAGATTTTTAATGTTTTTAGAAGAAGTATTTATCTGAAATAGAAAGCTTTTGCAACATTGTACTACCGTTCAAATGTTTTGGGTCAGCAAGAATTTTTTATTGTATTTTTTTTTTTGGGAAAGAACTTAAAGAATGAATACATTTATTCAGCAAGAATGCATTAAATTGATCAAACGTGACAGTAAAGACATTTATAATGTTACAAAAGATTTCTATTTCAAATAAATGCTGTTCTTTTGAACTTTCTATTCATCAAAGAATCCTGAAAAAAAATGTTTTACGCAACTGTTTTCAACATTGATAATAATCATAAATGTTTCTTGAGCAGCAAATCTTCATATTAGAATGATTTCTGAAGGATCATGTGACACTGAAGACTGGAGTAATGATGCTGAAAATTCAGCTTTGCCGTCACAGGAATAAATTACATTTTAAAATATATTCAAATAGAAAACAGTTATTTTACATTTTAATAATATTTCACAATATTACTGTTTTTTTGTTGTATTTTTAATCAAATAAATGCAGTCTTGGTGAGCATAAGAGACTTATTCTAAAAACATTAAAAATATTACCGATCAAAAACTTTTGAACAGCAGTGTATATATATATATATATATATATAAAATTATTAATTTATGCATTCTATAATTACACGCACACACACATATAGTGGGAACCAGCATTCAAAACACAGCATATGCTTATGATCAGTCATGCTGGTGTTCAGCAGGGATATGACTTCAGTAAGTGTGTGTAATGATTATCAGGAGTGCTAGCATGCCATCTGATGTTTGTTTGTGTCTACAGAGTGAGAGTTCACTGAGATATTTCCTGTCTGGCGGATCAGAAAGATAATGGTTTTTATTTGTTCCAACCATTACCAGATATACTGGAGAGTTCAGCCTACTGTAGCACGTTCAGCAATTGCATCCAATACATATCTCAAGCAGTTGGTATTCATGTCATGTGCTTGTAATCTTAAAGGATTCAGTAATGATTTCTTCATACGGCAGGTCTGTGTTTTCGCTTGACCTCCATTTGTAATGCGAACAACAAAAAGATGATTTACTGTCCAAGTGAAAGCACACGAGTGAAAAATGAGAAGGAGAAAAGGGAAAGGAAAAACATTTGCTGAAACGGTACATTGCCTGTCCCACAGTGGCAGTATGGGGAACTGGACTGCCTGACATGTTTCGTCAAATTCTGCTGCTTTTTTGGCTCCTAATTGGCAAAAACTTACCTTTTTCTTCTTTCAACTTTTCCTTTCCAATATGAATTACTACCTATATAATATATATTTTTTCTTTCTAATATATAGATTTATTTCAATAGATAATTTGTTAGGATATCTAATTTTCAGACATCTGTTTTGTTTCATATGTTTTGTAAAACTGGCATTGCCTGTGTATTTCAGTGTGAAGGGGGGATTTGGGTGTGACACACAGGAACTTGCATAAATCTTTCTTTCCTGTTTATAAAAATACTGCTGCCTGGTCAACATATTCTGCATGAAAGATGTTTTGACAGCTTTTTATAATCATATTTTATGGATTGGATAAATGTAGGATATTAAACCAAGTGCCATTTATTTTAAACAAAAATAGACAAGCGATCTTTTCAACAAAACATTTCGGATGTTTTTCTTATTCTTTTTGTGGTAGTAAAATGTTAGTGGATCATCATGTCCAGTTTTTAAGAAGGGCATAAATATCCATATAGTTTTAGGGGACATTATTTAAGCATTTCAGTTTTAATTGATCTTAGAAATAATTTATCTAAGCAAGAAAAGAGCATGATTAACAAAATAGATTTTTTTTAAATTGGTGCCACTATATGCTCAGTGCTTCAGATCAATAGTTGTGTGCATGAAATTGTTTTTAATAAGGCGTTTTTCTGCCATGGGTTCTGTATCTCTCTCTTAAACACTGTAATTAGTGTGATAATAGGGTTAGTCATGTGACTGAGTGGCGTGCTATTATTATCACATTCAACATAAACACCAACGCCCACATCAGCAGTGACGGTTTTATGACTGGCGTTGGTGCAATTCAAGCGCAGAATATCACATGGTAGAAAAATAGTTTACATAAGTCTACATAAGAAGTGCCACATTTCATATGTCTCTCTCACGCTCTGCTAGATTGAGGCATGAAGCCGACACATGTCAGTCATATCTGGACGATATGTGGGTTCCCCCGGGTAGCGGGGCAGAGGGCGACCCCGACACTTTGAAATCCTTCCTCAGTGTTGTCTGTCTCTCATTATGCTCCTGCTTTCATATTCAGTCCTTTTCCTTTGATTTCCTTTTCCTTTCTTTCTCATTTATATATCCCTCTCTCTCTCTCTCTCTCTCTCTCTCTCTCTCTCTCTCTCTCTCTCTCTCTCTCTCTTTCTCTCTTTCTCTCTCTCTTTCTTTCTTTCTTTCTTTCTTTCTTTCTTTCTTTCTATAATGTGATTGTTTTGTCTCTGTTTTTGATTCTCACATATTTGTTCTTCATCTGTCTCCTCCTCCTCATCTCTGCTCGTGTTCACGCTTTCTCTGCTCTCTGCATTTTACATGTAAGAGTCCGACTGCCTCATTTCACGCTAATGTTTCTTACATCATAGATTAGATGTCGGTGCCACACTGTAAACCCGAATAAGCTGGCAAAACTAAAAAATTTGAGTTACATCAAATTTTTTAAGTTACAAAATTCAATGTTTAAGTAAGCAGAACTGGCTCATACATTTTAATTGCTCTTAACTTAAAAATGTCCTCATTCATACATTTAATTTAAAATTATCATGTAATCTCAATTTAAAAAATTTTAGTAGTGGAAATTTAGCTAGGTATAACTAGCTAATTCAGCAAATGCTAACTGGTGACAATGCTTTGATAACATTAGCATAGCATAGCAATACGGCAGTACTGCAATACAGAACATTTAACATATAGCTTTAACAGTTCTCAAACCAAGCTCATGCTCCACTCGTCACCATGATGGTAGTCTCAGCCTCAGACGTCACGCCCACGGACCGTTGGCTGAACGTCTGATGCATATGGCACACTTATCTGGGTTTTGAAGTCGTCATCTGATTTGTTGAATTCTACAGGATGTCCGCGAGACTTGTGTGTTGCGTTCTTTAACGGTCCGCCTGGAAACAAATGCCGTGACGCCAAACTTCCTCGTGGAAGAAGAACGCTGTCGTGTTTACAACTGTGACAATGAGCGCTTACTAGGATCTAAACGCTGGATTTTCAAAAGTATGTGGAAATCGCAGCTCCATTGTTGCAGTAAACTTGCACAACATTCTTGAATGAATAATTCACAGATGAATGCCGGTCTGTTATTGTTGGGACATCGACTTTACATTTTCACGCCCCTAAACATGACGCGGAACAAAACAAACTGTGATTGGTTGTTACATGTCAGTCAAACGGCCTCTGGGCGGACCTTAGCCAATGAAAGCTGCGATAGAGTCCAGACCTTCTGCCGTCAGTCTGATTGTCTGGCTACGCGAGACTACCATGATGGGAACCCCCCAAAAAACACATAACAGAAACTCTTCTAAATTAGAATAGCAAAGCATTAAACACTACTAAATCTCCCACTTAACATTAATAGTCCACAAAAAACATTATATAACACTTAATTTTAGTCATAAAAAATACTCATAAAAGTTAATATGATTGAACTAATTTGTTTAATTTGAGTTTGCCCTACTCAAACCAATTAATTATTTTGAGCATTAGGGTTTACAGTGTTGTTGATGTGTATAAGAGCAATGTGACATGCAATCCAGATGAACAAAATTAGTTTCCAAGAGCAAACATTGTTTCCTGGACTTTACAGAAACAATATATTACCTCATAAACTGGAGCGAGCCTCAGTTTTGTTAAGCAACTCAGATTTTAATATCTACATGGTTCTTGCTCAAAAACATAAATCATATTTTTAACAACCAAAATGTAATGAAATAGGTATGCTAACAAACATGCTTTTAAATTGTTTGCACTTAATCTGGTTAAGTCTGAAAAAAAGAGTTATTTTTAATGTTTTCATGCAAGTATTTTTTTTTCAGAGGTATAGAAATATTCACTTGGTAGTGTTCAGAAACACAATCTTCTACTCACATTCTCTACATTTCTATATCGTTCAAAAATGTGAATGTTTATGAAAGGGAGACACAAAGGAGATTAAACGTAAATAAAATACAGATTTTTTTTTTTCCATGAGAGTATTGTTTAATTTATTTTCTTCCTTCTCTGTGTAGAAGAACATATTAATCAGATGTATGCCTCAATAGATGAACTTTTTAAACATTGTATATTTCTATAGCTCAACAGAAACTTTCACTGTGATGTATTGTAGACCTGGAGCACATTAACACTCAACCCAAAGCTGAAAGTAAACTACAGAGAGAAAGAAATGTTAACAGCATTCGGTTCTCCTCTTTAGAACCCTAAATTCCAGGAACCTGTTACACTGGATTTTCTGGATGCGGAGCTGGAAAATGACATTAAAGTCCAGGTATGGCACAACACACACATACAAACACACAATGGCATGTTCTCACCATTATTATTTCATTGCTATTGATGAAACAGCTGAGAGGTTTTGATTTAATGTGCAAACTCTTGCATTAGGACGTTTCAGTACTTATAAATGTGCTGCTTTGTAAGTTGCTAATAGAATAGAATAGAATGTTTCTTGAACAACTGTTTAAACCATTTCAGTTACAAAACATGTGCTGAAACCCCCTTTTGCTCATGGGATGCATAGTTAGCATAGATAGTAGGGATTTATGTGAGTAGCTGACATTAAGCCTGACCACACAAGTTAAAGACCATTTTTGCACAAAATGAAATGTATTTCTAGATGAAATTTTACATTAGGATTCAGTGAGAAATATGGTACTGTAATTCCTTTACAAAAAAGTACCAACATTTTTTACTTTATCATAGCTTTTGGACACTATTATGATAGTAAATTGGCAATGGTAGACACCTCTGTGATTCATATACCATGGTATTCTCAAAGTATCTTTAAATGTACCATGTAAATACCAGGGTATATGAATATGTTGTTGCCATATTAACACTGATCTTTTGATCTCTCTCACTCTCTCAGATACGGACTTTGATGATTGACAGAGACCCTGGGGAGAAAACGATCGAAACGCTTGTGAAATCTCAAGATGAGGTGTGTAGATCTTCTATAATTCTGAAAATAAGTACCATATTTTGTCCATATTTGGTTCATTTATACCATTTATTCCAATATCAGAGATACATTGATCGAGGAATAAGGACATACACCTGGGCACCGGTTAACGGGACAGACTACAGGTTTGAGTTATGGCATTACCTATGCAAAGTGTTTCATAACTCCCATAAGTATTTGTATGTATAAAACACGTTGTCTTTTTCTTCTCTGTGTGTGGGTGTTCTGCAGCCTGGCCTTGGTCTTGCCTGAATACTGTCTGCATTACATTGAGGCAAACCTGGGGAACACTATAAAACAAGCCATGTGTGAGTACCGCCTGCTCGCCCAGGACACAGAAACCAGCTCCCCACGTTGAGCAAACACACTATCATTTACTAAAAAGATCAGATAGAGCCTTAGGCATGCAAAGCTATTGTTTTATGAAATAGCTGAGACTGCTTGCAAATATTTTTCATTGGCTTGCAAGAGAGGTCTGCCTGTTTGTGTGTGTGTGTGAGTGTGACCTTGATTGTCAGGGCTGCACTCTGTATTAAACTGAGGTCCAGCTGGTCTCCACCCATCCTGAGCAGTGTAGCCAGGCGTTTGATCTGACTCTCCCCAGCACACAGGGGCCCCGGCTGGGAAGAGAGACTGCTAATGCTCCCTCCCCTCTGGACATGTGCTGCTGAAGTCCAGATCTGCACACATACACAGACGCTCAGCTCATTTGGAGGAATATTCCAGGTTAAGCTCTGTCGATAGCATGTGGCTTGCTGTCAATTTAGCAAAGAAAATGACTTCAGCTTGTACCTCATTGCCTCGTAGACTTCTATTTCTGTATAGTTTTTTTGTTTGTTTTTTTCACTGGTAATTGTCAGAAGCTGTCGATAAAGCTTAACTTGTACTTAAGCCAGAACATTCCTTAAAGGAATCGTTCACCCAGAAATGAAAATTGACATTATTTACTGACTCTTGTGTGGTTCCAAACCTGTATACTGTTATTTTTCTGGAAAACATAAAAGGAGAAGCTTTATGTTGCCTCTTTTTATACAACAAAAGTTCATATTTAAAAAAAAAGATTATTATGCTATTATATATGGTCTGGCTCCTGTCTGTCTTTTGAAGCCTTATGAACAGACCAGAGTCATTATAATCATACTAATCAGTGAAGTGAATTCGAGAACCAGATCAGTCTGATTCTTAAACTGGTTCATGAAAAGAACCGGATCAAAAGAACAATTTGTTTCCGATTCAGATTAAAATGTCAGGATGTTGAGTATTTTTTTTTTTTTTTCCTCTTTGGGTGAACTATTTATTTAAAACAACGAAGATATACAATCCTGCACACACACATTTATTCTACGTAAAAGGACGTGCAAAACTAAGTTTCTTTGATCTCTCCTTTCTGTCTTTTAATCTTTAAATGACAGCACAATGGGGCAAGTACTATTTGTCTGTCTGTCTTTTATGGTTCTTTCAATGTATGTTCTCCTGATTTTACCTGGTGCTGACATTATTTACGTTTATATTTATTTACATTTATTTACGCATGGTTTTAAGTTAGGTTTTCTATGCTTAACTCATTTGTTTGTTCGAGTAGCCTATTTTGTTATGCATGGTCTGTGCAAAATCTGCTGACAGTGTTTGGTGCTTGTCTAAACATGCATGCACAGTTAGATATGTAAAAAAAAAAAGTCAAAACAAAAGATACCAATTTGTATTACCCATGCAAATATAAACCAGCACTAATTGCTAGGGTATTCTTGTTGATTTTTTTGCTGATGCTGGGTACACACGAAAAGATTTTTAAACTCTTATAAGATTTTCAAAATGTGAGAGATCACAAACATGACGATAAGAAATCATAGATTTAACCGTTTTGTTCCTCTAGTGTGTGGAGTGCCGCGATGTGACCAGGAACGCACACCACACACTATCAGATTCCATTCACAAGTCCCGCCTGTGAAGTCAGAGTCCCGCCTGTGAACACGGGAAATCTCGCAAAATCTCTTGCATCAAAACATCTCAAACGTGACTTTAAAGTAAACAAACATGGCGGGCGACCGGCAAGAAGAAATTCCGCAATAGTGTATGGAATGCTTTTTACAGAAAATTTGCGGGGGGGAAAAGGAAAATGTTTAGATGAAGTCATGGAGACAGTGTGAAAATGAACTTTACATGTTATAGCTGGAGCTATAGCTGGAGGCGAGTCTTCCGTCAGCTTGCTTTCTGATTGGGTATTGTTTCGTTTCACGTGATAATCTCCAGAGCGCGCGCGCTTGTGTCCTCGGGGTTCCCCCCACACGTCAGGATTTCTGATCGTAAATATTCAACATGTTGTTACTATTGTTTTTACTATTATAGTATCTATTAATATTTTTAATTAGTTTTTTTGTTTTGTTTTATATTTTAAGTTTTCATTTTAATTTTTAGTATTTTTTGTTATGTACTTTTGTCATTTTTATAAAATCTTTTGTATTTCTATTTGGCTTTAATGTTTTTATTTTAGTTTTAGTAATTTTAGTATTTCTTATTAATTTCTTAACTTATTTTAGTTAGTTGTCAATATAACATTTATAATTTACATTTTCATTTTTTAATAATATTTATATTTTATTTTATTTTATTTCATCTTTATTTTAATTACCAAAATTGATTTTTAATAGGTTTAGTTTTACTTAATTCTTTCACCGCCATTGATGGAATTTTCCATCATTTACAGTATGACACAACTCTTCCCCACCATTGACAGAATTTTCCAGTGTTGTGCCGAATTCTGACCCCTGTGGGGGGAGGGGTTAGGATTAGGGGATGGGTTAGGATTAGGCAATCAGGTAGTGACTTCAATGAGGGGGGTAATAATTTGGCAGGGGGTAGAAATTCAGCACAACACCGGCAATCCATGTTTTCACTGTTATATGGTAGGGGGCGCTATTATGCATCTTCTGAAAGAGTACCTAATCTCCAGATCAAAACACAGGTGAAGAAGCAGCAGAAACAAGCGATAGAAGCATTGCTTATGCACATGTAAAACAACTTACTAGCAAGTTGTATAATAATAACTAGCAATTTACAGTAGCCCCTCGAATACAGTCTGTATGAACGTGCAACTGTGCTCAAGCCCGTACTCGCTTATCAGTAACCATAGCGACAGTGACCAAAGTAATATCAAAGATTCCACATCCATAAAACCTTATCACTTTTGACACAAGAAGTGTCCAAGCCACAAGTTAATCCGTCAAATCTTCATTTACTGACAGCAGCTTTTATATCTGAGTGGAGAGCAGAGTAGTTAAATCTTGCAAGTCTTGCAACACAAAACTGACGGGAGCAGCTCTGCTGGAGAACAGTGACTAGATCTAAAACCTTCAGATGACACACATATCTCCATCGCTGTAAGTGAAACCACACATGAA
Organism: Coreius guichenoti; assembly: GCA_039654105.1. NCBI lineage: Eukaryota > Metazoa > Chordata > Actinopteri > Cypriniformes > Gobionidae > Coreius > Coreius guichenoti. Next base: position 16,809,037 of record CM077181.1, on the reverse strand, counting down.
AACCCATAACACACAGTAGACGTTTGTGCATCACAGAGCGGCTCTCTCGCACTGTGCGGGATTTCCAAGAATCCTGAAAATTTACAAATGTGAGTTTGGTTATATATTGCGGTTGTCACTCCCGTGAATAACCAAACTGTGTGTGAACGTAACCATATTAAGGACTAAAGTACAGGACTGACAACTGTATTCTGCTGCTGTGTGAACGTGGCCAATAACAACACTAGTTCTGAGTGGTTCTTACCACGTTGTGGTTGCTGGGTGGTTTCCAGGGTATTGCTATACATTACAAGGGTGTTCTGAGTAGCTGCTAGGTCATTGTTAAATTGTTGCCAAGGTGAACTTTGGTGGTTACTGACCCAAGTAAAAAGACCCCACCGATACTTCTCTATGATATTCTGGTCCCTAGATATGGTCCAGGTCCTTCCTTCAATATATATCTATGAGATAATCACAAGCCCAATTTCTTTGAAAAGTAATAGAACACCTCTCCTCATCAAGCCGCAAGATTCGATGTATCATTCAGGTCTGCGGTGCGAAGGATTGCGAAAAAATTAGGAGTTTTATTCTTGCAACACTGCACAGGGGCCATGCAGAAGGATCATACCAGAATGCGCTGAGCCAGAAGCTTTTTTCTCCTTCTCACTGTTCATCAGCGTCATTTTTTAGCATAACAGTGCTTTGTAAGATCACATAGCTTTAACTTTAGTCATTACAAGCAAGAAAGCCAACAGAGGAAATTTTAGCTTGTGAAACAACGAGTAAAGCAGGTTTTGAAGACTGGAAAGGGGCCACAGAAGGTCATATTGTGGCTTGTAAGCAGTAGCGTTCAGCTACTTGAAGCACCAGCGGTCACAGGAATTTGATGTTTTGTACGCAAGTTATAATTGTCCATCTAATTTATTACGTGCGAGCATGTGTGTTAATGTGCTAAAACTGATGTTTCTGTATCCTGGAGTGTGCTACTGCAGATACTGTATGTGGTATCTCTTTCTCTCTCTTCCTCCTCTTATTCCCTTTCTCTCCATTTCTTGTCATAAAGGTTCCTGGCACAGGTTTATGGGCTCGTAAAGAGGCAGGTCCATATGGTTATTGAGAAAGGGGAAAGAGGCAGCGGTGCAGAGGTCAGGTCTTTGCGGTGGTCTTCAGAGTGCTCCTGGATACCTTAGAAGCCCAACTCCGTGCTCTGGGAGCTCCACGGGGCTTGTATGACCAAAGCCGAAAGCCGAATGTAAACTTCAGACAGGCAGAACGAGAGAAGTGTGGCTTTTGGGAGCCATGTAGAGCAAATAATGAGAAGAACAGGTTCTCTCGAGGGACGTGTCCTTACGGCTGGTCGTAACCAAAACCTGTGATGATGGACTCGGCTGCTTGGACCTGGACTAGACTGGATCTTACAAGCTCTGGATGTTTGGGCTTGATTAGCCTCACATGTGTTTGTCACCAAGTACCCAGAAAGTGTTTGTTGGAGATCAGAGATGCGTTAGAGAAGAATCCAAAATGGTGCTAATTATATTGACGGCAAATTCAGAGCAGATGTGATGCCTTTAACTCACTGACACATTGACAGAAGCTTCAAACACCCATTTGCACACAAACAAGGGTCTAACACCACCCTGTTTTGACATATGTAGACTCACAGACCCTATTACGTCGGCCTCACTGTCATCAGCGGATAAAAGCTGTCAGTTTTTTTTTTTTCTGATCAGAAGCTCTGCTAATGGCAATGACAAGAGTGGAGCTAATGATGGCCTGTGTATAGATGCAGACGATAAAGCCTCCCTTACTCTTGATTCTATTTGCGATTTCCCCATGCTGCTAGTCAGATCCACTGTACAATGACCAGTTTTATTTTAGTATTATTTATATACTATTGTAGTATTTATTAATATTTGGAATTTTTTATATTTTTAGTTTCAAATTTTAATTTAAGTTTCTGTAATTTTTCTATGTGCTTTTATAATTTGCATTCGTTTTTTTTTTTTGGCTTTAATTTTGTTTTTTTCAGTGAGATTTTTTTTTTTTTTTGTAGTCTTATTACAACTTAAACTTCTAATTTTATAACATTTCTAATTGTTAAGTTTTTCATTTAATACTCATATTTGATTTAATTTCAGCTTTATTTCAATTAAATTGTTTTTAGTTTAGTTAACAATGACGCTGATGATGACTCAACATTGAAATCCAGTAACTGTCCAATCAGTTCCAGAGATTATGTGCTGCCGTTTCCAAGTTTAGGGTTTCTAGATTTAATCAAACCATGCTTCCCATTTAAAACACATTTTACAATAGATTTTTTTTGCATTTTTAAGGGTTGGTGCTTATCAATGCGAATCTTGCAACCATTATCGCTTCTCCACCATCGAGTTGAGTGGATCTAAGAATGGAAGGAACGGTTCCAGTTATATTTCCACTTGAGCTTTGTTCGGAGCGATTACAAACTGAATTCTCAGCAGTTGGCTAACCGTGCTGGTAGAATTCGTGTAGTGATGACGCCACAGTGTTGCCAAGTCTGCGGTTTTCCCGTGGAATTGGGCTACTTTTACACTGTTGCCGCGGCTTGTTTTTCTAGTTTGTGGGTTAAAACAGCATCCCCCCAACCCCCGATTTTTACCAGGGGGACCCAAGGAACTCAATTAGGCTAGTTTTGATTAGCAATTGTGCGGGTTTTATTGTCCAGACCTGGCAACCCTGCATCGCCACTCAGGATTAGTCACTTGTCTGTTGCCTTGCTGCCACTTTCTCTGTCGCTGACCATGCACACTATTTGAGCAAAGTTAATGACTCAAGTTAATAATAAAATTAAAAGAAATATCTGATCATCCTCCATAACGTGGTCATATTTACATCTCATATCATCTGTAAACTCCTGCATTACCAGGCAATGACAGACAAATTTTCACATTACATTCCAAAGAGCTCCATTATCAGCCACACAGTGGAAAAAGAAACCATATCCATACGGCTGGGCTGGAGCAGCACAGAATGGAACGGTTAAGCAATGAGACCGGTTTGTCACAACAGTGGTGTGATGCAAGGGTGTGCTGGGTGGCTGTCAGGGCGTTGCTATGCAGTTTCTAAGTTCTAAGTGGTTTTAAAATATCTATGCAGTTGTTTCTAGGTGATTGTTAGGGTATTAATGAGTGGCTTCTTGAGTCAGGGTTGTTGCTTAAGGCTGGCCCACACTAAAAGATTTTTAAAATCTCATCAGATTTTTAAAATGTGAGAGATCACAAACATGACGATAAAAAAAAATCATAGATTTAACAGTTTAGTTTTGTTCCTAGTGTGTGGAGTGCCGTGATGTGACCAAGACAGCATACCACACACAAATTCCATTCCACAAACAACCAGAGTCTCGCCTGTGAACACAGGAAATTTTGAGGACTTTAGAGTAAACTAAACATGGCGGACGACAAGCAAGAAGAAATGGCGATAATAGTGTTTGGACTGCTTTTCACAGAAAAAAAGAAAAAGGTTTGGGCGAAGTCATGTTATTCTTCCGTCTTCCGTCAGCTTGCTTTCTGATTGGGTATCGCTTCGTTTCACATGACAATCTACAGAGTGTGTGCGCGTTTATCCTCAGGGTTCCCCCCACACAACAGGATTACAGATTGTAAATATTCAACATGTTGGATATTTACGTTTTGAGATCGGTGCGGCCCTAATGTTCTTCCGAGCAGATTCAATCACTCTTAACACACCTCACACCACAGGAAAATCTGATAAGATAATCTGTAGAACCATCAAGATAATCAGACTTTATTTAGGATTGTCGGAAGGGGAGACTCAGTCCCAAAAACAGCCTGTAGTAGCAGTCAAAAGAGCCCACCGTCAAGGGTCTATGATATTCTGGTCTCTAGGAAAATAAAATAAAACAGGGCTCTTCAAATCTGGCCCTGGAGGTCCACTGCCCCACAGAGTTTAGCTCCAACCCATATCAAACTTACCTGCCTATAATAACTTTCTAATAATCCTGAAGGATCCCTCGATTAGCTTGTTCGGGTGTGTTTCATTAGGGTTGGATTTAAACTCTGCAGGACAGTGGACCTCCAGGGCCAGATTTGATGAACCCTGAAAAAAAAAAAGTATAGTTCTGGCTCTAAAATCCTATTCAATGAGCCACATTCGAAGCTGTTTTAAATTAGCCAGAATATGCACACATTAACTGTATATGTATTAACTGTAATTCAGTAATGCATGGCATCTCATGGCTTTAGTGAAAGTATGTAAATTGGATCTAGCACTATTGTTTTAACTATACTTGTTTATTTTGTCTCTAATGATTCATATTCATTTTAAAGTAGATTTTACAACTTTCTAAAGTAATTGCCTCAAACATCAGCCAAGAACACAATGTTGTTGTACACACAACAAGCCATCAATTCTCAACAATATATTAAGACATAATTAGATGCATCTGAATAATTTGTGCAACTGTCTTGTCTAGCATTTGTTTATAGGATTTTATTACAATCACAGTCAATTTTCATTGTCTAAGATAAAACATTATGGTTAATCCTTTGAATGGCTTGGTGAAAGTGCAGTCTGGAAGTTTCTAGACATAGCAGCTGGTCTGGTTCTGTTTTGGTTTGTGTGATGATCTACTGGCTCACATCAAGAGTTTGATGTGACTTAACCAAACACTGGCTGACCTTTTTTTTGCTGATCGTGAATACTGCATGCCAATTTGTTCAACCATCATGTCATTTGATGTTTTCATCAAGCGTCAGAATTATTTTACCATGCCTGCCAAACTTTCCGCTCACTCCTCTCGTAACTCTCTGTGTTAAATGGAAAGGACTGTCTGCATCCGTTTCTTCACGTCTGTAATCTCAAACTCACGCCTTTGTTGTGTGTCCAGGCTTTGGCTTAATCGGAAACTGCCATCGTCTCCATGTGCATGTTTTATGTGAAATGCTGTTTTCAGAGTATCCGGTTTACAATGTTGGACATCTTTTGGGACTATGATGGACTGTGGTAACTTTGTCTTTCTCTTTGTCTTCTGATTGGTTGGATTTTCACCACAGGGAACAAGGGCAAGTACTGCACCCTCCTCTTCTAAGATCTTCACGTTTTATTACATTTGTCAGTTGTTGTATCATTTTATTTTCAATGTCATTTGCATGCATCTTTCTGTTTTTTTTTTTTTTTTTCCAGAGCAGTCATGTCACATCTGTATGCGTGCAATTAAAATGATCTGTCACTTCTCATGAGTGCTTGTGATTTCATATAACATACACAGCTTTTTTTAATCTATAAACACATTGATTTTGCATGTTAATTTTTTTGTTTATCATTTCTCTTTTACAGTTTCTCCTGTAAAATGTGTTCTGTCAAATCAACCGATATGGGTTTTTGCAATGGCCAATGCTAATACAGATAACTAGAGATTGGCATGGTGGATATAATGCTAAAGGATATATTTGATATCCCCCCAAAAATCTTTAACCAATCCAGCTGGAAGACCAGTTTAGGCTGGTTTCATAATGTGTATTACAATGAAATTAAGTTTTTGTTATGCCATATTAATTTGAATTTCACTTTTCTAGTCTATGCCAGTCTAATCTCAGAATGGCCATATATTGGCCGATATATTCTCATTTTATAGTTTTGAATATTTTTAATATGATCTGTCTTAAACACGTCTTTCTTGTTCTCTGTGTAGTCTCTGAGACCATGCAGCAGGAGAAATTTGAGGAATATGGGTACACCTTTATTGCACCCAGGTAACACACACACATACATATATACACCAAGCAAAAACAGCAGACCTCCCACAGGGTTTAGTCGTGACAGGTTTATATGAGCTGTATCTAGACTCCATTGGTCTTTGAAGGCCTGTAAATTCACACCTTCAGACCCATACATCACTCCCCTTAACAATGGATCCCACAGACACGGCAGCAGCAAAAATGTTTGGTCTCAATTTCACACTACTTTAATGCACAGGCCTCATTTTGGTCATCAAACTAGTGTTATTTCTGTGAATAATTATTCAACTTTTTTCAGGGAATACTGCAAGGACCTCAAAGTCTCATCCAACAACACCCAGTTCTTGATGGACTTCAATGAGTACATTGACAGAAAAACACCAAATGATCCTATGTGTGAGTGCAAACTTGAACACGTTTATACATCTGAGAGGGTGAGCTGTGAGTATGTACTGTGTTGGACACATAGTACATACACATAGTATGCAGATACTGTATTATGTGTACACAGAGCACACTGCAATGGAATACTGTGTCCCACAATGCAATATGCTTGACTTGACATTTTCCATCCATCCATCTCTTTTTGGTTTCATACCGATTACATAAACTGAATATTTGTTTTCGATATGGATTACTTCATTTAAAAGTAGACACTTCAAGATTCACTAAAAACATATCTCTCATGTCTGTGTGGCAAGTATTCGCTGAGTTTCAGTTAATTTTTCTGACGCATTTCAGAAAGAAGTTCACAGAGACTGAGACAGCAGAGAGCGCACCCTGTTTGCTTTCTTTATTTTACAAAAACACAAAGTTTTGTCGCTATTGTGAGTTTACACAAATTAAAAGTACAGTTTTGAATTATGTATTACTCGTTTCTGTATAACAAAAATTGACGAAGTATTTTAAGTTGATTTAGCTGCTATGTGTAATAAATCCACCAAAACGCACCGGCGCGTTCGTCGACCCCAGAGGGTTAAAAGGCAAAATGACAATTTTACAAAATTTTGGATTAAAACCAGTTTTACTGCTGTTTAATTTTTAAATAGTACTCTTTATATAATTTTCACATACTTCAAAAAGCAGTAATTAGTATACAGTGTGTAGTGCAGTATGACATGAATATTCTATTGAAATGAACAGTCAATTTTGCATTGACTTTAAACCAACTGTAATCAAACCAACTGGATATTTTATCTAATGCGAAGACATCTAAGTTTCAAATACTTTTTGGGACCACTGTATCACACTACCTTTTGCACATATAAACCACTGCTGTCATTATTGATGTAATGATATCAGAGGTGAGAGGACTCAGATTACTCTCTTGTAGTCGCTGAGTCAGGTTGATTCCCGCTCAAGTGATGTCAGCGTGTGTGGCGGGCGGTCCTGCTGTCTGTGAAGGTGACCCCTGTCAGCACTCTGTTTAATCAGTCTGTAATTGATTAGTCTGCTCCGTAATGACTCCACCGCTGTCATCCTAATGTTCATACCCGTGATGACTCACTGTGTTTTCTGTAAAGAGATGCTATTGCTGCAGCACTCATACGCGAACGCAACCAAAGATGTTTGCTAGCTTTTTGATTACTCAGATAGGCATTACTTTTCTCCTGAAAAGTATCCAGCAATGTTTGTCTCACCAAGCTGTTGCTTTTAAATTTATAGGTCCATATCATATTAATTGTTTTAAATAATTTCCCCCTGAAGTCCACGTGATGATTTTCCACGATTCATAAAACTGTGGAAATTTAGCTTTATGTGACCATTTCCATCTTCTCCCCCTCTCTCATTTGTAAATGTAGGTGTGATGAATACAATATACACTGATCAGGTATAACATTATGACCACTGACAGGTGAAGTGAATAACACTGATTATTTCATCATCACGGCACCTGTTAGTGGGTGGGATATATTAGACAGCAAGTGAACATTTTGTCCTCAAAGTTGATGTGTTAGAAGCAGGAAAAATGTGCAAGCGCAAGGATTTGAACGAGGTTGACAAGGGCCAAATTGTGACTGGGTCAGAGCATCTCCAAAACTACAGCTCTTGTGAGGTGTTCCCGGTCTGCAGTGGTCCGTATCTATCAAAAGTGGTCCAAGGAAGGAACAGTGGTGAACCGGCGACAGGGTCATGGGCGGCCAAGGCTCATTGATGCACGTGGGGAGCGAAGGCTGGCCCATGTGGTCCGATCAAACAGATGAGCTACTGTAGCTCAAATTGCTCAAGAAGTTAATGCTGGTTCTGATAGAAAGGTGTCAGAATACACAGTGCGTCGCAGTTTGTTGCGTACGATGCTGACCCCTGTCCACTGCCGAAAGCGCCAACAGTGGGCACGTGAGCATCAGAACTGGACCACGGAGCAATGACAGAAGGTGGCCTGGTCTGATGAATCACGTTTTCTTTTACATCACGTGGATGGCCAGGTGCGGGTGTGGGTGCGCGTGCGTCGCTTATCTGGGGAACACATGGCACCAGGATGCACTTTGGGAAGAAGGCAAGCCGGCGGAGGCAGTGTGATGCTTTGGGCATTGTTCTGCTGGGAAACCTTGGGTCCTGCCATCCATGTGTATGTTACTTCAACACGTACTACCTACCTAAGCATTGTTGCAGACCATGTACACCCTTTCATGGAAACGGTATTCCCTGGTGGCTGTGGCCTCTTTCAGCAGGATAATGCGTTTGAGGAGTACATAATGCGTTTGGAGGTGTTGACTTGGCCACCAAATTCCCCAGATCTCAATCCAATCGAGCATCTGTGGGATGTGCTGAACAAACAAGTCCCATCCATGGAGGCCCCACCTCGCAACTTACAGGACTTAAATCTGCTGGTGCCAGATACCACAGCACACCTTCAGGGGTCTAGTGGAGCCCATGCCTCGACAGGTCAGGGCTGTTTTGGCAGCAAAAGTGGGACCAACACAATATTAGGTCATAATGTTATGCCTGATTGGTGTATTTTACTGCTGTTTCATTTTACATACCGCGGTTTCCACCCTTTCTCTAAACATTTTTTTTTTTTTTAAAGGACATGAAATAGGTAGCTGTATATTAATGTTCTTGATTGTGATATACCGATATTGTCACAAACTGCTCAGACGCGGTTGTGGATCCAAATGCTGCTTTATTAGGGCAATCCAGAATCATAATCCATAAAACAAGCAAGAGGTCAAACACAAGGCAGATAATCCAAAAAGACAACAGGGAAGAAAAAAACACAGGCAAACAGGGAAATCAAGTTTCAAAACCAAAACACAGGTAACCAGCGGGAGAGCTCTCAGAAATGCAATGTGACACTTACAAGACTTTGCATAGAATGAGTAAATACACAGGGCTTAAATAGGCAGGCATTAAGAAGATAGAGATGAGACACAGGAAGTAATCAAACATAAGTCCAGGCAATGGGTTATGGGAAATGCAGTTCATGATGGGAAAGCAAAGGAGACAGGAGGAGTGCCCTCTGGTAGAGATCACTCCAGCTGGTGGATGTAACAGATATATATCCACTAGACTGACAAACTATTTCTGTTTTTCAATTTTCTAGTGAATTTTGAATAAATATTGTGTATAGTATATATTAATTTTATTTAAACAATTTTGTGAAAATCTGTATCAGCTTCTGAAAAGCTCAAACCAGTCAACTGGTAGACCATATTCTGGGTCAATGGAGTTTGAACAAGGAAAATCCTGTTTTCCATGACATAATCCAAAACTATCAACTATAAAGACTTTAATTTCTCTCTGTCTGTATTGGTCAGGTCATGTCACTCTTGTAAACCGGTTGCTGCTGGATGCCGGTCTCACGGCGGACCTCGTCAAAGTCTGGAAGGAGCAGAGTGTGTAAGTTTAGGACAAAACACACACATGGAACAACATAAAACACTCATCCATGTCTGTCTGAAATGTCTCGAGTTTTCAAGTACAAAGATCTCCAGAGAAGACAGAGAGACGCCTTCATATAACTGCTGAACACAAAGCTCATTTTAAAGTCCTGTCATGAATAAAAATGCTGTCTTATGGTCAAAAGCAAACTCAAGAGTCTAGCAATTATTACCAGGATTAAAGAACCCGACCATCTGGGAGTCCAAAAACACAACACACATTGCATATGACACATGTCAAAATAGTGTCTTTAATTAAACAAAGTTGTGTTTCAATTACGTTTTTACACTAAAGAATGGCCTAAATATTACATTGTTTTCTTTTTGTTTGAATTGGAGGCTGAATGTGTTGTTTGATACTTTGAATGTCCTTGAAGTAATTGAATTTAACACTATGAATACCTAGTCTGTTTGTGGTCTTTCAGAAATGTCTTTTTTATTTTATTAGAGATGGAGTTTTGGCCCGGTTTGTGGCTACAGATGGAGGCATTACACGTGTGTATCCTAAAAGGTAAGTTCCATTCACAGTTGTGTGAAATATGTGCACCTCTCCATCCCCATGTGTGCATGTGTGTGTGTGAGAGATGCTAAATTCTTTACGATCTTTCCTCTGTCGGCAATCCCCGCAGGGGTCTGCGGTTGAGACCGAAAGAAAGAGTGAAAAGGCATGTTTCAGAAGATGTTTCTGGTTCAGAGTGTCTCTTTTGAGATTTCTTATGGGAGCCATGTGCAGCTCTCACTCTCTCCCCTGTCTTTATTAGCTTAAATCTATAACATTGAGTGCTTGTTTTTATAAACTTAGTCTGGTGGTGTAAAACAGCAGGACAGTGTTAAAAAACTACAGCAGTGCACTTATTCACTGTTCATATTTACTCACCTTGAAACACAAAAGGCTTGTTTTCTTCACAGCACCAATTAGTGTCCACTTGTGTTTTATGGCAAACACCAGCATGGCATACTGCTAATCATATTCTTTTGTGTTTCATTGGGGGGAAAATAAATTATTTTTTGACTGACATGTCTGAGATTTTTCACTTTTCCATTAACTGTCGCTTTAAGGTTCTCTCCCTCAAACCTTTGACATGCTGCATTATTAATACTTATCGTAGAGATTTGTGGCCATGTTCAAAATAATAATTTTCTTATTTATTTATTTTTTCCCAAAAAAGTAATTGCGTAAGTCCTCGATATGCTGTATTATTAATACTTATAGAAGAGATTAATGTCCACACATTGCTTTCTTTATACAGTGGGGAGAACAAGTATTTGATACACTGCCGATTTTGCAGTTTTGCCCACTTACAAAGCATGTAGAGGTCTGTAATTTTTGTCATAGGTACTCTTCAACTGTTCAACTCTTCAAAAATCCAGAAAATCACATTGTATGATTTTTAAGTAATTAATTTGCATTTTATTGCATGACATAAGTATTTGATACATCAGAAAAGCAGAACTTAATATTTGGTACAGAAACCTTTGTTTGCAATTACAGAGATCATACGTTTCCTGTAGTTCTTGACTATGTTTGCACACACTGCAGCAGGGATTTTGGCCCACTCCTCCATACAGACCTTCAGGTTTCGGGGCTGTCGCTGGGCAATACGGACTTTCAGCTCCCTCCAAAGATTTTCTATTGGGTTCAGGTCTGGAGACTGGCTAGGCCACTCCAGGACCTTGAGATGCTTCTTACGGAGCCATTCCTTAGTTGCCCTGGCTGTGTGTTTCAGCTCGTTGGCATGCTGGAAGACCCAGCCACGACCCATCTTCAATGCTCTTACTGAGGGAAGGAGGTTGTTGGCCAAGATCTCGCAATACATGGCCCCATCCATCCTCCCCTCAATACGGTGCAGTCGTCCTGTCCCCTTTGCAGAAAAGCATCCCCAAAGAATGATGTTTCCACCTCCATGCTTCACGGTTGGGATGGTGTTCTTGGGGTTGTACTCATCCTTCTTCTTCCTCCAAACACGGCGAGTGGAGTTTAGACCAACAAGCTCTATTTTTGTCTCATCAGACCACATGACCTTCTCCCATTCCTCCTCTGGATCATCCAGATGGTCATTGGCAGACTTCAGACAGGCCTGGATATGCGCTGGCTTGAGCAGGGGGACCTTGCGTGCGCTGCAGGATTTTAATCCATGTTACTAATGGTTTTCTTTGAGACTGTGGTCCCAGCTCTCTTCAGGTCATTGACCAGGTCCTGCCGTGTAGTTCTGGGCTGATCCCTCACCTTCCTCATGATCATTGATGCCCCACGAGGTGAGATCTTGCATGGTGCCCCAGACCGAGGGAGATTGACCGTCATCTTGAACTTCTTCCATTTTCTAATAATTGCGCCAACAGTTGTTGCCTGCTCACCAAGCTGCTTGCCTATTGTCCTGTAGCCCATCCCAGCCTTGTGCAGGTCTACAATTTTATCCCTGATGTCCTTACACAGCTCTCTGGTCTTGGCCATTGTGGAGAGGTTGGAGTCTGTTTGATTGAGTGTGTGGACAGGTGTCTTTTATACAGGTAACGAGTTCAAACAGGTGCAGTTAATACAGGTAATGAGTGGAGAACAGGAGGGCTTCTTAAAGAAAAACTAACAGGTCTGTGAGAGCTAGAATTCTTACTGGTTGGTAGGTGATCAAATACTTATATCATGCAAATTAATTATTTAAAAATCATACAATGTGATTTTCTGGATTTTAGATTCCGTCTCTTACAGTTGAAGTGTACCTATGATAAAAATTACAGACCTCTACATGCTTTGTAAGTAGGAAAACCTGCAAAATCGGCAGTGTATCAAATACTTGTTCTCCCCACTGTAGCAGAGATTAATGTCCACACATTGCTTCCTTTATAACTTTATACAGTGGTGGTCAGAATTATTGGCACCCCTGGCAAATATGATCAAATATGGCTGTAAAAAATAAATCTGCATTGTTTATCCTTTTGATCTTTTATTAAAAAAAATTCACAAAAATCTAACCTTTCATTGAAGTAAAAGAATTGAAAGTGGGGGTTAATCACATTATGAAATAAATGCTTTTCTCCAAAACACGTTGGCCACAATTATTGGCACCCCTAGATTGGCGCCCCTAAATATTAATTCCCATTAATATTTAAATTTTTTAGCACACCAGGGTGACTAGGAACATGAAATTGTCTAGCTATGATGTCTTGTTCCACAGGAGTATAAATATGAGGAAACACAAAGGCCAAATTCCCTTAATCATCCATCACAATGAATAAAAACAAAGAATATAGTTCTGATGTGCAGCAAAAGCTTGTTGAGCTTCACAAAATAGAAAGTGTCTGTAGGAAAATAGCTAAAGCATTGAAAATTCCCATTTCCTCCATCAGGACAATAATTAAAAAATTCCAATCAACTAATGATGTTACGAATCTGCCTGAAAGAGGACGTGTGTCTATATTGTCTTAATGCACGGCGAGGAGGAAAGTTTGAGTGGCCAAAGACTCTCCAAGGATCACAGATGGAGAATCGCAGAGATTAGTTGAGTCTTAGGGTCAGAAAGCCTAAAAAAAAAAAAAATCAAACAGCCCCTACATCACCTCATGTTGTTTGGGAGGGATTCAAGAAAAATCCTTCTTGCTCATCCAGAAACAAACTCCAGCATATTCAGTTGTCAGACACGACTGGAAATTCAAAAGGGATCTGGTTCTATGATCAGATGAAACTATAAAAAGAGCTTTGTGGCAGCAAATCCACCAGATGGGTTTGGTGCAAACAGGGATAAAAAGTACCCCATGCCCACGGTTAAAAATACCGCTGGATATTTAATGTTGTGGGCCTATTGTTTTTTGCTGGAGGTCCTGGACATCTTGTTCAGATACATGGTATAATGGATTCTAGCATATACCAACAGATAAAAAATCAAAACCTGTTGGCCTCTGCTAGAAATCTTATAATGGGCCGTGGTTGGATCTTCCATCAGGACAACGATCCAAAACAAACATCAAAATCAACACACAAATGTGTCACTGAACACAAAATGAAGCTTCTGCCATGACCATCCCAGTCCCCTGACCTGAACCCTATAGAAAATGAGTGGGGTGAACTGAAGAGAAGAAGCACCAACATGGATCTGGGAATCTGAAGGATCTGGAGAGATTCTGTATGGAGGAATGGTCTCTGATCTCTTGTCAGGTATTCTCCAAACTCATCAGGCGTTATAGAAGAAGACTCAGAGCTGTTATCTTGGCAAAAGGAGGTTGCACAAAGTATTTAATAAAAGGGTGCCAATAATTGTGGCCAACGTGTTTTGGAGAAAAGCATTTATTTCATAATGTGATTTACCCCCCACTTTCAATTCTTTTACTTCAATGAAAGTTTAGATTTTTGTGAATTTTTTGAATAAAAGATCAAAAGGATAAACAATGCAGATTTATTTTTTACAGCCATATTTGATCATATTTAACAGAGGTGCCAATAATTCTGACCACCACTGTAGATGCTTTACCGTAGAATCCATAAAGTGAGTCTAATTGACTTGATATGTTGTGATTTAAAAAAAAAAAAAAAAAAATGTATTCCTTGATTTTCCATTTATTTCTCATTAATATTGTATGTGAGCCTCAGCAATGTAATTTACATTGTTAGTTGTAAATTGTTAGTTGCCATTATAATTAGTTATGTTGAATTTATTTATTTTATATGGTGTATGTACATGGGAAGTAAAACAAACAAATCCAAGTCAACTTTTTTAAATATTTCAATATACATTATTACTATTCGTGTATTCATTCTTAAATGGTTTTGTTACACTGACAATAAGGATAATAACAGGGTGCCTTTTAATGAAAACCCTTGAATCCACTACAAGTCATTCCCTTTATGCATTCATGTAGGGTTTTTGGGTTATGCATTCTTAAGTTCAATCAATACATATTGTTATTGTTCATCATTGAAATGATTGTTTCTGCATTTTGTTTGCAATGCTTTTTAATTTGGGTTCTCCTCCCATCTTTGTCATTTTCTTAGTGCTGGGGAAGAATGGGGTGAAAACTCTGAGACCTATGACTCAAGTTTTTACAAAAGAAGTCTGGACAATGACATATACATCTTCACTGCCCCATACATCAACAGTAAGAAACACACTCACACTTACAGTACACATCCCCTCTATAACTTTTGGATAGATGTGTGATCTGTTTGGCACTCTGCTGCTTTACTAAGACAGCTGTTGATCTACTCGAAATGCACACCTACAGATCTCTTGCCAAGGTCGAGTAAGCTTATATTACTGGGGGATTACCATTCAATGAGACTACCTCACATTCACGCACGTGTGGTCTGCAGGACTAATACACACACGGTCGAGAAGCACCCATGCGCCAAGATGCAACCCCAGGGGAACGCCTGGTCCTTGTGTTTATGGGAGGTTTTACCATCTAAGCTAATGGTGAAAGCAGACTGAAACCTTTACAGATCTCTTTCAAACATTTGGATATCAGATGTAACATGTCTACCTTGGCAGGTGTTACCAGATGAATTGCATCAGCATTTGGATACTAAAACCATGCTTGTTCGGATTAGTTAAATGAAGCATTAAATGCATTTCATTGTTCTGCATTTGTGTCATCTTTTCCCTCAAAACAGAGAGCAGAGAGTCTGGTTATGAGTCTGGTATCCTTGTCAGTAAAGCAGTGGACTTGGACATTAATGGAGCAAAACTGAAACCTGCTGGTGAGCTCTTAAAATTCAGTTGCACTACCGTTCAAAAATTTGGGGACAGTATGATTTTTTTATTTTTTGAAAGAAATTAATACTTAAAGGGATAGTTCACCCAAAAATAAAAATTCTGTCATCATTTAGTCATGCTCAAGTTGCTCCAAACCTGTATAAATTTCTTTGTTCTGCTGAACACAAAGGAAGATATTTGGAAGAATGTTTGTAACCAAGCAGATCTTGGCAGCCATTGACTACCATAGTGAGGAAAAAAAAAATACTATGGTAGTCAATGGCTGCCGAGATCTGCTTGGTTAAAAACATTCTTCCAAATATCTGGTTCTTAGCGTCCCGCCCCGGTGCCATTCTTCCCGGAGGTGCATGAAGAGATTACCAGATCGTGGAAGGCACCTTTTCCTGCAAGGAACCGATCTGATACCTCCTCACCCCTCACTACCCTCGATGGCGGAGTAGCGCTATTACAGGTGCATCAGGCCCAGGCGCTTATGGACATGCACAAGGGTAGGCCTGACCCAGAGCTCTTGCGTGAGCTCCGTGCGGCGACGGACCTCGCTCTCCGAGCGATGAAAATCACAGCACATTCAGTCGGCCAGGCGATGTCCACATTAGTGGTCCAGGAACGCCGTCTCTGGGTCATCCTGGCTGACATGAAGGAGGCCGATAAATATCGGTTCCTGGACTCCCCGTGTCCCAGGCTGGGCTTTTCGGTGATGCAGTCGAGAGCTTTGCCCAGCAGTTCTCAGCCACCCAAAAGCAGACGGAGGCAAATTTAAAAAAAAAAAGATCCTGCCCCGGCGGGCCGCTGCTGCTTCCACCCGTCCGCCGGCTGCAGATCCTCCGCCTGCTCGTCGCAGAGGGCAGCCTCCGGCGGCGGCGGTGACCCAGAGATGGAGGGAACAGCTCTTCGGGAGATGGTGAAGGCCCCACTCCCTCCCCCGGAGGAGGGCCGGGTGATAAATCCTGTGTTTCCTTTTGTTTTGTTCCCCCAAATTATCAATAAAAGAGCAGTTTCCTATATCTCTGGGTCCCAAGAGAGCGCGCTTGGCGGTGTAGCCGATATGAAGACCGGCTTCTACAGCCCATACTTCATTGTACCCAGGAAAGGCGGTGGGTTACGGCCAATCTTGGACCTGCGAGTTTTGAATCGGTCCCTGCACAGGCTGCCGTTCAAGATGTTGACGCAGAAATGCATCTTCGGATGCATCCGTCCCCAGGATTGGTTTGCAGCGATCGGCCTGAAGGACACGTACCTTCATGTCTTGATTCTCCCTCGACACAGACGTTCCAGCGCTTTGCGTTTGAGGGAGAGGCATATCAGTACAGGGTCCTGCCCTTCGGGCTGTCCCTGTCGCCACGTATCTTCACAAAAGTCGCGGAGGCGGCCATGGCTCCCATGAGAGAGCATGGTGTTCACATCCTCAACTATCTCGACGACTGGCTCATATTGGCCCAGTCGAGAGAGCAGTTGTGCGAACACAGGGACATGGTGCTCAGTCACCTCAGCCAGTTGGGCCTTCGGGTCAACTGGGAAAAGAGCAAACTCTCCCCCATGCAGAGGATCTCTTTTCTCAGTATATATGGAGTTGGACTCGGTCAATCTGACCACACGCCTCACAGAGGAAAGCGTCCAGTCGATGTTGCACTGCTTGAATTCGCTCAGACGCAGAACAGCGGTCCCACTGAAACATTTTCAGAGGCTCTTGGGGCATATGGCATCCGCAGCCGCAGTAATGCCGCTCGGATTGCTTCATATGAGGCCGCTTCAACACTGGCTTCACGACCGAGTCCCGTGTGGTCATCACACCGAGGTGCTGCCAAACCTTCAGCCCGTGGTTGGACCCTTCGCTTCTACGGGCAGGTGTTCCCCTAGAACAAGTGTCCAGGCATGCTGTGCTATTCACAGATGCCTCTGCCACTGGTTGGGGGGCCACGTACAACGGGCATACAGTCTCGGGTCTGTGGATGGGACCACAACTGCATTGGCACATCAACTGCCTCGAGTTGTTAGCAGTACGTCTTGCACTGGGCCGCCTCAAAGGGCTGCTACGAGGCAAGCATGTACTGGTCCGAACGGACAGCACTGCGGCCGCTGCGTACATTAACAAACAAGGTGGTCTACACTCCCGTCATATGTCACAACTCGCCCGCCATCTCCTCCATCTGAGGTCGCTTCACGCCACTCACATTCCGGGCCTGCTTAATCATGCAGCCGACGAGCTCTCACGACAGCAAGTGCTCCCGGGAGAGTGGAGACTCCACCCCCAGGCGGTTCAGCTGATTTGGAGGCGCTTCGGGACCGCACAGGTAGATCTGTTTGCCGCCCTGGACACGTCTCACTGCCATCTGTTCTATTCCCTGACCGAGGGGACCCTCGGCACGGATGCACTGGCACACAGCTGGCCCCGGGGCCTGCGCAAGTATACGTTTCCCCCAGTGCGCCTTCTAGCACAGACACTGTGCAAAGTCAGGAAGTACAAGGAGCAGGTCTTGTTAGTTGCTCCCTATTGGCCCAACCGGACCTATTGGCCCAACCGGACCTGGTTCCCGGAACTGATGCTCCTCGCGACAGGATCTCCTTGGCCCATTCCTCTGAGGAAGGACCTGCTTTCTCAGACACGGGCACCCTCTGGCACCCGCGTCCAGACCTCTGGAAACTCCATGTCTGGTCCCTGGACGGGACGCGGAGGTTCTAAGTGATCTATCACAGTTCGTGGTAGACACCATCACTTCGGCTAGAGCCCCCTCTACGAGGTGCCTCTATGCGTTTAAGTGGAACCTGTTCGTTGAGTGGTGTTCTTTCCGCCAGGAAGACCCCCGAAGATGTTCGGTCAGTTCAGTGCTCTCCTTCCTGCAAGATGGGTTGGCGTGAAGGCTGTCTCCCTCCACCCTCAAAGTGTATGTTGCCACTATCGCCGCACATCACGACGCAGTTGATGGTAAGTCTTTGGGGAAGCACGATCTAATCGTCAGGTTCCTGAGGAGAGCGAGGAGATTAAATCCACCTCGCTCTCACTCTGTATCCTCTTGGGATTTATCTCTGGTGCTTACAGCACTGCAGAGAGCACCATTTGAGCCTTTGCAGTCAGCAGAGCTAAAAATTCTGTCGTGGAAGAATTGCACGCGTTTTCGGTCAACGAATCGTGCCTAGAATTCGGGCCGGCTAACTCTCACGTGATCTTGAGACCCCGGCCAGATATGTGCCCAAGGTTTCCACCACTCCCTTCCGGGACCAGGTGGTGAACCTGCAAGCTCTGCCCTTGGAGGAGGCAGACCCAGCCCTGGCTTTTCTCTGTCCTGTCCACGCTCTGCAGTTATACGTGGACAGAACGCAAAGCTTCAGGACCTCAGAACAGCTCTTCATCTGTTACCGAGGCCAGCAGAAGGGAAAGGCTGTCTCCAAGCAGAGGATGGCCCACTGGATAGTGGATGCCATCCCCTTGGCATACCAAACCCCTCGGGTTGAGAGCCCTCTCCACTAGGAGTGTGGCCTCTTCCTGGGCGCTGACGCATGGCGCCTCGCTGGCAGATATATGTAGAGCTGTGGGCTGGGCGACACCTAACACGTTCGCTAGATTCTATAGCCTCCGTGTAGAGCCGGTTTCTTCCCGTGTGCTCCAGCGAGTAACCAGCCAGTAAAACCAAAGTGCCCATTCTAGTGGTGGCTTGCTGTGCTGCTCCCCTCCTTATGGACCGGATACGTGCGCTTATATTCTCCAGTAGAGTTCCCCAGATTGGCGAACCCTGTTGAACTCCTCCGCAACCCACGGCAGTCAGACGTGGCGAAGCGTCTGACGCCAGGCCTAACACTCGTATGCATTGGTGGAACCTGTGCTAGGATGGGTTTCATATGTCTCAGTATTCTTCCACAATACAGCTCCCTACGGCGAGCCCGTGTCTTTCCCTTGGCAGAGTCCGCTCTGCTGTCCCTGCTTTTTCCTGCCGGAGTCATCCCAGGGACATTCTGTATGTTGCACTGCCCTAACTTTCTCCGCAGTGTTCTCTTTCCCTCAGCGGGCACGCTTTGCCAGTGTTAGCCAATAGTCACTGAATGGGTCATGCGGAACACAGTGATTGCTCTCTGCGCAAGTCTTCCGCTCTAGTATGGGGGCCTGAGCGCTTTTACGCAGGGCACTGGAAGTGGCAGCAACTGTGGAGTTTTCCATAGGGATCCCAATACGTCGGTGACGTCGACGTAACGTCGAACATGACCGACTGAAAGGGAACTTCTCGGTTACGTATGTAACCCTCGTTCCCTGAAGGAGGGAACGGAGACGTTACGTCCCATCGCCACAGTTGCTGTATGGCCATTGCTGTATGGCCGAGTCACTAGCTTGGCTCCTCAGTGTAAAACAATGTGTGCTGCATCTACACTCACCTAAAGGATTATTAGGAACACCTGTTCAATTTCTCATTAATGCAATTATCTAATCAACCAATCACATGGCAGTTGCTTCAATGCATTTAGGGGTGTGGTCCTGGTCAAGACAATCTCCTGAACTCCAAACTGAATGTCAGAATGGGAAAGAAAGGTGATTTAAGCAATTTTGAGCGTGGCATGGTTGTTGGTGCCAGACGGGCCGGTCTGAGTATTTCACAATCTGCTCAGTTACTGGGATTTTCACGCACAACCATTTCTAGAGTTTACAAAGAATGGTGTGAAAAGGGAAAAACATCCAGTATGCGGCAGTCCTGTGGGCGAAAATGCCTTGTTGATGCTAGAGGTCAGAGGAGAATGGGCCGACTGATTCAAGCTGATAGAAGAGCAACTTTGACTGAAATAACCACTCGTTACAACCGAGGTATGCAGCAAAGCATTTGTGAAGCCACAACACGCACAACCTTGAGGCGGATGGGCTACAACAGCAGAAGACCCCACCGGGTACCACTCATCTCCACTACAAATAGGAAAAAGAGGCTACAATTTGCACAAGCTCACCAAAATTGGACAGTTGAAGACTGGAAAAATGTTGCCTGGTCTGATGAGTCTCGATTTCTGTTGAGACATTCAGATGGTAGAGTCAGAATTTGGCGTAAACAGAATGAGAACATGGATCCATCATGCCTTGTTACCACTGTGCAGGCTGGTGGTGGTGGTGTAATGGTGTGGGGGATGTTTTCTTGGCACACTTTAGGCCCCTTAGTGCCAATTGGGCATCGTTTAAATGCCACGGCCTACCTGAGCATTGTTTCTGACCATGTCCATCCCTTTATGACCACCATGTACCCATCCTCTGATGGCTACTTCCAGCAGGATAATGCACCATGTCACAAAGCTCGAATCATTTCAAATTGGTTTCTTGAACATGACAATGAGTTCACTGTACTAAAATGGCCCCCACAGTCACCAGATCTCAACCCAATAGAGCATCTTTGGGATGTGGTGGAACGGGAGCTTCGTGCCCTGGATGTGCATCCCACAAATCTCCATCAACTGCAAGATGCTATCCTATCAATATGGGCCAACATTTCTAAAGAATGCTTTCAGCACCTTGTTGAATCAATGCCACGTAGAATTAAGGCAGTTCTGAAGGCGAAAGGGGGTCAAACACAGTAGTAGTATGGTGTTCCTAATAATCCTTTAGGTGAGTGTACTTCCGCATTTATACCCGCGCTGCGGGGCGGGGCACGAGATGCAAATCCTGCACTCCAATGTGCATTGGCTTGTATACACTCGAAGATGATAGGGCTCCCAGAAGTGATCCCAATACGTCGGTGATGTCGACGTAACGTCTCCGTTCCCTCCTTCAGGGAACGAGGGTTACGTAAGTAACCGAGATGTTTTACTGTGTTTTTGACCAAATAAATGCAGCCTGGGTGAGCATAAAGCACTTTGTTTAAAAAAAATAAAAATAAAAAAAATAATAATCTTACAGGCCCTAAACCTTTGAACGCTAGTGTGATGTTTTCTTTTAAATAAAAAGTCAGTGTAAAATCTTATAACATTTAGTTTTAATATATCTCTTTATACTGAATTATCAAGGATTTCCAAGAATAGTAAAAAGGTTTGTCATAAAAACACAAAAAACAAAACAGTAATGTCACCGGTATGTGGTTAGTTCTTGCAAAAATCATTTTGTTCGTGTTTTTATGATTCGTCACCGATGACTAACAAATTTTATGACTAATGATTTGGTTATAATCTACAATAATTCATTTCAGAGCTTTGTGCTTATCAAGATCTGACCCTGACATAGCTTCTTCTCATCATCATCTTTTATCATATCTTTTTTTTTTTTTTTTTTTTTTGCCCTTACATGAATAAGATTTCATCACATGACACAATGTGTGTTTTATGTTATCATACAGTGGTGGGAGTCAAACTCAACGTGTCGGCCTGGATGAACAGCTTCATAAACGCTACCACCAAGAAAAACGTAAGCAGAAATGACCCCTTTTCCATATCGGCACATGTGGAAGCTGTTTAGTCACAAACGCAGCCTCTCTAGATAGGCCAATATTGCTGTCTGAGAGCGGAGATGAATTGATTCGCTCCAGTAGTCGTTGTTAAAAGCTTGTTTCATGAATTCTCAGTTCTCTCCTCACATAATTTCCTCTCCGCAGTGCAAGGATGAGATCTGTGGGTGCCTCAGGAATGATAAGGTAGGGTGCTGACTGCTTCATGCTGCTCTGACCTCTGTAGTCACTTACCTGAAGCTGCTTTCACTCTCGGTTTCTGATGAATGGCTGTTTTTACTCCTCAGCAAGTAGACTGTGTGATTCTGGATGATGGCGGCTTTCTGCTCATGTCCAATCAGGATGAATATATCACGCAGGTAGAATATATTTACAAGGCTGATTTAGTCTTTTTGCTATTTTAATGCCAGCTCCAGCAATACTGTATGCTAAAGGAGTCTTTTTCATATGTTCACCCTGATGTTTAGATTGGTCAGTTCTTTGGTGAAGTGGACCCTGTTCTGATGATCACTCTGGTCAATACCTCACTGTTCTCCTTTAATAAAACCTACGACTACCAGTCCGTCTGTGACCCAGAGAGAGAAACTAAAGCTGCTGCAGGACCCCGTTCTATATACGTGGTAAAGAACTTTATATTGTCAACTTCTTTAGAAAGCCATCATGTATTGTATGATTGTGTGTCTTTATTAACTGTAGCATCTTTATTTGTGTGTTTGTTTTTGGCAGCCAACGATAGCAGATATGCTAACTGTAGGCTGGTGGGCCTCCACTGCGGTCTGGTAAGAAGAAATAGACACCGCTCACTGAAAAATAGACAGACGAAGGATAGCAGTGTGAGGTGGATGTTCTCATTTGTTTGTCACTGTCTCCCTCTTAGGTCAATTTTGCAGCAGCTTCTTCTCAGTCTAACTCTCCCAAATGTCATGGGGACAGGTATGTTAAGTGTTTAAGTGATGGAATTCTGGCTCATCTTTATGCATTCAAGGAACTTTGGATATTTTAAATCGAGAAATAAATTAAATTTAAGCCTTTAAAAAAAACGAATTTATTCTAGTCTTGTTTTACCAACTTAAATGTATTTAGTAATGCCTACTAGATGCATTGGAGTGGGATGGATGGAGTGGGATGCTCAACTATGGTGGTGCATTGCTGCCACATACATATTACATTTTCCACTCAATTATGTCTTAATAACGAGATGTTATGTCGTTAAAACGACATATTTTGTAGTGACGTGTACAAAATGCCTTTATCCACTGATCTATAATAGAGAATTTATATAGCCTATCCTGCCTGTATCATACTTGCCTGTATCAATGTGCCCATAGAATGGGATTGTTGTGATTTATTGATGTACAGGTCATCAAAGATACTTCATCTAAACTAAACTTTGCTTTATTAATAAAAAAGTGCATATATATATACACTCACCTAAAGGATTATTAGGAACACCTGTTCAATTTCTCATTAATGCAATTATCTAATCAACCAATCACATGGCAGTTGCTTCAATGCATTTAGGGGTGTGGTCCTGGTCAAGACAATCCCCTGAACTCCAAACTGAATGTCAGAATGGGAAAGAAAGGTGATTTAAGCAATTTTGAGCGTGGCATGGTTGTTGGTGCCAGACGGGCCGGTCTGAGTATTTCACAATCTGCTCAGTTACTGGGATTTTCACGCACAACCATTTCTAGAGTTTACAAAGAATGGTGTGAAAAGGGAAAAACATCCAGTATGCGGCAGTCCTGTGGGCGAAAATGCCTTGTTGATGCTAGAGGTCAGAGGAGAATGGGCCGACTGATTCAAGCTGATAGAAGAGCAACTTTGACTGAAATAACCACTCGTTACAACCGAGGTATGCAGCAAAGCATTTGTGAAGCCACAACACGCACAACCTTGAGGCGGATGGGCTACAACAGCAGAAGACCCCACCGGGTACCACTCATCTCCACTACAAATAGGAAAAAGAGGCTACGATTTGCACGAGCTCACCAAAATTGGACAGTTGAAGACTAGAAAAATGTTGCCTGGTCTGATGAGTCTCGATTTCTGTTGAGACATTCAGATGGTAGAGTCAGAATTTGGCGTAAACAGAATGAGAACATGGATCCATCATGCCTTGTTACCACTGTGCAGGCTGGTGGTGGTGGTGTAATGGTGTGGGGGATGTTTTCTTGGCACACTTTAGGCCCCTTAGTGCCAATTGGGCATCGTTTAAATGCCACGGCCTACCTGAGCATTGTTTCTGACCATGTCCATCCCTTTATGACCACCATGTACCCATCCTCTGATGGCTACTTCCAGCAGGATAATGGAACCATGTCACAAAGCTCGAATCATTTCAAATTGGTTTCTTGAACATGACAATGAGTTCACTGTACTAAAATGGCCCCCACAGTCACCAGATCTCAACCCAATAGAGCATCTTTAGGATGTGGTGGAACGGGAGCTTCGTGCCCTGGATGTGCATCCAACAAATCTCCATCAACTGCAAGATGCTATCCTATCAATATGGGCCAACATTTCTAAAGAATGCTTTCAGCACCTTGATCAATGCCACGTAGAATTAAGGCAGTTCTGAAGGCGAAAGGGGGTCAAACACAGTATTAGTATGGTGTTCCTAATAATCCTTTAGGTGAGTGTATATATATATATATATATATATACTGTAGATATACATGGTCTTTGATCTGAGCATCCTTAGGGCCCTATCATACACCCGACGCAATGCAACACCAGGCATGATACAAGTGTTTTTTGCTAGTTTCAGCTCGACCCAGTTATCATTTTCACGTCCAGCACCACGTTGTTTAAATAGCAAATGCACTCGGGCCCATCTGTTCGCCCATGGACGTGCTGGTCTGAAAACGAGGTGTGTTTAGGCGCATTGTTGGCGCGTTGCTATTTTGAGGCAACTGAAAATGACTGCACCATTGACCAACAAAAACCTGGTCTAAAGTCAATAGCGCAGTATTTTTTGTGTTATTTAAAGGGCGCGTTAGTAATGTGCACATATAGGTGGGTGCACAATGCGTGTCACACTCTGCTTATTATTACACACCAGGCATCACGCCTGGCGTCGCATTGCGTCGGGTGTATGATAGGGCCCTAAGGATGCTCAGATCAAAGACCTTGTGTGCAGCAGCACACAAACATGTTTAAATATTAAAAATAAAAGGATTCCTTTCTGGAGAAGCATTCAGTCTTTCCGCTTGCAAATTCCGCTATGTAAATAGCAAATCCGCCATGGTGCAAGCGCAACTGGCTTTTAAAGGGAATGGGAGATGAGACTCTGATTGGTTTATTGCACGTTATTGCACGTTAAACACACCCATGACTCATTAAGAGACTACGTACAACCCTTTTGGACCATGTGCCTGGCGCACTGACCGTTTTTTCCGTCGTTAAACTAGCAAAAGTGGATTCAGACACGCCCTAAGTGCACCTGCGCCATGCGCTTCAGACCATGCGCTCAGATTGTTAAAATAGGGCCCTTAGTTCACACTTTTGTGAATATTCCATGTTGAAATACTCTTTTGACCTATTCTAAAGCCATTACATAAAACATTTCCATCACAAGTTAAAACGCATGGATTAAGTGAACTTCCAATGTACAAATGTAAATTGATTTCATGCAATGCAATTGAGTCAAAATAAATTGATGCAGTAATTTTACAGCTAAATTGAACATGCATCCAGAATTCATTTTGTGAGTGTTCTTGATATGTAGGCTGTTGATTCACGTGTGTTTTGATATTTACAGTATGCGGATGGTGTGTTTATGTGTTTTCAGCATACTCGGAGGATGACCTCTCGGATGCGTTCTCCAAAGAGAGCTGTATCACCGAACAGACTCAGTATTTCTTTGAGAACGAGAACAAATCTTTCTCTGGAGCTATGGACTGTGGAAACTGCTCCAGGTGAGGGCTGTTTTTATGTTTGTATGTGCATAAATCCATCCGCATTCCCTCCATCCGTGTGCGTGTGGGAGTGCGTGTGAGCATGTGCAGATGATGTCAGCGCTCTCTTTCTGTCTCTTCCTGGATAATTGCTCATCCCGGTAAGTCATCCCTCCAAGGACCGAGCAGCTCAGCTTTCCTTCTCTTTTCCCCTCCGTCCCCTCGTTCTCCAGATCCGTCCGACGTCCAGCCGGCTGTAAATCCCGCTGGCCGTGCTGTTTAATGTAACACCGCTAGTGTTGGGGTGGGTGGGGGCGCTCGGCCTGATAGAAACTCTACGCCTTTTTTACGAGCCCCACGTGTGACTCTGCGTACGATAGTTTTTCTTCCATGTTAACTACTTTAGACATGTAAAGTTTAACAAGAGCCATAAAGAGAAATCCATTTGTGAGATCTCAGGAGCTCAAAACCTGAGCTTCGGCATATGTAATTCAATCTCGCTCGCAGAGACATCAACACCAGATCAGTCTAAAGGAACGCATGTACTGATGAGAGAACTGCTGAAATTGCCAGCATGAGGATGGCTTAAACAGAACATCAAGACGACTACAGCAAATGAGACTTTTTTTTCCATTATTAAAGTCTTCATATTTCTTCAGATTTTTGCATTAGTTATCTGAGGTCTGCTTGTCTTCTTTCAGCCCTATAGATCTTCTTGGATAACAAACTCTCCTCAGAGGTTACATAATGCCTCTATTTGTGACCTAATGTGCTGCCGTGCTGTCTGCTGCCTACATAGACACTAGTGTTGGATCAATATTGAAATTTTGGCTTTCGTACAGTACCATCCTCTGGTCCTGTTTTAACGATACTGAATTAACACCTTAGGCAACAAATAAACAGCTTTGACCGACTGACGAACTGCAAGAAGTGTCACTAGATCTAATGAAATAAAATAAGTGTTGGGCTCATTAATTCATTAAAATGACAATTAGAATAATATGTGTATTTCAGTTTTTCCTGGAGAATACTGCTTTTGCATCATAACATAAAATTTAAACACTGAAATTGTAAACTGAAAATATATCCATATAATGTTTTCACTGCCGTCTACTGGTGCACAATAATATTTGTAGTACAAACCCGATTCCAAAAAAGTTGGGACACTGTACAAATTGTGAATAAAAAAGGAATGCAATAATTTACAAATCTCATAAACTTATATTTTATTCACAATAGAATATAGATAACATATCAAATGTTGAAAGTGAGACATTTTGAAATGTCATGCCAAATACTGGCTCATTTTGGATTTCATGAGAGCTACACATTCCAAAAAAGTTGGGACAGGTAGCAATAAGAGGCCGGAAAAGTTAAATGTACATATAAGGAACAGCTGGAGGACCAATTTGCAACTTATTAGGTCAATTGGCAACATGATTGGGTATAAAAAGAGCCTCTCAGAGTGGCAGTGTCTCTCAGAAGTCAAGATGGGCAGAGGATCACCAATTCCCCCAATGCTGCGGCGAAAAATAGTGGAGCAGTATCAGAAAGGTGTTTCTCAGAGAAAAATTGCAAAGAGTTTGAAGTTATCATCATCTACAGTGCATAATATCATCCAAAGATTCAGAGAATCTGGAAACAATCTCTGTGCGTAAGGGTCAAGGCCGGAAAACAATACTGGATGCCAGTGATCTTCGGGCCCTTAGACGGCACTGCATCACATACAGGAATGCTACTGTAATGGAAATCACAACATGGGCTCAGGAATACTTCCAGAAAACATTGTCAGTGAACACAATCCACCGTGCCATTTGCCGTAGCCGGCTAAAACTCTATAGGTCAAAAAAGAAGCCATATCTAAACATGATCCAGAAGCGCAGGCGTTTTCTCTGGGCCAAGGCTCATTTAAAATGGACTGTGGCAAAGTGGAAAACTGTTCTGTGGTCAGACGAATCAAAATTTGAAGTTCTTTTTGGAAAACTGGGACGCCATGTCATCCGGACTAAAGAGGACAAGGACAACCCAAGTTGTCATCAGCGCTCAGTTCAGAAGCCTGCATCTCTGATGGTATGGGGTTGCATGAGTGCGTGTGGCATGGGCAGCTTACACATCTGGAAAGGCACCATCAATGCTGAAAGGTATATCCAAGTTCTAGAACAACATATGCTCCATCCAGACGTCGTCTCTTTCAGGGAAGACCTTGCATTTTCCAACATGGCAATGCCAGACCACATACTGCATCAATTACAACATCATGGCTGCGTAGAAGAAGGATCTGGGTACTGAAATGGCCAGCCTGCAGTCCAGATCTTTCACCCATAGAAAACATTTGGCGCATCATAAAGAGGAAGATGCGACAAAGAAGACCTAAGACAGTTGAGCAACTAGACTAGCCTGTATTAGACAAGAATGGGACAACATTCCTATTCCTAAACTTGAGCAACTTGTCTCCTCAGTCCCCAGACATTTGCAGACTGTTATAAAAAGAAGAGGGGATGCCACACAGTGGTAAACATGGCCTTGTCCCATCTTTTTTGAGATGTGTTGATGCCATGAAATTTAAAATCAACTTATTTTTTCCTTAAAATGCTACATTTTCTCAGTTTAAACATTTGATATGTCATCTATGTTGTATTCTGAATAAAATATTGAAATTTGAAACTTCCACATCATTGCATTCTGTTTTTATTCACAATTTGTACAGTGTCCCAACTTTTTTGGAATCGGGTTTGTAAAACGCAGTATTTAATTTAGTTGCAATTCGATGATAATTAAAATTCCATTCAAAAGTTTGGGATCGGTACAATTGGAAAAAAAAAAAGTACAGTAAAAATAGTAATATTGTGAAAATATTACTATTTAAAATGATTAAATATAAAATAACTATTGTTAAATATTTTACTATATTTTAAAACATTTATTATTATTATTAATGTTGAAAACAGTTGTGCTGTTTAATATTTTTTAGAAACTGTTACAATTTTCAGCATTCTTTCATGGATAGAAAGTTCAAAAGAACTATATTTCTATATTTATTTCTAATAGAAATGTAACATTATAAATTTATACATTTGCAACATTATAAATGTCTTTACTGTTATCCTTGCTGAATAGATGTATTAATTTCTTTTAAAAAAAAACTTTTGAATGGTAGTGTATATTCTGGATTTGATTTATAAATAAATTACAGAATTAAACAATTATTTCAAATTCAGTAAATACTAAATACTCAGTAAATAATACAGTATAATACTCATTGAAACTTTTATGTTTCACACACATATATATATATAGAGAGAGAGAGACACTGTATGTGTATCAGTGGTGTGCGGTGGTGTTTTAAAATGAGGCAAAGTCCTCACATTTTTATTATATATATTAAATGTAAATTTATGTGGTTAAATAAACATTACATAAAAAAGAGAGACCAAATACAATTCCATTTTGTATTTTTACACTATGTAATGTTCTATTTATTATAAACAAGTATACATTTAATCAAGTTAGTGTTTTTATCGCATTTTTTCATTTATTACAAAATAATAACTAAAGGCAGTAACAATTTAAACAATATATTTTATTTGTGAACTAATGTTGATCTTTTCTTTTTTATAGTCAACTTATTTTCAGCAGTCATCAAACTGGTCACAGACATGAAGATGTACCTTTAATTTCACCAAGCTGATTGCTCACTAAAACCCCCACAGTCATCATGTTTTCAGGCCATTTCAAGTTTGATTTTGACGTGATATAAAGTGGTGATAATTAAGTGGTTGAGTTGTTTACTTAGTTTTTAATTAGTCTTCCCATCAACTCTATCGTTGTCTTCATTCAGGCCGATTCGCGAACGTGCACGAAAACAAGAGGTGGGATTTATCGCACAAGCCAATCATATCCAATCATAACCAATCATATCCAATCATAGCGCAATGGAGGCATTGCCTCCTCTCTTGTGACTTTTCCCCATTCATTCTTAATTACCCCCCACTTTAGTCTCAGCTTCAGACGTCACGCCCACGGACCATTAGCTGAATGTCTGATGCATATGGCACACTTTTCTGGAAACACTTCAGGAGTTTCGAAGTCGTCATCTGATTGGTTGAATTCTACAGGATGTCCGCAAGACGTGTGCGTTCTTTAATGGTCTGCCTGGAAACAAAGTGCTTACCAGGATCAACTAAACGCTGGATTTTCAAAAGTATGTGAAGTTCGCGGCTCCATTGTTGCAGTAAACTTACACAACGTTCTAGAATGAATAATTTATAGATGCACGCCTGTTATTGCAGCGACATAGACTTTACATTTTCCGCGTCAACTGACATGACGCGGAACAAAACAAACTGTGATTGGTTGTGTTTCATGTCAGTCAAATGTACTCTTGGGCGGTCCTTGGCCAATGAAAGCTGCGAAAAAGTCCAGACCTTCTGGAAGAAGATTTTTTTTTAAAAAGTCTATGACTTTCAAAAAATTATATTTCAGGAATGTTTCAACTCTTTTTGTCCATATAATGAAAGTCAATGAGATCCAAAACAACATTGGACCTCATTGACTTCCATTACAAAGACAAAAGCAGTTAAAAAACGTCTCAGGATACATATGTAACCTATGTTCCCTGAGAACAGGGAACGAGACACTGCGTCCTAGAACGCTTTGGGGAATGCCTCAGGCGTGACAGGTGTCTGAAACTGCTATCGAATCACGGTAATCTTATTGACCGGTGACAGCCCATGATGCCATCATCGTGTGACCCGGAAGTATATAAGGGCGCCTTGCAAACATGACATTCACCTTATCGTCTGAAGGGACTGTTTGGCAAAGAGACGCAGTGTCTCGTTCCCTGTTCTCAGGGAACATACAGTGGGGAGAACAAGTATTTGATACACTGCCGATTTTGCAGGTTTGCCCACTTACAAAGCATGTAGAGGTCTGTAATTTTTATCATAGGTACTCTTCAACTGTGAGTGACGGAATCTAAAACAAAAATCCAGAAAATCACATTGTATGATTTTTAAGTAATTAATTTGCATTTTATTGCATGACATAAGTATTTGATACATCAGAAAAGCAGAACTTAATATTTGGTACAGAAACCTTTGTTTGCAATTACAGAGATCATACGTTTCCTGTAGTTCTTGACCAGGTTTGCACACACTGCAGCAGGGATTTTGGCCCACTCCTCCATACAGACCTTCTCCAGATCCTTCAGGTTTCGGGGCTGTCGCTGGGCAATACGGACTTTCAGCTCCCTCCAAAGATTTTCTATTGGGTTCAGGTCTGGAGACTGGCTAGGCCACTCCAGGACCTTGAGATGCTTCTTACAGAGCCTCTCCTTAGTTGCCCTGGCTATGTGTTTCGGGTCGTTGTCATGCTGGAAGACCCAGCCACGACCCATCTTCAATGCTCTTACTGAGGGAAGGAGGTTGTTGGCCAAGATCTCGCGATACATGGCTCCATCCATCCTCCCCTCAATACGGTGCAGTCGTCCTGTCCCCTTTGCAGAAAAGCATCCCCAAAGAATGATGTTTCCACCTCCATGCTTCACGGTTGGGATGGTGTTCTTGGGGTTGTACTCATCCTTCTTCCTCCAAACACAGCGAGTGGAGTTTAGACCAAAAAGCTCTATTTTTGTCTCATCAGACCACATAACCTTCTCCCATTCCTCCTCTGGATCATCCAGATGGTCATTGGCAAACTTCAGACGGGCCTGGACATGCACTGGCTTGAGCAGGGGGACCTTGCGTGCGCTGCAGGATTTTAATCCATGACGGCGTAGTGTGTTACTAATGGTTTTCTTTGAGACTGTGGTCCCAGCTTTCTTCAGGTCATTGACCAGGTCCTGCCGTGTAGTTCTGGGGTGATCCCTCACCTTCCTCATGATCATTGATGCCCCACGAGGTGAGATCTTGCATGGTGCCCCAGACCGAGGGAGATTGACCGTCATCTTGAACTTCTTCCTTTTTCTAATAATTGCACCAACAGTTGTTGCCTTCTCACCAAGCTGCTTGCCTATTGTCCTGTAGCCCATCCCAGCCTTGTGCAGGTCTACAATTTTATCCCTGATGTCCTTACACAGCTCTCTGGTCTTGGCCATTGTGGAGAGGTTGGAGTCTGTTTGATTAAGTGTGTGGACAGGTGTCTTTTATACAGGTAACAAGTTCAAACAGGTGCAGTTAATACAGGTAATGAGTGGAGAACAGGAGGGCTTCTTAAAGAAAAACTAAGAGTGAGAGTGAGAGTCTGTGAGAGCCGGAATTCTTACTGGTTAGTAGGTGATCAAATAATTATGTCATGCAATAAAATGCAAATTAATTATTTAAAAATCGTACAATGTGATTTTCTGGATTTTTGTTTTAGATTCCGTCTCTCACAGTTGAAGTGTACCTATGATAAAAATTACAGACCTCTACATGCTTTGTAAGTAGGAAAACCTGCAAAATCGGCAGTGTATCAAATACTTGTTCTCCCCACTGTAGGTTACATATGTAACCTGAGACGTTCCCTTTCAAAGGGAACTCGCACTGCGTCCTAGAACGCTTTGGGGAACGATATACCTACGCTGCCATGCTAAGGGGAGTGCATGCCCACTGGCAGTGACAACTGTCAGAACAAGCAAATTCAAATGAAATTCCCGAACCACTCTCCCTCAGGTCACACTGGGCTGTCAGTGACAGCATTCCCTAAGGTCATAGCCCAAGCTATAAGCCTCAGGAGGAAACCTTCATACACTTTACATGAAGTCCTACCCAGGCCGCTCGAAGGCCTGGAACCAACCACTTCAGCAGAAGGGGTCCCTTTAAGGGAATGTGGCTAGGGAACCCGAAGGAACCCCAGCCAATCACTACTCAGGGAACATATTCACCCGAATGCCACCAGGGAGGCCTGACCTGGTGTCACTTACATTGGACACTTCAGTCTGCCAAGAACCTGTCTGTTCAGAAACAGAGCCTCTGGACACTTGCCTCTAGGTAAGGCATCCAGACAGAGGGACTGCAAACTGACAGTAACCAACTCAAACCAGATCTCAGAGATGTGTATCCTGGAAAGCAATACTCAGCGTAGCGCTTTACAACCCTTGCTAGCGAAGGGAGTCTATCTGCTTGATCCAAGGATCTACAAAGCATTTATCTTTCAAAGCTCTAAGGAGGCCGGGCAGGCCTACGGACTGATCTAACTGGAAGGCCTCACGAGAAGCCTGCGACCGTCTGACCAGACTCAGGAGGCTGAGTATTCATGGCGACCCTCAGTGAGGGGAGCACATGGCCTACCTGGTAGGCAAACCAGGCTGTAGGCTAGAAATAAAGAGGTTCCGGGAGGGAACCAGTAGCAGAAAGTACACACTTTAATCGTGCTTGGGCTCCCGCCTTCAGAAGCTGCCTGCTAAAGCCAGCTGTGTTGATAGCAAGCAGCCGCTAGCTGTCAAAAGCCCAGTACCACTGGGAAACCACTTACAGGGAGGCCTGGTGAGGCCTACTACCTGATAACAAGTAGATCATCCACCTAGTGCCATACTTGTTGAACTTGCCTTCAGAGAGGCCTGGTGAAGCCTACTACCTGATAGCAATTCGTGCTAACTGACAGAGTAACCACACTCGGGCACTCGCCTTCAGGGAGGCCTGGTGAGGCCTACTACCTGATAGCAATTCATGCTAACTGACAGGTCGCTTACAGGGAGGCCTGGTGAGGCCTACTACCTGATAGCAATTCATGCTAGCTGTCAGAACATCCCAACACGGGAACTCGCCCTCAGGGAGGCCTGGTGAGGCCTACTACCTGGTAGCAACTCATGCTAGCTGCCAAAGCATCCAAACTCGGGAACTTGCCTTCAGGGAGGCCTGGTGAGGCCTACTACCTGATAGCCAATCAGGCTAGCTGTCCAGTTGCCCATACATAGGAATTGGCCTTCAGGGAGTCCTAGTGAGGCCTACTATCTGATAGCAAGCTAAAAAACTGGCTGCTAAGAACCCCAATTCCGGGTGTCAGTCTCTCGGCAGCCTGATAAGGCCAACCGCCTAGCCGGGGTCTTGCTAGCTATTAAAAATCACCCACGCTGTTGGGGTTTTGCCTTCCGGGAGGCCTAAACGGCCAACCATACAGTGGCAAATCTTATTTGGCTGATCATAATCCGGGCTCGCCTCCAGAGAGACCCACTGAAGCCAATTGTCTGATTGGCCAGTCAATTTTAACAGCCCAGCACCCCATGTTGAGGTTCAGGGTCAGGGAGGCCTACTTAGGCCAATGCCTGACCATCAATACTACTGGCTGCTTACCCCATCACTGAAAACTCACTCTGAGGATTTGAGAGCCCTACTAGGCCTGAAACCAGTGCTGTCAGCCACCTACCCATACTGCTGGGGACTCACCTTCAGGAAGGCCTGGTGAGGCCTACTAGCTGATAGGAAGTCTATTCTGCTACAAATACAACATTGTTAGGAACCATACTACACCAACACAACTATCGGGGCCACCCACAGGAGGCCTCTCAAGGCTGGCTACCTGGTTGCAGCTATAATGTATGTTCCACAAACGCTGGGACTCTCTTCCGAGGAGGCCTGGTAAGGCCTACCACCCGCCAGTGAGTCTACTGCCCGTACTACTAAGGCCAACCACCTGAGGCAAGCTGGCCTAAAGAGCCCTTTTTGGGGGCTGCCTGTCAAGGAGTCTTGCTGAGGGTTACTACTCGACAGCGCAGCCTTTGTTGGCAGAAAACTGTTTACACAGCGCCTACAGTATCCTGGTACCTAACTACATTGCCCATGGCAGTGTACTCAGCAAATGCAACACCCTTTAGGCAAGGGGAGTACAACATAAGCCAGCCTGCCTCAATGGAGGCCCCACCTACCATCTATACGCATGGGCGTCAGCTCATGGCAATGCTCTGGCTTCTGGGAGCGTACTTCGAAACTTTTGAAATAATGAAGTGAAGGTTAGAACTCTCCGCTCGATCCGAGCCATAGTGGTGTGAGGCAGAATGATACAGAGCTGAAAGTGGAGTACTCAGAACTACCCTGAATCAGCAGGGGAGTACCAACCACCTGCCCCTGAGAATATTAACAGGGTGCGGGCCTGCCAGTGGCTCTAGAGGTGACTGAAATTTCCGAGCGGGACCCGAACCACGAGGTCCAGACGCTGAACCTCTTCCCTCGAGAACAGGGCCAGATGAGAGCGGAGCGTTTTCAAAGAAAAACGTTCACAATTTGCACAGGCAGCTCCCTTGAGAACTGCCTGTGCATGCTCTTCCCCCAGACAGAAAACACACAATTTGTGTGTCACCCGGCGACAAGAACCTTGGTCACGGGTCTGGACACCTCTGAAAGCATTCAGCCTTCTTAGTGCATTTCATAATTACCTTTTTTCTTTAGCGCTTACAGACAGAACAGTCCCTGAAGACGAAAAGATGAATGTCATGTTTGCAAGGCGCACTTATATATTTCCAGGTCGCACGATGATGACATCATGGGCTGTCGCCGGTCAATAGGATTAACGTGATTCGATAGCAGTTTCAGACACCAACATCACGCCTGAGGTGTTCCCCAAAGCGTTCTACGACGCAGTGCGAGTTCCCTTCGAAAGGGAACAATTCTTCAAAATGTCATATTCTGTGTCTTGCAGAAGAAAAAAAAAGCCAAACACATTTGATGCAACATGAGGGTGAGTAAATGATGACAATGTTCATTTTTGGGTGAACTACCCCTTTAAAATTCTGTCTAGGTATGCAGCTCACTAGGTTTTGGAACATAACTATAGTTTCTCACAGGATGTTTTTCATGGAGACCACATAAACCCACCTGAAACACTCCTCTGCGCTCTTATAACCTCTCCTGCTCTCATGAATAAAGCATTCCTCAGAGGGCAGACAGATGTGAGCCACTGAACTTTAGGACTCCATGCTTCTCTGTGATCATCAAGCGCTCTGTGTGTGTGTGTGCATATGTGTTTGCATGAGTGTGACCCCGATGGCCGCTATGATCTGAGGCTCGTTATGCACCGCCGAGCATGCTGGGTAGCAGTAAACAGCCTGTGATTACGGAGAGAGCAGGTGATGTGTAACACAGAACTTTAACACACACATCCCGATCCCTTTATATACGCTTACAT
Source organism: Coreius guichenoti (assembly GCA_039654105.1). Lineage (NCBI taxonomy): Eukaryota > Metazoa > Chordata > Actinopteri > Cypriniformes > Gobionidae > Coreius > Coreius guichenoti. The sequence goes on along the minus strand of CM077181.1, from coordinate 16,773,342 downwards.
GCGCACAGGCCGGTGCAAAAACCTGTGTCACTCTGTTTTAAGAAGAGGGGGGGGGAGCCGTAAAAGAGAACAAGAGAATGCTATAAAGAAAAGTCATGGCTGAAACTCGTTCGGTGATGACAGTACGTAACAAGCTGCCAACCGACGCAGATTTCCAATATAATACACTCATCTCCTGTTACACTTACTAAAGACTTCCACACATGTGGGGACGGTTTTGGATATGTAAGACGTGTATAATTGATTCCTGACAAAGAGCCTATGCGTAATGTTCTGTATGCGCAGTGTGTGGACCGCCGTTTATACCTACTTGCTTATGTTTACTGTTCCTTCCGTTAAATGTCATACATGGGTGGTCTCGCTGAGGCTTATGTCTGCTTAGTTTAGAGTTGTATAAACCATGATACCTGTCTTACGATATAAGCTATTCCTGTGAACTGTGTTTGTGTCTTAATCACTTTGCTGTTTTCTTTTTATTTATTTTTTTAGAATGTACCGGGCGGAGAAGCTCCCTAACACGAATCTGGTATTTTTGATCTCTGACGCAAAGAGTTCCTGCCTCTCCTGTGATCCCAAACCACTGAGACAAGCCGAACAGCCCTGTATCCTTCAAATTACGCATTTTCTTACGTCTTCTTGTGGTGTTCAAACAGTACAGCATGACGCTAGCAACACCAAAGTCATGGGTTCGAGAAACCAATGATGCATTAAATTGATCAAAAATGAGAAAGACTTACATTCTCTACAAAGATTTCTATTTCCAAATAAATGCTGTTCTTTTATTTTTTGAACTTTGTATTCATCAAAGAATCCTGAAAAAAATGATCACTTTACACAAAAATATTAAGCAGTAAAACTGTTTTCAATGTTGATAATAATAAGAAATGTTACTTTAACACCAAATTAGCATATAGAATGATTTCTGAAGGATCATGTGACACACGAATCACAGGAATTCGTTATTTTAAAATATATTAAAATAGTAAAACCTTGTTTTAAATTGTAATAATATTTCACCACATTAATGTTTTTACTGTATTTTAACCCTCTGGTGCTGTTTGGTAATTTTTGACCGAAAATTTTAATGTTTTTACTTGTTTTTTGGGGTTTTTTTTACACTTCATCAGAATGGTATGAAACTTGGTAAAGGTTTTGGCATTTGCTGTGTGAACACAAAAAAAAAAATTCCTGGACATGATTTGAAAAGGTTAAATGGTCCTGAAAAAATTAGTCACACTTGAATTTTTGGCGGTCAAAAATGACCACATTGGAAATGAATGGGAGACGAATTTCATCTGTTGGAAACATTTGCTACTGCGCACAAACAAATTCTTACTGAAAGCTCATTTGAGATATCAACCTAAAATTTGGAACACAGCTTGTTTTAGATTTCTTAGTTTTAGAGTAAAATGTTTTTTTGGAAAATATATATTTCATATAAAAAAAGTTTTCATATTTTTGTGTATTTTTCATAATAAATGTAGAATTGTATACATTTTTTCAAGGTCACTTTAAAAAAAACTTTTTTTTTTTTTTTCTTTTTTATCTTTTTTATCTTTAAAAAGAGACCAAACTTAAGTCTGTACTTCAAAGCATTCAAGACAGTTTAAGATGGAAATTTCATTTTCAGGTTCATGCTCAAAAACTGTATAAATGGATTATAACTATTGCATAAATATAATTTAGTATCATAAAATTACAAAAATACAAAATATTAAATAAAAAACATGATCAAACTAAAATATAATGCAATCATTTCATTGAAATAAAAATAAAAAATCGGTCATTTTTGACTGACACGCAAACAGTACCAGAGGGTTAAAATAAATAAATAAATGCCTTGGTAACCATAAGAGACTTCATTCAAAAACAGTAAAAAAATCTTGCCAACCACAAACTTTTGAACTGCAGTGTCACTTTGGATAAAAGCATAAAATGCATAAAGAAGGACTCTTTTTCTTTTTATTACTGGTTTCTAAAGGCTCCGGTAACAAACTGGTGTGACGTCATTTCGAACAAAATCAGGCCAAAACGAAGATCTTTTTGTGTTTATTTCAGGAGTTTGAAACAGCTTGCCAAAACAAACTTTCCTGAAAATTTAGCTCTTACTGGTAAACACCACCAAACTACCATTGCTCTATGGCGATCATGTAATAGGTAGGTGTGGCTCTGAGGCTCTTCCTTCTTTGACGTGGAAATCATCTCTGGTTAATTTCTTCTGTTCAGTCCACCAAGGTCAGACGTCCGCAAGTAAAAACATAAATACACCGGAGAGTCGCTTTATAGTAGAAATTGGAGTAATTCTAATTTAAAGAGACACTGACACTGTTTTTTCATGTTTAATAATGTAAAGCTGCTTGCTTTAAAGAGACGTGACTTTACTTAATTGCAGAGCTTGTGCAAACATATCCACATTGCTATGATCAGATGCTTTCTTAACTGCTGTTTTCTCACCGCTTTCATTTTTGTTGTGTGTTTATTTTGTTGTTGAAAGGAAAGCACGCAGCACATATTTACATATTCATTTAAACTCCGCTCTCAGCAGTGTAGGCGGCATCAGGATGTTCACTAACAGTATAACACTGCTCACATTTCCTTTTTCGAAGAACATTTTACCCCTAAGCGAAAAAACGAAAAAAAATTGGGCCCTTAAGATTGAGATAATTACATTTGTTTTGAAGTTCCAGCTATTGTCCTTATAGATTTGTTTCAGCTACTGGTCCTGACCCATGTGTGCTGGCCCAGAACCCTCGGTACAGGAAAGGACCGGATGTCTGCTTCGACAACAACGCAGATGTAAGTTAAAACCAAAATGGGCAAAACTCAAAATTGCATCTTCCTCATTCACTGCTGTTTTTTTCTCCTTTTTTTAAGCTTTCTGTTTTCTGTTTGCACGTTGAATGCTCATTGGCTGCTCATCATGCCTGTCACTGCTAGGATGAGCCTTTGTGTCCAATCAGTGGCTCCTTTTACCTTTTACCCGTCTATCATTTTGCTGCTCCTTCTGCTTTGTGTTTGATGGTCAGTTTCAACTTGTTGTTTTGCTGCCATTCATATTTCAAGCAGTTTCCTCATAAAAGCAATGTGGCAAAAATGTCTTTATATAACCCCAATTTAATTGTATCATGCTAGACTTTCTCTAATATCTGCTTATCATATAAGGGTTACAATGCCCTATATTGTTTATTCAATGCCTCAATATGGACCCAGAGGCAGGACGCCACTGCTTTCCTCCTGCTGTGAAAGTAGGAAGTGCATTTTCAGCTAGTTCCCTGAGAGATTTTCTGTGGAATAAACATAGGAAGCTCCAGATGTGCTTCCGTCCTTTTGACAGCAGCATTGATAATACGCCCCTATGCCTCTCAAACCTGGGGCATCCCAGGACTTTTATTGGCACGCCCTCCATGCACATATAGCATGCAAGCCTTGTTTCATAAGACCAGCACGTAGACCATCAGTCAGAGTCGTCCATTATTTCTACAGCAGGACTTTTTGCATGCGTGCCATTGATTTAATTTATTCCTTTTCAGTTCAGCCAAAACTTTTTTTAATATTCCCTTTTTATTTCACATAGACTGTGTCTTATGATTGAGTTGAATGCTTAATGGATCTTCTTCCTGCTGGAAAATCCACTGTATAGTATCTCAGTAGCTATGTTTCCATCCAAATTTGCAAATTTAACTAATGCGCAAAACTGGAATATCACGTAAAACATTTGCAAATAAGGCACAGTTTACATCCCATGTGTTCAAGAGAACAAAATCGACACACAAATTGGAGCAAAATATCTGCAGTTCTTTTCCTTAATCATAAAGGAATTGCATTCGGATGCCTGGTGTTTGGGAACGCAATCATGTGAGAGACTTCTGGGAGGCCATTATACCAAATCATTTTGATGACAGACTTTTGCTTAGGCATCCCAGATTGATCAAACCAACATTTGAGATGCTGTGCAATGAAAATGTTCCGGTAGTCAGTCCAGTTATCCAATCACATCCACTGTTGAGTCAAAGTTATCCGAGTTTTTTTGTTGCGCATCAAGGGATTTATTCAGTAAATGTGTCTTCGTCATAATTTATAAGCATTTCTTCTGATCGAATAACGTTTTTTTATGCACATTTTTAGAATTTACAACCATCCTTCCAGCATTTTTTTTTGTATGCAATATCCTAAAATGTGCATAAAATAGGTGGATGGAAACATAACTAATGATACTCAAACAACACTGGACCAAGCTGGTGATTTTTGGTTATTAACTAGTTAAAAATGTTCTAGGTGGTTGATTACCTGGGGTCTCAACTGAGGATATTCTTGTTAAAGCCAGTGTTATTTTAACATTATTTATACATCAGTATTTTTATTTAGCTTTTATTTTCATTTTCCATTTTCACATTAATACGGGTTTTATTAATTTTGTTTTGTGCTTTTGTCAATTATTATTAATAATATTTTATTATTAATAATATTTCTATTTAGCTTTAATTTATTTTTATTTCAGTTTTGATGTTGTCATTTTAGTACTTTAACTTATTTCAATTAGGTGCCAAGGCAACATCTATCTATCTATATATATATATATATATATATATATATATATATATATATATATATTATGGGTGTCACAATTCTCCAAATCCTCGATTTGATTAAATTTTCAATTCTAAGGTCACGGTTCGATTCGATTCTCGATTTTTACATTCATTTTTTTTAAAGCACAGGTTGCTATGCCATTTTTGGACTAGACTTTCGTGCAATATAATATCTGACCTTTGTTCGCAATGTACCACACTACATTGTCAAATTTAAAACATTTATTAACAACATAATGTAACAATAACTTATATCTTCAGTCAATTGAAAACTTAAGCAAAATAACCTGCCATCTAGTTTCTCTTTTGTAAGTGCAGTCTTCTTCACAGAAGATGACATTCAAGTTCACAACAAAACAAACAAAAACAATAAAACAGCCATGTCCATAGTCTTCTCTGAACAATTAAGTGTCTTAACAAACTATTTCCGAGCAGTTGACCATATACCACACTGATGTTTTATCCCCTGAGAATGATGACTGTATTTTTTCATTCTTTCATGTTCTTCCTAAAACGTTCTCCTACGGGAATCACCGTAGCTGTGAGATGCGTTCTACTTGGGATTTCGTAGCGTGGTTCTACCACGCTAATTAAATGCCTAAAACCGGAGTTTTTCACCACCGAATAAGGTCGCATGTCTGCGGCTATGAATACTCCTAACGCGCGCGTAATTGCATTTGCACGAGTTGAGTTACTTGGAAGATTCCAAATGAAGATGTAAGAGTAGTTTGTGTTACAGTTGTTGGTTTAACAGATAAATCTATGTTTTTGTGGTGCCTGCGGAGATGCCCTGCCATGTTAGTCGTGCTGCCAGTGAAAGAATATGGTACACGCACATAGCAGAGCTTGCAAACTGTGGCTTTTTTGTTGACAACGCGAACGTTGTCAACATAACTCACTGGAAATCCAAAATACTTCCACACCGGCGACTTCAGTGAAAGACGAGGGGGTTCAAGTTCTGTCGATAGGTCTCCTGCATCTGCAGTTGCCATGCTATCTTTTGAGTGGCTGTAGCTAAGTTAGAGGAGGTTGACTCGCAGCACTTCAACGCGTGTGTTTTTTTCCACTTGGCAAGCAACTGGATGTGACATGGATGCGTGGCAGCATCGATGATTCCATTTTTTAATTCGAAGTTCGAGATTGTGACTTAATTTTGGTCGATTTCGATTTAAAATCGAAATCGTGACACTCTTAATATATATATATAGTGCCCTCCACTAATATTGGCACCCTTGGTAAATACAAGCAAAGGCGGCTGTGGAAATAAATCTGCATTGTTTATCCTTTTGATCTTTTATTAAAAAAAAATCACTAAATTCTAACAATTGAAAGTGGGGGGGAAATCTCATTATGGAATAAATGTTTTTCTTCAGTCCACGTTGGACACAATTATTGGCACCCAATTATTGCAACGTCCTTTTTCCAAGATAACAGCTCTGAGTCTTGTTCTATAATGCCTGATGAGTTTGGAGAACACCTGACAAGAGATCAGAGACCATTCCTCCATACAGAATCTCTCCAGATCCTTCAGATTCCCAGATCCATTCTCTTCAGTTTACCCTACTCATTTTCTATAGGGTTCAGGTCAGGGAACTGGGACGGCCAGGGCAGAAGCTTTATTTTGTGCTCAGTGACCCATTTTTTGTGAAGATTTTGATGTTAGTTAGTTAGTTAGTTAATTAATTTTAGATCATTGTCCTGATGGAAGATCCAACCATGGCCCATTATAAGATTTCTAGCAGAGGCCAACAGGTTTTGATTTTTTATCTGTTGGTATTTGCTAGAATCCATGACACCATGTATCTGAACAAGATGTCCAGGACCTCCAGCAAAAAAATAGGCCCACAACATTAAAGATCTAGCAGTATATTTAACCGTGGGCATGGGGTACTTTTTATCCCTGTTTGCACCAAAACATGAAACCAGGTCCCTTTTGAATTTCCAGTCATAGATTTTTTTTCACAGCTGCCTTTGCTCATGTTTACCAAGGGTGTCAATATATATAGGCAGTCTTTCATGTAGTATTCATATTTAATTTTAATTCAGTGTCAATTAACTAAAATGGTTTTTAATTATTTTAGTTTTAGTTACCAATAACAACACTGATTAAAGCTGGTAGACCACCTTGAGCCAGCAGCAAACCAGATGCCATGTTTCAAAAATCAGTTATAAACCCTTAAGCTGCTTCATCTGAAATGAAATGACCTGATTATAGTATGTACTTATGTTTGTGTGAGGTAGAAGTCACTAACATCTCTGTATTGACTGCAGGAGGACGCAACTGACTGTGGTGGTGGCTGCAGTTTGAGTCCGTCTCTCTGGCCGATGTTGGCTCTTCAGCTCCTTTTACTCTGGCTACTTACCGGAACCAGAACATATTTGTCCTGACCAGAGCGAATCTACAGACTAGAAAAAACAACTACTGACTGAACTGCTTAATATAGAGACCACATGACCACAACATAACCACACTTCGACTATACAATCTAAGATTGTCCGTTAGTCAACCCAAAATAATTTGACTAACGCAGATACAGAACTCTACTGTAAAATTGACACGGCTCATCAACTCACTGCCAAATTCTGTCCTCTCAGACCAGAAACAGCAACACAGTCAGACACGAGAGATAGATATATGCTCTTATTTTTTATTTTATTTATTTATTTTTTTGACCTCGGAACAGAACCACATTATGATCACAAAAATGATTCATGCAAAATGTTTAGTGCCACAAACAGTCTGTGTGACAACAGTGTGGTCCGAGACGGCTCCGAGCACCAGCCTGGATCTCAAGCAGGGTTAAACGGTACAGGAAAGACTGTTCAGCTCTGGAGCTCATTATGAATTCTGAGCTTCGCACCAGTAGTAGGTTAGTGATGTCACACCCAAGCCCTTTAGGCCTATTGAGGGCTGTTTTTCTTGTTTTATGTTCTTTGATTTATTTGGTATGTGCAGTAGGGGAAATCTCATGAAGAAATTTGTAGGTTACATTTCACCCCCATATATATATATATATATCTTATGCTCACCAAGGTTGCATTTATTTGATCAAAAGTACAGCAAAACAGTAATACTGTAAAATATTATTATCAGTATTTTTTATACATGCATTTTTAAAATTGTATTTATTCCTGTGAATTTTCATCATCATTACTCCAGTCTCCAGTGCCACATGATCCTTCAGAAATCATTCTAATATGATGATTTGGTGCTCAAGTAACAATTTTTTTTAACCATGATGCATTTTTTCAGGATTCTTTGATGAAAGTTCAAAAGAACAACATTTATTTGAAATGGAAATCTTTTGTAACATTATAAATGTCTATAAATCAATTTAATTCAGCATTGATGAATATTACTGAATTAAAGTTTTATTACTGACCCTTTCTTACTTTCTTATTCAGTACCTGTCAAAAGTTTTGAAACTACAATTTTTTAATGTTTTTGAAAGAAGGCTCTTATGCTCACCAAAGCTGCATTTATTTAATCAAAAATATGGTAAGCAGCACGACTGTTTACGACAACATTGATAATAATAAGAAGAAATGTTTCTTGAGCAGCAAATAAACATATTAGAATAGTTTCTGAAGGATCATGTGACACTGAAGACTGGAGTAAGGATGCTGAAAATTCAGCTTTGCCATCACAGGAATAAATTCCATTTTAAAATATATTCAAATAGAAAACAGTTCTTTTAATTTGTAATAATATTTTGCAATATTACTGTTTTTTTACCCTAAATAAATGGTGCCTTTGTGAGCATAAGAGTCTTTTGACAGGTACCATATGCGCACACACTCACACTTTGCACTTTACACATTTTACTTTAATATATAATTTTTATATTGTTTCAAATATTTACATTTAAAAAATAGTATGGTATTTTGCATTACAGTAATGAGATTAAGTAGATGGATTTCATTGTCATAATAATAAAGTCACAAAAAAATCCTAAGGCTAAGTTTGTACAGAAAAGCATTTCATATTTTTATTTCTTTTGATTATGGGATGACATATGACCTGCACATTTCTTTGCCGTTTTTGTGAGATTTTGTGAAGTCTTTGAGCTTAGAGTTCTTTTGTTTGCTAGTTTTAAACTTCTCTGAGATCACCGGATAACTTTATCATCAAAGTGTAAGCATCTGATATAATCGTTGGAAAAAAGTGCCATGTTGAATATCATGATTCGCTACGGAAAGATTCATTGTGCGATCAAACCACACTTGAGCAGTGCATCATCTGATGCGAAATGCAGACTGCTCTAAAGACTGAACAGGCTCCAATTAGTTTACCGAAGCCTTTTTTTGTTGTGTCAGAAGTCACACGCTTGCGTCCAAGGGTCCAGAGCATGTTGAATGTGCTTTCTACCCTCCCCATCCTGTCTTCTGGGCCCCCGCTATCAAACGATTGCGTGTTTTACTGTATGTCATCCAGATACTTCATCTGTCAGATTTTGTTCCAGCATGACAGACATGATATCACAAGCGTGTCAAATATTACATCCACATGTTGAACCATTATGTGAAAACACAGCACGATAGGTTATAAAAATGTTAAACCCTGGAGAAATGTGCATTTAAGATAGTTGAATGTATGTTCATTGTATTTATTTATTAGTTTTATGAGAGAAAGTCAGTGTATGAGATTAGCTGATATCAATCAAAACTATTGCCAATGGGGAAACATTTCCATGTGTTCCTTTGAACGTTCTAGAAGAAGAATAAATACCAATGGCAGTGCCTATAGCTATGAAAAATGAAATATTTATCCATCCTAATCCAAAGGCCAAGTATCCAGGAATAAAATAAGATGATTATCTCTTAGTTTCAGAGGCGTTTTAACATTTGACGACTTAAAAGCTTTGTCTATTTTAAAATATAAACTTACAATCAGTGTTTGCATGAGTTCTATGGCTTTTTATTCATGCAAAAAATAAATTACGATGGCTTGTATGGAGCTTTATAGATTTTTTAATTTTTTTGTTATAGCCTTTATGACGAGGAGGCTGTTAAAGTGACGTAATTATACAGTGATAATATTAAGTGCAACTGAATTTAAAGGTGGAAGGTTTAATGTCGTGGTGATTGCCAAATGAGAATGAAATATAATAAAACGCACGAGATAGATCTAAAATAAAGTGTGTGTTTAGTTTACTGGATGTCCGCGAAATATCGCTCGCACCTGTGAGTCCATGTCAGGCTTTTTCCTTCGGAATGAGATGAATTTTTCTTTCTGTCTTCACTGATGTAGCATTGAGTTACAGACCTAAATATGCAGTGCATTTATGAATCATTACAGACGTTTTGGACCCCTCTGAGGCTTTTGGGGTCTGGATTTCTCATCTCAGCCCTGGGGTGGAGGCCGTAGGATGTAACATTTAAATACCTCACTAAACGACGACGTGAGTTGTGATTTGATCCAAGAGAGCTGAACTAACTCCCCTCTTTACAAACTATACCACATTTAAAACTCCAGTGAAATATACACAAACCCTGCAGAGGCCGTTTCACCGTTTGAACGCAAATTGATCCCATGCCACGTCCGGCAAAACATCCGCAAAACATGAAACAGGTTAATGATATGATTACAAACTAAAAATTCGAAATCTGGCAGTGCCTACACTGTTAGTCAAGAAGAGCGAATTACTTAAAAGTAGCATTCAGCTGGGGATTTTATTGGCTTGCTGCAAATAAAAAAGTGTTTTCATATGTTCTCTATCATGGTGGAGTACAAGAAACTGAAGTTTTTAACTTTTAATATTACAAAAAAAGAAAAAATATTATGTTACACTCTTAAAAATAAAGGTTCCAATAGAAGAACCATTTTTAGTTCCCCAAAGAACCTTTCAGTTTTCTTAGTGTGCAGAACATTTTAAATATCTAAAGAACCTTTTTTTTTCCACTATAAAGAACCTTATGTGAAATGGAAAGGTTCCATGAATGTTGAAGGTTCTTCATGGAGCCATTGATACCAATAAATAACCTTTATTTTTAAGACTGTATTGTAGATCCACTGATAATAAGTAGTGAAAACCAGACACTCCAAAGTCCAAGTCATGAAGTTTTAATAATAATAATAAAAAAAAAAAATTCCACTTTACATAAGAGGGGATAGACAATTTAAGTGTGTTCAGGTTTGCACGGTGCTCCCGCAATGCTCTTTGACATTTCGACCCTCGCATGAAATGTTAGACGTGTATAGACATGCCCCCCTCATGTAAAGAGGAGTCAGTTGTGTGTATTTATTATATGTTTTCTGAATGCTGCTCTCAGCTGCTGTGCTGTCTCATAGGGCTACCATGTGTCTGTGCTACTGAACGTATTTACTGGTGTTGGTGCTCAGTGTGCCGGAAAGTTTTCTCTGAGGTTGCGCTTCTTTTCCTGAGTGTGTATCGAAGTCACTCTTTGATTTGTGTGTTCAATGGTGGGGAGGGCGTGGTATGTGCCTCCAAAGCCCCGCCCAACTCACTTGGTTGTGCTTACAACTATATATATATATATATATATATATATATATATATATATTCTTTTGTGACACGCCTGAAACAATTTTGTATACATTTGTACAATAATGTTGTTCAACAAAATAAAACAAAAAAGTTTGTAAAGTTTACAAATGTGTAATTCTTGTGCAAATACAATATATTCACAATAAAAGTTTATCATTACTACTTCTGGGTTTATTATTGTATTTTTGTTTATTTTATTTTTATGTAAAAAATTGCCTCGTCACAGAGATGCATGGAGTGAATCAAGGTAAATGGCTAGAAATGCATACATATTTAGTTCAATATCCGTATAATATTTTCAAGAAATTAACACTTTTATTCTAGGGTGCATTAATCATAAGTGACAGTAAGACTCGCATTGTTACAAAAAAAAAATCAAATTAATATCTTTTGAACTTTCTATTCATCAAACAATCCTGACAAAAAAGTTCCCTGAGAAGGGGAACAAGACACTGCGTCATGCGTTGATGCTATGGGAACGACTCGAGCTTGAGCTGGGTCCTCATTTATAAAACATGCGTACGCACAGATTTGATCTTAGAGTGTGCGTACGTTAAAATCCACGGCAAAGTTCATATTTATAAAAATGGTCTTTGATGTGGAAAAGTGCTTACCGCCACGTCAGGGTCTGAGCAGACATACGCACTTTTCCTTGTGGCACAGTCGGAGTACTGCAGGTATTTGGAAATCTGTAAGCAGTAGCAATAATAATTATAGTAATAATAATAATTATTATTATTATTATTATTATTATCCTGATAATAGTTATTGTCCCTAATAATAGTTATTTATCCTGACAGATAAATCTACTCTTATTAAATTAGAATATAAATTGTATTATTATTAATTTTACATGTGCAAATATCAGCATGGACAACAGAGTTTTCACATATCGTCACATTACGCACCTGCAGTGCTTCTGTGAAAGGAGAAAAACTGAATAAATTTATATAAAGGCCTATATATATACACTCACCTAAAGGATTATTAGGAACACCTGTTCAATTTCTCATTAATGGAATTATCTAATCAACCAATCACATGGCAGTTGCTTCAATGCATTTAGGGGTGTGGTCCTGGTCAAGACAATCTCCTGAACTCCAAACTGAATGTCAGAATGGGAAAGAAAGGTGATTTAAGCAATTTTGAGCGTGGCATGGTTGTTGGTGCCAGACGGGCCGGTCTGAGTATTTCACAATCTGCTCAGTTACTGGGATTTTCACGCACAACCATTTCTAGAGTTTACAAAGAATGGTGTGAAAAGGGAAAAACATCCAGTATGCGGCAGTCCTGTGGGCGAAAATGCCTTGTTGATGCTAGAGGTCAGAGGAGAATGGGCCGACTGATTCAAGCTGATAGAAGAGCAACTTTGACTGAAATAACCACTCGTTACAACCGAGGTATGCAGCAAAGCATTTGTGAAGCCACAACACGCACAACCTTGAGGCGGATGGGCTACAACAGCAGAAGACCCCACCGGGTACCACTCATCTCCACTACAAATAGGAAAAAGAGGCTACAATTTGCACGAGCTCACCAAAATTGGACAGTTGAAGACTGGAAAAATGTTGCCTGGTCTGATGAGTCTCGATTTCTGTTGAGACATTCAGATGGTAGAGTCAGAATTTGGCGTAAACAGAATGAGAACATGGATCCATCATGCCTTGTTACCACTGTGCAGGCTGGTGGTGGTGGTGTAATGGTGTGGGGGATGTTTTCTTGGCACACTTTAGGCCCCTTAGTGCCAATTGGGCATCGTTTAAATGCCACGGCCTACCTGAGCATTGTTTCTGACCATGTCCATCCCTTTATGACCACCATGTACCCATCCTCTGATGGCTACTTCCAGCAGGATAATGCACCATGTCACAAAGCTCGAATCATTTCAAATTGGTTTCTTGAACATGACAATTAGTTCACTGTACTAAAATGGCCCCCACAGTCACCAGATCTCAACCCAATAGAGCATCTTTGGGATGTGGTGGAACGGGAGCTTCGTGCCCTGGATGTGCATCCCACAAATCTCCATCAACTGCAAGATGCTATCCTATCAATATGGGCCAACATTTCTAAAGAATGCTTTCAGCACCTTGTTGAATCAATGCCACGTAGAATTAAGGCAGTTCTGAAGGCGAAAGGGGGTCAAACACAGTATTAGTATGGTGTTCCTAATAATCGTTTAGGTGAGTGTATATATGGAATAAAAATAAATAGGCTTACACAAAATATGTTTCACTTAAATAGTTACTTAAAAGTGCAACAAGTGTAGGCTACACTGACTGACGCGCTCCACAAGTTAAAGGAATTTTTTTACAAATTGTTTTTATTGTGAGTGTACACAAATAAAAGTAAACCAGAAGTTTCAGGGGTTTTTTTCTCAACACAGTTTTGACTGATATTTAGCGTACCTTAACCATGCAGCAAACGTTTTAAAAATAGCATGAAAAAATAGCTTTACAAATTAATTAATTAAAAGAATACCATAAGCTTCTTGTTCAAAATAAAACGTATAGCCTGCATGGTTGTTCAAAACCCTGTTAGCATAATTACATGGCATTAGGGTTAAATTATTTAGCATGTATAGGCCTACTTTGATTCCACACTTGTAAATTATTTAGACTAATCTAGGCTATAAAATGATATTAATTAGGGGGCGTTTACAAGGCGGAGATCTGAAACCATTTAGCTGCGCACAATTTCAAGATCATTTGCGATTTATTCAAGATCATTTTGCAATTTCATTTGCGATTTATAGATTTCACATGTGAAAGAGAGGCTTATGCACATTTTTTTGAGAAATGATCTTAGATCAAACGTAGGACAGTTTCTGCACAACATTTTATAAATGAGGCCCCTGGTGTCTGAAGCACGTGTGCTACACGGCAATCCCAATTGGCCACTACAAGAGATGACGTCACAGGCACGTCGGCAGACTATAAAAGGGCGCCCAAGGAACATCATCATCAAGTCATCAACTTCAGATTGTCTGAAGAAAGACATGCGGGCGTGCCTGAGGTATGGCAATACGACGCAGTGTCTTGTTCCCCTTCTCAGGAAACCAGTTGCAGTCGTAACCTGAGACATTCCCTTTCGAAATGTGAAAGTCTACACTGCGTCATTGACGCTATGGGAACGAGCTGTTCTTCCTGTTGAATAAGGTGTCATAAATGAGTGTCCTGTCAAATTCTCTTTCCACTCATCGTCTGTGAAGTGGAGCAGGACAACGTCCCACTAGTCCTTGTTTCGGACTCTCATCCATAGACGCGGGAAAGGGCATTTTTACTGCTTGATAAATAAGCAGCACGACATAACAGTTCATATGCTCGTCGTCTCCTAATAAGGACCCGAAATAGAAAAATATTAAGTCTGCTTTTAAAGGTGCACTATGTAAATTTTAGCGGCATCTAGCGGTGAGGTTGCGAATTGCAACCTCCCACCCCTCCCTTTCGAAGCACACAGAGAAGCTACGGTGGCTGACACAAGACAAAGATGTCGTCGTCTGAGACAGCAGAGAGTAGCTAGCACTCTGTAGAGCAGTTTGTCCATTTAGGGCTACTGTAGAAACATGGCGGCGCAAAATTGTGACTTCACTGTAAGGGGACCCGCAAAGTGTGTAGATAGAAATGGCTCATTCTAAGGTAATAAAAACATAACGGTTAATTATGTAAGGTCTTTATACATCACTGAAAACATAGTTATGTATATTATATTGCATTTCTGTCAATAGATCCTCATAAATACTACACACTGCACCTTTAAAACAAAGAAAAGGAGGATGGTTAGTATGCAACAACAGCAGGAAACTACATATTCGTGCAGTGTGCGCATGTCAAATTATTAAATCTGCTTGTGACATATAAACGCGCACATCTGGACTGCAGGCTGGCCATTTCAGTACCCGGATCCTTCTTCTACGCAGTCATGATGTTGTAATTGATGCAGTATGTGGTCTGGCATTGTCATGTTGGAAAATGCAAGGTCTTCCCTGAAAGAGACGACGTCTGGATGGGAGCATATGTTGTTCTAGAACTTGGATATACCTTTCAGCATTGATGGTGTCTTTCCAGATGTGTAAGCTGCCCATGCCACACACACTCATGCAACCCCATACCATCAGAGATGCAGGCTTCTGAACTGAGCGCTGATAACAACTTGGGTTGTCCTTGTCCTCTTTAGTCCGGATGGCATGGCATCCCAGTTTTCCAAAAAGAACTTCAAATTTTGATTCGTCTGACCACAGAACAGTTTTCCACTTTGCCACAGTCCATTTTAAATGAGCCTTGGCCCAGAGAAAACGCCTGCGCTTCTGGATCATGTTTAGATATGGCTTCTTTTTTGACCTATAGAGTTTTAGCGTTTTTTAGAGTTTACGGCGAATGGCACGGTGGATTGTGTTCACCGACAATGTTTTCTGGAAGTATTCCTGAGCCCATGTTGTGATTTCCATTACAGTAGCATTCCTGTATGTGATGCAGTGCCGTCTAAGGGCCCGAAGATCACGGGCATCCAGTATGGTTTTCCGGCCTTGACCCTTACGCACAGAGATTGTTCCAGATTCTCTGAATCTTTGGATGATATTATGCACTGTAGATGATGATAACTTCAAACTCTTTGCAATTTTTCTCTGAGAAACTCCTTTCTGATACTGCTCCACTATTTTTCGCCGCAGCATTGGGGGAATTGGTGATCCTCTGCCCATCTTGACTTCTGAGAGACACTGCCACTCTGAGAGGCTCTTTTTATACCCAATCATGTTGCCAATTGACCTAATAAGTTGCAAATTGGTCCTCCAGCTGTTCCTTATATGTACATTTAACTTTTCCGGCCTCTTATTGCTACCTGTCCCAACTTTTTTGGAATGTGTAGCTCTCATGAAATCCAAAATGAGCCAATATTTGGCATGACATTTCAAAATGTCTCACTTTCAACATATGATATGTTATCTATATTCTATTGTGAATAAAATATAAGTTTATGAGATTTGTAAATTATTGCATTCCTTTTTTATTCATAATTTGTACAGTGTCCCAACTTTTTTGGAATCGGGTTTGTACAAGTACAGATTCCTTACAGCGAAAATGACTCTATTACAAGTTACCAATTCCAATACGACTTGAGTAAAAGTCTTAGAGTATCTGATTTTAACAGTACTTAAGTATGTTACTCGTTCTCAGTTAAGTCTCAGTTAAGCTCAAGTGCACAAAAGGGCCATAAGTAAACCGATATCCTTCAAAAAGTTCTCGTCAATATAGAGGATAAATAAAATAATGTTACGTAAAATTAAATAGTCTACTTGCACTGGATGTGAGCTCCTAAATCAAACACCTGCAATTCACAACTACCTGCTAATGCACTTACATTCACGTAAAGTAGACTTGTTGACAACGTTCGTGAGTAAAGGCAAAACGCACAAGATATAGTACCTTCAATGCCCTTAGATGGCGATATCACTTCTTTATAGCAGAAACAAGCTGCTGTTGAAAAGTTAGGTGTCATGTAAAATGTAATGTGTAATTGCATTACTCAACACAAATGTATTGGAGTAAAAAGTACATTTACTTATTCAAGAATGTAGTCAAGTTGAGAGTAAAAGTTGCTTATATCTTTGATACTCAGTACAACTACAAAGTAGCCAAAAAATGCTTAAGTACAGTAACTAATTACATTTACTCAAATACTTTACACCACTGAATATTTTCTTTTAATTGAACATTTTTAAGATGTAATTATTAGTCCCTCTGCAGTTCCTACACAAACCTCAGTTTTATTAAGCCTGACGTATGTTTAATGCACTTTACATTGTTGATAAAGAGTGGATTCAATTTTCTTTTTGCATTTTTATATCAATATCGCCACCTTGGAATTATAAGGTTCTATCTGCGTTCTGAGCAGTTTTGAGATATTGATCTTCAAAGTTTTTGCATTCCATTCGACTTTGTAGATAGAACCTTTTTGATTTCTAAATAAAAAGTCCCAAAATGTACACAACTTTAAAAAAAAAAAAGTAAATAATTTGTCACAGAACAAGAATATGTGAATAACTCAATTTGGACAAAAATGTCAGATAGAACCTTAGGGTGACGATATGCTACAAGATTATACTATTCAAATCAATATGATAAATGAGTTAGGTCAAAAGTAATCAAAAAGTAATCAGATTATATTACCTAAAATGTGTAACGTAATAGATACTACATACAATTTTCATCATGTAATTTGTATTCAGTAGTAGATTACTATTTATTTATTCTATTTTTTTTTTGTCAATCGCTTAAGGAATGCCCACCCAGGAATGTGACCCCTTAAGAGTTAGCACAAGCATGAAACAGCCATTTCCTGTTGACTCTGCCCATCTTACGAACAGACTGAGCCAAAAAACGCACCCCACCCGGCCACTAAGAGGACATCCCCGCTGGCAGATGAAACAACGTTTAATTGAGGGTGACGGAGCGTGGACCTTACTCCAGATTTTGGAAGAGCGAATCTTCTGGAGCTCTTTGCTGTCTTCTTGATGGCTTTTAACAGGCTATCTATGACGACAGGCCTGCACTGTTATTTCCAACTCATTGAGCAGAGGAGGTCCAGATCCATGTGCGTCTCTGTGTGTGTGTTTGTTTGTGTGTGTGTGTGTGTGTCACGCTTCAGCTTTTAAGAGAGTATCGTTTAATTTTGTCAGTGGTGTTTGGAGAGTGGTTTACTGTGTCTGGATGTGCAGGATGCTTTTAGGGCTTGGCGGATGGGTTTGAGATGGTTATCTGGGGTGTGGGGTCACGGTAATCAGATATCGCTTGTCGTCGATGCAGAGCTTGTGACCCGAGGCGCAGTTACCATCTCAAAACAAGCAAGTCATGGACCAATAACAAACATAGTGCGATACGAGAGACACTCCATCGCTTTGCTCCCTGGTAGAAATGACCTCACGACTCTATTCTCTGCAAAACCCGAGCGGAGATAATCAAAGTCTAAATAATAATAGTATTCATTACACTTCAAGGATACTGGAAGGTTGTAGAATCTGAGGGTTGAACACAGATCTATGCAATGTTTGGGTTATCTGTTGGGATATAAAACGTACATATATATTTATATTGAAATAAACCCTGCTCTTTGTGTGTATCTATGGAATACAGACATAAATTTGTTTAGGTTTAGTCTAAGCACTATGTTTCAGTCATTACGCAATGGCAGGACAGGCGTGATTTATTTGTAATAGAATCATCAGTCGTGTGGTTTCAAGTAGATGTGTGCTATTACTTTTCTAAGCATTCGAACTTGGCCTGGCTGAAGAACAATCCTTTAGATTTAGATTGCAAAGGCATCAGAGGGATCAGATTAACATTGGGCCCTTTAATGTGAGCCAGTGTACTGAGGTCTTGTGTGGGGCCACAGAGGCCCTATGGGGGCCCCAACTATAGTCTCAGCACCCAATTATAGGGCTCGTGGCAGTGTACAGAGGCCATCCTGGTCGCAGGTTTTCCTACTCGCGTATTTTGTTCAGAAATTTACCTCTGTAGAGTTTTTAAACTATTATTTGTTGAAAGCATGCTGTAAATTGAGGGTAATATTTCAGAAATAGTGCAAATATATTATTTATTTATTTATTTTTCTAAATCAAATCAATATTTGGTGTGACCATCCTTTGCTTTTAAAACAGATTTTGCAGATACAGATTTTTTTTCTAAAAGAAATGAATGCTTTTATTCATGCAAGGATGCATTAAAATGACCAAAAGTGAAACTAAAGAAATTTAGAACATACTGTATTTCAAATAAATGCTAATCTTTTGAACTTTCTATTCATCAAAGAATCCTGAAAAAAAAATATCATAGTTTTCACAAAAATATAAAGCAGCACAACTGTTTACAGCATTGATAAAATCATCATATTAGAATGATTTCTGAAGGATCATGTGACACTGAAGACTGGAGTAATGATGCTGAAAATTCAGTTTCTCCATTGCAAGAATTTAAATAAAAAATAGAAAATATGTTAAAATAGAAAATAGTTATTTTAAATTTCACAATACTAGTAGTACACTTGTTCACAGTTTAGTTTAATTCTTCTATTAATTTAATCTCAGTGCAGCTAAAGCACCCAGTTTTCTTCCTGCATTTTACATGCCTTACAGCTGTTCTATTATTTTAATAATGATTTTTTTTTTTTTTAAATAATATTTGATGCAGGTTTAGTAGCTACTACTAAAAAAGGGTTATACAACTGTTGTACACACACAGTTCCAGACGCACTCTCTGAATGCACCCCTGACCTCTGTGCACCGAAACTTAATTGGTCAGTGCTGGTTTGAGATCTGTAAGGGTGCTGTTTGTTTCTGTAAGGAGTGTGAGGGTCACGGATTAGTTCCTGTCCCTTAATAGAGCACAGATTGCACTTAGAGAGAGAGAGACTAACAAGTTTGACCAAGGACATGAGGAATGATGTGTTCACCTCTAGGTAGGCAATTCAACACAATTATTGAACATTTTGTCAATTTTTTTCATGCATACATTATGTAAAATAGAAGTTTACGTGCTGCGTTAAAGCTGCATGAAGTCATTTTTGTTGGTGTTAACAGAGCAATAACTGAAACCGAGCAAAGGATTTCCATTTTCCCAGCATGCTTTGCATGGGACTGGGTGAATGAAGTGGATGTTGAAATGAAGTGTTGTATGTTTAACAGTATGTGTTTTTGAGTAATATGAGAAAAGGAGGTGACTACTCCAGGGCCGAATTTATGCATAGACATTCTTGGCACACGCCTATGCTCGCACATCCAGGGGGGGCTCATAAAATAATATATATGTCTCATATCTCCATATTTTGCCTTTTTTTCATAAATCATTATTACTGGTCATGATTTATGTCTGTCTGTCAGTTTGAGAAATATTTAGCCAATGAAATGTATTAAGCTTGTGACTAAACCTCGTAAGTTCATTGGATCCTCACACTGTTGATCAAACCTCATAACTCCGCCACGCCTCTATCGTAAATGAAGTGCCACACGCAGTTTGGACCGTCTCTGCTTGTTTGCAATGCAAGGGTAAATGAACAAACTGTTTGTTTGAATAAGTACAGTGTTTTCTTTACTCAAGAAACACTAAGGGCCCTATTTTAACGATCTGAGTGGATGGTCTGAAGTGCATGGCGCAGGTGCACTTAGGGCGTGTCCGAATCCACTTTTGCAAGTTTAACGATGGAAAAAACGGTCGGCACGCCAGGCACATGGTCCAAAAGAGTTGTATGTAGTCGCTTAACGAGTCATGGGTGTTTTGGGCGTAACGTGCAATAAACCAATCAGAGTCTCATCTCCCATTCCCTTTAAAAGCCAGTTGCGCTTGCACCATGGCGGATTCGCTATTTACATGGCGGAATTCGCAAGCAGAAAGACTGAACACTTCTCCAGACAGGAATCCTTTTATTTTTAATATTTAAAAATGTTTGTGTGCTGCTGCCTGTGTGTGTAATAAGCAGAGTGTATGCGCGTTGTGCAGCCATCTATAGGTGCATATTACTAAAGCGCCCTTTAAATAACACAAAAAATACTGCGCTATTGACTTTAGACCAGATTTTTGTTGGTCAATGGTGCAGTCTTTTACAGTTTCCTCAAAATAGCAACGCACCAACAATGCGCCTGAATACACCAGACCAGCACGCCCATGGGCAAACAGACGGGCACGAGTGCATTTGCTATTTAACCCCTTCATGCATGAATTATTGAATCACAAAGTAATATTTTTTTAATGTTTGTTTTTACTTTTAAACAAGTGAAAAATCATGCTAATAATTTTTTTTCTCTCAATATATTTTATTTTGAGGGAGTTGCATATCTGTCCACTGCAGTGGACACCATGAATCAACGGTATAAAAAGTGAATCTTCTGGTGAAATGTTTTTAAAACATTTACTAAGAGCAAATGGTATGAATACACATAAGAACATTAAATAACAACAAGAAAACATATCATTCTACTGTAGGTGTCCAAACGTCATAACCTGATGTAACGTTGAACGTGACTGACTGAATGGGAACTAATTTTATTTGAAACCAATTAAAACCAGTATCATAATTAGTCTCATTTGATTTAACTTAAATAATTATGAAATATATAAAATTAGTATATGCCTAACCTTTTATATGACCTAATAAATAAATATAGACTTTAAGCATTGAAATAAATTATAAAATATGAAGACTATTTAATATTGATGTTTAATAAAACTATTCAACTATTCATAATTTTAACTAAAACATACAAAATAAGGTGGAATCTAAATATAGGCACAATATACCCTTTGGTGCATGACATCCACTGTAGTGGACAGATGTATTTTCTGTCACAGAAGAAAATGTACACTAAAAATATTATTAAAATCTGGATAAAAGTATTTGTTACATCTTATTTAGCTGAAAAATATTTTTTGTTCCTGTCTGGTTTTCAGAGAATAAAAGGATTTAACACTTATTCCTGAGGTACTTGGTGCATCTCCTCTTCCCTCCGCTATTTTGAATGTATGATGCAATATCTCAAAACAACAAAAAGATACAAAGACAATAATTAAATGGAATCATAGACAATGCTTTGGGGGTTCACCACTTAGTGTTTGGGACATGGTACTAAAACTTAAATGGTTTAAAATGGCTTCCAGATATTTGTCCACTGTAGTGGACGCCATTCATGAAAGGGTTGAACAACCCTTGGACGTGAAAATGATAACTGCGTCGGGCTGAAACTAGCAAAAAACACTTGCCTGGGGTCGCATTGCGCTGGGTGTATGATAGGGCCATATATATATATATATAAAAGCTAATGTTTTATGTACTTGAGGAGTGGCCCTCAAAAGGCCCCGATATACTTAAAGCGAAATCGAAGGGCGAACTGATATGACGTCATTTCGAACTAAATCAGGCCAAAACAAAGTTTGTTTTGTGTTCGTTTCTGGAGTTCGAAATAGCTTGCGGAAAGTTTGCTCTGGCTGGTAAACACCTTCGAACTCGCATTGGTCCGTGGCAGTTACGTAATAGGTAGGCGTGGCTCTGAGGCTCTGCCTTCTTTCACGTGGAACTCTTCTCTGGTTTATTTCTTCTGTTGAGTTTGTCAAGGCTCACGTATTTCGAACTTTGTTTTACCCCTAAGCGTTAGTCTACGTTTAGTCTAGCATTTGTCATCGAGTCACAGCCAATACTCTGTGTGTAGCACTTTATCTTTTATAACAAATGAAATTTTATAGAAAAAAAAAACTGAGTAAACATTATAACCTATAAGTTGATGAAAGCGTAATGCGATGTATACTTACTGCAGATGCGGTCGTTCTAATGATGTAGCACGTAGCTACAGTGGGCAGAACAAGTATTTGATACACTGCCGATTTTGCAGGTTTTCCTACTTACAAAGCATGTAGAGGTCTGTAATTTTTATTATAGGTACACTTGAACTGAGACGGAATCTAAAACAAAAATCCAGAAAATCACACTGTATGATTTTTAAATAATTAATTTGCATTTTATTGCATGACATAAGTATTTGATCACCTACCAACCAGTAAGAATGCCGGCTCTCACAGACCTCTTAGTTTTTCTTTAAGAAGCCCTCCTGTTCTCCACTCATTACCTGTATTAACTGCACCTGTTTGAACTCGTTACCTGTATAAAAGACACCTGTCCACACACTCAATCAAACAGACTCCAGCCTCTCCACAATGGCCAAGACCAGAGAGCTGTGTAAGGACATCAGGGATAAAATTGTAGACCTGCACAAGGCTGGGATGGGCTACAGGACAATAGGCAAGCAGCTTGGTGAGAAGGCAACAACTGTTGGCGCAATTATTAGAAAATGGAAGAAGTTCAAAATGACGGTCAGTCTCCCTCGGTCTGGGGCACCATGCAAGATCTCACCTCGTGGGGCATCAGTGATCATGAGGAAGGTGAGGGATCAGCCCAGAACTACACGGCAGGACCTGGTCAATGACCTGAAGAGAGCTGGGACCACAGTCTCAAAGAAAACCATTAGTAACACACTACGCCGTCATGGATTAAAATCCTGCAGCGCACGCAAGGTCCCCCTGCTCAAGCCAGCGCATGTCCAGGCCCGTCTGAAGTTTGCCAATGACCATCTGGATGATCCAGAGGAGGAATGGGAGAAGGTCATGTGGTCTGATGAGACAAAAATAGAGCTTGTTGGTCTAAACTCCACTCGCCGTGTTTGGAGGAAGAAGAAGGATGAGTACAACCCCAAGAACACCATCCCAACCGTGAAGCATGGAGGTGGAAACATCATTCTTTGGGGATGCTTTTCTGCAAAGGGGACAGGACGACTGCACCATATTGAGGGGAGGATGGATGGGGCCATGTATCACGAGATCTTGGCCAACAACCTCCTTCCCTCAGTAAGAGCATTGAAGATGGGTCGTGGCTGGGTCTTCCAGCATGACAACAACCCAAAACACACAGCCAGGGCAACTAAGGAATGGCTCCGTAAGAAGCATCTCAAGGTCCTGGAGTGGCCTAGCCAGTCTCCAGACCTGAACCCAATAGAAAATCTTTGGAGGGAGCTGAAAGTCCGTATTGCCCAGCGACAGCCCCGAAACCTGAAGGATCTGGAGAAGGTCTGTATGGAGGAGTGGGCCAAAATCCATGCTGCAGTGTGTGCAAACCTGGTCAAGAACTACAGGAAACGTATGACCTCTGTAATTGCAAACAAAGGTTTCTGTACCAAATATTAAGTTCTGCTTTTATGATGTATCAAATACTTATGTCATGCAATAAAATGCAAATTAATTACTTAAAAATCATACAATGTGATTTTCTGGATTTTTGTTTTAGATTCCGTCACTCACAGTTGAAGAGTACCTATGATAAAAATGACAGACTTCTACATGCTTTGTAAGTGGGCAAACCTGCAAAATCGGCAGTGTATCAAATACTTGTTCTCCCCACTGTATATGTCCGACATTCGCTGGTCAAAAACCTTGTAACTCAATTTTGAGCTTGATTTTGGTAGAATGTTAATAATATAATGACACATGCAAGTGTCTGACCACATATAAATCCACAATAGCAACTTTGACAGCAGTAAAACGCTTGAATGCTGACCACTGCCAGACTCACCTGCAACCAATAAGCGAAAGAGTGCATGAAACTAGCTGAAAGTCTTCAGTATCTCAATAGTGCAGCTTTAACTCTGGCAAATACTGATGTGGTGCTTTATTAAACAATGCAACAGGGCCCATTCTTTGTCCTTAGGTAATTTCCATGCCTCAGTGGCTAATTGTAAAGATCTGTGAAACCACTCAAATTGAACAGCCCTCTTGCACAGAGAGAAGAGAATTAGTTTTAATTTAGGTGTAATGAAATATTGATGAGTATATATTGTGTTCTATGTGCTGTGTAAAAGCGAGAGCCAGTGTTCATGACTGCCAGACCTTTCAGATCATTAGGAGCAACATGTTATTCTCATTACTGAGCTGTATGGTAATTAGTCATTAATATGTAAAGGGCCTGTAACTATCCTCTGGAGCTTTTATAATGGTAGAATGAGTAAGACAGCAATGCAGAACCAGTCAAATAAACATGCACACTTGAAGTACCAGCAGCCCCTCTTTTAGATCTACTAGTAGATGCGCAATAAGCATAACTTCAATTGGCATTTGTGCAAGGCATGCGCCCATCTGTAAAATCGATCGGAGAACAGAGGCTGCGAAACCTGAAACATGATCTTGTAATCATCTACTTTTACCTCATTGACTGTTGCGTTTCTTTCTCTTTGACTCATTAAATTGCCAAGCCCCATATAAGCTATAGGATGGATTTGTAGCCATTACATCTACGTTACAAATCCCAAAGTTCTCCTTTATTAGTCTTCTTGTTGCTGTCAAGAGTAATGACATTCCACCTTGGGAATTCCTGGCAATCAGGAAAGGGAAACCAGGGCCTCCATGCCAACCTAGGGAATATTTGACAGAATGATACACCGTTTACACAAAAGATAGCAATTTGTTTTGAAATGTTTAAAAAGCAAAACTCACCACTAAGATGCTAGCATGTTGTTAGTGGTTGCCAGGGTATTTCCATGTGGTTGCTAATGTGTTCTGGGTGGTTTTGAGAGAAGTATGTGTATGTGGCTGCAGAGATGTCTTTATACACTACCATTCAAAAGCAAAACAGTTATATTTTGAAATAATATTTCTATTTAAAATAACTCTTTTCTATTTTAATATATTTTAAAATGTAATTTATTCCTGTGATGGCAAAGCCGGATTTTCAGCAGTCATTACAGCAGTCTCTTCAGTGTCACATGATCCTTCAGAAATCATTGCTGATTTGGTGTTCAGGAAATATTTTGTCAATGTTGAAAACAGTTGAGTTGCTTAATATTTTTGTGGAAACTGGGATTTTTTTTTTTTTTTTTTTTCTGCATTCTTTGATGTATATAATGTTCAAAAGAACAGCATTTATTTGATATTGAAATATTTTAATAAATCTTTTTTATAATATTATATTTACTGTCACTTTTGACCAATTTAATGCAACCTTGTTTGATAAAAGTAGACCCCAGTTCTATATTGGACATCTGCACTAAACAGACATTTTTCAAAAAAATCTTCTTTTGTGTTCCACAGGAGAAAGTAAGTCATACTGGTTAGGAACGACTTGAAGGTGAGTAAATAATGAAAGAATTTTAATTTTCTGGTCAACTATTACAGTCCAAAACTACTTAAATTCCGAGCTGACAGTTGATATGACAAAAAATTGAGACAGATATGTCAGATATGGCTAAAAAATCACTTGTGGGACGTCACTGTGAACAAAGCCTTATATTCAATTCTGTCAATGTTAAAACAGCCTTAAAAAGTATCCAGCATTAACCACAAAGTGCAAAACAATACCCCTGGCTAATTTATTATGTCCTTCAGAAACACTACCAGACCTCCAGCACTGCCTTCAATATGACCACTTGATAGATTATGTTCTGTCAGCAACTACTAGTTCCACTGGTTTCCTGGTACCAGGACCATGACTATATGACAGAACATTAACCGAAACCTCCCACCCAGATACACACACCCTCACACAAATTCAAAGTCATACACAAAAGAAATCATGTAAGACAGAATAACACACACATGTGCTAATGGCTCATCTGTTGGTCATTTAGCATCAGCGGTAATTATTATAGCAGGCTAGCAGGACCATAAGCGCAAACCCACCCTGAAGTTTGTTTTAAGCACCTCTATTGTGCTTATTTCAGACCAAATCAGGCTGAAAGGAGGGTGTGTGCATGTGTGTGTGTAAGCTAAAACATTTACAGATGGTGCTAGTACTGCTTCATCAAGAGCTAATCACGCAAACATGGGGCCGCTGTAGATACACTTCCCAAAAGTCCAAGAGTGGCGTGTGTATTTATGCCCACAGATTTGTGACTGTACACTGCATGTGCCTCACTGTGTGTGTTTGTGTGTGTAGGTGTCAAAGGCAGGACTTCACGGAATATGAGCCAGCAGAACTCCACAAAACACTTACAAAGTGAATTTTGGCCTCTTATATATTCTATCTATCTATCTATCTATCTATCTATCTATCTATCTATCTATCTATCTATCTATCTATCTATCTATCTATCTATCTATCTATCTATCTATCTATCTATCTATCTATCTATCTATCTATCTATCTATCTATCTATCTATCTATCTATCTATCTATCTATCTAATCAACTGTCTGTTATTAGTTATAGTGCCACAGTAGCTGGATCTTCTTTCTTTATGGACATGATGTACACATGGAAGGGTGGATAACGGAAGCCTGAAGTTTTACTGTCAAATTGAACCTACCAGAACTCCGTATTAACAATTTGCCAAAGTGACTCCAGGTAGACAAAATTAATTAAAAAAATAAAATAATAATAATAATAATAATAATAAAAATACAGATTGTTTTTGAATGTTCTGGTATTTTGTTTAATTCTAATGAAAAATTAAACAAAAAGATCTTTTATAATGTAATGATTTCATTAATCTGATCGCCTTAAAATATATTGCTCACAGTTCAAGTTAATACATTTTATTATTTTTTAAAATCTATTCAAAGGATTTCCTCCAAAATCTGTGCAGGAAAAAAAAAACTGCACATTCCGTTTGCCCTGCTGAAAAATCCAGCATAAACCATCATGAATTCCATGTTGGTACCGACTGGTTTATGCTGGTTAGAGCTGTATAGTTTTGGTGGACCAGCATAGTCATGCTGTTTTCATGCAAAACCGAGCTGGTGTCGCTGGTCCACACCGTATTTTAACGATCTGAGTGCATGGTCTAAAGTGCATGGCGCAGGTGCACTTAGGGCGCGTCTGAATCCACTTTTGCTAGTTTAACGACGGAAAAAACAGTCGGCGCACCAGGTGCATGGTCCAAAAGGGTTGTACCTAGTCTTGTAATGAGTCATGGGTGTGTTTTTGGGCGTAACGTGCAATAAACCAATCAGAGTCTCATCTCCCATTCCCTTTAAAAGCCAGTTGTGCTTGCACCATGGCGGATTCGCTATTTACATGGTGAATTTGCGAGCGGAAAGACTGAACGCTTCTCCAGAGAGAAATCCTTTCATTTTTAATATTAAAAATGTTTGTGTGCTGCTGCATGTCCCTGTGTGTGTAACAAGCAGAGTGTATGCGCGTTGTGCACCAGCCTATAGCGCATATTACTAAAATACTACCAGGTTTTTGTTGGTCAATGGCGCAGTCGTTTTCAGTTGCCTCAAAATAGCAACGCGCCAACAATCCGCCTGAACACACCTTGTTTTCAAGACCAGCACACCCATGGGCAAACAGATGGGCACGAGTGCATTTGCTATTTAAACAACGTGGCTCTGGACGTGAAAATGAAACTGCGTCGGGCTGAAACTTGCAAAAAACACTTGCGTTGGGTGTATGATAGGTTTGCTCCAGGTATATGATAGGGCCCCAAGTGTATCGCACAAGTCCTGAAAAGTGAAGCCAAAACATTTCTATCGCCCCCAGGTGGTTGGTCCCAGTATAGGTCATAAACCCCGCCCTCTCCATGTAATCGAATGGGACGTGAGACAAGCTAACTGTGACATCATGATAGACAGCTGTGATTGACAGCTTCTCTGAGCAAAGTAGTCACTGAGGCACCAATTTCTTTTCTTTTTTTTAATCAGGATTTTCGGGAGGAGATTGAAGCTTTAACTTTAATTTCTACATTTCCATAACTGTTTATTTCACACCGACATAATGAGTTGTTCTGCAGTAAACTGTACAAACCAATTCTGCGGGAGTGTGGGCGGGGCCTTGATACCACGGCTTCACTTCACGCTCACTACTCGGGTCCCAACTTCACTACTGCGCAGACTCAGGTCCCGAATCAGCGCAAAATGTCAGCGTCATATTGGGACATTTTGGCGGCTTTTCTACAATGGAAGAGACAGTCTATGGCCCACACGCATTCCCGCTTCCTTTGCTGGGGACCGGCAAACCAGCAACCAGCATCCAATGCTGGTTCTAGCATGCAAAACATACCTTATGCTGATTACCAGCAATGCTGGATTTTTCAGCAGTATGGGCCTAGTGAATGGTGTGAGGTGGCATTCTCCATTTCTTTGTCCTGCCTGAGCCCAGCTGTGAGCACAGGTCCCTGTGCAGAAGTTCACCAGTGTTCCCCTTAGGCTGGCTCCTTTATTCAAGTCAGGACCTTCTGACTTCTGCACAGCTGCCTGTAATGGACCCTCCAAATCTGGCTACTATCAAAGGTCTAATTAGGGGTATGCATATTGACAGGTGCTTAGGAGGTAGAAAGAGACTGATGTGTGTGTTTATTGTGTGTTCGGGTGCAAGTTGAGGTGGTTGGCGTTTTGTTTCTTTGAAGACTAAAAAAAAAAAAAAAAAAGTAGCATTTTTTTATCATTTGAAATGTACCCCATGACTATCCCCAAATGGGATGCATTCAAACATTTCCAGTCACCATGTGAAAGATAGAAGCTTTACGACTGCCTCATTAGTGTCTTGCATTTACCCAGGCTCCTCTGGATCGCCTTAAGTGATTGAAACACTTTGCTCTAATAGGTCTATTATAGACACAGTAAAGAAAGAACAACATGTTTGTATACTGTGCATACATGAACAAGCTCACTGAACAGTCCCTCTTACATAGTTCCTCATTCTAAGCCAATGTCAATATTATTTTGTACATTCACAAGTACGTTATTCAGTGCGGCCGTCTAATAAATCATTCACACTAAAATGTTTTTTGATCTGAGAAATAAATAACCTTAGTCCCTTGTTCTCACTCTTTTCTCTCAAAGAGTTATTATGTTCTGTTTTTGATCAAGTCAGCAGAATCCTTACACCTAAGAACAGGTTCTTCCTGTTAAATAAAAATGTACCTTAGTAATCACAGTTACTTTTCTTATTTTTATTTTGTAAATATGTAATATGTAAATCTATGGGAGCTGATTTCCCAATTTACATACTGATTTTAACTACTATTTTTCATCTACTGTTTTTAAAATTGCATTAATTGTGATATTTATGGTTACCATGGACATTTTTGTATGGAAGGATATTACCTTATGTTTTTTTTTTTTTTTTTTTTAAAGGTGCACTGTGTAAATTTTAGCGGCATCTAGCGGTGAGGTTGCAACCGTCCACCGCTCACCCCTCCCTTTCGAGGCACATAGAGAAGCTACGGTGGCCGACACAGGACAAAGATGTCGTCGTCTGAGACAGCAGAGAGTAGCTAGCGCTCTGTAGAGCAGTTTGTCCGTTTAGGGCTACTGTAGAAACATGGCGGCGCAAAATGGTGACTTCACTGTAAGGGGACCCGCGGTGTATGTAGATAGAAATGGCTCATTCTAAGGTAATAAAAACATAATGGTTCATTATTTAAGGTCTATATACACCACTGAAAACATAGTTATGTATATTATATTGCATTTCTGTCAATAGATCCTCATAAATACTACACACTGTACCTTTAATGAAGCTTTCTACTCATTCAGGAAAAACATAAGTTCTTGGGATATTTGCTAGGTCATGTGACATGAAAGGTCTATGGTAAAGGATGCCACATCCAAACACTACTTGACACAAACACAATAGCTTTGTCATGTGTCTGCACTGTCGACTCTACATACAATATATTTATGTCTACACCCATACATATTTGACATGACATTCACATTTTTGCCATGTGAAGTAAATGTACGTGACTTTGAGAAAGTTCTGGAGCCTTGTTGTCCAAAGAAAAACATAATACTGTTTATAGAGAGTGAGAGAGGGAGAGAGAGAAAACATCCTAAACTTTGGTTTGGTGAAATTACTTCAAAATGACCAAATTCATAGATGAAACAAACTCACTGTTCACTGTTCAGAATGTTTATAAATGTTGATTATTATTAAATTTCCTCTTCTAGACTGATTCCTAGATCCATTTCAAAAACATTCTGGATGTTTTTGGGTGACTTATCGGACAACATGTGATTTTTATGTGAAATAAACACATTTTTTAAAAGAACTGTATGGTTTTATTTTATTTAGATAATGATAAACCAGTTTACAGATTTTTACTTATTTATTGACTTTCATTTTCGACATGACTTTTATTTTTTTCACAGAAAAGTCATGCATCACAAGTGCATCACAAGGAAAGAGTGTCAACTCTCGGCTATCTCTAATCCATAGTGAGAGTCACACACAGGAAGTGTGTGTTTATTTGGAATGGACTTCTCTGTTTACTGTGCCTGGAAGCTTCACAGCAGGATGCTCAAATGCAGCTGTATGCTTTGTTTGTAAGTGACTACGTATTATTGTATAATCTTTTATGTTCCACATACCTGCTCAAGCTTTGAGTATGTGGGGGGGAGGTGAAACTTAAGTGTGCCTGTATGTATTTTAGGAGGGATGGCCAGGATATTGTGTGTACTTGGGGGTCAGAAGAAACGGGTTTAGGTAATTTGCTGCAGCTGAAGTTAAAACCAGCACCAGATATGAATGACAAATCTCTACAAAGCTGCAGGAAATCTATTAGAACCCTAAGGAACTAACCTTCAATGTTTTTTTTTTATGCTTGAAAATGACTCTCTCTGTCTCTCTCCATCTGTCATAATTTCCATATCCCCATTCCAAATTTTTATCAAATTCCCTCATTTTTTTCATATGTGACATTTTCCCCTTAATACCATCATCATTCTGTCTGAAAAGACTGCCTTGTTTACCACTTATTACAGTAACATTGTGTGTGTGTGTGTGTGTGTGTGTGTGTGTGTGTGTGTGTGTGGTCGGTCCTGGTATTCCCTGCGTTATGGGGACCAAATGTCCAAGTATAGTAATGGCAGTAAATTTTGACCTTGTGGGGACCATGAGGAAACAAGTGTATAAATCATACAGAATTATCTTTTTTGAAAATCTAAAACAGCAGAAAGTTTTCTGTGATGGGTAGATTTAGGGTTAGAGGATAGAATATATAGTTTGTGCAGTATAAAAATCATTATGTCTATGGAATGTCCACATAAAATATGAAAAACCAACGTATATGTTTGTGTGTGTGTGTGTGTGTAGCACTAACTTCAAGTGGCACTCTTACTGACCATTCACAGACCATCTGATGAATATTACACTCTAAAAATGCATTCTCAAAATGTCAAACTTTAGTTTGATTGGCCAACATTATCCAATTTCCAGGAGTTAAAGTGCAGGCTTTCATCAGTCTGCCATGTTTCAAGTTATTAAGCTGCTACACTGGATTTGCCAATGTTTGCAAGGTTCATGTCATCCAATCTTTAAAATATATTCAGCTGCCCTGTGTGCCATCCAGAATTGAATTGTGAATGCCTTTTATATTCCAATTAAATTACTCAATTTGACTTGAATTTGAATTGAGGTAGCAAACCAGATGTAGAATTGCAGAATTTGACAAAACATTTGAAACCTTAGATAGATAGATAGATAGATAGATAGATAGATAGATAGATAGATAGATAGATAGATAGATAGATAGATAGATAGATAGATAGATAGATAGATAGATAGATAGATAGATAGATAGATAGATAGATAGATATCTTTTCATAACATAATGTGAATGTTAGAAAAACATTCTTAGA
Organism: Coreius guichenoti; assembly: GCA_039654105.1. Classification (NCBI taxonomy): domain Eukaryota; kingdom Metazoa; phylum Chordata; class Actinopteri; order Cypriniformes; family Gobionidae; genus Coreius; species Coreius guichenoti. The sequence goes on along the minus strand of CM077181.1, from coordinate 16,741,141 downwards.
GCATATTTTTGTTAGCTGGGATTTTACTATTTAACCCAACCATTTTTAGCCAATAAAAGCTGCAATGTAGACCAAACTTGTGAATACTGTGCTTAAGTGTACTTGTAAGTAGGTGTATGTTTATCTGTTTGTGTACACAGCAGCAATAACACATCCCTGTGTTGACTGAAAGGTAAATTAGTCTGTTGTCTGTAGCTCCTTACATCTTTACCACATCAGCACCACAGTGAATGACTCATTATATGTTTGTGTTCACTGCACATGGTCTTCGTTAGACACCAGACACACACCAGAGTGAATTAGTCTGTTGTTTTATTTATTTGTGGGAACAAGAGCTAAATATGTAGACCAAACCACATGTGGTGAAATCGCTGTTTGTGTTCTGATCCAGATATCAAGCCTGTTGGAAGTTCAACAGATTATGAATATGATTCACTTTCACAAAGTACCATGAATGTGGGAATCACAGCTGTACCTTTGTGCTGTCATGATGGAGTAACAGATTCCACATGGACAGTTTATGAAAGTTCCCTGTAATTAAGGAACGTTCTCAAAACTTCTCCCTTGAAGAATGAAAGTGACCTTTAGATGTGCGGTTCTCACCCTGAAAGCATCATGGAATTCGATGCACTTATTGACTGATGTGGCTGTGAATCAAATTCCATGTTAAATTCCCAATATGATCAATGTCTTTGCTCATGCCCTATTAATGTCTACTTATACATGCTTCTTAATTTATCACCACATATGTGTTGGGTGCAATTTTTGCAAACTTAGACGCAATTAAGTGGCCTGGTTGACCACAGATCCCGTAATTCTGACTTCAACGGTGGGATTCTTTATATTTTGCAATCTGCATGCATCTGCTCTTAGTTATGGTGGTTTGAAGCCTCTTTACACATACCTAGGGCTCCTGACATTTTGATCCATGTTGCTACATTGTTTTTGTGTTGTAGAGTGTCACTCAGATGTTGTCAGAGAATGAGATGGACAGCACTTCAGGAAGAGTAGAGGAGGGAAAGAGCATTCACACTGAAAGTGATTTGCTGCATCAAAGCAACCAGAAGTCATTCGTTTTGGCATGATGTGACAGCTGAGGAAGTTAACTTACACAAATACCTGACTTAGAGCGGCGATTATCAATAGGGGTGAAGTCAGTGGAGATCACATGATCTATCTCCTGTGAAATAGTGTTGAGTGTAGGTATTTGTTCTGATCAATTGATTCATGCTCTCATAAAACATTCATTTCATTGACCAGAACATGTCTAGGTCATGTTGCAACCCAAAATTCAGATTAAATCAATAAGAAAATACACTGCCCATCAAAAAAAAAAAAATAAATAAATAAAAGTTGGATTTAAATAGGCAAATACTTCAGAGTCTATGACTGGATCATTATTGCTGTGATTATTATGTTTCTAGCATGTTATATGTTTGGCAACAGTTCTTCTAACCCTAATTGATGGCGTGTGCTCTTTCATTTCTTAAACAACCATGTAGTAAAACATATCTTGGTCATATTCCAGAATGACAATGTCAAGATTTATCAGGCTCAAATGGTAAAAGAATGGTTGAGAGGGAACATAAATAATCATTTTCACACATGAATCAGCACCTCTGAGTCCAGACCTTAAATTCATTGAACGTCTTTGGGATGTGCTGGAGTAGACTTTACAGAGTGCTTGACTCTTACAATACAAGATCTTGACTTCTCGATGGAAATGACATCACAACATTTATTTCCATCAAGAGTAGATGTCGACCGATATATCGGTCGGCCGATATATCGGGCCGATATTCGTGTTTAGTAGCGCCGATTTAAAGTCAGGCACGTACGCGGGCAGATCCGTGTTATTGGTGCGGTTAGACCGTCGGGAACTGGCATAATGCTACAGTTGGTTGAAGGTTAGTCAAAAACTATCAGCAGCTTGCTTGCTAACATATTAGCCCCAATGTTATAAGTTCTGTTTTATTTTTCCTGTATCGGAGTCAGAGAATTTCACTCTGTGCGTGGGGTGGAGAAGGCGGCAGCTCTCACAAACACTGCAGCGTGATTGAGGGCTACGTTACTCCGCCCCGCTCACAGACAGCACCGTGCTCGGAGACACAGAGCTGTCCTGGAGCAGCCCGGAACAGTGTATGACATTTGTTCGGAAGCATGGTTTGATGCAGGCCCGGTTCTACGTGGGTGCTAGAGGGTGCTAAGCACCCTCAAACGCAAGCAAAAGCACCCTCAGTTGATACTGTAATAATATACTGACGAAACAGATTGGGCAGATTTGCACATTTGTGTTCACGCTCTGGAGAGCGCTAAATGCATCTTATTTACAATGTGTTTTTGCAGCTGTGAGTAATGTAGCCAATCACAGAAATAGTTGTTGATCTCTTGAACGCGATCAGAATCCCACCGCTCAAAACAGCAGAGTTTTTATTCAGTGCTGATTTAATGCAGGCTCGCGAAACTCGAGGCTATACAGTCTATAAAATCCATTGAATAAAACTATTGATTTTCATGCTGCTAAGAGGACCGACGGCCAACTGCATGCTGCAAAGTTTCGGAAGTGACATCTAAACATAAATGCTGGATTCACTCTGCACGAGACAGAAATATCCTCCTGAGACCCAGAATAGAGGTTTTGCCTCTGTAGACGAGAATATATTTTAGTGAATTTCTCTGACAACATACACTGTTTTAAGTCTGGATATTCTTATGAAACATGAGATTCTTATGAAAAATTCCTTTTTATTACTCCCATTATTACACGTCTTTTTACAATACATATTGTCCCAAAAACACATTACTATGCAAATTAGATATAGTGTATAGATGCATTGGCATTTATGGCCATGTTTATCATTAATACTTGGTCAGTTTATTGATTTGTTTGGTTAACTTTGGATAAATATTTTATTTTAATACTGTGCAGTGCACAAAATTAAGATTCGAGAGATGGTTCAAGTCAGTGTTCAATAAATAATGAAGTTAAGTTTAGAAATGTTGTGCATCCACTTATTATTAGTGTGACATTTTAGCATGCAAATGAAGGGGAAAACTTCAAGATATCAGCCCTAAAAATCGGCAGCACATATCGGCCATCGGCTGACCCTGACCTTTAAACATCGGCATCGGCATCGGTTATTGAAAAACCCATATCGGTCGATCTCTAATCAAGAGGTGCATCAATTTTTGGTCAAGATCTTGTATTGGCAATGCAAGAGTCAAGCACTCTGTAAAGTCTACTTCAGCACATCTCAAAGACTTTCAATGAATTTAAAGGGGTCCTATTAACGAGCCCTAGGCATGCAGACTGCTTCTACAAACATTTGTGAAAGAATGGGTCGCTCTCAGGAGCTCAGTGAATTCAAGCGTGGTAACGTGATAGGTTGCCACCTGTGCAATAAGTCCATTTGTGAAATTTCCTCACTACTAAATATTCCACGGTCAACTGTTAGTGGTATTATAACAAAGTGGAAGCAATTGGGAACAACAGCAACTCAGCCACAAAGTGGTAGGCCACGTAAAATCATAGAGCGGGGTCAGCACATGCTGAGGCGCACAGTGCGCAGAAGTCGCCAACTTTCTGCAGAGTCAATAGCTACAGACCTCTAAACTTTGTGTGGCCTTCAGATTAGCTCAAGAACAGTGCGTAGAGAGCTTAATGGAATGGGTTTCCATGGCCGAGCAGCTGCATCCAAGCCTTACATCACCAAGTGCAATGCAAAGCGTCGGATGCAGTGGTGTAAAGCATGCCACCACTGGACTCTAGAGCAGCAGAGACGTGTTCTCTGGAGTGAGAACACGCTTCTCTGTCTGGCAATCCGATGGATGAGTCTGGGTTTGGGGTTGCCAGGAGAACGGTACTTGTTTGACTGCATTGTGCCAAGTGTAAAGTTTGGTGGATGGGGAATTATTGTGTGGAGTTGTTTTCCAGGGGTTGGGCTTGGCCCCTTAAGTCCAGTGAAAGGAACTCTTAATGCTTCAGCATACCAAGACATTTTGGACAATTTCATGCCTTCAACTTTGTGGGAACAGTTTGGGGATGGCCCCTTCCTGTTCCAACATAACTGCGCACCAGTGCACAAATCAAGGTCCATAAAGTCATGGATGAGCAAGTCCTGACCTCAACCCGATAAAACACCTTTAGGATGAATTAGAGCGGAGACTGCGAGCCAGGCCTTCTTGTCCAACATCAGTGACTGACCTCACAAATGCGCTTCTAGAAGAATGGTCAAAAATTCCCATAAACACACTCCTAAGCCTTGTGGAAAGCCTTCCCAGAAGAGTTCAATCTGTTATAACTGCAAATGGTGGGCCAACTCCATATTAAACCCTACGGATTAAGAATGGGATATCATTAAAGTTCATGTGCATGTAAAGGCAGGCATCCCAAAACTTTTGGCAATATAGTGTATCTCCCTTTGGAGTGGACTTTGAGTTTTGTAACCTTGCAGATATGTTTTACACACAAACTAAATTTGAAAAAGTGGAAAAGCATAATAGAACCTCTTTAAGGTCTGGACTCAGACCATTCTTTTACAAGTTGAGCCTGATGAATCTTGGCTATGTCATCCTGGAATATGACCATGATACGTCTTCCTACATGGTTGTTTAAGAAATGAAAAGCTACACACTCCATCCCTTAGGGTTAGAAGAACTGTTGCCAAACATATAACATGCTAGAAGCATAATAATCACAGCAATAATGATCCAGTCATAGACTCTGAAGTATTTGCCTATTTAAATCCAAACAGATAATTATTATTTTATTTTTTTTGGCTGCGCAGTGTATATTGTCTTATTGTATAGTAAACCCTGTTTAAAAAAAAAAAAAAACATTTTCATGACATTTATGCACATTTCCATACCATTGTGGTACCATGTCCCACATAAATCCTGCAAAAAGTGCATGACTTATGCTATATGGTTGGTAAGAAGCCACCAAGGCTGAATTTATTTGATTGAAAATACAGTAAAAATTTAAATATTGTGAAATTATATTACAATTTAAGGTAACGGCTGCCATTAGTCCAGTCTTCAGTGTCACATGATTCTTCAGAAATCATTCTAATACGCTGATTTGCTGCTCAAGAAACATTTCTTATTGTTATCGATGTTGAAAACAGTTGTGCTGCTTAATATTTTGGTAACCATGATAAATATATATATATATATATATATATATATATATATATATATATATATATATGTTTCAGGGTTGAATAGAATGTTAAAAAACAAGAATATGTCTTTATTGTCACTTTTGATCAATTCATTGCAAACTTGCTGAATAAAATTATTAATTTATTTCAAAAACATTGATTAACCTTGAACTTTTAATGAGTTAAACAGTTAATGAGAATTTTGGGCTAATGTGCTTAATTGTCTTGAAAATATATATATGTAAATCCTGAAGAATCTTAATAACCCTGAAATAGGCCTCATTGCCATTATGCAAAATATAATTTTGTATGTCTTTTCTTTTAATTTTAGAGGTGAAATGTGATCTGGACATGTTGTGAGATTCACCCAGAGGTGTCGAAAGATGAGAGGGCAGGATGTGGAATGACAATGCTGGAAACAGTATTAGATCCACGCACACAGTGACTGATTACTCCCATGGGACTGTCAGGCATGTCATTTGGCATTTGTAGTTTGTACCTCCATCATCAGAGGAAGGAGAAGGAATACGATCACAGAGTCACAGAGGACACTCACATAAACACTACTGCTATTAACTAAACTAATACAAACACAGTACGGCTAAACAACCAGCCCTATACACAAACATGCCAAACTGAGTGAAAAATTTATATTTAAACAAAAAAGCTCAAATTCATCCAAAAGCAAAACAGCCTAGAATACCTGTTTGAGTGTGAGCATATCACAAATAAACAGATGGAGTGTATTTCCATCATGGAGCACAATAGAAGATCTCTTTCTGTTCCAAGAGAAGAGGAGAGCATCTTGAGTGTAGTACTGTTTAATAAACAACTCGTGCTTCCAACCTGCCCTCATCCCTCTCTCTCCCCTTCTCTTCAATCTGAAATTCGTGACACGGGAAGATGAGTTACGTTCACTGTGACATCAATATCATAAACTTCCGATTATAAAAAGTATAAAGCTTAATATGTGGTGTGGCTGTTCTTTGAATATTCACAGATCTAAAACTTGAATGTGTTGCCTGTCTGTATGAATCCATAAATTACACGAATAACAGCTGAATGTTTGTGAACGATAAAGTGAAAAGATAATATAAAAAGATTATAGTTATAATTACTAAAAAAATAAAATTATTTAAGATTTTACCATGATAACCAGTTTCTGCTGCTGTATCATTGCAGTATCTGTCATCATATATATATATATATATATATATATATATACGCACACATCTATCTGTCTATCTATCTATCTATCTATACTGTATTTAGTTGTTCTATTTTATGAGCAGACCATACCTATCCATAATTATCTATGATATTTTCGCATAAACTATGGTTGTCACTGCAAATGCAATTTTGTAATGCAGTGAAATGATAGCATATTTGTGAATGACAAAGTGAACATGATTAATAATTTCTTTCTATCATGACTAAGAGGGTTGCCGATAACGAAATATAAAATAAGCTGTCTTGCAAACTAAAACAACGTGAGTGGCCCAGAGTTTATCAATTCACAACTTTACTCCCAAACACCCTGAGGGCGGTTAGTGCAGCATCACACAGCTGTGTTGACATCTCCTTAACACTTTCCATCCGCTCCACTAAATTAGAGCGGCCACAAATATAAACAATTTGCATTTATTTTACTTCCCGGATCGGTTCAACAACCTCGGTGTCTATCAGGAAATGCGATAATATGTGATAATATTATGTGGAGGAGTGGACAGTTGCGGGGCGACTTTAAATGGGCTGAGGGAAAGGGGAGGGAGCGCGTGAGGTAGAGTTTCTCAGCTCGCGCTCATCTTCAGTCAGTCCATCGCGCGCTTGTTCACTGTCCGCAAGAGCACCGCTACAGCCACTGCTGGTAGACTAGAATCTTACAAATAGTCTTATTAAAAGGAGGAAAACGCCTAGACTTCTGACATCTCTTTTGTATTTTTGGAGTCACATAAAACTATTCAAAGCGATATGTGGATTTACAAAATTTTGCTTTGTGTGGCTGTTTTGGTTTACTCAGGTAAGTTTTTTTTTTTTTTTTTTTTTTTTTTTGCCTTATTTCTGGGTATCATGTATAATGTTTTGCAGTAATAACTGTATCATGTTTTACAGTAATAGCCGCATCATGTTTTACAGTAATACCAGTAACTGTAGTAAATGATTTCAGGGCTGAATATGGCATGGTTATTTTTTGGAGATGCCCACTATCTCTGCGCAAGCTTACATTATGCTATTTATGGGTCATTCATAATTGGTGCATTTTGGGCTTTGACAAATTAACGTATAATTATCTTTGTTTCATGAAAGGAACATATTAAAGTTTTTGAAAGTCGTCATACAGATTAAGCTCACTGATTTATTGATACATTTACACATAGAAATCGTTTAATCAAATTATGAGTAGAGTTAGGCTGACAAATGTTCACCATGTTATTGTCAAATAAACAACAGCATGATAGTATTTTTGGGTGAATCTGGAGGTTTGTCATACAATTTTTTATTTGATAAAACATATTATAGGCTATATAAAATATTACACAAAATAATAATGAAAAGTGTTATTTCACATGTATATCATGTTTAAATCATAGGTATCGTTTCACTGTTTACTTTTAAGATAAAGATTAATTTACAACATGTATATACTTCATAATAGTTGATAATATTACCATGAGTAAATATTTATGCAAGCATATTTCTAATGCATTGTCAAGATTTGAAAGTCTGAATGAAATCAAAATGGACTCTATTTACTTTGGTATTTGTCTTGTGGTGAACAATAACCCATGCAGGTTAATCTACAGAAGAAAAAAAAAAAAAGTCAAAATTGGATAATTTTTTTTTAATCCACTCCTTCTCTGATAATGTCAGTTTGGCATCTTGGGCAGAACATCATCAAACACTCCTCTTCAAGGAGGAGGTGCACTAAAATCAAGCCCCTCCCTTTATTTTTTCTCACTCAGTATTACTTTTCATTCGGAAATATGCCTCAATATTGAAGTAAAGTTGGTCACAACTTCAGCTTCATGTGGACTTTAAACAATATGACACAAAGTGCTCTTTTGCTGAATATTAGCATGGTTGTGATTTGGCCTTGCTAATAGTATGCAGACCAATAGCATAGTTGTGAATGTGATGTTACTTTAATACAACAGCTCTTTGTGTTTCAGATAAAAATGGCTTGTTATTTTGTATATTTTTTCTCTGACAAGGAAAATTGTTCCAATAGAAGCCAAATCATGAACTCTGATCTGAAACCCCACAAACACAGACAAGTAAACAGTAAAACATTCCATTGCTGTTGGACTGTATACCAGCACTATTGGAACACCGCTCAGCCAATCAAATCAAGACCAATGCTAAATATACTGTAAATGAGTGTGCTACATATTTCATCTTAAGTAATCTCTTAAATTTCAATGTTTTAATCTATTTTAAAAGCATCACAATGAACTGGGCATGTAGTTCATTACTCAAATTACACATGTATCAAAAGCGTCACAGTTCCCAAACATTGTATTAAGTTTCACTACGGAAAACTTCACAGATGTTGACATTCATGGTGAGTGGGCTGTTTCTTCGCAAAACATCTGGATAAATGAGTCACCGACAGTGTGCGTGGAGCTGAAACGAGAGATTAAGTGTTAGAGTGTGGCACTATGAATTCAAAACCGCTTCATTGCGCAAAGCCTTTTAATTATTCTGAGTTAAGTCATTTAGTTTCTAATCTGCAGTATGATTTGTGACATTGAAGAATCAGTGTGGCTTGTTGGTTGCTCTGATCATAGAGTTTATTGATTTTATGGCAATACATTTGTATAATGGGGAGTAAAACCTTTGTTCAGATGTACTGAGTCATATATATGCTCAGATATCCTGTTGTTTTGCATGCATTAGAATATATAGTCCTATGGGAGTTGTAATGCCTTACTGCTATTAGACTACTATACTTTGATATTTGTATAAACATAGTCATGTTACTGTCTGTTATATGATGAGATGACCCTGAGCTTGTTGTTCTGTACAGACTTAATTTCTAATGATATTCAGAGCTGGTCGAGAACTGGAGTCTCTTCAAAGAGCATGACTGTTGGCTTTGGGTCAGTTTTAGAGCTTAGATGGAGAGTTGGTTGGTCTACTATCAGTATTGAGGGCTCGTTTCACATCCAAAAACATGCCTGATCTTACAATGTGGTTTGTGGCTGTGAAATTTGTGTTTTCTAACCATGCTTGACAGATAACTCAGTTCTTATGACTGCAGCTGGCATGGGTGGGCTCTTGTGGTGGTTTTTGAAGGTTTAGTGCTACATACTTAGATCAGAGCCAGTTTCCGTTGGCCTTCACAATCCTCTCCACTACCTCACCAAAGCAGACAGTGATTGATGGCTTTGCATTCTGATATACACTCAGAAATAATCTTGAAATAAAACGATAAAGCCCTCTCAAAAAGCTTTTTTTTTTTTTTCAAAAAAAATTATTGCTTCACTGCTTTTAATAGCTTTTAAAAGTTACACTTTTTCCCCCTACTGTTGTAACCCAATAAGGTCACAATCCAGGATGTCCAAGAAGGATCCCCTGTTGAAAAAACAGCATATGCTGGTTTAGGTATGTTTTGAAGCATGGCAGCTGGTTTGAGCTGGTTTATGCTGGTCCTTAGCTGGTCATGAGCTGGTTTAAGCTGGTCAAGTGCTGGTCCTAAACTGGTCCTAAGAAACTAGCTCCAGCTCAGGACCAGCTTATAACCAGCTCAGGGCCAGGTTATAACCAGCTCAGGACCAGGTTATAACCAGCTCAGGACCATCTTATAACCAGCTCAGGACCAGGTTATAACCAGCTCAGGACCATCTTATAACCAGCTCAGGACCAGCTTATAACCAGCTCAGGACCAGGTTATAACCAGCTCAGGACCAGTTTATAACCAGCTCAGGATCAGCTTATAACCAGCTCAGGACCAGGTTATAACCAGCTCAGGACCAGCTTATAACCAGCTCAGGACCAGCTTAAACCAGCTCATGACCAGCTAAGGACCAAAATAAACCATCTCAAACCAGCTGCCATGCTTCAAAACATACCTAAACAGCATATGCTGTTTTTTTCAACAGGGTCCTACCTGCCCCACAACTGACTAGTCATTTAGTGACCTCACTAATAGGTTGTTATACAACTAGGATCTTTGTAAGTGTAATATTTTAGCTGTGTTTTATTTAAAGGAGATGCAGTTCTCAAATAATTGAGATGCAACTTCTCAGAGAGCTTTAGCATGCTAACAGTCAAACTGGTAAAGCTGACTTAAGCCCCGTTTCCACCGAAATTACCCGGAACAATTTGTCCCAGGAACTTTTTTTCCCCCAGACCTGTTGCTGTCTGCGTTTCCATCGCGGTCTAAAGTACCGTGAAGATTAGTCCGGTGACGTAGGACTGCACGCAACTTTCCAGAGCCCACTGGATTTAGTCTTCCGCAAATACACTTAATAAAGCCTGAACCTCGTTGTCGGTCCATCGGCCGTATTTTTTAAACTTCATTGTTGATTCGAATAGCAAACAACTCTTACTGCAAGCACCGCAACTGACATTTAGGTTGAAATAAAATGCTGGGTGAGCTCAACCAGTCAGCATGTTCAGCGCCCAAGTCCCATCCCCGAAAGTTCCTGAACTTTGAAAAAGTACTACCTCGCAAGCAGAGCCGTTTTGAGGGGAAAATTTTTACCCGGAACTTCATTTAGACCCCGGTTCCTGCGGTCGAAACACACCGAGTACCACCCCAAAGTCCCTAGTTCCTGGAGAAAGTTCCTGCGGTGGAAACGTGGCTTAAGTTTAGTCTGATCAGGCTCTTGTGGACGTGATACCACATAAATTACAGAAGGTTACCAAAAAGTGAAAATTGTGTCATCATTTACTCACCCTCATGTATTTCTAAATCTCTGACGTTTTTCTTCTGTGGAACACAAAAGGGATTTTTGGTTCCATGCAATGAAAGTCACGAAACATTCTTCAAAATATCTTCTGTGTTCTGCACATGCATCCAGGTTTTTTGGCTAATTATTCCTTTAACATAGACTAGTTGAATAGTTATTCAGACAGCCAACTGTCTAGTCGATTATAAAAACATGTAGATTTGCCCTTTCTTATTGTGATCTAAGCAGGTTGTTGAAATACAGTTTCGTCATCTTAGTTCCTTTTTTGCTCCATTTTTTATATCCTATTTTAAGGCCACTCTGCTCACTCCTATGAGACTTATTATCAGCCTTAACCGATAAAGTGGAAGAAAAAAACGTACCATCTGTCATGAAATTCATGTTTGGATTCGACTAGTGCTTCTCCCCATCCTAACATGTATGTTCTGTGTGGCAGAAACTAAGAGGCATGCCCTGCAAGACTACCAGAAGACTGATGCTGTGCGCTTGGTCACGCCACCTGATGTGTCCTACATGTCCAAAGGCCGCAAGATGAGCATGGGAAAGTGTGCACGTCGCTGTAGCCGCAACAGGAAGCTTCAGTTCACCTGCAGGTACAGAGGTCTACAAAGGTTAAAGCACAGAGACACTCCACCTTACACGTAACCACAAACAGCCAAAGCCGGAGTTCTGAAGAGTGTCTAAATAAAAGAAGCACACTCCCAAGTTGCTGTTTCCAAAAAAGATGATTTGAAATAGCATTGGATTGGCTAATTGTGTACAACACAGTGTGAGAGGAAGCAGCTGGAATCTGTTTCACCAGTGGAAATCGAACATCAGCAGTCCCAGTATTTCCTATTTTGATGTTTCAGGTCGATGACCTCTGGTTACTTCTGCATAGAAAGAAAATGCAGCTCTTAGATAGAAATTGCATGAAGTTGCATGACATTTGATCTTTAGCTCTTGCAATGCTTTCATTTTTTTGGCGGCATCACCTGACTTCCAAATAGAAAAATTGGACAACAGTAGATATTTTATGCATTGCTCTACATGATAATAATATCTACTGATGACATTACGTGTTTTAATTCAAGGTTCACAATCATCATTTTTGTCACCATCATCTTGTTCTCATAAGCTTAGCATCATTTAATGATTAACATCTGCCATGTATCTTTGCAGAGCATTCAGCTTTGATCAGAAAAGTGCAAAGTGTCATTTACTGTCATACGACAGCCTCACCATTGGTGTCCGCATGGAGAATGACTTCAACTTCGACCTATATGAAAAGAAAGGTAAACTGTAAAAAACTGCTTTATTCCCACTATAGGTTTGACATCATTTAGACCAGGGAGTAGTTCTAATAGGAATGTCAACTAACTCTCATTAGAGTATTAGTAGACTGTAGTAGACTGTTAGGTTAGGATTAGGTGTTAGGGTTAGAATAAATTGACATGTATTTGCAAAGTTACTTATAGTCAGTAGAATGTCTGTTGGAGGACCATCAAAAAGTGTTCACAGATATTAAACAGTCTACTGATACTGTAATGAGAGTTAGTTGACATGTATTAGCAAAGTTACTTATAGTTAGTAGAATGTCTAAAGTGGACCATCAAAATAAAGTAATAGAGAGAAAGGTAATTTCACAGCTTATTTTTTTCCATTTCAAAAACGATATTCTTTTTCTATACCAGGTTTCAAAAGTACTGAAGTACTGTTATCAATCATATCATATTTTTTTTAATGTCTGATGTCACTTGCATATAGGGTTGGGTACCGTTCACATTTTAACCACTGCCAGTACCCAACGGTACCTTTTATTTTTTGGTACTTTAGGCATGTTTACCTTATAGTTTAGTTTAGTAATCAAAAAGCATGTCTAATTAATTGAAATCATAAAACTTATACAATTTAACAACAATTTATGTTTTAAATTTATGCCCGATTTCCACAAATTCCATAAAAAAATTTACCAATTTCTCTGTTTTCTGTTTTAAGTTTTCTGGATTCCATTTTAATGGTTTAATTAAATTTTAACAGTCAAAAAGCATGTCTAATTAATTGAATTCATAAAAAAACAACCATTTTAATAATAAAAATTATTTTTTTTTATACTGTTAAAATTAAAACATGGAAGAAAAATTGTGATTATTCCTTAAAAAAATAAAGTTTTGATCAGAATTGATAATTATTACATTGAGACATATCTAAATTCTACTGCACAACAGTAATATATTTGTCAAGTTAAACCGAATGAAGGGTTGCTGCGAAGACCTTTGAGTTTCTGTGTTTATGATATGACGATAGTTTTTCTCAAATGAAACTGTAAAATGCTGATGAAGTGACTCTCAGAGCGGCTCTGGAGATGAAGTTCAAGCATTCATGCCCTCATATAATGAGACGGCAGAGGCTGAAAACAGCGCGAGCATGCTTTTGATTCATTCACACAGAGACACGCAGGATTTGTAATTGCCTATAATATCAGTTATCAAGCATGAAATGTCTATATCACACCAAAATGTGTGAATTGGTACATGCTTTGTTTTTAAACCCTTTTAAATCTCAATACCAAGACATCTAGCGTTATCTGTCACTGAGGGGTTTTATAATATGAAGAGCTGTTCTCAAACCTTAGCCAAGTATTGGACTCCTAAGGATTAATTAAGTTTCAGTGTGAATAAATGTGAGATCAGTGTCCATGTGATGATGACACACTCATGCAAACACACACACACACACACATTCTATCTATCCACCATCATGATGAGGATGACACAGCAAAATGAATCTCATTCTAAGTCACTTGAAGTAAATACCCCTCTGTTCACTTCTACTTCTAATAGTACTGCAGATTATATGAAGTCTTGCCTTCACGACTTGACATTTATCAAATCAACTCATGTTTAATGTAGCACTTTACCCAAAAACACAAAGATCAGGCTGGGATTTCTGTTGACTTTGCTTGTCTATATGTATTACTGCTGAAAATTGTGTGCAAAAGTGAAATTTAGAGACTTTTAGCGACCTTGGTTCAAAACTTTTTTTCTTTTCCCCCCCCTTTGTTTTAAAGAATTGAATGCTTTTATTCAGCAAGTGTACATTAAATTGATAAAAAGTGACAGTAAAGACATTTACAAAAGATTTTTATTTCAAATAAATTCTGTTCTTTTGAACTTTCTAATCATCAAAGAATCCTGAAAAAAATCACAACTTCCACAAAAATATTAAGCAACTGTGATGACAATAAGACATGTTTCTTGAGCACCAAATCAGTATATTAGAATGATTTCTGAAGGATAATGTGACACTGAAGTAATTGCTACTGAGCTTTGCCACCACAGCAATACATTACATTTTACAATTAATTAAAATAGAAAATAGTTATTTAAAATTGTAATAGTATTTCACAATATTACTGTTTTTATTGTATTTTAGGTCCAATAAATGGAGCCTTGGTGAGCATTTAGACTTAGGGCCAGATTTACTAACAGCTTGCGCCAGTGTAAAACCCTCTTTCGGCGTTAAAAAAACTATTGTCAGGATTTACTAAAGACACGTTATTTTTGCGGCTGACCTTATTGCATATGCGTTTGTAGGAGTTTCCCTTTCAGACACAAAATTTATGGAAGGAGAGTATTTAAATGAATCACACAATGTGATTTACTAAGGTTTGCCCTTGTCAGTTTACTGATGTTTGCGCCATTATTTACTGGCCCAAAAAAGCACGTCTTAAACTAGACGCTAACTGGTAGATTGCGTTGGTCAATATGGAAATGATCTGGTTGCTTCTGTGTTCTTTAATTTCCGTGTCGTCAGTGGATCACGCGCAGAACTGTCCACTCCCATCTGCGTTTTTTTGGAATTGTGCTCTCACTCTAATTTGCCCTGTTTAGTAAATCTGGCCCTTAAGCGGGGGATACACTGCACGATTTTCGGCTGTCCCAGACGAAAGATTGCCATCGTGAAACAATCGTGATGATTTCTGTGATCGTGGCTCCTAATCAGTGGTCCTATGTCGTACCGTGAGAGAGGTTCAAAGACGGCCGTTGTCACAGTCTTGCGACCAAAGATAGCCTACGATCATTTTCTGACAGTGTCAGAAATTCAGCATGATCATCGCACAGTGTGTTTGCTGCTACGGCCTACGTCTACTGACCAGCCAATAAAAATGTGACGTGAAATCAACGCGACATGGCACTAAAACTTAAAAATGCTTACCTCAAGCTCTTTTCCCTTCCTCTTTCGCTGCGTCCTCTTTTTTTCAGCACACATAAAAACTGCAACTGCCAAAGTGTGATTCATCATGCTCTTTTTGTTTACCACTAGCGCATGCTGATGACGTTTTATTCTTCTATACTAACTTGCATCGTAGCTTACGAGTCAATAGGTGTCATCATCGTACAGTCTACATGCATGTCGTACCCAAGTTTAATAGATCCATGTCGCACAGTGTGATTTGTAATGATCTTATAGGATTGATAAAATCATGCCGTGTATCCCGGGCTTTAGAGACTTTCAGAGACTTTAGAGACGTTCAAAAACATTAAAAGTGGTAAAATATTTTAAATTTAACATTGACTTCAGAAACTACAGAAGCATACACTATTGCTAGATGATAGGTTTGTCTTGAAATGTCACAAAAAAATCTGTTTGATGAAAATGAATGAGATTTTTTGCTTCCAGAACCCGATTGTTGCACATAAAGATTGTTGCATTATCTAAGGTGTGTATGCCTGTTGTCTTTTAGACTTCATGAGAGAATGCATCATCGGCAATGGACTCAACTATAAAGGAAAGAGATCAGTGACCAAGAGTGGAGTCCAGTGCCAACTCTGGAATTCCAAAACACCACATGAACACAAGTAAGTGCTTACTCACTCTCTTTACCTCCCATTCTTGGTTCAGTCTCTCTCTACGGGCAATTAAACTCAATTACCCACTATGTGCATTTCTGTGGCTATCAAAAGTCTTGTGGAGAGCAGATAGCGGTTAACATCTCCTTGGTATGTTTCAGTTTATTTATTTATGCACATATTACATTATTAGATAGCTAATGGCAAAACAGACTCGATGAGTTATAAAAATCCCCATTAGCCTCTAATGATGATGAATGTGCAAGTTTATGTATGCTGCCTGTCTTACTGGCTTTGATTCGTTAGAGGGTTCTCGCTGTGTGACAGTAAGTGCAACTCAACGATTCTCAGAAGTGGAACGCCGACGGAGACAATTAGGTCAATGGCAGGAATGCCAACAAACGGCCAGTAGGTTCAAACAATTGCTTCCGTTCTTGCATGACCAAAAATAGACGTTTCTGTACAATTATTCCTATGCATAAATATTCAATGCAAGTGTACCCAAAATATACATTTTTGTATACACTAACATCTAAAAATAAACATTGAGAAGCCATATGCAGCCTGGAACTGATGTCATGTTCAGAGGATTTGAGGGTTTGTGCATAAGTAGGAGTTTGACAGAAAGCAGCACAAGGCTAAGATAAGATACCTAATGCAGAACACGTCTTTGATACAAGTTCATTACGGCTGCAGGAATTCATTAGGGACACCACATGGGGCTTTCGGTTTACTTCCTGTACAGCAAGTCGATACGATAGATCTGCCCTATTTTTGGTACTAGGCATGTACAAAAGTTTCATGCACTTTTTTTTAATCTTGAAACTGTGATTAACTTTCAGAGACCTTGACCCTACCACCAACTTCCCAACTCTGGATATCTCCCTCTCTCTCCTCTTTTTCCTTCAGCTCTTTTTTTATCTCTCTAATGGACATCAGCTCAGTTTTAAAGCCAGCTTTTGATATGCTTGCCTCTGAAACATCACAGGCATGTTTTATCGGCTCAAGAAGCCAGTGGACCTGAACGTTTTGAAATACCAAACAGGCCTGTAGGTCAGCTAATTTGTCACAGATTGCCTTTTTATCTGTATTCATCAATCATCATGAACGTGGCTAATTTGTGTTGTGAATTGCACACAAGATAATTACCGTTTGGCTTAAGGCAATGATTTATTAATGGTTTACAAATATTTGCATGGCAAGGGTAAAATACTTATACACTATATTGCCAAAAGTATTGGGACACCCCTCCAAATCATTGAATTCAGGTGTTCCAATCACTTCCATGGCCAAAGGTGTATAAAATCAAGCACCTAGGCATGCAGACTGCTTCTACAAACATTTGTGAAAGAATGGGTCACTCTCAGGAGCTCAGTGAATTCAAGCGTGGTACCGTGATAGGTTGCCACCTGTGCAATAAATCCATTCATGAAATTTCCTCACTACTAAATATTCCACAGTCAACTGTTAGTGGTATTATAAAAAGTGAAAGCTATTGGGAACAACAGCAACTCAGCCACAGTGGTAGGCCATGTAAAATCACAGAGCAAGGTCAGCGCATACTGAGGCGCACAGTGTGCAGAAGTCGCCAACTTTCTGCAGAGTCAATAGCTACAGACCTCCAAACTTCACGCCACCACTGGACTCTAGAGCAGTGGAGACGTGTTCTCTGGAGTGATGAATCACGCTTCTCTGTCTGGCAATCCGATGGACAAGTCTGGGTTTTGGGGGTTGCCAAGAGAACGGTACTTGCCTGACTGCATTGTGCCAAGTGTAAAGTTTGGTGGAGGGGGGGTTATGGTGTGAGGTTGTTTTTCAGGGATTGGGCTTGGCCCCTTAGTTCCAGTGAAAGGAACTCTTAATGCTTCAGCATACCAAGACATTTTGGACAATTTCATGCTCCCAACTTTGTGGGAACAGTTTGGGGATGGCCCCTTCCTGTTCCAACATGACTGCACACCAGTGCACAAAGCAAGGTCCATAAAGACATGGATGAGCGAGTTTGGGGTGGAGGAACTTGACTGGCCTGCACAGAGTCCTGACCTCAACCCGATAGAACACCTTTGGGATGAATTAGAGCGGAGACTGCGAGCCAGGCCTTCTCGTCCAACATCAGTGCCTGACCTCACAAATGCGCATCTAGAAGAATGATAAAAAATTCCTATAAACACACTCCTAAACTTTGTGGAAAGCCTTCCCAGAAGAGTTGAAGCTGTTATAGCTGCAAAGGGTGGGCCAACTCCATATTAAACCCTACGGATTAAGAATGGGATGTCATTAAATTTCATGTGCATGTAAAGGCGGGCGTCCCAAAACTTTTGGCAATATAGTGTAGCAGCATCTCAGAGTTTTAGCTCTATAAAGTGGTACCCCTAAAGAAATGAATAATAACTTAAAAAGAAATAGGTTTAAAATGATGAGCACTTACAGCAGATGAAGATACTAATCATATTGGTGGCCCAACAAAAGTTGTTCTATATGGGGTGTGTCACCATGTCACATGACTAGGCATATACTACTAATCCATTAGATTTAGAAACTTTTGGTTTTAGAATAAATGGATTATTGGATGACAAAAAAAGTCTGCAAATGTAGTGTGTTGTTCTGCAATGGCAGTGGTTGTGTGATTGCGCTTTCAGAGCGTTCAAATAACCAAGAATAAACGCTCTTAAAACATCAACGTCATAATAAGAGTAGCCTGTGTAGTTTTTGACCTTCTCTGGCCAAAAGCTTTATACTACCCCATTCTCTTGCCAAAACCATTATTTGTCTACTTGCATTTGTTGTTTTAAGGACAAAACTCTTTACTTTTTCCATATGTGAAAAAAATAAAGAGGTAACAATTTCCCCAGGGCCAAATACATGTTAAGTTCTTGCATCACAATGAAATGTAGAGTAGCAGCTGCATTCTGATGTTAAAGATACCGATAGTCTTGCCATTTGTATTAATACAATATCAATTATTGAGATCTTCTGTTGTATTTGGCTGGAAGTCATAAATGTGTCATGTGACACCCAGTAAAATTCTTCCATAAGTGATTTTTAGTTCAGTTGTAGTGATGTTTTTGTATTCAATAAGACAAAGCAGCTAATAATCGCAAAGGATTGTTGACGTCACTATGCAACTGGTTTAATACGATCATCAATCCTCACTCTATGCAGCTAAAAATCTCAAGTCACGTGTCAAAGAGTAACTGTGTGTTGTTCAAGAAATTTGGAGCAATTTTGCTGTGTGTAGGATTTTGTAAACATCACCTGTGTTTCTGTCCTCACTCCATCAGTTTCTTACCCCTGAGGCATAAGCACCGAGATCTACGGGAGAATTTATGTCGTAACCCAGACAACACCACAACAGGTCCTTGGTGCTTTACCACGGACCCCAGAATACGCCACCAGGACTGCAGTATTCCACAATGCTCGGAGGGTGAGTTCAAAACCAGCATTTATTTGAAAATCATACTAAAAAAATGTAATACTTAAATCTGTGAAATGTATTGCTAAACATTAGTTTCACGAGTTCACACATACATATAATTAAGTAAAGGTTATGCGTATTTGGCGTGCTGTCCGAGGGGAGGGCTCCGAGCTTGGAATTTGGAACCCAGAGTAATCCCCCTATCCCAGGTTGGGATAGGAATAGTTAGAAGTAAGGAGATGGGGTGGTGGAAGGATGCTGGAAAAGGAACAGAGGCAAGTCTGCATATACCTCTTATCTCTTTAATTGAGTTGATTAACGGAATGTGCTCCTCCCGAACTTTGTTAATACATCATATCTTGAGGAAAACTAGCATGTTGTGAAGATCTAGACATGTGAGATTAGTATTTTTTCATGATAAAGGAGACTTCAAAAGTCTCCATTCACTCTTAGTTTACTGTCTAGGAGAAACAGTTGAGATGTTAAAACTCACAACTTGTGAAATCTCTTTCCTCTTGGTTTGCAGTTTAACCTGAGGGATGTTTAAGCACTATTGTATGGATTGATTTTTAGCCTTTTAAAAACAAATTTTTCATGTGAATTGCTAATTTATTGGATTTAAAGCTTAATCACTTGAAAGAGAATGAAAGCGCTTGATTGTTAGAGTGAGCGGGGATTTTCGTTGATAGGAGATCACATCGAGTTGCATGCAAAAAAGAGGGGTTTTCTGCAGAGATAGTGATCAGACTAACAAAGAGAGACTCTTGTCTATTCTATGAGTTGCATGGTAAAATATGGCCGGGAGGGTTTATTAATAAATTAGTTTCCCATAATCAAAAACACACAGACACACACACAAAGAAGGAAAATCATGCTTTCATGAGAGTGGCTGACATTAACATCTGTTTTTACTACAGCAATCTGCTCCTTATACTGTGTGTACTGTACAACTAATAACAGGATTTAGAGAGATGACTCTAGCTGAGGTGACCTCCATCTGCTGTTATTTTGGTTTTGGTCCTACAGTGACTAAGCTTTTTACTTAAGTACTGTAATAATTACATGTTGCTTTAACCTTTGATCATATGAAATCTGTTGGAAGCCACAACGTACCTTTGGGGTTAAATGCAAGGCCTAATGGGTGGTACGTCTGCCTAGTAAATTGAAGCGTCAGATGATTTATTATTAGACATTCTAAGGGTCACATGTGACTCCGTAATTGCTTGATAAATATGATAACAATCCCTGCAGGCATTAATCGTTAGTGATTAGCCTGTGCGTAGTTAACGTGCACTAATTTACTACCAAGATTCTGCCTCTTCTAACCGTTTAACATGACAACCAGGGTTGAACCCTGTTGAGTCATCCTCTACAAGCGTGCTAATGTCGCTCAGCTGGAGTCTTTTGGGACTCGTCCTGGTTAACATTCTTACCAGGCATGTTCCTTATCCATAGTGGAATGTATGACGTGTAATGGAGAAAGTTACCGTGGACCGATGGACCACACGGAGAGCGGCCGGGAATGCCAGCGCTGGGACCTTGAGGAACCACACAGACACCTTTTCCACCCTAAAAGGTATGAGACCCACCAAAAAGTGCAAACAGTAAGGGACAACATCAATCAGACAGACTTCAGGTCATGATTTGTAGTCAATATGAGAAGCTTTGCCAATTTGGCAAAAATCCCTTTTGTTTGCCCTTTGTGTACTATGGTAATGCCTCAAATCATTCAGTTTGTTGCAAAAAGGTGGGCAATTACTTTTAAGCAATCAAAATTATGATTTTTCACTAAAACAGGTGAAAAAAATCCAGAGACTCACATTGAAGGAGGTACACAAGAGAAATGTAGAATGTTATGGTGGTCTGTTTTGAGTTAAGACCTAGAAACCATTTAAAACTATCTAGCAACCACATAGCAATACACTAACAACCACACAGAACTCCTTAGCAACCCCATAGTAACGCCCTGGAAACAACATAGATCACTTTAGAATCGTGGTTGTGAGTTTTGCATGGCACTACATGATTTAAAAAAATAAAATAAAATAATGGTAAGATGATTAAGTTCTTCTTAAAGAAAGGAATCAGATATCAGTTGAAAAACTAGTCGGAGGTATAATAATGTTATGCTGATGAAATCTGGGGTCGTGAGTGGATCATTTGCCTCATGCCATTGAAACTGGCGTGATGTGAACTGTGGAAAACAACTCAGCTATGCTTCAATCTGTCTGAAATCACAATGTGAGAAGGCATCTTAAAGTGATGGCTAATAGCAGTCATGAAAAATTACACTTTGTTTTGGAAAACACTTATTCTTTACGGTTTCATAATTCTTTTGGACCATGCTCATTGGACAAAAATAAGTTCCTTGCACATCTTTTCTCAATTACAAATCTATTTTGTTTAGCACAGCAACTGAAACAGTTGACGACACATTGCTACCTAATGTACAGTACATGTATGCACTTTTCAGCCAATAAATGGCATTTTCATTTTGTATGACCTTCCCAGTGCCCGAGTTACATCTTTACTAGTTCTGGGAAACAACAATATCATTAGTCTTGAAATAAATGTCTGTTTGGCTTGTTTGAATACTCTCCCTTAAGAGTCTCTAAACACACAAAGTTTTTTTTTAATATCTCAGATTGCATGCATGGAAAATGCTCTTGAATTTACCCTAATCCGGAATGGCATTTGTGAGGAACTTTTAAAAATATTTGAAAAATCAATAAAGTTTTTTCCCACTTGACCTCATGGGAACTGTGTCATGCCCCTGTTTGATATAAATCACTAAATAAAATGACTGCTTTGTGTGAACCTACCAAAGAGGCAAATTGTCTATGATGTCTTAAGCCTTATTTTATTATTTTAGAAGTACAAGCAACTATAAAAACCCATTGAACACCACAAGGCAGAAGCTCTTCGCCCTTTACATGACCAGTCAGCCACAAAATGTTTCAGATCATAACCAACTTTAGTGTAAATATTGTATATTCATTTCTTGACTTCAAGTTATTTAAAAATGTAACTACTGGAAAAACAAATATGGGAAATGAGCACACATTTTAAGTATTGGCTGATATACACTACTGTTTAAAAGCTTGTGGTTGGTAAGATTCTTTTAATGTTTTTGAAAGTCTCTTATGCTCAACAAGGCATTTTTCTATTTCAATATATTTGAAAATGTAATTTATTCCCATTAAGGCAAAGCTACATTTTCAGCATCATTACTCCAGTCTTCAGTGTCACAGGATCCTTCAGAAATCCTTCTAATATGCTGATTTGGTGCTCAATAAACATTCCTTATCATACTTGAAAACAGCTAAGCTGCTTAAAGGGATAGTTCACCCCAAAATTCTGCCATCATTTACTCACCTCAAGTTGCTCCAAACCTGAATTAATTTCTTTCTTCTGCTGAACACAAAGGAAGATAGAATGTTTGTAACCGAACAGATCTCGGCAGCCATTGACTACCATAGTATTTTTTTCCCACTATGGTAGTCAATGGCTGCCGAGATATGCTTGGTTACAAACATTCTTCTAAATATCTTCCTTTGTGTTCATCAGAACAAAGAAATTTATAGAGGTTTGGAACAACTTGAGGGTGACTAAATTATTCCTTTTTGGGTGAACTATCCCTTTAATATTTAATATTTAATAATAATATATAATAATTATAAAACCGTGATACTTTTTTCAGGATTCTTTGATGAATAGCATTTATTTGAAATAGAAATCCTCTGTATCATTATAAATGTCTTTACTGTTAAATTTTTTTTATCAATTTAATGTGTCTTTGCTTAATAAAAATATACATTTATTTAAAAAATATTAACAGACGCTGGAAAATTAAAAATTGTGTGTGCAGGGCAACAGGCTTCTGTCTTGTGTGCTTGGCTTAAGAAGTCCTGCTGTACCAGAAGCAGAGAGCATGTTATGTATTTTCTGGAGGTTATTAGAATTTTATCCTGACTGTAAATCAAAGTTGCTGTAGAACTGGGATGGTTGATATGTGGCGTGTTAAGTGTGTTCGTTTTGCCCTTCTTATGACAGGTACCCCGATAAAGGTCTAAAGGACAACTACTGCAGGAACCCAGACGGGCGCCAGAGACCCTGGTGTTTCACCACCGATCCAAGCACTCCATGGGAGTACTGTAACATCAAACAGTGCGGTGAGTGTGCGCCTCTGAGCCCTATGTGTAAGATGAAGAGACAGAGGAGGACAAAAAAGAAGCCAGAGACAAAAAAAAGAATGAAAAGAGGCAGAGTTTGCCAAATTTACAACTTCCTCTTCCTGTAGCCCAGGCTCCCCTCTCGTTTGGGACCCTCACAGGAATGTTGTTTGTAACTGGGAGAAGAGAGAGAGGAGGGTCCACCTATAAAACTCTCTCTCCTCTCTTTCTCTTTCCTCGGCTCTCGCCCTGTCTTTTCAGTAACGTGCCTCTGTGTTTATTTTTCCTCATCAGCGGAGTAGAGAGTTCCCTTATCTGCATGAGAGAAATGTGCTTGAGTTTCAAGTGCTATGTAAACCTTCCACGCTAAAGACAAAACACGCGTGTGGGTTTCAAACCCCCAGCGCGCTCAAACACACAAGCTCACAAGCGCCCAAAAACCTATTATTATAATGACACCCCCCTCCTCCTCATCGCACTGCCTCCGTTTATTTTCATTAGCAATGCAACGGCATGTTGGTTCAAGTGGGAAGCGAGGCAGAAACTCAGGCGTCCAACGCTCAGGCACTTTACCATTCTAGACGGAACCGCGGGGGTCGCTTTTGTTTTTCAGAACAGTTTGGCAAGCCCTGCATCATAACCTTGAACAAAATCCTGTGATGGATTCTCAAAGATCACCGTCCTTGGAGACACTTTTCACCACGCTTTTTCCTATTTGGCAGAACGCAGCTTCATTTCAAACACCTAAACATCTCAATAAGCAGCTAAACAGAGTTTAACCATGTATGTCACTTCCCACCTGTGGAAATCGTGATAGATGCATCTGCTTACAAGAAGTGGATTTTGTCCTCTTGCAGAATGAACGTCACCTTTAACAAGACTATTTGATCCTCTATAAAGCTAAACGTGCTTTTAAAAATACCATGCTCCTCTGCCGTAAACACAGCAAGACTTTAAGGCACAGAGCACCTCATTGTTTCCAATTGCTTGGCCTTTGCATTTGTCTTCATGACATTACACTGCAGTTAGTATTCTTTAACGCCGTAAAAAATGCTAACCTAGCATTGAATGAATACAATAGCATCACATACGCTGGGATCCACTGAATAAAACCCACTGTGAGAGTTTGACTTTGGGTTTTATTAGCAGGACTTGGCCTATATCACCATTCTACTAGCCTCATTAGCAGACTGAAGCACTATCAGGTTATTGGAGGTAAACATAATAACTCTGTCTCTAATGAGCGTAATATATTGCAATGAGATGCATGGGCAAAAACCCTAAAAAAAGCTTTGTAGGCTACTGTTTTAGCATTTGTCACAGACTTAGCGACTGCTTTGACTCATTCAGGAAGCATCTCTCTCCATTAAGCAGGACAAAGCTGTTGTTATTCCTCCCTGAGGCAGCGCTGTCTTAAAGTTAATGCTGAATCTATGATTCAGTGTTCATCATGCCTAAGGAGTGATATTATGCCTCACTCCCTTTGTCTTTCTGTTTATGTTTTTCACCGTTTACTCAGATTCAGACAATGGCGGTGACGTTGACAACACAACAAGTTGTTTCCGTGGACGCGGAGAGGGTTATCGTGGAACGGTTGGCATCACCCCCGAGGGAGTGACCTGTCAGAGATGGGACTCCCAGTTTCCCCATCGACACTCTTATACTCCACAGAATTATCATTGCAAGTAAGAAAATGCATGAAAAAAAGTATTCATTAAGTATTCATTCATTCAATATTCATAAATAGTTCAAATATGTGTTAGCTGGACTTCCATGCTGGTTTATGTTCATGCACATGCATAGCCAAACTTTGATGGCCTTTAAATAAGGTATTAGGCCAAAGTCTTCCTGAAAAATCTACTTGCTGGCACAGATAGTAGAATTCTGCTTAATACCAAAAAGACTATATATATGTATGTATATCAGGGGCATGCGGTCCATATAATCTGCGAATGCTCTGCATACCCAAGCCATTCATGGACTCGCTGATTAGTATTAACATTATAAATTACTATAAATTCCCTTGTTTGAGGTGTACCATAGAGCTTAGATGATACCATTTTGGTAATACATATGTAACTGTCTGTCATTTATTTATTTGCCAAACAACGGTCATTTCTTCAAATCTGACAGTTACGGAGGGTTTCGGGTAAGCGGATCACAGCACATCAGCTTTGGCGCCTACGCTCTGTTGTTATGTATCATCATCATTGTCCTGCGTTCTCATTGGTTTGCTGGCATATGGGAGATTTCATGCACAGGGAACGCTGTCTGTGGAAAAATGTAATGTTGCTGATCTCGATCAACATCACATTGCATTTAATACAGAACTAAACAGACTAAAAAAAGTCCTAAGTGAAAACATTTTCATAGTATTTAATTTTCTCCATAGAGAAATAATTGTTTTTAGGAACACTTATAAACTGTTAAAGACAGACCTACTGTAACTATCCGAGGTTGTTAATCGATAGTCTATGGGTGCGTCTCAATCAGCTCCCTAGTTCCCTAGGCAGGGCACTGATCAGGGACTTATGTCCTGATCAGTGCCCTGACTACTGAACTAGGGAGCTGATTGAGACGCACCCTATGTTTGTTAAAGTTGTAGCATTATTTCAACTTGTTTTTAAAGCGGCAGTCTGTAAGTTTTGCCTCTTTGTCGGCATCTCTGTTTGAAACCTGGAATTGCAGTTAATTGCAGAATTGTTATCTTTATGTGGGTTGTGCATCGTCACTGCTCCTTAGCGCGGATGAATCTAATGTTTTAAGAAGTATGTGTGGCTGTCAGTCACCGCACTGGTGTGGATACTGTACTTCGGAATAACAGATTCTACGTCTTGGAAGTATGACCAAAATAATATCAAATGTCTGCCACATTTGTTCTGGCCGACTGAGAAAAAAAAAGCATTACAGTAAATCGCGCTACCAACGGTGATTATATCTAACGACCGCTTATCTCATATCACATCAAACCGTGCAAATTATTATTATTATAGCGTTACCTGTAGATTTCAGTTATCTGTACAGTCTAATCTTTTGCTTTTGACTACGGGTGAATCTGATGTCACTGATGATTGTCGTTTGGACCTTTCTGGATTACAATCCGCCATCAAAATGATAAATTTAATTATTCCAGCTGCTGTGAGAAAAGGCTATGAATGATCCGCAACCTGCAGCATCCTCACATGCGATACTACTACTAGCTTGACTCCTTCATGTATAGAGACGTGACATAATGATACAAAGACATGCTCGAATTTCCCGCGGAAATCCACCAGTACCACTCAAATTATAACACATTATTACAAGCTTACCGTTGTGAATCAGAATAAGGAGATGAACACTGGCTGGTTATGTAATTGCTCAAAATTTGATTTTGGATCATTTTTAACCAAAAAAAGTTACGGACTGCAGCTTTAAAGAAAACATATATTTTTATTATTCTTATATTTATTATAAGTATATTTTACTTATTTTATTTATAATAGGCTACTAATATGTATCATATTATACTTTTTTAATAAAAAAAAAACTTCCGCCATACATTTTAAATTCTTATTTGTTGTCTCTGATTCGTTTGTGTGTCCTACGCACTGATCTATATAAATGATTTAATATTTTATTCATATTTATAAATATGTTCTCTATATACGTAAATCAGTGGTCTTAAGCCGATGCGCCGTACCATTTAAAGGTGAAGTATGTAGTTTCTGTGACATTAGTGCCACCTAGTTGAATTACAAAAATACAGCATATTTTGCAAACTGCCCTTTCACGCGTCATGCCACCCTCAACTCCCTCAATCACAACTCTTACGAGTGCTTGTGACAGCATGTCTCAACGGGTAAATGTAGGCTACTTTCAATGAAAGGTCGAACATATTAGGAAACTTTTAGCTGCGTTGCTATGTGTCATAAGAGTAAGCCACTGAGTAGTTAACACTGTATAGAGCGAACACGAGCGTCTCGCTTATAATAACCCAACCCGTTTTTGACACGCCACCCAGCATACCCGGTTAAAAAAGTCACTTGCCATGTTATCTACTGTATGTAACCAGTTCTGATATATTGTGCATCCCCCAAAAACACATATGTTCACCAGGCATGCTGGTTTTATCAGCAGGGCTTTCTGCCAGGTTCTGTCATCACTAGGAAAACCTGAATGTTTCCTCTCCCAGATTCTTATCTGTCATCATACAGGTTTATATTTAAAAACAATGCAGATAATTCTTCAAAAGTAGTTTTTAAGCTCAATCGCAGTCTGTTCAACATATGCTGGGTAACAGTAACATGTGTGAAGTGTGTAAATATGATTAAAAGTATGTGTCTGCATGGCAGGGATCTCCGGGAGAACTACTGTAGAAATCCTGATGGTCGTCATCTCCCATGGTGCTTCACGACTGACCCCAATGTACCTGTGGCGTTCTGCACGAACATTCCTCGCTGTGGAGTCCCAACCTCTGAACCTGAAGGTAAGAGTCATTCATGATATATAGTGATATAGTTTAGATATAGTTTGACGTTCCTGTTGAACGGTATTAGTATTGCAATGTTTCCGGTTCTCATGCACTGACGAAGTGCTTTGAGATCAGCCAAATGTTTAAACCGTTTACACCTCCCTTGCTTTATTAACTTCATAACCACTCAAATACTATGGGCCCTATCATACACCCGGAGCAATGCGGTGCCAGTGCAAGTGTTTTTTGCTAGTTTCAGCCCGACGCAGTTATCATTTTCACGTCCAGCGCCACGTTGTTTAAATAGCAAATGCACTCGCGCCCGTCTGTTCGCCCATGGGCGTGCTGGTCTGAAAACGAGGTGTGTTCAGGCGCATTGTTGGCGCGGTGCTATTTTGAGGCAACTGAAAACGACTACGCATTGACCAACAAAAACTTGGTTTAAAGTCAATAGCACATTATTTGTTGTGTTATTTAAAGAGCGTGTTAGTAATCTGCGCCTATAGGCGGGTGCACAACACGTGTACACTCTGCTTGTTACACACACAGGGATGTGCAGCAGCACACAAACATTTTTAAATATTAAAAATAAAAGGATTCCTCTCTGGAGAAGCGTTCAGTCTTTCTGCTCGCAAATTCTGCCATGTAAATAGCGAATCCGCCATGGTGCAAGCGCAACTAAAAAACTTAAAAGGGAATGGGAGATGAGACTCTGATTGGTTTATTGCACGTTACGCCTAAAACACACCCATGACTCATTAAGAGACTAGGTACAACCTTTTTGGACCATGCGCCTGATGCGCCGACCGTTTTTTCCTTCGTTAAACTAGCAAAAGCAGCTGCACCATGCACTTCAGACCATGCGCTCAGATCATTAAAATAGGGCCCTATATGTAAAATAATATATATACTGTATATATATATATATACAGCTCTGGAAAAAATACACACACACACACACACACATATATATATATATATATATATTGTGTAAACTCTTACAGAAAAGTCATTAGTGTCTGCTTGACACACACAATCGTGTGACATTCACAATCAGTGAAGCTACCATGGAAGGGCATTACCTTATTGGGTAGCTAATGTTCAAGAGAGTTACATGTTCTTTTCAACCATATTTGTCATGCAGTACATACATTTATTCAGGTCATGAATTCTTAGAGACTAATCTGAGCTCAGGGACATAGATATACATACAGTATGTAAAATATCAACATTAATCCATTATTAGCAGATAAACCCTGTGGGGAAATTTGCCTTTTTATTGAAATTTTTATACTTTTAAATGCATTTGAACATTTCAGTGGCTTCCTAAATTAATTTTTAAAATTGTAAATCATCTTCAGTAAAAACACTGTGGCAGCTGTAGCTTATTAGAGAGTATCTCAAGCCAGTCACTGTCACTGTGTCCTTGACCGGAGACATTTAACCCTTGAATTGCTTCTGAAGTACTGTGATATGGTTTTGCCACCTCTGTCTAGATGTGTATTTCTGTACTGGTGAGTGTGAGTTATGCAAGAGTGAAAATTCCAGTACGCCAGGCGAGTTTACAGACAGTGACCATAAAACCTATTACATTTATTTGCTTTTTTAAGAAACATGTTTATAATCTACTGGCTCGATCTTGTTTTCCATGATGTTATGGCTGGCATTCTTCCAACTTTGTTTCGCTGGCTGGGTAAAAAAAAAGAAGGCTATAACTTTTGAAGTCATGCCTTCTTTGCATATCAAAAACATCCTTGCCTTTGTTCTTATTAATCCTCCCCAGCAAGACATAATATCTATATAATTTCTTATCATAATGCTCAAGAATGCCATAGCTCTTTCTTCCTCCCTTTCTCCCTCTTTCATTTGCTCTTGGCATCGGTACACTGTGGTCCCTGTAGTCCGATCTCCACGATCACTAATGGGGGCTGTTTGAAACATGTGCAGGGAGCAGGAGCTGCAGTGTGGGAATGAGACAGCATGAGTCAAGCATTAATCACTGCTGACAGCTTCGTGTGACTGGCAGGGCCCAGGAGATGCTTCATAGAAGGACTCGCACAGGCGCTGATGTTAAGATCGATTTAGCTGGTGTTCCAATTGAGGCCGTTGGGATGATCGCTCGACTATTGTGGTGCGCTGGGAGCCCTGCTGTGTTTCCATAAGCACTGTTTCCACAAACCTGCTGTGTTTCTTTAAGCACTTCGGCTTGCAGAGTTTGATAATAATTTTAGGTTAACAGCGTCTGATTAAAGGCAGAGCTCTCATTGGGATAATTACAACATCTGTATTTGATCATGCTGCATTGAATTTATTTTTCACTTATACTACTGCTTGTACTTAGCGTAGTACTAGAGGGTTTAGAAAAGTGTACCAATTTTTTTTTTCTGTATGTAAATTGTTTACACTGTTTGACTATCCCTTATCTCTTTTTAGATATGCTTATTAATTTGTTTGTTTATCTATTTTTTAACTGATTTTATAAACCATGAAAATAGCCTATTAGCTGCTGTTGTGGCAGAAAATAAACATATGAATAAATTCTGCCGTGTTACTCATCCCGCAATGTTTGTGCAACGGACATGAACCTTTACTTCAAACTGTGCGGCTGGCAGTGCTGTAATTGTTAACTATATATATATATATATATATATATATATATATAAAAATTCTGTAATTGATGTTTTATATTGAGAAATTAAAATTAAAAACCCTTAAACAAAAATTAGAAATGTTTCTTTGCCAATTAGGTTGATGCACTAAAATTACTTAAACTAAAACTAAAGTAAAAATGTATTAAAGCTAATATAAAATAAAAAAAATAAAAAAAATCACAGAAGCACATTACAAAATTACTAAAGTTTAAACTAAAATTAAAATTAAGAAGATATAGAAACAACAGCCAATTTAGAATTGTAATATATATTGTAAGTATATAAATAATACTAAACACTGGCGGCCGGTTGAGAAAAAATGGGCCATTACTTTTCTGAGCAATTTGATGTTCAATTTTTTGCCTGAAAATGATAAAGAGCAGAATGTGATAGCGAGTTTTGAATGCAAGCACCACTCACATTTTCTTCCGAACACATTCACTTACATTCTTTTAAAAAAGTTGTTGCTTACAATAACTGCACACCCTATTTTTTTAATTTCTGCTTCTCTTTATTTTTGTTATTTCAGAGTGTTATACGGGCATTGGTGACACATACAATGGCAAACGGGCAAAAACTCGCTCAGGCATCCCCTGTGCTCCATGGAAAGACCACAGTGAAAGGTAAAAGCTGGCCATCCATGTCTAGACTGCAAAATAAACTTAAAGCTGAAATGTATATTTAAAGTTGTCTCTGCATATTAATCTGAGAGAAAGTATTTGAATCTTTTTTTTTTTTTTTAAATAAAGAAAATCCCTTCAGCTTTAAACTGATTAAATAACAGCCTGAGATTTAGACAGAAGAAATGGATTGTTTATAGTCCTTTGGTATGGGCACACACAGTTTTCTCTATGAATTTTTTATAGTCTAGTATTAAGCAGATATATAGTGGTACAGTGCATAGTTTCAGTCATGGACATTGACTCAGTTTCCATGGAAACCAAACTAGGTCCACAACTTGCAAAGCAGGATCTCAAGGACAATCCCATGATGCCGTTGTGCTGCTTTGCAAGGTGAACAACTCCATTTAGTCATTAGGTTCAAGGTTCAACCGCAGCAAGTTGCCGTTAAATTGGGGAGAGTGAATAAATGAGACAGATGCTCTGTGAAATATCTCGTGTTTTTTATATGTAAACAGACAAGCATATGATGCTCTCAAATATGCATGCACAGTTTTACTTGAGTGTTAAATAGCTATGGTTTATATTTGCTCCTGCCAGGTGCGGCCTGTTTCCTCTAATGCAGTTATGGTTTTGCCTGTGTATAATGTGAATTGGCACAATTTTTAGTGAGCGTGTGTGTGTGTAAGTCTCAGAGGAGTTGAACAATCGCTTCCACAACAGGCCTGTGTTGTTTCTGCCATCCACACTCACCCTGAGGTGTGTGGCGTTAAATAACTTCCCTGTTTTATGAACAAGTTCCAGGTCAAAGGTCGGCCTTTCCAGAACCCCGCCAGCTCATTGATGCAAAGTGCAGGGATTGTCAGGTTTTGTTTGTCTTTGTTGGAAAAATAAGGCCCTCACAGTTTTCTGAGGAAGAAAAACACGTTTTAGTGGAGGACCCCCATTCTGAAGATCTCTAATTGATAGTAAAGGTGGAGCAGTCGGAGTGACTCAATTCCCCAAAAATTACAGGCAGGCCAACCCAGCTGGAACGAGATTCTTTAGAGCCACCCTCTGACCCCTTTCCTCACCCTAACCCCTCTCCGTGAACACATCAAAGCCAATCAACTCCTTTATTTGGCCCGCAGCCTGTGAGCCGCCACGGCCGGGTTGCAAAGGTCACTGCCGGGCAGGCATTAGGCATAGATTGTTTACATTGTATGAACCCTAGCGTAACACGGCAAGAAGATCATTGGTGTTATGCATATTTGTGCTTTTCATTGTAGCACTTTTGGTTTCTGGTGAACTTTTGGAGAATCGTAGCATCTTTACATCTGTGAATCTTCCTGAATCTGACTGATAATGTGGAAAAGCTTAGGGAAACATGTCATGAGTAATGCACAAGCTAAATACTTCACCTTGCCTCCTGAGAGGAGCTCTACACAGCTGGGGCTTAAGATGAACTTATAAGAAGAAGATGTTTCTTTGGACTCTTTTCTTAAGTGGTTTTAGATGTATTGTCTTGTTACAAACACCGGATAGACGGTTTGATTAGTGTTAAATGACTTTGGATGTGCCTGAATGATGCACCTGTTTTGGATGTTTATATGTAGACATGTAATGTTAATTTTCACTCTTAACACTCATCTTTTAAAGCTGCACATGTTCTGAAAATGTCCTGAGTTGTAATGATGAGATTTGTTTTCATTCTCAGTAACGAAAGAGAAGTGGACTTGCTGACGGCTGAACAGGCGGGAAACTTCTGCAGAAACCCGGACAAGGACAAACACGGCCCGTGGTGTTATACCAACAGCTCATCCATCCCGTGGGACTACTGCTCTCTCAAACCCTGTGAGTGAGCAACACATGTCTGTGCTGACATTACAAACTGATTGAGACCTTTGGGTTCACTAAAGGTGCTACTTAAAACATGAAGAGGCGAACACAAGCTGAGGAATAGGGGGCTAATGTAATCCACTGACCTCAAAAAGCAAAATGCTAAAAAGCTATAGCATTTTGCGATGTACTACATTAGGTTGTATTTTATAAATTTAGAACAGACTACCTCATCATACAATAACCAGAAGTTGGAGCAGAACTTAAAAGTATACAAAAGTAATGATAAAAAGTGTAAAATTTTGAAAAGCAAATTAATATTTTTTTAATCAAACACACTCCCAAGACCCCTTCATTTACGACTATAAACCACTAGAGCCCTGCACGGGCCTCAAATCTAGGCCCTAGCCCAGCCCTGGCCCGAGACGCTCAGGCCCTAGCCCGGCCTGTGTCAGAGAGCTTATCAAAAATCTCGTCCCGAGTCCGACTGGAGACCATTTTTTTTTTTTGTTTTGTTTTTTTTCCCCTCCCTATTACACACTGTTGCAGCAATTAAAATAGTTCAGTTTTGTTTTTAATGTCAAAGTAGTTATATTTCATTTCGTTTCTTTATTAAGTTAATTTAGTATAATTTAGTTTTTGTTTTTTTAAAGTGACGACCAAGCGGCCAGCAGCCGACAGTGAGTTAACCCAATGCTTTAGCCTCTCAAATCAACACAATACTTGTCTTGCCTATAATAAAATCCATAGATATAAAACACTTCAAGCATCACAATGTTAGTTTAAACGTTTAGCCTACTATCACCACCATTTTTGACAAGTTGAGGCAGGCTGATGCTGCTCGCAACGGCGTTCGCAAACAAAACGGGCTACACAATCTAAACAAATAAATAAAAATAAAAAAATGCAGGTTGTCTTATCTTACACCTCTCCGCAAAATGAATATAAATCCGATCTTCAATTCCTGCGCTATATGCACGTTTAACGGAGTTCACGTCAACGAAAGCAACAGATATGAGCTGCATTTTATTTATCATCAGCTAATTTCAAGATCAAAGACCGCAATATGAGAAAGAGCGACCTAAGCACTGGTAAGATCATTTAGTCTCATTAGTTTTAATGAAGATGATTGTGTTTTTGAGCATCTGAGACTTACTTTCAGTTTCACTTGCGGCAGTTTGCGTGTTGGCTTGCTTTACTCATTTGCGGCGATGCGTGTTGCGGTAGCGCCGTCATATCTGACTACAACATGTCATATAGCCTATAACACACTCTCACACGTTTTTTTTTCAACAATTTGCCAGGAGTAAAATTTACATATGTGGTTTAAACAACCAGATGCATTTACACTTGTCTAGTTTCGCCTGAAATGCGTCCCAGACCACCTTCTGAATTGGTTTGTTTGAGTGATTGGATTTAAATCCATCTCGAAAGAATTTCGGAAGGCATTTACTCCTGGTCTTTTCACAATCGGATAGATACAGTGGGGAGAACAAGTATTTGATACACTGCCGTTTTTCCAGGTTTGCCCACTTACAAAGCATGTAGAGGTCTGTAATTTTTATCATAGGTACTCTTCAACTGTGAGAGACGGAATCAAAAATCCAGAAAATCACATTGTATGATTTTTAAATAATTAATTTGCATTTTATTGCATGACATAAGTATTTGATCACCTACCAACCAGTAAGAATTACGGCTCTCACAGACCTGTTAGTTTTTCTTTAAGAAGCCCTCCTGTTCTCCACTCATTACCTGTATTAACTGCACCTGTTTGAACTCATTACCTGTATAAAAGACACCTGTCCACACACTCAATCAAACAGACTCCAACCTCTCCACAATGGCCAAGACCAGAGAGCTGTGTAAGGACATCAGGGATAAAATTGTAGACCTGCACAAGGCTGGGATGGGCTACAGGACAATAGGCAAGCAGCTTGGTGAGAAGACAACTGTTGGTGCAATTATTAGAAAATGGAAGAAGTTCAAAATGACGGTCAATCTCCCTCGGTCTGGGGCACCATGCAAGATCTCACCTCGTGGGGCATCAATGATCATAAGGAAGATGAGGGATCAGCCCAGAACTACACGGCAGGACCTGGTCAATGACCTGAAGAGAGCTGGGACCACAGTCTCAAAGAAAATCATTAGTAACACACTACGCCGTCATGGATTAAAATCCTGCAGCGCACGCAAGGTCTCCCTGCTCAAGCCAGCGCATGTCCAGGCCCGTCTGAAGTTTGCCAATGACCATCTAGATGATCCAGAGGAGGAATAGGAGAAGGTCATGTGGTCTGATGAGACAAAAATAGAGCTTTTTGGTCTAAACTCCACTCGCCATGTTTGGAGGAAGAAGAAGGATGAGTACAACCCCAAGAACACCATCCCAACCGTGAAGCATGGTGGAAACATCATTCTTTGGGGATGTTTTTCTGCAAAGGGGACAGGACGACTGCACCGTATTGAGGGGAGGATGGATGGGGCAATTTATCTCGAGATCTTGGCCAACAACCTCCTTCCCTCAGTAAGAGCATTGAAGATGGGTCGTGGCTGGGTCTTCCAGCATGACAACGACCCGAAACACACAGCCAGGGCAACTAAGGAGTGGCTCCGTAAGAAGCATCTCAAGGTCCTGGAGTGGCCTAGCCAGTCTCCAGACCTGAACCCAATAGAAAATCTTTGGATGGAGCTGGAAGTCCGTATTGCCCAGCAACAGCCCTGAAACCTGAAGGATCTGGAGAAGGTCTGTATGGAGGAGTGGGCCAAAATCCCTGCTACAGTGTGTGCAAACCTGGTCAAGAACTACAGGAAACGTATGATCTCTGTAATTTTCTGATGTATCAAATACTTATGTCATGCAATAAAATGCAAATTAATTACTTAAAAATCATACAATGTGATTTTCTGGATTTTTGTTTTAGATTCCGTCACTCACAGTTGAAGAGTACCTATGATAAAAATTACAGACTTCTACATGCTTTGTAAGTGGGCAAACCTGCAAAATCGGCAGTATATCAAACACTTGTTCTCCCCACTGTATCTGGTCAGAGAAAACGAATGAAGTGACCAGTTGTAAAAAGGCCATAACTCTCTCAGCTGCGCCAAAGGAACGCTCGCTGCAACAGCTGCTGGTGGGGACACTAAACACAGTGCGAACCAGTCTTGACAGTCGCGGTAGCATGGACTCATGTTGTTTCCACCAGCGCAGCACATCTCATTGTTTCTTTTAATTAATGAATGTCTAAAATATAAAACGAAGGAGAAGCCTAAAAAAGGCCCGAAGCCCGGCCCGCGTTTGAGGTATGACGTGAAAATTGGCTGAAATGGAGGGCTCTATAAACCACTGCAAAGTTGCAAATAAGTGGCTTGATTATAGTATTGTACAGGTAAGTCATTTGTTTGAATCGGTTACTTTTTGTCCAAAATGGGTCTGAACAGTTAGTTTGCAAACCAAAATCACAAATATCACAAATAATCACAAATAACTCACTCACTGATTTGATTGTAGTTGTTCTTTAGTTAATCTACTGTTTAAAAGTTTGTGGTCAGTAAGATTTTTAAATGATTTCGGAAGAAGCCTTTATTCCCACCGAGGCTGCATTAAACTGTTTTCTATTTTAATGTATTTTAAAATATAATTTAATTCCAGGGATGGCAGAGCTGAATTTTCAGCAGTCTTCAGTGTCACATGATTCTTCAGAAATCATTCTAATATGCTGTGCTCAAATAAAATTTCTTATTATTATCAATGTTTAGAGCAGTTGTGTTGCTTAATATTTTTGTGGAAACGGTAATACAGGATTTTTCAGGATTCTTTTATTAATAGAAAGTTTAAAAGAACAGAATTTCTTTGAAATAGAAATCTTTTGTAGCATTATAAATGTTTTTACTGCCACCTTTGATCGATTTAATGCATCCTTGCTGAATAAAGCAATTTTTTCTTCTTCTTCAAAAAAAAAACAAAACACACAGACACAAAAAAACTTACTCACCCCAAACTTCTGAACTGTAGTGTAATAGGTAGTTCATTCACTGAATCAGTTGGAGTAGTTCTAGAGTTTAGCATTTAAAGGGTTAGCTGACCCAAAGATTAAAATTATTCCATAATTTACTCACCCTCAAGCCATCCTAGGTGTATATGACTTTCTTCTTTCAGACAAACACAATTGGAGTTATATAAAAAAATATCCTGGCTCTCCCAAGCTTTGTAATGGGAGTGAATGGTAGATTCTGAAGCCCAAAAAAGTGCATCCATCCATCATAAAAGTAATCCATACAGCTCCAGGGTGTTAATAACGACCTTCTGAAGCGAAGCGATGCATGTTTGTGAGAAATATATCCATATTTATAACTTTATAAACTATAATCACTGGCTTCCGGTAACAGCCGTACGCAAGTCGAGTTCAGGCGGAAGAGTGACCTCTGACCCGACGCATGATGTATTGCCGAATGCGGAAGCGCGGAGGATAGAGCAAAACAAAACACATGTCACGAATTAGAAGTCTATAAGGAGAACTTTTAAAGAGAAATGTCGTAGGATTTCGATATACAGAGAAGAGGAGCTTGAGTTTGTTGCCCAGCCCTATTTGTTTGAACTGCTTACGCTACTCCTACACCCTACGTCATACGTCGGGTCAGAGGTCACTCTTCCGCCTGAACTCGACTTGCGTACGGCTGTTACCGGAAGCCAGTGATGATAGTTTATAAAGTTATAAATACGGATATTTTTCTCACAAAAACGCATTGCTTTGCTTCAGAAGGCCTTTATTAACCCTGGAGCCGTATGGATTACTTTTATGATGGATGGATGCACTTTTTTGGGCTTCAAAATCTAAGGTACCATTCACTCCCATTATAAAGCTTCGAAGAGCCAGTATATTTTTTAATATAACTCCAATTGTGTTTGGCTGAAAGAAGAAAGTTATATACACCTAGGATGTCTTGTGGGTTTGTGGGTAAACTAACCCTTTAACAGCTCTCACACTTCTGTCAGGACCACTATCGTCAAAGATGATTGATTGACTGTTAGCATACAGTTTGGATTGGCGGTATGGTTCTGTTCTGGGAAAGAACTCACTGCGCATCCATGCAGCCTAGCATGGATAAGAGAAGGAAGAGCAGCAATAACCCCCCTTAGGGTAAACAACAGAACCAACATAATGTATTGCAGATATCATTAATATTGATATTAAATGTACAAAATAATTTAGTCTGATTCAAGGGGAATTAGAATACCAAATCCTGACTGGACAAGAGGAGGAGCTGGGGGTGGAGGAGGGTAAATGAGCTCTGGAGAAACGCAATAGCTGCTGCTAGTACTGAGGGAGCTTATATATGTATGCTGTGATAGACGTCGTATTCCTATAGGTAGACATGATCAGCTAACAGTCAACTGATGCAAGCTTGACTAACGTGACCTGCCAGAACTGACGCTACGTTGGATATTTTAATGTCAGAAGCTTTATACTTAAGTTTAAGCAATGTTGCTAACTTTCACAAGTCTTTCACTCATATTGAAGTATGACTATTGAGTTCTTTATTCAATACAGACAATAACCATATTTATGACCATTATGTACCCACACTGCAGTATCACATGTGCTTTCCTGTTGACTTACGCTCTCATCACTGACACCGCAGACTTGTGTTGAGCATGTAGGCCATGTGTTATGAATCTACATACGGCACATCAATCACTCACCCACACATGCGCACACACTTTCCACAGAGGCTTCAGTTTAATTAAAGAGTGTAAAGTCCAGGTGGCTCGGACTGTCAGCACTCCCTCTGTCTCTGTCACACTCACAATCACATGTATAAGTTAAGCTTCAGTGCTGTGCAGGTCTAACTGGTCCCACATGCTGGACCAAGACTAGTCCTGTGCTAAAGACCTCACACACACTTTCATTCAAATTATACTCTAAACAGCCATCACACCGGTGACCACTTCTTCTTTTCATTTCTCATGCCTATTCATTGCTTAGAACAAAAATAAGCTTCCTGTTCTTTTTCCTTCCTTTTTTAGGTGAGCCCTCACATAACAATCTGCCACAAAAAGGTAATCACATCTTTCAAATGTTGTTAGGCCATGCAATTTTCCACCTGGTATTCTTTCGTTTCAGATGACATTAGAAAGATTATTTCATAAACACATTTATGCATTTGTATGTTTTTCTGTAATCTGAAAAAATCATGTTTCCCCCCCCTCATTTTTGTCTTTCCTTTTCTCTTCACAGTTGAGGTTACAAAGACATCATGTTTTGTTCACAAGCAGGTGAGAATTGTCGGTGGCGGGCCTGTCCCGATTAAAAAAGGCAGTTGGATGGTCAGCATACAGAGAGGGTAAGCAATTTGCAAAACGTAGATCATTTGAAATAATATCATTTACAAACACTGTGGTGCACTAAGAATTGGTAATTCAAGACTAACCCATGTGTGTTTATAGAAGGGTGAAGAATTAGCATGTGATTTTGTAAGACTTTGTTGACTATAAAGCACATTTTTGGGAATGTCCTGCTTAAAATGATATTATGCAACAGCTGTACTCAGAAATTCTCTTTTCTGTGTGACTTTTTTTTTTTTTTATTACTTTTTATTATGTATTTATTACCATTTTATATTTTCTAATAAATATCAACCTTATATTTGCTATATTTTTTATTGTTGTAAGACAAATAAATAAATTGTATATCATTTTCTTTATTTATTACACTTTTGATTGTTTTCATTTCTACTACTCTGAGTTTGTCAAGAAAATGGCATTTGCTGCTGATATGGCATTAAAAAAAAAAGAAAGAAAG
Source organism: Coreius guichenoti (assembly GCA_039654105.1). NCBI lineage: Eukaryota > Metazoa > Chordata > Actinopteri > Cypriniformes > Gobionidae > Coreius > Coreius guichenoti. The sequence continues at coordinate 16,701,303 of CM077181.1, read as the reverse complement.
AAACAAACAAACAAACAAAGAAACAAAAAAGTACTGTTACTGTAAAAAAAAACCTAAATTTATAATAGTAAATGTGAGCACAGAATTCATCTTTTTAACATTATATGTTTACTGATTTATTAATGTGTGATACTATTAAGTTTTTCCAATATATTTAGAGTAAGTTACGGTAATATTACAGGTCACCCTTTAGATTAGGGTCCAATTCTCACTATTAACTAACTATTAACTAAGACTTTTGCCTCAATAAACTCCTAATTACTGCTTATTAATAGTTAGTAAGGTATTTGTTAAGTTTAGGTATTGGGTAGGATTAAGGGATGTAGAATATGGTCATGCAGGATAAGGCATTAATATGTGATTTATAAGTACTAATAAACAGCCAATATCCTAGTAATATACATGCTAATAACCAACTAGTTAATATTGAGAATTGGACCCTAAACTAGAGTGTTATCATATTACAATGTTTTTGCAATTCCAAAATCTTTGTATTCACTTGCGTTATATCATACAATAAATATACTCATTTTCTGTTTTCTTAAAAAGCCCCTCATAGGCAGAGTGACAGTAAAATTCCCTCCAAATAAAGTGTAGTTGTCTATGAAGTCAGTGTCCGTACAGCTTCTCAGAAGTAAAGCCCGGCGCTGTCATGTTTTATAATGTGAGAGAGTTATGTTGGAGATGCGTCACTGTCTTGTGTCTCTCGGTCTCTTCAGGAGCACTCACTGGTGCGGAGGTTCTCTGGTCAGGGAGGAGTGGGTGCTGACAGACAGACAGTGCTTCTCGTCATGGTAATTATCTCCAGCCTTGCTGCACAGTCATCGTCATGCCCTGCCCGTGACCTCTGGATTCTCAGGGGTCACAGTGTCAATGATCAGCGGGCTTCCAGGATTTGTCTCATGCATGTAACCCAACAAATCAAAGCTGCGGATGTTTTTAGAACATGCGTATTATGGCATGAGACATCCATATATCTACAAATCCACAAAAGAATTTTCGTTATAGAGGTCATTTAATGGGGAATCTAAGTTAGCTTAATCTTTTGAGATAAAAATAGTTCATTTTACTATGAAAACATACTGTAACATCCTCCCAAGTACAAAAAAAAACACCATTTATACTGGCTTATTCTGAACTTTTTAACTGCATAGAGGTTGTTAGTGCAGTTAAAAACTATACTGGACTTGCAAACATGCAGTTTGCGAGTAAAGTTGTCATAACTTATTGCACAATCGAATAGGGTGTTGGCGTGGAAGTTTTAAAGTCGCAGAAACAAAAACTGGACCGTTAAATTTTAGTGATCAGAGAAAGAGTAGAAAATGGTCATAAAATGGTCCTAAAACGTAAAAAAAAATAGTATGATATAACCTTAAAGAAAAAAGAATTAAAGCCATAATTTTATTATGCTTTTTCCCCCCAGCGTGCCTGACCTATCAGAGTACAGAGTTTGGCTTGGTATATCCCATTTGAACGAATCGGGTGAGAATGACTTCCACAGACAGGAGAGGAGAATCTCGCACGTCATCTGTGGCCCGGAAGGCTCTAGTCTCGCCCTTCTCCGACTGACTCGGTAAGACCTGTCGATTAATCAATATGTGTATCATTAATGTATTCCACGTCTGATCTTATTCCTTTGTTGTTGATGAAATGACCTCTCTGTTCCTTTTTCACACAGACCAGCGCTTATAAGAGAGCATGTCAGATATATTCAGCTGCCCGTGGCTGACTGCAGCATTCAGGAGGACACCATATGCTCTGTGTACGGCTGGGGTGAGACTAAAGGTAGGTTCAACTTAAGAACTAGTCTTCAGAGACTCCCCACCACCTGACAGCTTTGCAAGCACACAACATTGCTGTAATGCTTTCGACCTAACAACCTCTCAGTTCCCATCTCATAGACAGACACTTTGTACAGATCACCAGCCTCAGTAAATGTCGTTGCTCACAATTTGAGATTCACATTTTAGATTTTGGTGCGGACTCGACTTCAGTTGACCATAAAGTTTGGTTCATTTTATTAATGTGAATCTATTACCCAAACTTGGGTGCGCACTAAGGAACGACACTTGAATATATTTTAAAAATGGGGACAGGGTTGGTAATTAACCAGGGCTCATGGCAAAATAAAAAAAAATCCAACAAAAGTGACAAAAATGCTACAAATATTTAAAATGAGAGCAAAAAAATACATCCTCTTCAGAGTTCTAGTTTTGTTGCCAAGCAATATTAATAAACAGCTTCCGAAAGTATTTATGTTGATGTTGAAAGCATTTTGGAAGTATTTTGCGGTTTGGAAGTAACAGTATGAAAGCAGGATGATGGAAGGCACAGATTCATATTCATGCAAACATGCCAAATGTGAAAACTTGCATACTGTAGCTTATCTAATAGAGGCTTCTCTGGCTATCTCAGGCACTGGACATGAGGGAACACTGAAAAGGGTTCATCTGCCTATAGTGAGCAACAACCGATGCCAGCAGCTTCACAAAGGGGCTCTTCCAATAACTAGTTCTAAACTGTGCGCTGGTGGCAGAAGGGATGAAGGAGTGTGTGAGGTGAGTTTATTCATCAGATCTACTCTGCAGAATAGACTGCTCAAAAGTTTGGGGTCAGTAAGTTTAAAAAAAATAAATAAATAAAAATAAAAATAAAGCATTGCCAATATTTAGCAAGGATGCATTCAATTAATCAAAAGTGACAGTAAAACTTCTACATTGTTACAAAAAAAAATCTGTTTCAAATACATGTTCTTTTGGACTTTCTATTCCTCAAAGAACCCTGAAAGTCTACAAAAATATTAAGCAGTACAACTGTTTTGTACAGTACAACATTGATAATAATAATAATAATAATTGTTTCTTGAACACCAAATCAGCATATTTGAAGGATTTCTGAAGGATCATGTGACACTGAAGACTGGACTAATGATGCTGAATATATTCACATAGAAACAGTTCTTTTAAATTGTAATAATATTTCACAATATTACTATTTTACTGTATTTTTAATCAAATAAATGCAGCCTTGGTAAGCATAAGAGACTTCTTTCAAAAACATTTTAACATCTTACCAACCCCAACATTTTGAACAGTAGAGTATGTCACAGACAATTGATCTAAATCACTTCCACCTTTTACATTTGTTATACTTTGGATGTATTTCTAAATATTTATTTTTGCCTTATTGCTTTTTTTTCATGCTCACAGAAAGACTATGGCGGCCCTCTAGTATGCCAAGAGAGTAACAGTAAAGTCATTGTTGGCGTGAGCATAAACGGCAGAGGATGTGCCCGACACAACCGACCAGCCATTTTCGTGAATGTGGCCTTCTATACTGGATGGATTCATAAAGTGTTCAAAAATTATCCAAACTCAGAACTAAACAACTGATGACGAACATTTTAAGATCACATGAGCGGGATCGAACATACGATCTAATATATGAACAAAAAATACAGAATTTCCATAAATCCGACAGTTTATTTCTTGATTTAAGGATCATCTGAACAGCTCTTGTTGAAAAAGTTCTTGAGAACTTTCCCAGCTTGGCCGTGAAACATATATTCAGAAAGAGCTAAAACTGAAGCTGAAATTGCTGCTCTGAATTCAAGCAATTTGTACATCTAATAATGCCAGAACCGTAGAGCAAGGCGCTGGAAGACAGAGTCTCTAAAGGCTAAATTCGCAACTAGCCATACGGAAAGATAAAGACTACTGGACCAAAGTGCGGACGAGCAGCCAGAACCTGTTTCAAGAATCAATAGCAATTCCTGGCCACCAACCAAAAACCTCAAGTCCTCAAAGAGAAATCTTGATGCAGTGTGCTACAAAGCATTCATATGTATGTTCAACCCACGCATTACCCATCAAACTAACAATCTGGACTTCAGTTGGGATATTGGATTCAGAGACCTAACCCCAGTTTGAGTCTGGATTCAGACCAGGACTTGATATATGGATTCAAACTTTTGAGATCCCAACAGGAATCTGCCGTTCCCTCATTTAAAAGAGCTCAAAGCTGACTGACGTACCCGCTACATATTTCGGCCGCTCCTCATCAAGAAAGAGGGCTGTTATGATTATAAGTACTTGTTGATATAAAACCCTCATTAACGGTGTCATTCAAAAAGCCCCTCGATAAAGTATTAGCTGTTAGCTGTTAGCATAGCGTGTGCAGACTAAATGTAGAATATCTTATGGGTAAAAGTATACACAGAAGGCTTTTTTTTGCGTTTATGCTCCTGATAATACTTGAAAACACACATGAGAGAGGTCACTGTGTCCTTCAATAACACCTCCTCATGTCGCCGTTACAGACTGTCGTTTCTTCAGCGTAGGTGTTTATATAGTCAAAGGTTGTTCCATCCATTTCCAGTGTTGATATTTTGTCCGCAAGCCTGAACGTAGAGATGACATGACCTGCTTGTAATGACATGCAGCAAAAAATCGTACTTGTCATAACATATCAGCATCTGAGGTTCCCATACACTATGTTTGGTTTAGAGCGGAATTCAGAGGAGGATTTGGAAATGTGTGTTGTAAATACTGTGGTCATGGGAGTGGGGTAATCACTCCCAGTTCTTTCGTAGGTCTCATAGACCTTTATAAGATGTTAGGGGACGGTGGCCTCCTCCATTCCAGTGCTGTGTTGTGTGCTCATTGGGTGGTTTTATATATTTGTAAATATATCAGTGTCAATACAAGAATGAGTGGGATATTTTATGTTCATTGAATCGAGCGTGTGTGTGAATGTGTGCAATGCTGCAAAGATGCATTGAAGCCGAAGCGTGCACCTCTGCAGGACAGAGAGCAAAGCGAGCCACATTTTGCGTTCCTGTAGACATCGGAATAAAGGGCAGTTAGGAAAATTTGCAGATTAACTTTTTTCAGATCAGAGCCGTTGTAAGATAAATCCGAGTGATTTTCTTTCTTGTGTGGTCTTGGATCGCTCATTCCACGAGCGCCTCGTTCTCTCAAGCTGGCCTGCCTCCAAAAACAATCAACTTGGGAAATTACCTCCAAAAATCATGTCGGCTTTAACAAATAGCTCTCTGAGTGATGGCTCGTAAGTGTTTGTATTCCAACCACTCCCGATGCTAATTATGTTGGTTAAAATGAAGGATGAGTTTAATTTGTAAGAGTCCTGAGGCACAAGTCCTTATGTAAGGACGTTGTTGAACACATTGAGATTAGTGTTACTAAAGCACAAGACAAGGCAAAAGAGTCCTTTATTGTTACCTCATTTGGCTTTAACATTGATCAAAACAAATGTTTTCTTTTTGTTTTCGTGTAGTTGTGTTGGAACAATACCAAACGTGTGTTTAAGGAAACCTAGAAGCTGCTGGAAGATGAAGATGAACATTTTAAAGAATGGGGGCGAATTCAATTGCAGTATTTTGGTGCGAAACCTGTCGCATTCCAGGGGAAAAGTCATTGCCGTTATTTTAAGTGCAAACATGCCTCCTTTACATATATGAAAATTAGGTTCATTTTGAGTGCGCATTATTCACAAATCCCATCAATATTTGCCTATCGCAATTAACGTATTACAACAAACTCAGTTTAATGTTCATTTCAAGAGATGTTTGTGTACATTCTCTATTGAGCATGGCAGTACAGATTTTGTTTGCACTGGTACTTCATTTACATAATTCCTTTAGTGAATCGGGAGCTAAAACATGGAAATCCGCCACGTAAAAATAAATAAATAAATAAAAAAATGAGATAATTATGAGATCAAAAGTCAAATAATTGTGACAAAGTCATGCATGAGATGAAAATGAGAGAAAAGTCTAAATTATAAGATAAAAAGTCATAATTATGACAGAAAGTCATTTATGAGATGAAAATGAGAGAAAACTCTAAATTATGAGATAAAAAATTATGAATTACATTTGAGATGAAGTCGAAACTGACATAAAAAGGCGTAATTATGACTTTATCACTTGCCCTTATTTGTGTCATAATTATCATAATTTTTTCTTTTATTTCATAATATTGACTTTTAGTGTTTTTTATTTTATAATTGTGAAATTCGCCACGTAAAAAGAGATAATTATGAGATTAAAAGTCATAAAGTCATTTATGAGATGAGAATGAGAGAAAAGTCTAAATTATGAGATAAAAAATAAGTTATGACAAAAAGTCTAAATTATGAGTTAGAGATGAAGTCGAAACTGACATAAAAAGGCACAATTATGACTTTAAATTATGGCAAAGTCAAAATGATGACATACAAAGTCATAATTATGACAATCAAAATTATCACAAGAAATTGATTGCCCTGATTTGTGTCATAATTATGACATTTACATTTTTTGTCAATTCTGACATTTTATTTCATAATATTGACTTTTTGTCATCATTTTGACTTTTTATATCATAATTGTGACTTTTTAATCACATACTTTTGACTTTTTAAGTCACAAATATGACTTTGTATCTTATAATTTTTTATGTCATACTTACGATTCACCAAAGCATGATATTTTTTCCCCTTATGTGTCAAAAATGGGCTTCCAAAAACAAAACAAACAAAAAAAGACAGGCAGTGTGTGCAAATAAAAAGCTGCTATTAGCAGGTGCACTTAAACTCTGAATTCCTCCCTTTGTGTCTGAAAAGGCCTGTGGTCCATCAGAGTTCATGTGTATTGGATCGGTTGCTCCTCTCTCTGATGTTTGTATGTGAGAAAGATGGCAGGTGTCTCATTTTTGAATGTATAGTAAGCTGCTACGGACAATGTAAAGTTGTAAAATGTTGTCTTTGTACAGTGTTTAATGTCTCACATATTCATGTACAGTAATATTCATACTCGATGTATTATTCACCTCTTACTCCGACAACTGTATTTATCAACTTTGAGTGTGTTTGTGTTTATTAAAATATATATATATATGTGCCTTTACTTCTGCATATCTGGCAAGTATCTCTCAAATAACAATAATAAACATGAAGAAAGCGAGAGAATAATAATAATTTAAAAAAACTTTCCCCACACATCACTGAAAGTGGAAAGATTTTGCTCAATTTTGCTGAAAATGTTTGTGTATGTCTCCCAAGTGCTTTAGATATGAGATTTTGTTCATCATTTAGCAGATGTCCTGTCATCTGAACCATTTTACAGCATACTGAATCCACAGATGGTCCAGAGCAGCTTGGGGTAAAGTACACAAAATTAAGATTTGTTTTACCCTTGAGTTTTTGGATCCACTTTTATTGAGACAAAATTCTCATTGCTTGGTGTGAGTGGCCCTAAATTTCAGAAAAGTTTAAGAGTCTGTGTTGACCCTCTCTTTTTGTCAGTCGACTATCACTTCAACATGAAATTCTGCTGCCCTCTTTTGGTGGGTTATCTTCTTCGGCATGAGTAGGACCCGCATTATCAAAAATTATTTACAAACCGCTGTTTGCACTTTCTGCAGTGCTTGATAATGTGCAATTGATCCCACGTTATACAACAAGAACTATACTTTATTATGTGGCTTGATGATTAACTAAATGATAGACTTACATTGATGGAATCCAAGCCATAAGGACCACAATATCACAGAGAATCACTTTTTATTTGGACAAGTAGACAACCTGGCAACCATCTTAGCGTCTACCTAGCAATGCCCTAGTAACTATTTAAATCACTTTAGCAACCATATACTGTATGCCCTGACAGCCATCTTTGCAAAATACAGTTAAGAAAATGTAAAAATCTAGTTTATGTTAGACATTCAAGGTCTCTGTGTTAAAATAGACACAAAAAACTTACATTTGTAAACATTTTTGCAGCGCAGTAATTTTCTAACCAGCAGAGGGCAGTGTTGCTTTACACCCTAAAGTTCTGCTTTATGGGAAAACGTTATTGATTTGGAATTGACAAACAGAATATTGCAGTATTTATTATAAATGATTTATTCATGTACATTATTATTTTTTTATTTAGGTTATTAATTCATGTGCATTTCTTTGAATGAAAAAAAACTCCCTCTTCCTCTTGCAGCGACATCTCTTCTCTTCTCTTCTCTTCTCTTCTCTTCTCTTCTCTTCTCTTCTCTTCTCTTCTCGGATGACGTGTATACTGGCGATCCAATCAATTTCCTATGGGCAAAATCAAGTCCCTGCCCTACATTTTTTCATGTTCCAGAAGCTGTTTCACTCACTCATACATGACAATAGTGAAGAAAAGACTTACGCAAATGCATGTTTCATGCAGACTTAAGAACAAAGTTTTATCAGCTTATACTGAAGCAGACTATCCATTGCTATAAAAATGCCTCCCTTCACTTGAGCATTATTTTCTCTGTATATGCCTACAATAAAAACGCCGAAACTAAACGAAGTCTGAAGCCAAAATTTGATTGTTGCTGTAAAACGCATTTAGGCTACTTGTGAATCCATCCATATTCCTTTTACTACACGGCACGTCCATATACATGTTACTTCATATGAGTATGATAAACGTTTTTCATTATTATTTTGTTTATAGGTCATTTTTATGACGTATGTATTCGGACATGGCGATGAACGGCTTCGATTAAACAGCTGCGCGCATCCCGCAGTCTCAGCGCGTGAGCTGGACTGTCTCTTGATGCTTTCGCTGCTCTGTTTAAGTGATAGCCAGCGCTAATCGCTTGACTCACTTGAATTTGACACAAGAGATTGTAAACTGTAGCTACACAACGGTAAAAACTTGTCAATATACTACACACAGCGCCACCATTATAAAGCTGTAGAAATATGTCATTATTGTAGGCTATTTATTAGGCTTATATTCAAAATTCGGTACTTTTATAGAGGTTGTTTTAGGGGCCGTTCACACACAACGCGTTTTTCCATTCCAATGTGCTACTTTTCTATTGTTTTTCTATGTATATACGCGCTAGACGGACGTGTACAACCGTCGCGTCTTGCCTCTTTTGCAATGTCTCGCGCATTACACAGCGTTCTAAAAACAAGGCGCTCAAGTTAAAATCAGTTCAACGTTTAAAAAACGCATCTTGAGACCTTGCGTTTTTTCCCCATTCCACTGCCCGTGTCTCGCGTTTTTCAAAGGAAAACCCTTATAGTGTTTAAGATGTTTTTCAATTACAAATACCATTAGTAATATTGTTGTTGTTGTTGCTGAGAAAGTTAGAAACCATAAAACCATGGTAATGAGGAGTTTGGTTTTTGCATGTGTCATGATCTTAGTTAAACTCTGGATTCTATGCAAGAGCTATGGTAACTTTTCATTTACAAACAAGTTTTTTAGCCTAATACTCTATTATTTCTTATAGCCTAAACTTTAACTGCAAAATATTATTTCAATAATTAGAGTGTTGCAATGTAATGCAATATTAATATTGTTAAACACATCTGCAGTATATTAAAAATATATAAATTATTATTTGTTTCTGTCCTTTATTTATTAATTAAAGGGAACATATTATGCCCTTTTTTCACAAGATGTAATATAAATCTCTGGTGTCCCCAGAATGTGTCTGTGAAGTTTCAGCTCAAAATACCCCCCAGATCATTTATTATAGCTTGTCAAATTTGCCCTTATTTGGGTGTGAGCAAAAATGCGCTGTTTTTGTGTGTCCCTATAAATGCAAATGAGCTGCTGCTCCCCGCCCCCCTTCCAGAAGAGGGCGGATCCTTTACACGAGCTTTGGATACTCCGTCAACAACAAAACAGGCGAATCTCACTCAACCAACATGTCAGAAATAACCAGTTGTGGAGTGCAGACATTGTAATACTCTAGCTAGCTGATACAGCAAGTAAACAGAAATGGGCGAGGTTTCCCTACTCTAGGGGGAAATATTAAATGCGCGTTATGATTGATGGGGAATATAAAAAAAAGTTTACCGTTATAGGCTGGTTGTTTACACACACTGTGGACACACATCTGTGTTCAAACACCTTATAAAAGTGAATTGTGCATAATAGGGGGCCAGATGGGCTGAATTTTACCCTCACTCCAGCCCTGATGATTCTCCTTTTCTAGGGACAGAAAGAAGACCTTCTCATGATAAAAGTAAACTTGAATTGACTTGGTGTTAATGCATTTATGCTTTTAATGTGTTGTAGCCTGGAATATTTATATTTTATACATTTTATATAGAGATACAATACATTGTATCTCTGTGTTAAAGATACAGTTTTTTTAAATACTAATTATTCCTGTGGTAGAAATGTTGTGACACCAAGATAGGCTAAAAAGGGGCCCTAGGGTTTGCTATAGCCCCAGGGCCCTATGTGTTCATTGCGGGCCTGCCTGGTGCTGAATGTACCTTTTCCTAAGAGTTACGCAAACAACACCCGGGGGTCGAATAAAAACACTTTTAAAAGCGCTGACCTGTTTCCTCAGCCTGTTTGCTCATAAAGCGAAGATGTTAAGCACCGTTTTTATGGAAAGAGATGGCCCGGTTTAGTTGGAAAGTGGCTTTCGGGAAGACACTCTCCACAGGGAAGCGGCAATAGATTAGAGTGGTATGCTGTCACCTTGTGTTCAGCACATACAGCCCGTTTTCCTGAGTTAACCTGGGGTTTTACAGTACATCGGGCCCGGGCGCTACAGGGAAAGTGGCAAAGCTAATTAGTAGAACAGTGGCATGGCTTGACAAACCAGTGCCGTGTCTGTCAGAAGGTGTAGTGTCAGTCTGGGACCACTGGATGGCGGTGGTGCTACATCAATGAGACGGTTCTAACCGCTCCGCTGATGTAATAAAGGTATCTGAATGATTAGTTTTCAACAGCTTGGTTCCTCTCTCTCTTTGTTAAACCCATGCAATTTATGTATCCAGCCAGCAGTGGAAAGGAGTAATGTACTTTGATCTCTCTCTTCTCCGTTCAGTGCGAAGGTTGACGCTGTGTTTATTATGCTGAAGCTCTGTTGTGTGTCGTGTTGGCCTTGGCTGGGTTTTAATCAGCGAGCTGAGCTCAGGGACAGCAGCCAGTACCCTGCAGGGGTGGCATCGCTAAAATTGAAGGTGGACAGATGAGTTAAATACAAGCTACACAGCTCAGCTGGATCACATACGACAAGAGCTCAGCTCTTCAAACAAGGACGAAGAGCTCAGCTAATAGCAGATGCATTTAGTGGCATCTGGCACCAGGCAGTGCTTTTGTTCTCAGGATATATAGCCTATACACTACCATTCAAAAGTTGTCTTATATGCTCACCATGGTTGCATTTATTTTATCAAAATAACATAGGCTATGTTAAAATGTAATTTATTCCTGTGATGGTAAAACTGAATTTTCAGCATCATTACTCCAGTCTTCAGTGTCACATGATGCTTCAGAAATCATTCTAATTTGCTGATTTGCTGCTCAGTTATTAATAATAGTTCTTATTATTATCAATGTTAAAAGAGTTTTGGCTGCTTAATATTTTTTTGTGGAAACTGTGCTACTGTTTTTGTAACATTATAAATGTATACATTATATGTCTTTACTGTCACTTTAATCTTTGTCAATTTAATACATCCTTGCTAATTAAAATCGTTAATTTCTTATTGTACCTATCACGTCTTCCACAAAAATATCCAGCGACTGTTTCAAAATTAATAATAAGAAATGTTTCTTGAGCTCCAAGAAACAATTTCTGAAGGATCATGTGACACTAATAACTTGGGTAAATTCTGCTGAAAATCCAACTTAACAATGTTTTTAACATTTCACAATATTACTGTTTTTACTGTATTTTTTATCAAATAAAAGCAGCCATGATGAACATAAGAGACTGGCATGTGGCATATTTCGAATTAAATGGGGTTTCAATAAATCATCAGCAGATAAACATGTTAATTCTCAATGAGAACTTATGTGTGCATATGAAAATAATGTAATTCTGGTTTGTACTAAGTGAAGCTGGTAATGCTGTTTTTGGGTTGTTTAATCATCCTTTGCTGAGATCTTGAGAGATCTGTTAGTGTGTTATGGAATTACCTTTGTGTCTTTTTTTATGCAACCAAACAAAATGGTTGTGAGAGCTAAAATAACTATATTGTAATTAAAAAATAAAAGATTGCAAATAAAAAAGGCTTCTTAAAGCTGCAGTCTGTAAGTTTTGCCTCTTTGTCGCCATCTCTGTTTGAAACATGCAATTGCAGTTTCTTGCGGAATTTTCATCTTTACGTGGGTTGTGCATCGTCACGGCTCCTCAGCGCGGATGAATCTAATGTTTTGAGGAGTATGTGTGGCTGTCAGTCACCGCACCGGTGTGGATACTGCTCTACGGAATCATAGATTCTACGTCTTGGAAGTACGACCAAAATAAGAATTTTCACGGGAAAATGTCATCTGAACAATGTCTGCCACTTTTGTTCTGACCGACTGAGAAAAAAAAGCATTACAGTAAATTGCGCTACCAACAGTGATTATATCTAACGATCGCTTATCTCATATCACATCAAACCGTGCAAATTATTATTATTGTTCTCAAATTGTTAATGTTAACATCAGCATTGCGTGAGTACGTGTATTTAGTGTGTATTGGCATTACCTGTAGATTTAAATTTCTTTACAGTCTAATCTTTTGCTTTTGACTACGGGTGAATCTCTAGTTGTCACTGATGATTGTCGTTTGGACCTTTCTGGATTACAATCCACTATCAAAATGATAAGTTTAATTATTCCAGCTGCTGTGAGAAAAGGCTATAAATGATCCGCCACCTGCAGCATCCTCACATCCGATAGCCTACTAGCCGGACCCCTTCTTTATTTATACAGACGTGATGTAATGACACAAAGATGAACGGCGGCATGCTCGAATTTCCCGCGGAAAGCTACCAGTACCACTCTAATTATAACACATTATTACAAGCTTACCGTTGTGAATCGGGCTAAGGTAAGGAGATAGTTTTGAACACTGGCTGGTTATGTACTTGCACAGAATTTTTTTTAACCAAAAAAAGTTATGGACTGCAGCTTTAAGACTGTTTTAATTACAAAACTAAAGTAACTGATAACAAAACTTTTGGATTGTGCCAGCCATCTAGCATTTTATCTGCAATCTTTTGTTTTTTTAATTACAGTATATCTGATTTGTATTAGGGCTGCACGATTAATCACAATTAACCCTAAATCGTGCTTAAACCGATTTGGCTTAGGGCGATTATGAAATCGCTAAGGCTACAATTATTTTTTATGCACAGCTTGTCAGTGAAGCAAGGCTCTGTGATTAGTAGTAATTGCTGCTCCATCTGAAAGCACTGCAAGTTTGAGTCGCTTAACATAACATGCATTCGAAAAAGCAACACGTGTCAAACATCTTCCCAAACATGAAAAGCAAGCAAAAGACAACATCCTTCTGTGAGATGATGTGGCTTCTTACACAGAATAAGACACACAATATAGTATTCTATACTGTGATAAAGGCTATGTCGATTAGCATTTAGGTATAAATATACTTAATTATCATGAAAATACGCGAGAAGGCTTGAAGAACTCAGATAGCCTTTGCCAAATCGCGTGCAGTTTAATTTCGAGTAATCGTGCAGCACTAATTTGTATGAAATCAAACACAGTATGTTTGATTGCATAAAAAAGACACAAAGGTAACTCCATAATAGCTTTAGTCCAGGAGAAGACCAAGAAACATTGACAATATGCGGCATGTGTCAAAAGGTTTGAAAAACACTGCTATACTCTCAGAAAAAAAATTAATTGTACAAAAGCTGTCACTGGGGTGCTACCCTTTAAAAGGTTCTAATATGTACACTTTTGGTACCAATATGTACCTTTGAGGTACTAATATGCACTCTTTAGGAAAGTGTTCCTTTTGAAAGGGTACCGTCCCAGTGACAGCTTTTGTACCTTTTTTTATCTGAGAGTGTAGCGTACTCCTAATCAGATGTACAATTTACAGTCTCTCCTTTCTGTGAAAATGGACCAAAAATATTGATGACTCATGAAGTTTGTCCAATCCAATGCTCTCTAGATTAAGAAAACCCCTCCCCCTAATACCACCTGCAAGTGTTCTGGCATATACACTTCAAAACATCAATGTGTTATGTCCTAAAGAGTTTGCCTTTGTACAGACAAGGAAGGAAAGGCTCTAAATTTTTCTCGTACCTGGAGTATTCCATGGACTGAAGACTTTATTTGATTTACCACGTCATGCACGGGCCACTAGACACGACACATGCATTGGGCTGCAATTTACGATCTTCTTGAGACAACAATGGCACATTGTCTCGGACTAATCAGCTAATATATGACACTCTCTACAGCAAGTGTCAGGAGATTATTAAAGTACAAAAGAAAATATGGAAAACAAGACTGATTCATTATCTGAACTGCATCTCATTGTACTCAGCTGCCAGCCAATCAAGAACAAGAATCTCTGTCCTCCTCTTTCCACTAGAACAGCAAGGACATTATATGGCAGAAGAGCACAATATAGTGTCTGTGACAATGGTTATGATGATTTTAACTTTAATTACAATGACAATTATAATAGATAATTGTATTACGAGAACAATGCTGATGGCCATGATGATGACAAAAATGAAGACAAAGGCTGCATCCGAAATCGCATACTTCCCTGCTATATAGTAAGCGAAAAACAGTATGTGACAAAATAAGTATGTCCGAATTCACAGTACTCATAAAAGAGTAGGCAAAAAGTACCCGGATGATCTGCTACTACTACGACAAGATTCTGAAGTGTGCATACTTTGTGAATGGCACTGAAGCGACGTAACTGTTGCTAGTAGGTCACATGATAAGGACAACATGGTGAATGTAGTACATCCGGATTACATTCATCATATTCATAGAATGTACTTTTTTAGTGGTCGTGAAGTAATTACTTATTAATAATTACAAAATTAGTAGAGTATGTGATTTTGGACGCAGCCTAATTGGATTTGCCTAAAATTAGCATTTATAAATCGTATGTAAAATCAAAATTGACCATAGTTACTTTCTTAAATCAATTGTTCACCTCAAAAATGAATAAAATAATTGATGAATAATGAATAAACAACAAATAATGAATACAATAAAATAATTTACTCACCATCATGTCATTCCAAAACTGTATGACTGTATGACCCTACTGACTGCTGATTTTTTTTTTTTTTTTTGAGCATGTTCTATAAAAGAAAGAAAACAATAAAGGCTGCACTAAACCCTTAGTTTTTCTCTGGCTGCTGTGCAAACATTTGAAAGTGTGATATCAAATCATATTATACACAACATGTTGTTTCCAAAATTAAATAATTGGTTTTTATATCGTAATTCTACTAAATCTACAATAAATTATTAAAGGTGCTGTATGTAAGAATGACAGCTAGTGGTTAAAATGGGTGCTGTAGTCCAAATTCAAAATTTATTGCATTAATCATATTTTTCTGTAGTTTTTGCATATATTTTCTTCAGCTCCCCTAGCGTTGAAAAATATTCAAAAAATATTTGTTGCAGAATTCTGAATATTCTGGTAGGGCACCTGCCCTTACAGACGAGCCATAGCTGCTATGGTGTGCCACAAGTCTGGCTTGACAGAAATTTACAACTTGGTTTCTCATGTGATGTTCTCCCATGTCCTCCTTTAAGACATTAGTGCCCTTTCTTCTAGTTTCCCATCATGGCCCGTTGGGAGTCGGCATGCAGGCTCTGCCTTACAGCTGAATTCGGTGAGCATTCACTCCTCCATCTCTGTTCGTTTCTGCCTGTCCGATGCTCTGAGGTGTAAAATAATAACAGATATGTGCCGTCTAAGGTTGAAAACATCTGTGTTGATATTGAGCGGAGTAAAATCAATATGTGTCGAGCACGAGTATCTCAACCCGAGACCCCAGGCATGCTTTTGAAGGTGTTGTGGGTGCCAGGCGGAGGATGAATGTCAGTCAGCAATCGGTCGTCATGGAGACTCAAAGGCCAGGTGGCAGGTGTCCTGAGGTCATCACGCAGCCAATCAGGACTTAATGATGTATGAATGAGACTGAACGAGTCATCACTTTATTAGCAAAGAGAAAGGTCTGGGTCCGCTGCATCAACATGTGGAAAGTAGCAGTGAACTGTGGAAATTAACGTTTTAACCAAATGTAGATAAATAAGTATTTCACTAGTAACAGGAAAGTACATACTGTGTCATATTATTAAATGTGATATTATCACAATCTTAAATGTATTACACTGGTCTAAAGCCAAAATGCTTCTGAAATAAATGTAGTCAAACTTTACTAATTATGGGTCACTGAGAATAAAAATTATGCTTAAAATTGTTGATTGGCTCTAGTTTTCAAGTATAGGACCCTTGACTTGGGCGTGGCAGAGGATAATTGAGTAATTAAGGGAAGGGATCTCAATTTAAACCAGAAATGACTAAAATACATCTTTTTTGACTGGATAAATGTATGACTGGGCTTGGACAGTATTTGCTTTTTAGGCAAAACAATGAATGATGCAATCTGAAGCTGGTATTTTGCGTCATACATGATATGAATTGCATGTTATTCCTAGAAATCACAGATTGCAACCATAATGAAGCTTACATCACTTTGCTGAACAAATTGCATTATATCAGCTCTATATCAGGTGCAAATCTTAAGTCCTGGAGGGCCACAGCCCTGCAGAGTTTTGATCCAACCCTGCTCCAAATAAGCTGGAAGGACTTGATGAGTTGGACTGCGTTTAGCACTGACAAAACGTTGCAAAACGTCTTTTAAACGGAAACGGTGGTGCGTTGAACACCCTGTTCTGATGACGCAAGAGTTGCAACTATGGCAGCTGAGAAGGCCATTCTTTGTGTTCTCTTTGAAGAATTTTCGGAGCCTAGTGAAATCAGTATAAATACGTGTTTAATACTGCAAAATATACGCTCGCTGTTACAGTCACTGGCCTTGCCGTCCAGAATAAAAGAGAACATCCCATTCGAGAGAAGGGATTTGTGAATTTGTGGAAACATTTGCCTCGCATTTCAGGATGAAAAGACAAACATTTCAGGTGAAGGATAATCCACTTCTTACCTCCGAGACTGTGTTATGATCTATATGACCTTATTATTTTTATTGTGAGTATTAGGCTTATTATTATTGCTGATCACTGTTGTTGTGCTATGATATTGTAATGTTTACCATTATATAATCAGAGGAGTATAGAAAAGTTTATGAAAGTGTCACTCCACAAGCAAAATATATAAATATGTATAGTATTTTTATGAACCCATTGTGCGAGCTGTGTCTTTAATACCGTGTGCTTTATATACATGTTGCTGCTGATTGGGCTGACATTTTGACACACCCACCAAACAAGAGAAAACATATCTCAAACCCCGTTGCACACTCTTGCGCACCGGTTTGAGCTTGAACGTGCCCCAGGTGTATTTAATTATGGTTGAAGCTAAACTCAGCAGGGCTGTGGCCCTACAGGAACTGAGTTTTGCACCCCTGTCATACAGTGTCATGCTCTCTTATTCGTCAGTGTTTGATTTTGCAAAGGGACATATTTCTGTTTAGCCAAAGTAAGCAGAGATGCCTCGTACTTGTGTGAACAGTGCAGAAAACATCAAATGGACCCCATTAATGCTTGTAGACTATTGGACAGTGACAAGAGATGCTCCATTTAATGAATACAAGAGAGGAGCCAAGAAGCGCAAAGTAGAGACTGAATAGGACTAAACTATGTACATAATAGTTTTTCACCTTTTGTTTCATAATAAATTTGAATTATATAACCCTTTTGCTGATTTTTAAAGTGCTACATAAACAGGACAGGTGACAGGTACTGTCTACACACAATATACATATACGTAAAATGTAAAAACATAAATATCTTGGAAACAGTACACTGTAAACCCTAACGCTCAAAATAATTAATTGGTTTGAGTAGAGCTAACTCAAATTAAACAAATTAACTTTTATGAGTATTTAGAACTTTCTTTTTCTTTTGAGTTCTCAAAACTGACCCATTTTAAGTCATCTGAATTGTTTCATTTTTTTTTAGTTTTATTAACTTGTTTCTTTTAATTTAGACAAACTTAAATTAAAATAAAACTGGGCTGGGATTTCTATTTCCCAGCATGCTTTGTCATGACACTCAAAAGGGACAGTAAATGCCAAAATTAAGTGTTATATTGTGTTTTTTGTGGAAGATTAACGTTAAGTGGGAGATTTAGTAGTGTTTAATGTTTTGTTATGCTAGTTTAGAAGAGTTTCTGTTGTGTTGTTGTTTTTTTTGTAGGGTTACCATCATGGTGATGAGTGGAGCATGAGCTTAGTTTGAGAACAGATATATGTTAAATCTATAATATTGCTGTCCTCATTGAGCAAGTGCTATGCTATGCTAATGCTACCAAAGCATTGTGTAACCAATTAGCAAGGTGGCATTTATTGAATTAGCTAGATAAAGCTAGTCAAGTTTCCACTACAAAAAAATTAGAGATTACATAATATTTTTAAGTTAAATGTATGAATTAGCTTACTCAAATATTTCAAGTTCAGAGCAATTAAAATGTATGATTACAAAATAAAAATAAGCAAGTTCTGCTTACTTAAACTTCAAATTTCTTAACTTAAAAACATTGAGGCAACTGATTGCCTCATTTTTTTTTTAGTTTTGCCAACTTATTGGGTTTACAGTGTAGCCAATCAGTTGTTTTAATTGTCATATTTGAATTCAGCACATCAAAATACATAATAAATCGCCCATTTTATCTCTGAAGCAGACGACTTCTAAAAAATTGATAACATTTTTAACTTTTAAGTTCATACTTTTAACCACTTCTAAAGCAGCATCAGTCTTGCATTTTTTAATTTATTTTTTAATTTTTTGCTTGCAAAAGACTGACATCTAGCTCATATGAAATAGCCTATATGAGATGCAAATGAATTTTTCCTGATCATTCTGTTCAAATTATTGCTAAGATGCATTGTCTAGAAAGAATTTTTTTTTTTTTTTTTTTTGTATATAACATATACAGTATAAATAAACATTATGCATACAATTCTCCATGCAAAACTTGAAATATTCTCTTTAAATTGTCTCTTTTACCTTTATCGTTGCTTCACTTAATAAGTGCCAAATAAGTGAATGTAATATGATGGTAGCTCTATTTAGTGCTAATGAATTCTGTTAATTCTAAGAACAGCTGATTTATGAACAGTTTTGCAGAAGAAAAAGAGATGAAGAACAAAGAAAGTCAAATATCTCCCGTAATTATTCTAGTTAATCATGTGACCTAAACACCCTCAAGGGTCAGACCACTAAATATTCATATCTAACTTAAATAAGTGGAGTATTTGACTCTACTCTACTCTTTTTGGCCTTGTGTTCTTTGAAACTTTCTTATTCATTGTAAACATCAATGGAGTCTATCTTTAGACGAATCAAAGAACTCAACAGTCACAAATGATGTAACATTTTGCCAGTGTTCTGAAGGGGAGCATGAAATATAATAATTCCTTCTTGTGCTCTTATTTAGAAACTCTTAAATGAGATTCAGAATGAGGAGGACCATAATGATGTTAACAGCAAGGACAGGTAGGACAGGTAAATGAATATAATGTTAAATGTGTAGGACAATGGCGGACAGCTTGAGATCTAATCTTTTTATGTTGTCTTTAAACACCTGTACGGCTATCAGACGGACACAAATGAAGGTCCTCTTGACAAGAAACAGTAAATGACACTGTAAATAAAAATCAAGTGTCCTTGTGCCTCAGTTGTCAGCAATGGAAAGTAGTTTATGACAGTACAGGTGGTGTAATGTGAGAAATAAGCAATTCAAAACACGGACAGATTACATAGCGGTCTTAATAAAGTCCAGTCCTTGTCAGTATCATTAGAAGGAACCACATTGTTAAGTGAAGTAGGGAAGAAAACACATCCATTCAAACATCACTGCCCTTTGACCTCTGATCTCTAAGATCAGTGGCTAGCAGTTCAGGGCTCTTTCAGAGCTGTACTATGACCAGCTAGAAAACAGGTATAATAGAAGAACACACAACAACTGACTAATTTTTTTGTCAGCATGATCTTATTGTTAACAATTCATCTGTGCACGTTTCATTTTTAAACAATGTTTTGACCTTGTAATGTTTAATCAAAATGTCATCAAAGTCATAACCAAATAACCAATTTTCTCTTTCTCTTTTGTGTAGCATAAAAAAATGATTTTGTTGCATTGTTTCAACAATTCATGCGATTCGGTTATTCTTGAACAGTCCTCTAGCTGTCTTGTATGTGGTGCCTGAAAGTTCAATTTGTTCAAGTGAATCGGTTCTTAAATGGTTCTTTGCCATAAAGTCTCTCCCTCTTGTCTAGTGCAGGAACTTTCAATTAATTCTAATGAATCAGTTCATCTTAAACAGTCCTCTCTCTCCTATTATGTAGTGCTGGAAATTTCAAATCATTATAGTGAACCAGTCCATTTTAAATGGTCCTCTCTCTCATTTAATTCTAGTGAACCGGTTTGTTCAAACGGTTCGTGTGAATGAGCAGATTTACAACAACAGTGCGCTGTTTTTGTATTTTCGACTAGTTAAATGCAGCTGTTCATAAACTTAAGTTTTAGACTTATGAGCGTGTATTATAGTTTTTCCAGTTCAAGATCACTTTATTGTCATTCAATCCAGACATGGGGGAGTGAAATTATGTTTACATGTCTTGGCAAAAATACTATTGTATAAATTATATCTAAATGATTAGAGATGCATGATACCGATAGCCCATTATTCAGAATGATATCTGCCGACACCGATAGTTTGATTTTCTTAAGAAAAAAAAAATCTCCCAAATAATGCTGCAAACTATTCTATTCAGGAAACTCTCTTATTTGGGACATTACTATAATAATAGAGGTTAAAATTAATAACAGAGCTATTATATTCAACTGTTATATATTTTCAGATATAATAATTCCACTCAAATAAGTTCAGTTGTATGTTGTTGTTGCACATAAGGTAGTTTTCATAAACACTTATCTTCATGACAAATTAATTCAAGCGTACATATATTTTTTGTTGCTTGCTAACTAACGCAAGCAACGTTAGTTTTGTTTTATTTTTTTTATTTTTTTTATTGCTAACTAACGAAATTGAACACTGGATAACTTTCCTGAGGTAAATGCAATGTTAAGTGACACAAGCTGTTTTATTGACGCCTTTACGCGTGTCATGATTCCTGTCTTGTGTTCCCCTTGTCTTGTGTGGACTTTTGTCATTTCCTGTTTTGCGCCATGTTGTGTAGTCCTTTGTAGTTTTTCTTGTTGATTTAGTTCCTGATTGTTCCCAGGTGTGTCTTGTTTGCCTATCACCCCTTGTGTATTTATACCTCAGTGTTTCTCATGTTCTTTGTCTGGTGTTGTCCTTCAGTGGATGTAACGTGTGTGCTTGTTGTCAGTTTTGTTTGCCTTCCTGGACTGCATCTGGATTTACTTTGGTTTTTGTCTCCTGCTGATTGGATGTTCTGTTATTTTGTTAATAAACTGCTATACTGCATTTGGATCTTCCACTTCCTTGTTTCTGTAACGCGAAGTGTAGGCAAACAAGACACACCTGGGAACAATCAGGAACTAATTAACAAGTAAAACTACAAAGGACTACACAACATGGCGCAAAACAGGAAATAACAAAAGTCCACACAAGACAAGGGGAACACAAGACAGGAATCATGACACCGCAATTGAAACACTGATTAATCAATTGCATGAGACATGATTCATTTCAGTAAGTTGTACTGTATCTTTCAACATTCCTTCTGATATTCATGCATGTTTTTCGAGATATAACTTGTATTAAACTGGAAGAAAACGCTGTGCGCTGCACTACAGGCACTACAGCGATCTGTCGTCAAGAGCGTCAAAACGGCATTTATTGTTTGAATTTCATGATAAAATGGAGAATTTGAAAGCTGAAACTTTGTCAGTCCACTTTGTCACGCCAGTCTCTCGTGAACGCGCGTACGACAGTTAGCAGGGTGAACTATCCTTTTAACACCCTAAATTTAACACGAGAGAGATTTTCTTCACACACAGTATGAGCTGCAGTCTGACATGTTTTTCCACATCCTTTTGATTGACAGGATATCATCAGCCCTGATCATCGGCTGTTTTTTAAACAATGTGAAAATAATTGCTTTTATCGGCTGATCAGGGCACGTGCTATGAAAACATTGGTCTGTGCGCTAAATACATTTACCACTGTAGCACGCATGCGATACAGTTTATCATGTGAGACAGAGCTTGTTTGTGTGAGGTGAGAATTTGTTTGTGCTTGTGTGAGGTTATCTAGGACTGCACGATTGACTGAAATTAAACCAAAATCGTGATTTGGTTTAGTGAGATTATGAAATCGCAAAAGCTTCAATTTTTAAATATATATATATATATATATCTGCAGGTGAAGAGCAGCACTGTTCAGGGTGGATCTATTGGTTTGCAGTAAATGCTGCTCTATCTCTGCAAGCGCTGTGAGATTGAGTCATTAGCAGTTTAGTTCGAAACGGGGCATGGTTCGCATGAAAAATTGCTAATGTGAAAGCTATCATGCGGAGCTCGGTGCGCACTCGGGGTACCAAACCGGAGACTCCCTGGAGGAGGTGGTCTGAGTTCGGTGGCACTCGAACTGTGCCGCGATTCGCGTGAATGTGAAAGCAAAACGGACTCGGGTGCACACTTGTTCAGGAAGAAAAGTAATATGTGCATGCATTTTAGCCAATTACGATGTATTTAGTTTACTATTTATTTAGTAATAAAACACATGTAAGGGATGATAGTGTTGATTATTTACCTTGGATATGAGCGAGAGTGAGTCTGCAGTGTATTCGCGCATAGTGAGTGCAATCAGGGCGGCAAATGAATGGCAATCCACTGTCTCCTCAAAAGAGTACGTGGCGCACATACAGTAAACCCAAGTGTCGTTTACTTAGCTGCGGATAATAGCACCAAATTAATAAAAAACACAATATATTTACCGCGGTCTGTCGCAAGATGAACGCAAATGCACCATGGGGTTCGACAGAATCAAGCTGAGTTTGAAACCAGACCAGCGCTGCGAAAAGCCAAAAGCAACATGTGCCTAACATATTTCCAAACTTGTAATGAGAAGCGTTTACAAACCTGTTGTCCAACAAAAGAGAATATTTAATCGAGTGATTGAAATAACTTACTTTTGTGATCTGACATGCTTCACATCACAGAATGAGGCAGAAATTATATTATTTTATAAGATTCGCGGTGTATGCATAAGATTTCCTGACAAAAATCTAGACATTACAGTCAGTTTTTTTTAATCATAATTTAATATTTTATAATAAAATGGTTTTCTGTAAAATATAAAAATATAATAATAATAATAATAATAATAATAATTGTTATTATTATATTTATTTTTAAATGCTCTGTTTTGTATTTTATAGCATTTTTTTTTTGCATTTTTCAAAGATGGTAACAGACGTTTTATATATGTGCTACAATTGTTTGGCCTGTGCTACAAAACTTTCAACCTCTGTAGCACCAGTGCTATGTGCAAAAAAAAGTTAACGTACAGCCCTGCTGATACATCAGTGCAACTCTATAAATTATACATTGGCCTCTTAATAAGCTTCAAAATAGCTGATTTTTTTTTGAAACTTGTAGTATAGCCAACTATTTTTTTATAAGAGTAGTTCCCAGTACTTCCTAAATGCTGGTATGCAGTTACAAAACAACCTAATTTATGTCAGTTGGAATGGTTGGCTAATCGTGACAAGCAGACAGAAAAATATGTCTTGGCTCATTAGATTCTAAGCTCAAAGAGAATAGTTTGGTATTATGGAAAGGGCCCCATCTCATTAAGCATTTTTATGTGACGCACCAATTCTCTCTGCACTGATTTGTCCCCTTGCTGCCCCACTGTGAGCTCTAATCATCTGCAGACTCTAAACCCAAAGCACTGACGTCCGAATGCCAGCTCTGCTCTCCTGCTCTGAAGGGAACACTTACTCAGCTATAATTATGGTAAGAGTCCTACAGCATTGCTCTCTTCCATGCTCTTCATCTCCAGCAGGGGCCTCAGGGCACAGCGAAGTCAGATTGTTCTGAAACAGCGAGGAGTTGCAGAATTCCCGCCTGGATCACCGGAAAGAGGCTAACTAGCTCTGACAGTGGTGGGGTCATCTCTGAGGCCTGGCCATCAGCTGGTGCCACACCTAATGCAACCTGAACACTTTGGGAACAGGAGTCGACTGCATAAATTAACTTCCTGTGATACTCTCTCGCTGTCATCAACATGCATGGCGGGAGAGTTTATGCATAAACATGGGATTGGTAACTATAAAATGAGTGTGTGTGTACATGTGTGAATGTGGCCATCTTCTATAAACAGGCTGCAACCAATTCATTAGACAAGGAGTTAATGCAGTATGGATGGCTTGTGGCTTTGGGATCATTAAGGTCATGTGGTCTACAGAGATACTGGCTCTGTCTACAATTGAGGGTAAATTCAGGTGTCTGAGAGCCATTCACATGAATATTGATGTCAATTATCTCTAACCCCAGGAAACTGACCTAGAAACTTCTTGGGAAGTTTGTTTTAAGCTTGCAACACATGCTCACATATAGCATTAGGAATGTTAAGCACACAATATTCACTTTATTGTGCATCATGCTAAGTATTTTTTGGGCATTATCATACAAAGGTAATGATGACATGCAGAGATGAGGTGCTTATGACAGGAGGAGCATCAAAAACTACTAAGGTTTTCTTTCAGTGTTCTGTTCGAAAATTAACCCTTGCAAAGACACGTGAAATTACAACAAAAATATACATAAAATACTTTTATATTCTATAAATGGATGTAGGCTGAGGCTGTTTAATCAAATTAATTATGATTGGTCTTTTTTGCAGTTAACTCTTTCCCAGCCAGCATTTAAAAAAAAAAAAAAAAAGTTGCCAGCCACCATCAGCATTTTTTAAAATCATTTTCACAAAAATTTCATGGCCCCCACAATATTTTCTTGTATGAACATATCTGAACAGTAGAACAAGTAGACAAGTTTTATTCTAACTTAATGCATTCTTGTTTTATCAACACTTGAATGTGGGTAAGTTTAATAAAAAAGCAACATTTCGATCAAAAAGCTGAGAAAATCGCATTTTTAATCAAAGATTACATCTAGATCGGCATTAGAACGATGATCAAAACATACATGGAGTAGATCAAGTCCATAAACACCCTCCAAGGTTGCACAGTCCTATAGCTCGTCCTGGGTCGACATTTTATTTGGTAACATTAGGCAGTTTTGATTTATATGCTGTTTAATGTTGATCGCATTATTTTACATATGCATCTGCTTACATATGCTATCCTGCTTCTTTTTCACCTGTGTTTTGTTTCAGAGATTCTGTACTCTTTCAGAAGATGTGTAATAGCGCTCCCTACCATATAACAGTGAAAACACGGAAAGCTGGAAATTTCCATCAGTGCCGGGGAAAGAGTTAACATAATTAATCTAACATAATGATATTTCATGTTCTGTTGATGCCGAAGACAAATTCCAGAGCTTAAAATAAGCTACTTCAAGGATGTAAATATGACAGAAGAAACGATTGGTAGATTTGAATTTAGGGCAAACTAACTTAAACTACATTTTTACATTTGAAAAGTGATCCTTGCAAAGACAATGTGATGGTAGGGTTTTTAGGTGATTGCTAGGGTGATGCTAAGTGTTAAATGCCAAAGGTCACAAAGACGACTCAGGAGAAGAAAAACAAAAACAATTTTTATGCAAATAAAACGTACAAGAGATCGCAAGAATAAATAACAGGAACTTAGGAGATTGCATTCCACACATGAACAAATAAGAACTGACAATGACTAACTAAAACACATGGCTTTAAATACACAGGACAAACAAAGAAAACTCGACAAGACACAGGTGAAATTAATCAGTAACCATGGCAACTAACTGGGGGACTAAACTGAAAGGGAATACATGAAACAGAAGCACAAGAACAAAATGAGAACTAAACTGAACATAACTCTTACACTAGGGTGTTCTGGGATTTTTTTTCAATGAGCTGGGCCATTGCTAGCGGAGTGAAAGGTGGTGACAATTCTAGGGGCCTCGGCTTTAGAGGGGTCGCCGCAATTTCAACCGAGGGGAACCCCAACTAATAAGTCATTTACAAATGCATTATAAATAATTGATAAGCAGTTATAACTGCATGAATAAAAAGGGCGACTTTAATGCAATACCTGCCAAATAGTGAACCATTTTTAACTTGCATGTTATAAATGCTTAATAAATGTATTTATTCACACTTATTTAACTCAAAACCAGATTCCTGATTTATTTCCTGATGTAGCAAAAATTGACTATCATAGAGAGACTGAATGGTGTTGTATTTGTGGTTTTCTCATTAATATTTAATGACTTACGTCACTTTTCTTGCTATGTTGCTTACCAGAAGTTACTCAGTCTTACCCATGATACTCTGCAAAAAGGTCATGATGCCTATCCACAGAAATGTTTAAAAACTGATTTCTTCTTGTTTATAAAAAAAACAAGAGCACGACCATAACTTGATGGGATATTAATAATAACAATAAAAAATATTCCAGTATTAGTTACCTGTGAACCTTAATGTAGGGTGGACACCTGTGAACCATTTTTTCATATCTTACAAACATTAATAATCTGTAAAAATGAACCTTAGTGTAAAGTAAACCATTTAAAAATTTCACAATTTTTGCTACATCAGGAAATAAATCAGGAATCTGGTTTTGAGTTAAATAAGTGTGAATAAATAAATTTATTAAGCATTTATAACATGTGAGTTAAAGATAGCTTACTATTTGGCAGTTATTGCGTTCAAGTCACCCTTTTTATTCATACAATTATAACTGCTTATCAATGATTTATAATGCATTTTTAAATGACTTATTAGTCATTAACAAACACCTTTATAAACCCTTTACAAAGGGAACCTTAATGTAAAGTGTTACCACAATTTCTTTATATATATATATATATATATAATGATATATAAAACTTTACTATGTACTACTGTACACCCAGCTAGAGGTCTGCATTCCCGCGGTTCTCCCGCGGGAACTGCGAGACCCGATCAGTTTTCTTGCGGCGCGGGAGTAGATTTCCGAATCAAAGACGGTAGCAGTCGGTAACTCTGGTGTACTTTGGACAGGAGCGGGCGGTCTGACAATAGCCCGGCCGCTCCCGACATCCTTTGACAACAGCGTATCCTCGCTTGAACTTGTAGTGAACAAAACTTTCTGTAGTGGTCACACAGTTCCCAGTTCCTTGCCCTGAGCGACCTGGCAATAGGCTATATGTTCTTTGCATCCTGTCCACGAGAGCACCTTAAGAGAGAACATTCAGCCTTTGTGATCGGATTTTGGAAAAGAGACGTTCGGCACTGAAGCAGTAGGCTATAGATAGTAAGCCAACAGTTTCCGTTTATTTGCATTTTTGGCTTATAATTTTGAGTGACAGATGTTGTATTTGATTTAGCCTATTTTTCCTCTGTGACATTTTTTTTTTTACGGTGTTGACAGTATCATGATAAGACAAAAATAACAAATACAATTATTGTATAGCCAACATTTTATATTTGGTATCCCTAGTCACTGTTTTTCTTTAGGGGAAATTTAAATATGTGATTCTGGAAACGAGATCTAAATTTAGCGGGATCAGTCGGGTCGGGAAGAAATTTATTTTAAGCAGAGTGAATTTTAAGTGGGAGTGGGTGGGTGCGGAATAGACGAAAAAAACAGACCTCAGACCTCTACACCCAGCTCTTTACAATCATATCAGGAGGTCTTCCCTCAACTACCAGTGTGCAGCATCCACTTGGATGATGTGACGGCAGCCACAGAACAACGTCACACACCAGCTATTGGTGGAGAGGAGAGAGAGTGACAGAGCCATTTCAAAGGATGGGGATTATTAGGAGGCAATGATTGATAAAGGCCAATGGAGGGAATCCGGCCAGAACACTGGGGTCACTCCCCTACTCTTTACAAGAAGTGCCATGGGATTTTTAATGGCCACAGAGAGTCAGGACCTTGGTTTAACGTCTCATCCGAAGGACCCCCATCCCCCCCACCCCAGGAACACAATTTTAACCGAGGGGGCCCACAGCAACAACCTGCACCAGGGCCCTGGATACCCAGCTACGGCCCTGACTCTTTATGCAGGCTACATTGTTACACCATTAGGCAGAGTCATTTTAATCATTCATTCAACTGATTCATTCAAAAATTATGATTCATTTAGGAGAGAAACAAGTGACAGTATTTATGAGTCATTTAAATTGTAGTGAGTTTAATGGGCGCTAACAAATGCTCAAGTGTATTACTGCAGTAAAACAATTACAATAAGATTTTTCTAGGCTGGGTTCCACATAAACAACACAGTGTCAATAGAAAATGGACTGAGACCTCATCACAGGTAAATGGTACCAGTTTTAAGGAAAGGGATTGTCCAAATGAAGAGAACTTTTTGACATGGTTCACTTTTTGTTTCTCTTAAAAGCGTCTTGAGTTTAACATGATCATAAAATAAACTCAAAGGTGAAACGAAGTGAGAAGAACCCAGTTTTCTTTGCATTCATAAAGTACATTTGACTTGCTTTTGTGATATTGCTGAATTACTCCATGTTTTTCATGACAAACATTTTTCCAAAATGTGAAAAATCACAAAAAATCAGTAGGTGCTGCCAGACTTTTTTGTGCTAGTCTATACGTCGAAATTCTTTAAATCCAGACCACAGAAACTAACCAAGATCAATCTCAATTTTTATGTCTTTGTCCCCAAGGGCTTGCTGTCAGGAAAGTCAAGGAAACCAACTACAAATAATCTGCTTTTCAGCAACCTTTGAGCCTCTTTAATTGAGCCCAGGAACTGAAGAGCTACAGTAGATACAACATGCTCTCAAGGATGAGTCAGTTCTATTGGGTTATTTCAGACACAATCACACTGATCTTCAGCATTTCCTAACCACAAGTTGAATTGTGCAAAGAAATGTTTTCTACCCATAAACAGATGCACTGAGCCTCCCATTCAAGAAAAGTCATTACGTTCAAGAGCACTTTATGTAATATCATCTCATTACAAACATTTGTTGAAGCAGATTTTTTCCAAGTAAGGTTTACAAACACATGCATTTATCATTTTCAGATGAAGAGATGAGTCATGAGCTGTACCACTGACCCATTGTGACTATCTCCTTCACAACCTGTTTCCTCTGAATGACAGTTGCATTACCCAGCATACATCTGCTGTATAGTTATACCACTGCTGGAGGTGACATCAGCAGTGCCTGTAATCATTGGAAAAGGCGTTCGCTTTCCAGATGAAGTTGACTCAGAGATGCATAATGCGCTTATGGGGAGGGAAGGCAAGATTAGCCCACCTCTTCCACAACATCTTTGATTTCAGCATGCCAACATGCGTGATGGTGTGTTCAACATGTATAATCACATGTCTAAGCTGAAATTGTGTGCATGCGGATGCTTTTTATGAGATGAAATGCAGTTTAAAGCGGCAGTTGTTGCATTATGTATTAGCAAGTAATTCTAGGGCACAACAATACTTCACCGATGTAAATATGGCACTGATTCTCAAGGTATTCAAGAAATGATTAGTGGATTTGAATTTGACGCAATTTTACTTCAACGAGATTTTTACATTTACATTTTAACATAAAATACTAGATTATTAAGTGCAAGTGGTGCTTGTAAATGCAGAAGTTGCCAAAACAATCTGATGTTTTTTAATGGTTTCTAGCTGATTGCAAAGGTGTTGTGTGTGATGGCTGACCTATGCATTTGTGGTGGCAATTTTCAGTGACTCTTTTTGAAGGGGTACTTCTCAAATGGAAGGCTGCATCCTAGTGAGGCTGTGTTCTTCCTAGTTTAGTCCTTTGGAGGCTTGTAGTCTACAGTCCTCCTCAGCATTGAACGCTATAGAATGAGACAGTCTACTGTAAGTGCACATGGCTATGTCATAAATGTTTCCGCCCTCAACGCCACAACACAAAAATACTATTAAAATGATAATTTGACAAATATTTTATAATAAAAACCTTTATATTATCTAACTTTCTATTAATGCAGAACAGGAATGCCATCCATCTGTGGTCTCCCAGTGGTTTACATTATGCACTGATTAGCATTATGTGATTAATTTACAACTAAACATAAGAAAACATAATGCCTTTATCTTCAAAATAATTCTTGTCTTGCATTACGTAGTGAAATTGTACAAGCTCAGTGGCAAATCATTTTCTGCTAATTCTTTTTTATGTGAACTGGGATGTGTGCAAAGGATTTGGGGTAATTGGTGAACGTGAAGGATACACTTCATGCATCTTACAAAACAGGCTGAATGAAGGGCGCGAAACGAAGGCTGCCTTCCAAGGATCCTTGCAGACTTAGGATGCAGCCTTCCGATTGAGAAGCACCCAAGGTTACATTATAGGCGGTGATTCATTCATTCATTCATTCATTCATCCAATTCCTGATTTATTCAGGAACAAAGTGTTATAAGGCATGAACCAAGCTAACTAGCTTCGAGGTGAATCACAGCAACATTACACATTTTTATTTGAGGCAAAAAAAGTATTTGGAAAATAGGACAAAAAGACAATGTTCAAGACTGTGTACTTAACGTGTACTTAATCTGATTGGCTGAGAGCCTTTTCCAGCCGTGCGATATTCCCCCAGTATCAGCACTGTGACCATTTTATAGTTTGTATCACTCCGCTTGCAACATTTCTCACAGAGAGTGTCATGGCGGGAGAGCAAGCCACCATAATTTTACAAATACTACTGCTGTTGTGTCACTGAATGTGGTTTTAAGAGTTTTTTAGGTGAGGATGTAGTTATTTAGACTTCAAATATGCGACTTATATATAGCGCATATTTTACAATTAGTTTAGCCATTTTCGGAGATTGAGCTCCAGACCGTCAGTGCGGCTGTTCAGCGCTCATGTACCCGCCGAAGACAGCTTCATCTCGGCCAGTCCTTCGGGAATTTGCCGCTGGCTCTTATGTAGATAGTTTTTAAACAAGAGGTATAACTCATTTTGGGTATATCAAACAGGCAATTTTTGATCTTATTCATCTATTACTTAATCGATTTGGCTTGCTACTATAACTAGCACTGCTTTTATACTTTTGACTGAACTGTTTGCTTGTGTTTATTTCCTATTGTACAAATTTCTTATAGTGGCTAATATTGTTTATTTAAATAATATTGATTAATAAGTAATATTTTATATAGGCCTAAATAACATGCCGTATTTGGGTTTGAGAAAGGGTCCGTTTGTGATTGTGATTTTGAATTCAGTGAAAGTTACATTATTACACCATTAGATGGCCCCAAAGACTGTTTTAATTAGTGTGTCAGTAACAAAGACTTTTATATTAAAAGAACGAAACAAGGTTGTAAACAATAAGACGCAAACTACAAATGCACTGACTAGCGCGGCCATAGAAAATCACATTAACTGTTAAAAGGACAAAGACAAAGATATCACTTACCTCAGCGGACTTTCAAACTGATTTTGTGATTATGACTATAAGATTGACATGAAGAATATCAGCTTGATGCACTTGTTTTGTCGATCTCTCTCATAATACTCTACTCTACGTACAGTAATACAGTAAGATTCAATGAAGCGTTCCTTTGATACTAGTTCTAAAGTGACGGTTTAGAATTAGTAACAGAGGCTGGTTGGTGGAACTTTTTGTACAGCATTATGGGTAATGGATGGAGTTTTTATTTCCAGAACAGTACTGTTGCGTTCTTTTCTGTTGTGGTTTTGTTCCTGATTTGAAATGTTTATCTGAAATAAAGTTAACAAACAGAGTTGGAGTTGTACTTGGAAGACTGGCACAAGGGGAATTATTAATGTGGACATCTGTATACTTTAGTTAAACAGTGTCAGGAGTTTGTTAAAATCCTTAACCTTAAATGCAGTATTAAAAAAATAGTAATAGTGATGCTTTCCCTTGCAATCACATTGCATCTCACCGATAGGCCCTAAATCTTTACTCTGTTTCAAAGATGGCGGTTTCCTGTACCTTAGAGCTGGTTTAACTGCCAGGAATGAGAGTTTTATGAAGTCTCCATATAGAGTTCCAGGAAGAAGAGAAGCCAACAAACCTAAATTACTCCTTTGTTAATTCCTCTACCCATCTGTCATACACCCAGAGGGATTGGAGAAACAATGGCTCTAAAGCAACCGCAGCCATTTCCAATCCTGTGTCAGGTTTCAAACACACCTGCAGCAACTTATAATATTGCATTTCACACTAATCACATTTGTCATATATTCCCAAGCACTTTGTTCTGTGACTGAGCCACTGTAGCTTCGCTCAGCACCGGATGTGTACATCTGTGTGTGTGAGAGAGAAAATGCAGCTAGTTTTGACATTTGTGGTCATCGTTACTTCTGTGAGTTTGAGCAGAAGGTATTGAGTAAGTCTAATGGATGCTCAAGTGTATTACTGCAGTAAAACTATACACCTCTGCTGCTTGGAAATGCTCTTAGAGATAAAGTGCTTTTAACAGAGCAGTCGCGGTAAGTATGGACTGAAATCATATTATAAGGCGTCAGAGTCCTTAATCTCGCATGCTTTTTCTGATGTCCATTTCAGTCACTATACTGCATAAGGACATGCACAAACACTGATTAATCTTTATGGGAAGACTATATGATGCATTATAAAGTTATGCATAATCCTTGTTGGGGCGTAACTCAAAGAACACTGCCAACTTAAAGGAATAGCTCACCTTAAAATAAAAATTCTGCGGTAATGGAAAACATATGTTATCATGACTTACTGATCACATAATTTTTTACATGTTTTACTAAACATAAACGTCACGTTCATATAAATCATATATTAATATGATAAGTAATGGAACTGAAAACCAGTATCATTAAAAAAAAAAGTAGTTAGAAAGTAGTGGTTGTTTATGAGATAATCTTGTACTGTAACTGCTTTTAAATGTAGGTAGTTGTTTTGGAAGATATAATACACATTACAATTCATTATGTCTTTTCATGTATAATTCATGTTGATGGAAATGTGATGGAAATAAAAATGTTGTTTTGTTGTTGTTGCTAATAATTTAATCTGAATTTTAATAGAGGAAATGGAAGCCAGTTGAAATGAGTGACGTTTATGTGCCAGTCTCTTTGATTGACAGAAGAATGTTTACATGAGGCATTTTTCTTTGATCTTGTGCCTCTTAAAGATGTTTTCCATTCCTCTGCTCAGCGAAGCGTGAGCAGCACATTTTCAGCCAATGAATGCAAAGCGTGTATGTGTGTAATCAAGTCTGTCAAGTATCTCAGCATCCTTCTCAGCTTGAATCACACGAAAACAACATCACTAAAATCAGACACTAATCAAGGCCTCAAAAACCAGATGAGATAATCCTCCAGTGAGTGGCTGTCATGAATCACCCTTTTCAGAATATCAACGCATCAAACGAGCGGTTTTATGCCATTATTATGCTGTAGTATGCATTCATTGGATCTTATCTGTTCCACTGTTGTATTGCAGCATTTCTTTAATGTCTGCTTATGTTGTAGCATTCCTCATTTGTTAATTAAAAATTCAAGTTCCTTTAGTCACATAATCCTAAAGAATTTTCATTTATCCAAAAGGATTTTATTTATTTATTTATTTATTTTTGCGACAGAACACTACTTGAATTGGAATATTGTCTTCCTTCTGGGAAAAGGAAAACCTAGGGAAGTAAATATATAAAACTAAAATATATATTTTTAATTTCATGTTTTAAAGGGGCAGTTTTCCATATTGGGAATCATTATAGTTCCCTTTCGAAGTGGAACTCAACACTGCATCTGGATCAACGCTATCACGGCATCAGTGTGACCGGTTTCTGAAGCATGGGTATACACACAACAATTTAATTGGCCGACAGCAGTCCATGACGTCACTACCGGAGCTCCTGTGATCAGTAGCGGCTCCTGGCCGTAAATTTAGTTAGGGCAGATTCTTGGTCTTAGTGCTAGTTCATGATAAACATTTTGTAAGCTTTATATCCTAATCGCTGAACACAGAATTCTAATGTCCTTGCGCTTTTCAGCCTGAGGGTGGTGCTCTAATGATGATTGACAGACTTTATAATAGTATACACAAGAAACGCATGGAATTCTATCTTAGAATTACCTTAAAGGTGGGGTAAGTGTTATTTCAAAACTGCTTTAGAAATGTGACTCGGGCCGAGTACAATAACAAATTGATAGCCAATCAGCAGTAAGGGGCGTGTCTACTAATGACGGGGAGAAGAGAGCGCTCAGTGCACGTTATTATTCAAAAGACACGACACAGGACGGACATTAGCTGAGCGACGACAGAGAGAGATGGCAGATAAAAAACAAATGTGGAAGATGTCTGTGGAACAAAAGAAGGCTTAGGATCAGGCAAGAAGTATTAGTTTGTGTTTTTGTGTTCGCTATAACCCTCTAATCTTGTCATAATTGTAATATGTTCGTTAGTTGGACTATCGTGCTCATGCTATCTAGTTGTTCATGAGAACTGTTTGTGTTTTTGGGATGGAAGGGATGACTTTTTCATTGAACATTCGACCTGGATTACTATAGTAACACACAGATTCCGCCATAGTCGTTGCCTGGGTTACGTATGAGGGGCGTGTTTGTTTTGGTGATTTGAAATATCAACATCGGTTACCAGAAAGCACTTACCCCACCTTTAATTTAGTTTATAAAACGGTTAGTTCCAGTCCTTGATTCTGATTGGTCAATAGCTATGTTTTATTCACGATAAAACATGCCTATGACCGCTTCACCCAACTGTTCTCTGTATCACTGCACAACACCCTTAGCAACCACTCTTAGCAACATAAACATATGTTTGTTCTCATTGAAGCTTGTATTATTGTGAGAGAGAGATTGAGTGTCCGAGTGTATTACCTGCATTCAGATTTAATAAAAAATCAGTTGAATGTCCGCTGCAATATCTTGTCCTTTTAACAGTAAAGGGGTTTTTCGTGTCCTGACAGTGACAGCGCTCATTTGTCAGTTGCGTCTTGTTCCCGTGTTCACACAACAAGTTTTAGTCCTTCAGATTTCATCAAAAAGATCTTCATTTGTGTTCAGAAGATGAACGAAAGTCTTATGGGTTTGGAACGACATGAGGGTGATAATGTAAAGGCTTAATTTCTTTAAGCAATATATAATTTTATTTATTTATTTTAAATTTTGAGGTGAAGTATTATCCAGTTTTGTTTATTCTATTATGAAAAGAGAGACTTTTAAAATTTATGATAGATATTATGATTGGAATCCTGAATTTCTTATTGCATTTTGGGGATTATGGGGATTTTTGGCTAGGGCTGATAGAATAAATGGGAATTCATCACCAGACAGCTGAGGTAGACAGGGAAAATAAGTGTAGATGATCTTCCCTTGCCTGTGAGCGTGTGACCTTTGCTGAGCTCTCAAATACACTCGGTAATGCACCAATACCTTGTCACCCCCTACAAACCATCACTCTTTCAATCACATCTCTTTCTCAAATCACATTCCCTCACCCAAAAACACACAGCGAGGACAAACGCACCAGCTTCTGCACTCGGCAGTGTGCCCAGACTTTAGATGCCGCTCCAGATTACCAGAGCTGCAGATCTTCCCGAGTCTGGGGAGCTGATGCCTGACGATTCGACCTGTCACGGTACTTCTTTTTTCATCACGTCCCTCCAGGCTCCAGATCGATGGCTGCACTAAGTCACTGTGGCGATTGCCGGGTGGATATTGATCATTTATTATTTAATCTAAGCCCCATGCAGAGGATAGACAGGGAGAGTGTGTGCGTGGGATGAGACACTGCAGAGGGTCTGATATCTTTTCCAGTTACAGTAAACACGCAGCTAATGGACTTTATCACCGTTAATAGTGCTCAGACCAGGCATGAGTAATAATGACTGTGTCCTCAGTGTTAATCATTGATAGGGAACAGTTATTCTGTTTAATGGTCGTGCACCCCGATAGCCTGACCAGGACCGATGCAGAACCTATTACAGGGCAGCTCAACAGATAACGTGAACAATAAATATTGATTCGAGTTTAAATTATTTTTTAATTTTACCTGTGTATGATCTTATGGTTTCCGCTAAGAAAACAGTATAATAATGTATAAAACAAATGGCAACAAGACGAAAACGGCAACAATATTACAGTAGGCTAATATTAATAACAATATAACAGTAGGCTAACTCTTTCCCTGCCACCGTTTAAAAAAAAAAAGTTGGCAACCACTACCAGCATTTTTGATCATTCTCACAGTGGCGTCACTGGATAGAGGAGCCATGGAGGATGGAGTCTAGATGGCACCATGGGGATGGCCGGAAGCAACGGCAACGTAGGAGGTGGAGCCCACCGCGCAGCCAAAGAGCTGATGTAGCGTAGGAACACCGAAGACGGAGCCGCAGCAACGACCCACTAAGATGGAAGCAGGGATCCGGAGGGCAGAGGCGAAGCCTGAGGGAGGGTGGAGCTAGCCAGCGTCTTAGGGGTGGAGTGCCGGAGAGCAGGTCCATGACGAAGATGGTGCGATATCTGACCCAGGTGGAGCCAACGGTCCAAGGGAGCCCGACGAGGCTGAATGCCCGATGGTCCTTGCTAGAGTCGAGGGAGGAAGGAGCGCAGGTGCAGGAGCCAGGGCAATGGGTCGAGGAAGATTTTACTCGAATGAAGATTTTACCAGCCTTCTCAAAGCACAGTGCGTTCTTGACGTGTTGTACCTTGGAGAGATAAAGTTCCCAGTAGTTAATGCATTCTTGCTTTGTTTCACCAAGAACACACCATGCTTTGAGAACAGGGTTTTCTGTACATGATACCATGTTATAGGGAAATGGTTTTTAATCCTGGTCCTAGGGACCCACCACTCTGCACTTTTTATATGTCTCTCTTATCTGACAGTCTTAGTACAGTTCATGGAGCTGTCATCTAATGAGCTGATGATCTAAATCAAATATGGTAAATAAGGGAGACATACGAAATGTGTAGAGCAGTGGGTCGCCAGGACCAGGATTGAAAACCACTATTCTAAGTTTCTACTTTGCCAGGACAATTTGTTGTTTAGTCAGCGAATCAGTGTTTAACTTGGAAATGCATCAGCGGTCTTGATCAATCTGTCTGTTTGTCCGTCTAGTCTGTCTGTCACAATAACATTTAATCATGTTAATAATATTAAAAAATAAGAGAGACAAACATCAGATTCAGCAGGTTGATTAGTCAAACCCCCAAACATATTATTGTGTTGTAATGTACATACGTAGCATGCGACACCAGTGTGCTCCGACCATCTGACTGCCATGTAAAGTGATTAACCAGCATTTTTATGTGCTGAAATAGATGATATTTCAATAATAAGCAAAGTATATTCTTGTTGAGACAGAGAGAGAATTCATTCATCTGTAGGGGGGGTTCATTAAACCATCTCTGTAGACACTTTTGTGAAATACAGCACATTGATTTGTTCACAAAGTCTTGTAAGGAAAAACTAATGAGCCAAGACTAATGATCTTACATGATCATTGACTTCATCACTGTAACTTTTGATTGCGTTCATCTTGTCCCATTTCCTGCTGTTTCACTGCATGTGACTGGTTGTTCAAGTGACTGTCAGGCCTGTGTTGTTGATCAGATTCCAGTGCTCCTGTAGGGACGTGCGTGTTCAGTACGTCACCTTGTCTCCTGTCTCCCTGAGGGCCCAGAGAGATGGCGCATATGGCCGTCCTGCTCTCCCCGCTGTCAGACTAGAGCACCGCTCCCTCTATCATCACCTTGCCCGTATTCTTTACTCTCTAATCCGCTGTCAAAACTCACCATCCCATTTCTGCTCTGATGCCTCAGACCATCAAACATTCATACTGTACTTTGAGAAGCAATCTACTGACCTTTTCTTGTCAAACTGATCTTGCAAAACAACAGGAAACTCATTTAGTCAAATATATCTTTAAATATATGATTTAGTTATGGTCTTTTTTTGCCTTTATGGGACAGGACAGTATAGAGCAAGTACAGTTGCAAGAGGTCCAGTCTCTACATGTTTATCCCATACAAAATCCAGTTATGTTTATTTGCACATAATGTTAGTATTGTTAAAACATGGATGGATGGTTGTATATTCTACACATTTTTTGTATATATGTTACCGGCAATGTGTGAAAAGCAGGTATTGTATAGAATGCCTAGGGAATATAGAATTGATTGTTTGAAATGTCTGGTTGTTGTGATTATGTTGCGTACTTTTACTAGGTATTCTATACATTACCTAGGTATTATACAGAATGACAAGTACACTCTAGGCAAAGTATCAAAACATGCCTTTATTGGCATTGAACATGTTTTTGAAAATGAACAAAGAACAGTAAAGGACGTTCTTACCAGAAAAACACAAAAGCAGAAGTGGCGTTGAGCTACTTGTTGCAGCAAGGAAGGCTAGAATGGCATTTTGAATGGCACTGCACTTTCTTCCTGTTCCAACATCGTGACACAGCAGCCAAATATAAACCATTTCATACTTTGCCTACAAACTTCAGGCATTCTACATATTCGCTAGGCATTCTATACAATGCCGGATTTATCACATTGCCGGTAACATATATACTACATACACAAATATATTTGTATAGTATATATACACAAAATGTGTAGAATATACAATCATTCATCCAGTCGCCACAACCTCTTGTCTTCTGTGGCAGCGGGTAAATATTAACCGCTTAATTATTATTACAATAATTAAATAATAAAAATATTTTATTTATTATAATAGTTTAATTATTATAATTAAATTATAGTGATACCACCTAATTATACCAATGTATTATTATTATTATTATTATTATTATTATTGTTGTTGTTGTTACACTGTAAAAAAAAATATTGTTGGTTTAACTTAAAAAAGTAAGTTACCTGGTTGCATTAAAATTTTGAGTTCATTGAAATTAAAAATTTTACTTAATACAATGAAGAAGATTGGTTTAATAAATAGAAACTCAAAATATGATGTCATCTGAAACATATTAATTATTTAAGTTGATTTGACAAAAGATAAAAAGTTGTGATAGCAAATCATGAAAACAATTTTTACAGTGTATGCTGTGCTTTTTGCCTTTTAATAGAAAGGATAGTGGAGAGGATATCAGATAGAATAGAAGACAGGCAGGAATTCTAATGAAATACTTTTGCTTTATTTATTCATGATTCCTGATGGAAATATGGAAATATGGAGGAACTGCAAAGCATAAAACAAAGTTGCTTACACACACCTTTGCTCATACCTTTACTTCTGATTCTGCACTGATCATTTCCTTGAAATACAAGAGTTTCATTCTAATCATCCTGACCCCTGCAAAAGACCGGAATGTATTCCCAGGCGGCTTGACAGATTCCATTTTCTAAGTTCCTTTGTAAATTCTCAAATATTACTTTATGAATTGTGTTTCTTTTGTGTAATCTTAACTGAAATGTTCTTCACCTATTTGTCTTAAGAGCATCTCTCTCTCTCTCTCTCTCTCTCTCTCTCTCTCTCTCTCTCTCTCTCTCTCTCTCTCTCTCTCTCTCTCTCTCTCTCTCTCTCTCTCTCTCTCTCTCTTTTTTCTTTCATGACTGGGGGGGTTGTCTCTTACTGTGTAAATATTTATCTATGGGATCTGGAGCTTTTGGTGCACCTCCCTCCTTCTTCTCCCTCCTGCAGTGGAGCCCCCATGTCTGAAGCTGTGCATATGAATTCTGCCTCCTCCGGCACTGCTGTATCTGTCTCCATCTTATGTGCACCACTCAGAGGGATGTACCTACCCCGTTCTTTCTTCTTCCTCTTCCTTTTTTCTTCCTTTCCCTCCAGAGAATGGGCAAACTCCAGGCCCTGTCGAATTCCAAGTACATCAGTAGGACCTTTGGGATGTCGGGCCACCCTCCACTACCTTCCTACCTCCATATTTTCATCTGGAAGTGTCCCAGCGGTGCTGTACTATTCTTGGAAAAACCTCACAAACTACAGGGACTTGTCATTTGCTGTAGGGGTCCGTGTGTCATGGGGTGTGTAGTTGGTTTGGTAGTTTTGTTCGCATCCTCTTTGTGGCCCTTCCCACATTGTTTGGTATGAATGTAGCTGCTATTTATGGTGGGGGTGTCTGTTGGGGCTGGCAAGAGTTGCTGATTCAAATCAAATCAAATCACCTTTATTTATATAGCGCTTTTTACAATGGCAATTGTTTCAAAGCAGCTTCACAGTGGTAACAGGAAAATAATGCAAAGGAATTTGATTCGGCTGTACAGCCGCTCTGGTGAAAACGGTGATGTCATCCAGCTCATTTCAATTATCATATAGTGTCAATGCGGGCAGATCAGTAATATAGTTGAAATTTGAGTGTCCCCAACTGAGCAAGCCAAAAGCCAAAGGTGACGGTGGCAAGGAACCAAAACTCCTTCAGGGCCAGAATGGAGAAAAAAACCTTGGGAGAAACCAGGCCCAGTCGGGGTGCCAGTTCTCCTCTGGCCGACGAACAAATAGTGTATGATTATGATTCTGGCAACATTACAGGTCAGAAGTCATATTAGATCAATAGATATTCGTAGGATTATTCGAAAGATTGGAGTCGTCATGCCGGGGACGGGTTTAATGAGGATGTCGTGTCGATGCGGCATTTACAGGGGGGAGTTTAATTGACACGGTCTCTACAGACACTTCAGGGATATGGTCGTCATGTCCAGGCTAAGGTCCACCATCTGGTCTGGATACTGGTAAACCTCGGGATAAACAGAGAGACTAACATTAGCGTAGATGACATTCTTCTTATGATGTAACGAGTACATCAGGTGTTATTGGAAGTGTTCCCGGTTCCGGCTGACCTAGTTAATGCAGCCTAAAACAATCATTTAACTGATTTGTATAATAGAAATTAAAAATGTTTTATGTGTATGCCATAGTAAAGAGATGTGTTTTTAGTCTAGATTTAAACTGACAGAGTGTGTCTGTTTCCCGAACAATGCTAGGAAGACTGTTCCAGAGTTTAGGTGCTAAATAGGAAAAGGATCGACCGCCTGCAGTTGATTTTGATATTCTAGGTATTATCAACTGGCCAAAATTTTGAGACCGCAATAGACGTGATGGAGTATAATGCATTAAGAGCTCGCTCAAGTACTGGGGAGCTAAACCATTTAGTGCTTTGTAAGTAATCAGCAAGATTTTAAAATGTATACGATGTTTAATAGGGAGCCAGTGCAGTGTTAACAGAACCGGGCTAATATGGTCATATTTCCTGGTTCTAGTAAGAACTCTAGCTGCTGCGTTTTGGACAAGCTGCAGTTTATTTATTAAGCGAGCAGGGCAACCACCCAGTAGAGCATTACAATAATCTAGCCTTGAGGTCATGAACGCATGAACTAACTGTTCAGCATTTTGCATTGAAAGCATGTGCCGTAATTTAGATATATTTTTAAGATGGTAGAATGCAGTTTTACAGATGCTAGAAACGTGGCTTTCAAATGAGAGATTGGTATCAAAGAGCACACCCAGGTTCCTAACTGACGACGAGGACTTGACAGAGCAGCCATCGAGTGTTAGACAGTATTCTAGGTTACTACTTTTACAGTATTCTAGGTTACTACTCTAGGTTTTTTTGTCCAATGATTAAAAATTCATTTTTTTCTGAATTAAGTTGCAGGAAATTACTAGTCATCCAATTTTTTATATCAGCTATGCATTCTGTTAATCTTGTGAATCGGTAAGTTTCGTCAGGACGTGAAGAAATATAGAGCTGAGTATCGTCAGCATAACAATGAAAATTAATGCCATGCTTCCTAATAATATCTCCCAGTGGTAGCATGTACAGGGTGAAAAGCAACGGTCCTAGCACTGAGCCCTGCGGTACTCCATACTGAACTTGTGATCGGTGTGACATCTCTTCATTTACTGCTACAAACTGATAACGGTCAGATAAGTATGATTTAAACCATGCCAATGAAATTCCACTAATGCCAACATCATTTTCGAGTCTATTCAAAAGAATGTTGTGGTCGATAGTATCGAATGCAGCGCTAAGATCGAGTAACACTAACAGAGAGATACAACCACGATCGGATGATAAGAGTAAATCATTTGTAACTCTAATGAGAGCAGTCTCAGTACTATGATACGGTCTAAATCCTGACTGGAAATCCTCACAGATACCATTTCTTTCTAAAAAGGAGCATAATTGTGAGGACACTGCCTTTTCTAGTATTTTTGACAGAAAGGGTAGATTTGAGATTGGCCTGTAATTGACTAATTTTGTAGGATCAAGTTGTGTTTTTTTAATAAGTGGTTTAATAATAGCCAACTTAAAAGTTTTTGGTACATATCCTAATGTCAAGGATGAATTAATGATATTAAGAAGAGGATCTATGACCTCTGGAAGCATCTCTTTTAGTAGTTTAGTCGGTATGGGGTCGAGCATACATGTTGTTGATTTTGATGATTTAACGAGTTTAGCCAATTCTTCTTCTCCTATAGCAGTGAATGAATGTAATTTTTCCTCATTGACACTACAATGCACTGTCTGATGTGATACTGTAGTAGACGGCTGCATGGTTATAATTTTTTTCCTAATATTATCAATCTTACAAGTAAAGAAGTTCATAAAGTCATTACTGCTGTGCTGTTTACAAACATCAGAAGGTGAAGCTTTATATTTGGTTAATTTAGCCACTGTATCGAATAAATACCTAGGGTTGTGTTTGTTTTCTTCTAAGAGAGTCGAGAAATAAGCAGATCTAGCAGTTTTTAGGGCCTTTCTGTATGCAATCATGCTCTCTTTCCACGAAATGCGAAAAACTTCTAGTTTTGTTTTCTTCCAGCTGAGCTCCATTTTTCTGGCTGCTGTTTTAAGGGCCCGGGTGTGCTCGTTGTACCACGGTGTTGGACTATTTTCTTTAATCTTCTTTAACCGCCGGGGAGCAACTGTGTCTAAAGTGCTGGAAAAGAGAGAGTCAATAGTTTCTGTTGCAACATCGAGTTCCTCTAGGCTACCTGGGATGCTGAGGAGATGAAACTGATGAGGAAGATTACTTACAAAGAAATCTTTAGTCGCAGCAGTGATAGTCCTGCTATATTTGAAGCGAGGGGACGGCTTTGCAGCCTTTGCTAAATTAAGTGTACATGATACTAGATAATGATCTGAGATGTCATCGCTCTGCTGCAGAATTTCAATGGTATCAACATTTATTCCATGTGACAGTATTAGGTCTAACGTATGATTATGGCGATGAGTGGGTCCTGACACGTGTTGCCTTACTCCAATAGAATTTAGAATTTAGAATTTAGATTGACTATAGTGCGGTAATTTGAGGAATATTTGTAGGGCAGGAGAGTTGCTCTTTTCCGTAGAGAGAGAGACGAAACAGCGAAATAAAAAAACACAAGCAGGGCAGAGAGAAAGAACAATTTACAGTGTTGGGCAGTAGCGAGCTTCAAATAGCGACGCTAATAGCTTAACTACATTTTTCAGTAGCTTGTCAGTAGTTCAGTTACTTTTAAAACAGTGTGGCTTTTCCAATAGCTAACTACTTTATCCAGCAAGTAGCGGTGTAGCACGACCAAAAGCTACATTCCGTTCTGGGTTCTGACGAGAACGAGCCTGTAATGAGCGAAGCTGAGCAGTGTGAT
Organism: Coreius guichenoti; assembly: GCA_039654105.1. Classification (NCBI taxonomy): domain Eukaryota; kingdom Metazoa; phylum Chordata; class Actinopteri; order Cypriniformes; family Gobionidae; genus Coreius; species Coreius guichenoti. The sequence goes on along the minus strand of CM077181.1, from coordinate 16,657,661 downwards.
GCTCAGCTCAATAATCCGCTCTATGCCAGCGCGCTCCTCTCACTGCTCACCGGTAAAACGACGTTCGCTCAAATCCCGCTCCGACATGAAATTTCTCTGTACTGTAGCCTACTATACTTGTTGTTGCCATTAAATAATGTATTTTGTTTCATATTTATGTTTAAATATTATAATGTTATTTTTAAACTTCATCTAGGCTATATTGATTATGAAAAGTGCAAAGATGGGCAAAGATGCGAGTGGGTCAGAAATAATTTTGACCACCTCATTAAGTTTTGTTTTGTAGAAAGCCTTTCTTTAAAGTGAATTTCGTTTTGTATAAATTGTATCTTAATTTTAATCAATGTTTCATCAGCCAATTGCCTGGATTTAATAAATAAGAAACAAATAGGCTATAGCAGACAATAACCGTGACATGGAGGCGCCGGAGCGATCACTTGCATTGCTCTTGAACATGTCTCATAAATAAACCGAAACTCAGTAGGTCACAGACATGAGAAATATGTGTATAGAAGGCTTGAAATGTCTACTTTTAAACGAAATAATTTGAAACGAAAAGAAATTAAGCAAAGCGCACTGTTCAAGTGAGCAGTTCATGACTGGCGTCTCAGAGCGGTTCTTTTCAAAATGCCGCGCGCTCCATCACTGCATGTGCTGTGAGTTTAACATGCATTTTTAGACTAATCCTGACTCCTGACTGAATATTTAATTTAAGTTGCATACATTTTGTTCTTGCACTGATGTTAAATTTGTAGCCATTTTGCACTTTGACAGCCAGTTTGAGATATAGGCTATTTGAGTATTGTGTGTATGGGATAGTTTACAAAATCAAATGATTCTGACAGTTTTTGCCATTGAAATGACTGGGAAAAAAGTGTCCCAATCAACCTGAATTCACCCTATACTCTTTGAAATCATAATTACATGGCATTATGTTGCTTGAAACCCCAAATATTATAACATTCTTCATTAACAATTATTCAGTTATTTGTAACAATGTCATTGTAAAAAAGAAAAGAAAACGAAAAGTAGTTTCAATGTAGCTAGCTACTTTTTGATAGTAACGTGTAGTGTAGTTAACTACTTTTTCAAAAGGGTAGCTTGAATGTAACTTAACTACTTTAACTTACAAGTAGCTTGTAGCTTGTAAAGCTACAGTTTCAGAGTAGCTTGCCCAACACTGGCAATGTAGAATGAGAAATGACATGACATGTATATGAATTTGTTACATTCTTCCTTTTCACAGATGCACAGATCCTAGTTGACAAAAGTAAATGGGTCAATGCAATACATGTTAAAATACACACTGTTTTGACAATTTCGCATGATATGTGGAGGGATGCAAGAAAAAGACTTTTAGCACAGCGAAAAATCTGAATACAAGAATTATGACAGCAATGAATAATTATAAATTCATCCGTCTAGTACAATTTATTTTTAATGATTATTTTTTAAATAAATAACAGTGGATTATTATTAACAATAGTACATATTATTAATTAGTAATTGATAAATACATTAAGAATGTTAATAATTATTATTCTAAATTTATAAAAAATAAATTATTAATATCATCAACAACAGTATTTTATGGGATTTTTTTCATACGAATTTGAATTCTTATTTATTTAAATACAGAGCCTGGTGAAATGCTGGAGGATGGAAAATCACAAAATATGTATGTTTACACTAACCTTTTCTCTTACAAATGCAAATTCTGTTATTCTGATATGAACTTAACTAAAATTGAACCTATAACATTTCTTTGAGTGAGATTGCTGTGTACAAGATGTGTTTCTATATGCATTGCAGTTGTGTTTGTTTCTTTTTATTGGATTATTATGTTAGATTAGGAGTTAGCTGTCTTTGCTGTCATCCTTTTCATTTGTGCATGTGATCATAAGAACCCGCAGTGACGCGGGTGTCACAAACACTGGTGATTATCTGGAAAGGTCTTATTAAAGCATTATCCCTCCATTTCAACTCAGGAAGTCCATAGTTGACATATAAGGAACACCCAGGTTCAGTCATGTGACAATGTGTGCATTTTTTCCAAAATGGTGGCCTGTCTGGTTAGCACATGTTGCAGTGTCAGCAGTTTTTAAAAAAGCTTGTTTTTGTTACTAAAGGTATGTTTCAACCAATGCAACAATTCTAATGTTTTAATAACATATCATAGATTACACGTAACCTGATTTTAATACATTTCTTGAACAAATTGATATAAAACAAGTTACGAAAATATTGAGGTGACATATGTCACATCGGGCTGTTAACCTTAAAACAGTAGGTGGAATTTTGATGTAACGTATTTGTCACATTAAGAAATATGTTAATGAGCTGCTTAATTAATTTAGCTGATTCAATTATTTTAGCGTTATATATTTTCTCTATGTGTTATATAAAATCTGGAACTCAGAAGAATGTTAACAGCACTGTTAAAGAAATGGAAATATTGACTGGTATTGATCTGCGCATGGTTCCGCACCAAATGCCAGGAAATTGTGCATACTTGGGAAAATGACACAAGGTGTTCCATGGTGGCTGACAACATGTCACGCAACCGTTTTCAGACTCTGCTAGCATGTCTGCATTTCACTGACAACAATGATTCGTAAAATCGGCAAGCAGGGGATAAGTGTTGGAAGATCCGTCCATGGCTTATTATTTTTAGTCTGTTTTATATGCCCCATCATTTTCCTATAAGGAGAAATTGGTCCGGCTTCTTATGGGTTAAGGCAGGCTTTACACTGATGCTAACCTTTCAGTATCGTAAATGTAAATGGTTTCCATTGAGCAGAGAGAGAAAGAGAGCGATAGAAAGCGAGAGATTGCACCATTAGTTCATTCATACCTCTTTGAAATACATTTTAGGTAGACCAAATGCCATTTACCCCAAGTTGCTATTTACATGTGCGTTCTTTGTCTGAACAAGGTTAAAGGGGTGGTCACACTAGATTTTGTATTCTGCTCACCTTTATTCATTTGCATATGAAAGCAGGGGACTGGAAATGCAAACATATGCGTCACAGATTCAAAATGCATCATATTTAACCATATAAAATCTACTGTATCAGATTTGGCACACACATTTCTAAGGCCTCTGCATTTTCAACAAGATTAAAACTTTGCTGAAATGGGTATTTTTGCTGTTAAATCTTTACAAATTTTTCTAAAGTAAGCCTAAGAGTAACTTTTATATTGTTGCTAATATTTCAGGATGAACACTTACTGGACTGAACTTAGGTTTACATGATTTTTTTAAAACATCATGTACGGATAATTATATTAAAATGTAAGTATCAAATATGATGCATCATGTTTTTGAGGAACATTTGTTTGTTCAACTCTCAGTCATCATTGTATGTTTTGAAATTTAAAAAAAAATAGCAAATTCAGCTGAACCAAACTGCATATTTTTGCTCAGTTTGGGCCTCTGAATAAAAATGAAGTGTGTGCTCCATAAACACATATGCAAACTTTTTTTTTTTTTTTTTAAATTTAGAATTTAAAAAAATATTTTGTCTAAAAGTTGAATAAACTATTATCTTTTTTTATGACTATCATTTCATACATCAGGCTTAACAGGGTTACAATTATCTATTAACTATAGTAAATATTTAATTTGAAAATTCTGATTTTATTACACTGAAAAAAAGTGCATATGCCTTGTCATTACTCTAAATTACTCTAACATTTTTACTTGATCTGGCTCAATAAATGTACTTTTTTGTCTTGTCATTGGTCTAACGTAAATTAGTTTATTTGACTGGAAGAAAAATGAAATTTTGTGTAATGTAAACTATTTGCTTCAAACCAAATAACAATTTTGCATTCTGTGCAAGCCACGTGACCATGCACTGACGTCATCAAGGTTTGGTTTGAGAATTTTCTGATTGCCGGCCATCTTGTTTTGCCGAAGTCAGCGGCTGACACACAAATCCATAAAACTGCTAAGTATTTCTACAAATAAGTTTGATTTTATTGTTACCACAGATGATGCATGCATATATCTACTGTATACAGCGTCAACCTATTAATGTATGTGTTTTGTTGAATATTTGTTTTATTATTAAAGGTTGGTAGATACACCAAAGCTTTCCAGCTTGTCAGTAAATGATGGATAAAGTCATTAATGGACGCTTTATTTTTATTTTTATTTATTTTATTTGTAGTCTTTTAATTACAAGCCATTTTTCATATATGTTACTGACAATATAAAGTGTCAATCAATATACATTTTGTTATATCGTTTATATCGTGCATGTAAACATAGATTTCAGTAGGCAAATTGCAACACGTTAGAGTGATGAAGCATGGATGAATGAAAAAATAAGGAGCGGGTCGTGCTTTATACTTTTAAAAGCACATTAAGACGCAAAAGCGAACTCAAATCAGCACTCGCACAACAGCTTTCTGTGTGGTGCTCAGTCGCCTGTCAGCATGCCAAGTAGCGAAATGTGTTCTGTTTCGTTGCGTTTGAATTGTCAAATACACACAACATTATGTAAAAATACCCATTTTGTTGAGAATTCACAAACACAGTCGGTAATGTCTTTTTAATTGAATATAAACAGTCAAATAAGATGTGTATCACCCAAGCGGCAACCTTCCAGTCTCTCTCTTGAATCCAACACGGAAGTGATTTAAACTGCAATTCATCGACTGGCCGCTAGAGACAGGCTCCAAAAGGGAGTCAAACCCATAGACCCCCCCATGTTAAAATGCCCAACTTTACAGCAGAAAAAAATATGTTTACAGCCTGGTATAAAAAGAGGTTTTGGTCTATATAGCTCATTTTGCCCTTCATGGCAACTGTGAGGGGGGTGAATTTTTTTATAACTCATCCGTTTAAATTATATTAAGCCTTAAAGTTCTGCATAATTAAAGGCGTGGTCATTGAGTGACAGTTTGTCTGCTGTCTGTCAGTCCACCCACGTCCCGCCGCTTTGCACATTTTCGGTTATGTGACGCACGGTGACACGCTGCCAAGATGGCGATGGCCGGCTCCACCCACTTTGGGCTTCAAAAATGCTCTTCAGAAACCTACAGGTGACGTCAAGGACACTACGTCCATTGTTTTATACAGTCTATGGTATCAGTATATTAGATTTGTGCATTCGGCCTTAAAGGAACACTTCACTTTTTTTGAAAATAGGCTCATTTTCCATTAAACAGTTGAGTTTTACCTTTTTCGAATCCATTCATCTGATCTCCGGATCTGGCGGTAGAACTTTTAGCATAGCTTAGCATAGATAATTGAATCTGATTAGGCCGTTAGCATCTCGCTCAAAAATGACCAAAGACTTTCGATGTTTTTCCTATTTAAAATTTGACTCTTCTGTAGTTACATCGTGTACTAAGACCGATTGGAAAATGAAAAGTTGCGATTTTCTAGACCGATATGGCTAGGAACTATATTCCTGCGTAATAATCAAGGAACTTTGCTGCCGTATCATGGGTAGTGATATTACGCAGCGCCTGAAAATAGTCCCCAGCACGCTCCCTGTGCAAGCAGGTTGTCACGTTGGTTATGTGTACAGAAGTTAGCCTATTTTCAGGCGCTGCGTAATATCATTGTGCCTGCTGCACCCATGGTATGGCAGCAAAGTTCCTTGATAGCAACTTTTCATTTTCCGTCGGTCTTAGCACGCGATGTAACTACAGAAGAGTCAAGTTTTAAATAGGAAAAATATTGAAAGTCTTTGGTCATTTTTGAGCGAGATGCAAATGGTCTAATCAGATTAAATGATCTATGCTAAGCTATGCTAAAAGTTCTACCGCCAGACCCGGAGATCGGCTGAATGGATTCGAAAACGGAAAAGTGGAGTGTTCCTTTAAAGTGACAGCAGTCTAATAAACCTGCTGTCGTCTGTCATTATTGTTAATCAAACAACAGAGAGAAAATCTCACTGCTCTGACTGAATAACTTTTGTAGCTTTAAAAAGAGTCAATGTATGTTTAATTCATAAAAGTAAAGAGATTTATTTTTTCATTTGTTGCATTTTACTGACTGTATACTTCTCTATGCTTTTATTTATTTTAATCCAGTAGGTAATGGCTATCATTCCTTTTTAATTTTAGGAAAGAGATTTTTTTAATGACTTTTCACAACAATTTGGAGATTTTGTAATCGAGTCACATGATAATGATAAGTGCTTATGCTCTTGAATATTAAGATATATATTATGCATTATATATTCCTTATGTGTAGTTAGATTGCTGTACTTCATATATTTGTGAATTAAGTTGTTTTTATAATGCTATTTATAATAATTTATAAAGTAATGCTAGACCATTAAGCAACCACTGAGCAGCCACTCACAACACCCTTTAATCTGAATAGCAATGCACTAACAACCATTCAGAATACCTTAGCAACCACATAGCAACGAAATTTTGAACGTTCAGAAAATGTAAAAAATCCACTTATAATTAATCATATCATGTTGCCAGATGTAGTGTAGTGTAAAATGTACTGTGACCACCCCTGAAGTTTTAATTCCCAGTGAATCAGTCCTCGAGACCCAAGATCTATTTTCTCTCTCTCATTCTCTCTCTTTCCCTTCCAACTCCTCCTTTTCCTCTCTTTCTCTCTGTTCTCCTATGGGTCTCTGCAAGCACAGGCACAGGATGCTGTATGCTAATTTCAGATTTAATGATTAATTAGTTGCTGGCCTGCTTTTCTGCAAGGACGGCCACAGATAAAAACCCTTACTTTGTTTTTGGAGTGCGAATGGTGTTTGCATGAAATCATACATGCGAAATGAGCTTCTCTCACACACAGAAAACGAGAGAAATGCTGAAATTTGAGAGAAATTTGGATGTCTCCTGTTTGTCCTGCTGCCTGCTGTGCTCGCGTGTGCTTTGCTTGCTTTTGAATCTTTATTTGATATCATTCCCTGTTGTTTAAACTGCTAAATATAACTTACCCATCACCATATATTGTCTAATATTGCCTACCACATTAAATCTGACATCGCTAGCTTTTAATCTAAATCACTATCACGCGTTAGCATTTCGCTAGCCTGTTAGCTTGCCATCTCTGCACTCGGGTCTCTTGTTTTCTGAGTTCATTAAACAACTGTGGTGAGTTGGATTAGTAAATAGACTCCATCAAACAACTGTGGTAAGTTGGATTAATCAACAAATGCGGTAAGCCATGTCTTCTTCTCCTGTCATCGTCACTTGCACTGCATGTTTCATGTTTAGTATATCTTTCTCCATTGGCGAACAGGGCTTCACATGTGATAAATATAAGGAGATAGTCAGGCTGACGGAAAAGATTTCAGAATTAGAGACATGCATCCAGACTTTATTTGAGAGTAGTGAGAATGTAACAGCTTTAGACACTGCTTTGGATGCGAATAGCTTAGTGAACTCTGTACATTGTTCGGTTCCGGCTGTAGAGCCCGTGCAGCTGGGTGCAGCTGGGTGATGGTGAGACGGCATAGTCGCGGATCAAAAAACCACTCTTCCCTTCCGATTAGAACATCAAACAGGTTCTCCCCACTCAGTGATGCACCCACTGAGAATCCTGTTGAAAGTGCCCTAGTTATTGGCGATTCTATTACACGGAACGTGAAAATAGAGACACCAGCCACCATAGTCACATGTTTACCGGGAGCCAGAGCGCCTGACATCAAAGCAAATTTAAAAGTGCTGGCTAATGCTAATCGTAAATTCTCTAAGATTATTATTCACGTCGGCACAAATGATGTTCGACTTCACCAGTCGGAGATCACCAAAATTAACATTAAAGAGGTGTGTAAACTCCCAAGTACGATGGCAGACGACGTTTTTTGCTCTGGTCCCCTCCCCGTTAAAAGGAGTGATGAGATACTTAGCAGACTATCATCACTCAATGGCTGGTTGTCTAAGTGGTGTCCGCAAAATAACACAGGGTTCATAGACAATTGGAAAAGCTTTTGGGGCAGACCTGACCTGTTGAAAAAAGATGGCATCCATCCTTCCTGGGATGGTGCCGCTCTTCTCTCTAGTAATTTGGCACATAGTCTTAGAGCTAAACCTTGACTAACTGGGGACCAGGTCAGGAAGCAGACAGACTGGCTTACCCGACCGCCTGCTAGCTGTCTCACGTCACAGAAGTCAAATAAATCCCAGCACATAGAGACTCTTTCACCTAAAAATTATCACATAGAGACTGTGTCTGTTCCACAAATTAGTAAATACAAAAAACCATCAAAACCATTCAACGGTAAAAATTTAATTGATGTCCAACAAATAAACAACAGATATAATACAGATGATCAAATGATAAAGCTTGGGCTGCTGAATATTCGATCCTTTTCCTCAAAAGCGCTTATTGTTAATGATATGATTACAGATCATAACCTAGATGTGCTGTGTTTGACAGAAACCTGGCTAAAACCTGACGACTACATTACTTTAAATGAGTCCACCCCCCAAGATTATTGTTATAAACACGAGCCGCGTCTGAAAGGTAAAGGGGGAGGTGTTGCTGTAATTTATAATAATATCTTCGGTATTACTCAGAAGTCTAGTTTCAAATATAATTCCTTTGAAGTTTTGGTGCTTTATGTAATGTTATGTAGTGAAACTGATAAATCCCGTTTGACATTTGTGCTGGCTACTGTATACAGGCCACCAGGGCACCATACAGACTTTACCAGAGAATTTGCTGATTTTCTATCAGAGTTAAGTACTGGCTGCAGATAAAGTCCTAATTGTTGGTGATTTTAATATCCATGTAGACAATGAAAAAGACGCATTGGGATTGGCATTTAGAGACATTCTAAACTCTATTGGAGTAAGGCAACACGTGTCAGGACCCACTCATCGCCGTAATCATACTTTAGACCTAATACTGTCACATGGAATAAATGCTGATACCATTGAAATTCTGCAGCAGAACGATGACATCTCAGATCATTACCTAGTATCATGTACACTTAATTTAGCAAAGGCTGCAAAGCCGTCACCTCGCTTCAAATATTGCAGGACTATCACTGCTGCGACTAAAGATTGCTTTGTAAATAATCTTCCTCATCAGTTTCATCTCCTCAGCATCCCAGATAGCCTAGAGGAACTTGATGTTGCAACAGAAACTATTGACTCTCTCTTTTCCAGCACTTTAGACACAGTTGCTCCCCGGCGCTTAAAGAAGATTAAAGAAAATAGTCCAACGCCATGGTACAACGAGCACACCCGGGCCCTTAAAGAAAAATGGAGCGCAGCTGGAAGAAAACAAAACTGGAAGTTTTTCGCATTTCGTGGAAAGAGAGCATAATTGCATACAGAAAGGCCCTAAAAACTGCTATATCTGCTTATTTCTTGACTCTCTTAGAAGAAAACAAACACAACCCTAGGTATTTATTCGATACAGTGGCTAAATTAACCAAACATAAAGCTTCAACTTCTGATGTTTGTAAACAGCACAGCAGTAATGACTTTATGAACTTCTTTACTTGTAAGATTGATAATATTAGGAAAAAAACCATGCAGCCGTCTACTACAGTATCACATCAGACAGTGCATTGTAGTGTCACTGAGGAAAAATTACATTCATTCACTGCTATAGGAGAAGAAGAATTGGCTAAACTCGTTAAATCATCAAAATCAACAACATGTATGCTCGACCCTATACCGACTAAACTACTAAAAGAGATGCTTCCAGAGGTCATAGATCCTCTTCTTAATATCATTAATTCATCCTTGACATTAGGATATGTACCGAAAACTTTTAAGTTGGCTATTATTAAACCACTTAAAAAAACGCAACTTGATCCTACAGAATTAGTCAATTACAGGCCAATCTCAAATCTACCCTTTCTGTCAAAAATACTAGAAAAGGCAGTGTCCTCACAATTATGCTCCTTTTTAGAAAGAAATGGTATCTGTGAGGATTTCCAGTCAGGATTTAGACCGTATCATAGTACTGAGACTGCTATCATTAGTTACAAATGATTTACTCTTATCATCCGATCGTGGTTGTATCTCTCTGTTAGTGTTACTTGATCTTAGCGCTGCATTCGATACTATCGACCACAACATTCTTTTGAATAGACTCGAAAATTATGTTGGCATTAGTGGAATTTCATTGGCATGGTTTAAATCATACCTATCTGACCGTTATCAGTTTGTAGCAGTAAATGAAGAGATGTCACACCGATCACAAGTTCAGTATGGAGTACCGCAGGGCTCAGTGCTAGGACCGTTGCTTTTCACCCTGTACATGCTACCACTGGAAGATATTATTAGGAAGCATGGCGTTAGTTTTCATTGTTATGCTGACGATACTCAGCTCTATATTTCTTCATGCCCTGACGAAATTTACCAATTCACAAGATTAACGGAATGCATAGCTGATATAAAAAATTGGATGACTAGTAATTTCCTGCAACTTAATTCAGAAAAAAAAATATTTTTAATCATTGGACAAAAAAACTCCACAAGTAGTAACCTAGAATACTGTCTAACACTCGATGGCTGCTCTGTCAAGTCCTCGTCGTCAGTTAGGAACCTGGGTGTGCTCTTTGATACCAATCTCTCATTTGAAAGCCACGTTTCTAGCATCTGTAAAACTGCATTCTACCATCTTAAAAATATATCTAAATTACGGCACATGCTTTCAATGCAAAATGCTGAACAGTTAGTTCATGCGTTCATGACCTCAAGGCTAGATTATTGTAATGCTCTACTGTTTAATAAATAAACTGCAGCTTTTCCAAAACGCAGCAGCTAGAGTTCTTACTAGAACCAGGAAGTATGACCATATTAGCCCGGCTCTGGCAACACTGCATTGGCTCCCTATTAAACATTGTATACATATTAAAATCTTGATGATTACTTACAAAGCACTAAATGGTTTAGCTCCCCAGTACTTGAGCGAGCTCTTAACGCATTATACTCCATCACGTCTATTACGGTCTCAAAATTCTGGCCAGTTTATAATACCTAGAATATCAAAATCAACTGCAGGCGGTCTATCCTTTTCCTGTTTAGCACCTAAACTCTGGAACAGTCTTCCTAGCATTGTTCGGGAAGCAGACACACTCTGTCAGTTTAAATCTAGACTAAAAACACCTCTTTACTATGGAATACACATAAAACATTTTTAATTTCTATTATTCAAATCAGTTAAATAATTGTTTTAGGCTGCATTAACTAGGTCAGCCAGAACCGGGAACACTTCCCATAACACCGGATGTACTCGCTACATCATAAGAAGAATGGCATCTACGCTAATGTTAGTCTTTCTGTTTATCCCGAGGTTTACTGCAGTCGGCCGGATCCAGGCCGGATCCGGGCCGTATCCGGACAAGATGGTGGATCTTAGCCTGGACATGATGAACGCATCCCTGAAGTGTCTGTAGAGACCGTGTCAATTAAACTCCCCCCTGTAAATGCCGCATCGACACGACATCCTCATTAAACCCGTCCCCGGCGTGACGACTCCAATCTTTCGAATAATCCTACGGATATCTATTGATCTAATATGACTTCTGACCTGTAATGTTGCCAGAATCATAATCATACACTATTTGTTCGTCGGCCAGAGGAGAACTGGCACCCCGACTGAGCCTGGTTTCTCCCAAGGTTTTTTTCTCCATTCTGGCCCTGAAGGCGTTTTGGTTCCTTGCCACCGTCGCCTTTGGCTTTTGGCTTGCTCAGTTGGGGACACTTAAATTTAAACTATATTACTGATCTGCCCGCATTGACACTATAGGATAATTGAAATGAGCTGGATGACATCACCGTTTTCACCAGAGCGGCTGTACAGCCGAATCAAATTCTATTGCATTATTTTCCTGTTACCACTGTGAAGCTGCTTTGAAACAATTGGCATTGTAAAAAGCGCTATATAAATAAAGGTGATTTGATTTGATTTGATGTCCCATGAGCATACAAAAAACTCAGATAAAGGCGAGTGGGACTGTGTGTGTGTGCTGCAGTTATTATGTAAGCAGCTCAAAGGGCCCTGGCATCTCTAAGAGAATGAGCGTGAAGTGGAGTTGTCCTCTTAAAGCCTATGACATAGTCAAGCACTCTTCTGAGAGCGTTTGGAGTATATACTACAGCCTGCCTCCCTTCCCCTCACATCTGCCTTGCTAACTAGCGCACATCAAAACAGAAAACCCAGTCATCCACGGTGAAACCCACTAATGACATTTGACAAGGATAAGTGTTAAACTGGTCAGTGGGCTATACAGAGGAAATTTTTTCTTCAAAAGGTTCATAATACAAACCCGATTCCAAAAAAGTTGGGACGCTGTACAAATTGTGAATAAAAAAGGAATGCAATAATTTACAAATCTCATAAACTTATATTTTATTCACAATAGAATATAGATAACATATCAAATGTTGAAAGTGAGACATTTTGAAATGTCATGCCAAATATTGGCTCATTTTGGATTTCATGAGAGCTACACATTCCAAAAAAGTTGGGACAGGTAGCAAGAAGAGGCCGGAAAAGTTAAATGTACATATAAGGAAGAGCTGGAGGACCAATTTGCAACTTATTAGGTCAATTGGCAACATGATTGGGTATAAAAAGAGCCTCTCAGAGTGGCAGTGTCTCTCAGAAGTCAAGATGGGCAGAGGATCACCAATTCCCCCAATGCTGCGGCGAAAAATAGTGGAGCAATATCAGAAAGGAGTTTCTCAGAGAAAAATTGCAAAGAGTTTGAAGTTATCATCATCTACAGTGCATAATATCATCCAAAGATTCAGAGAATCTGGAACAATCTCTGTGCGTAAGGGTCAAGGCCAGAAAACCATACTGGATGCCCGTGATCTTCGGGCCCTTAGACGGCACTGCATCACATACAGGAATGCTACTGTAATGGAAATCACAACATGGGCATCAGGAATACTTCCAGAAAACATTGTCGGTGAACACAATCCACCGTGCCATTCGCCGTTGCCGGCTAAAACTCTATAGGTCAAAAAAGAAGCCATATCTAAACATGATCCAGAAGCGCAGGCGTTTTCTCTGGGCCAAGGCTCATTTAAAATGGACTGTGGCAAAGTGGAAAACTGTTCTGTGGTCAGACGAATCAAAATTTGAAGTTCTTTTTGGAAAACTGGGACGCCATGTCATCCGGACTAAAGAGGACAAGGACAACCCAAGTTGTCATCAGCGCTCAGTTCAGAAGCCTGCATCTCTGATGGTATGGGGTTGCATGAGTGCGTGTGGCATGGGCAGCTTACACATCTGGAAAGGCACCATCAATGCTGAAAGGTATATCCAAGTCTCTTTCAGGGAAGACCTTGCATTTTCCAACATGACAATGCCAGACCACATACTGCATCAATTACAACATCATGGCTGCGTAGAAGAAGGATCCGGGTACTGAAATGGCCAGCCTGCAGTCCAGATCTTTCACCCATAGAAAACATTTGGCGCATCATAAAGAGGAAGATGCGACAAAGAAGACCTAAGACAGTTGAGCAACTAGAAGCCTGTATTAGACAAGAATGGGACAACATTCCTATTCCTAAACTTGAGCAACTTGTCTCCTCAGTCCCCAGACGTTTGCAGACTGTTATAAAAAGAAGAGGGGATGCCACACAGTGGTAAACATGGCCTTGTCCCAACTTTTTTGAGATGTGTTGATGCCATGAAATTTAAAATCAACTTATTTTTCCCTTAAAATGGTACATTTTCTCAGTTTAAACATTTGATATGTCATCTATGTTGTATTCTGAATTAAAATATTGAAATTTGAAACTTCCACATCATTGCATTCTGTTTTTATTCACAATTTGTACAGTGTCCCAACTTTTTTGGAATCGGGTTTATACTATTAAAGTGGACCTATATGCCCTTTTTGAAAGTATTGGTTTTGTTTTTGGGCTCTAATAGAATAGGGTTTCATGCTTGAATGTTCAAAACCACATTATTTTTCACATATTTTACATTATTGCAGCACCTCTCTTCCCAGTCTGTCAGTAACGCTCTCTTTAGTTCCTGTCTCCACGAAGATTGTTCGGCATGACCAATGTGTTGTGGGGAGGGGGAGTAGAGCACAGTCTCGGGAGTACCCCCCGGCCTGGGAGGGGGACAATGGGGGTATGTGGCAAGCAGTCGATGCCGAGGGACCATGAGAGAACGGCACGAGGCCGGCGGCATGATTGATAATGACCGCCAGTTGCACGCCGCACCGGTCTCGTATATCACAGAGGAGCTCAGATGCATAAAAGGAGGAGCGACGACAGTGAAGGACAAGAGAGGACCAGGCCTGGACTTTATGTTTTGTTTGGTTTATGTTTTATTATGTGTGTGCGGCAGTCGTCCATGAGGAGGCTGCCGTTTTTACGTTCAGTTTGTGTTTATTTATTTGAACGGTTCCCGCCTCCTTCTTCCCATAACAACGAACTTTGTTACAACTGTAAATTAGGAATTATTTAAATGCGAAATATTGTGACATGCGTTCTTGGAAGAACTCAAGACTACAATCGAGGTGTTTCAGGGAGTTCAGAAACAGTGCTTACTGATATAGAGAATAACTCCATTTGGAGTGTACTTTGTTACGTTGCGAACCTTTTTAACGCTCAAACAGTAACATTACACATTAAAGAAATATATAATAAGTATATATATATATATATATATATATATTTAAAATAAATATAAATGAATATATAAAAATATATAAAAAGCAGAATAGGACCCCTTTAATGTATAGGAAATAAACTCCTCCATAGTCCTCAAATCTAAATCATGCTTCAGTGCAATTAAAAAAAATGATGGAGAAATAATTGCGGTAGATATGGGTGTGCTATATGACCATATACATATCACTAGGTTTTTGCTGTTCAACCCCAAAATATATAATATAATCATGTTGTCTATTTAAATTTAAATAGGTTTGATTATTTATAACAGATGAATAATATGATGAATTCTGGCATCAGTGCATGAACGGCTGCTTCATATTATATAACACTTGGGTTAAAAACAACTCAAAACAGGAATGGATTATAAATATGATGGGATGAGCCACATTTGAGGCCACTGTAATATAGCAAATGTGACAAGTGAGTGTTATGGCTTGAAAGAAATTCATATGGGTTTGGAACAACATAAGGGTGAGTAAATGATAACTTAATTAAAATTTTTGGTCAAATCATTCCTTTAAAAGTGTTTGATGTTTACTGATTGTTCATACCAAAATGATTGTCACACACAATGTTATTAATGAAGCAAGTAACCTCTTAAAATTTGCTGAGTTATGATTAGAAACCTCAGAAAGGTCATCTAATGCACATGGCATATCAGAGATACACTACCATACACTAACGTTCATAAGTCGGTAAGATTTTGTTTTTGTTTGTTTGTTTAAACACTTATGCTCATAATGCAGTAAAAATAGTAATATTGTAAAACTATATTACAATTTAAAATGACTGTTTTCTATTTGAATAGATTTTAAAAAGTAATTTATTCCAGTCTTCATTTTCACATGATCCTTATTATTTTCAATGGTAAAAAGAATTGTGCTGCATAATATTTTCTTTTTTCCTTTGGAAACCTTGATGCTTTTTTTTTTTCAGGATTATTGATGAATATAGAAAGTTCCAAAGAACAGCATTTATTTAAATCTTTTGTAACATTTTAAATGTCTTTATTGTAATTTTTGGGTCTTTTCTGAATAAAAGTATTATTTACTTTAAAAAGAAATCTTACTGACCCCAAACATTTGAACAGTGGTGTATGTATATCATTTGTGATCAAAGGACAGCATTATCTGTTGAAATAAAGCCAGTGTGAGCCAAGAAAAACCAAGAGAACTGGAGCACAAACAACAAGATAACTGGACAGAGATATGGACCATATTTTAGAACTGTTCGTTTTATTATGGGATGTTTTACTGGTTTTATTGTTATGAAGAAAATAACATTGTAGCCGTGTGCAGTGATCCGGCAGTATCCAATCAGCAATATTTTTACAAGCCTTAAATCATTCTCTCTCTCTCTTCCTTCATGTCCTCTTTAAACTCCTCACTACCAAGGAGATGTATGATACTCTGAGAAAGCTATCAGTTAGCATTTCCATTCATCTTTTTTAAGCCATGTTCCTGAGCCATAAATGCCATATGACTAATCACTTTGAATCTGCACGATAATGGTGTCATGATACTGATTGGCCGATGGCACCACAAGAACATAAACAAGCCCAAACCTTCATTAAACGACTATCATGTGTCAAAGAAAGCAGGCGAGGGAAAAAAGTCAATTTCATGCTTTTAAAAACAAACAAACATTTTGAGAATCTCACCGGAAGTAGTAGGTAACCCAGGTTCTTTTTGCCTATTCTTTTATGAGTACTGTGAATTCTGACATACTACTTTTGTCACATACTGTTTTTCACCTACTATATAGTAGGGAAGTGTCCAGGTTAACTCCTTGACATAGCCCTGCAACACCACATGTCCAGCAGGTATCCAATAAGAGTCTTCCGAAGATGGCATGTGACCTTGTACTTGTTATAACTTCCTTTTCACTTGTAAAAATACTCACCTATTTTTTTGTATTTATGTGTACATTCAAGATGTGGTTAGATTCCCGAGTGCAACCATTGGACATGATATTTGGAAACAGCTTGTGGGATTAATTGATTTTCATGAAAAGGAATCCTACATGAAGGAACAGTACAGGCCTGCAGTTGGGTTGGTGGTTTTTCTTGGTCAGTCCATCTTTTTTAAAGCACATGGTGTGTGTTTTGCATTGCAGGTTGAAGTTGGGATAGAATGCTGCCATTTTGGCTTGTAATAAATGGGAGTAATATATGTAAACACTGTAAATGTGTTCTTAGAATAAGCCTGATCCTTAATTTGACATGTACATGCAATGTTTGTTTGTTTCACAGATTGCTGTATGTCATCATGATTGCTATTTTTTTATTATTTGGACAGACATTCTATAAAGTTATTTAACATTGTTTTTGTTCCATAGGTTGCTCTGAATCATCATGATTGTTTATTTTCTTTATTCAAGGTCAAGAAGCCTTAAAGAGATAGTTCACCAAAAAATGAAAATTCTGTGATTAATTACTCACCCTCATGTCATTCCAAACCCACAAGACTTTCGTTCATCTTCAGAACAGAAATGAAGATCTTTTTGATGAAATCTGAGAGCTATGTAACTACCATTTTGATACTTCAAAAAGTTAATAAAGAGATCGTAAAACTAATCCATATGAATTGAGCTCCAATTTTTCTGAAGACTTGATTGCTTTATATGATGAACAGATTGAACCTAGGCTTTTATTTACATATAAACATTCATCAACACACTATATCAGTTGTGATAAACGGAAGCTCAAGCATGTTCGCTTGATGTGCGAGAACCAATGAGGTTCATTCTTGTGTGTTATGCAGCACATTTGAGCTTCCGCAAGAGTTCTTTATGAACTTTTTGAAGCATCAAAGTGATTTCATCAAAAAGATCATAATTTGTGTTCTGAAGATGAACGAAATTCATAATTAATGACAGAATTTTCATTGTTGGGTGAACTAACCCTTTAACAATGCTTGTTTGTGTTCCACAGGTTATTTTAGTTCATCCAAAATGTTAAATTCTGCATTTACTCACTCATGTTGTTTTCGAGGAATGGACTTTAAATGGAGGGACAGAAATCTATTAGGTTTCATAGAAAATATCTTCATTTGTGTTAGGAAGTTGAACAAAAATTGCATAGGTTTCAAACGACATATTTTATATCACAATATCTAGATATAACGATGTATCGTTACATGCCTATCAGCTAGTGTGAAGAACTGTGCTCATTTCTTTGATGACAGTCTCTATGTTATTAGAACTGAAATATCCAACTAATATTTCTAGATATAAGGATATAGGAAATAGCATGGAAAGAAGATACAGTATATATAAAATTATTTTACATTTGTTAAATTACATGAAAAAAAAAAAAAAACGGGGCCCAGGTGTGTGCACAAGTTAAAATGCGACAGATCTTTGACTAATTCACTCATACTTCAGGAAATGAAGTCAACCATATTACACCACACGTTTGCCAGATACAGAATGTGCTTTCCAGTTTTGTGCACAATATGCATCAGACGGTTGTGATAAGGGTGGAAAGTCTGAACAGGCTGCAGAAACACATGCAACTTCTGTCTCTGCTGTTTTAGATTGCAGTGATTGTGAAACCGCATACATGCACAGGAAAGCAGCAGATGGAAAAGGCATGATTACATGGCAGTATTGAGTAGAAAAAAAAAGAATAAAACAACAAATTATTTTAGCTCTTTCAAAACTTTCAAGGTCTTGCTATAAAACAAAATATCTCTCTCGTATCCCAGCTGTAAAGTGACACATCGACAAACGTGTTTTGATGGCGCTGTACGTGCTGAGCATGTTCAGGGAAGAGAACAGCATGAAAATAAGGAGCATGTTGTTTATGAATTCTTAGGGGTGAAAAACACCCATCTGTCTCCTAAAAAAAAAACTCTCTGTACAAACCTCTTTGTACTTTGTCCCACTTTAAGCACCTTTTGTTTGGCCTGATATTTTGACAGTTGTTGAATGTGATCTGTCACTGGAGGTCTGGATATGCCTTCTCTGCTCAGAACTGCCATGATAACTTTTTTGGACACTGACCTCTGTTATGGAGGAGAGTGTAGTGTGCATGTGTGTCAGTATGAATAACCTTTCTGGTGGTAGCTGTCATTAAAATTCACTAGAATTTGATTTAATTAAAAATTACTTTAAACAAATGTTAAGGGAGGTATAGACATAGTAAAACAAGACTAAAACAAGGCTATGTTTGGAATGCTACACTAGCATGATATTGTGCATTAAGCATACGACATATAACCCCCCATATGTCATATGCTTAATGCACACAGTATGCTCCTTTTACTCAAATGTCATTTGCCAAAATGTGCAGCATACAACAACATGCACTCCATTCGACCTCCATTTCAATCTGTAAAATGAACCAGAAGTAAAATCAGCCATTTTTAACTTCTCTTTCTTGACTCATTATTTGATATACTGCCAAGACTCAAGATAAACTTGTATTAAAATGCAAAATGACCATATTTCCGAGACACATGAAATACAGTCATGTGACAACAAATGTTAGATAGACAGAACGGTATTGCCAGAATTGCCAGGAGAATGGTACTTTTCTGACTGCATTGTGCCAAGTGTAAAGTTTGGTGGAGGGGGGATTATGGTGTGGGGTTGTTTTTCAGGGGTTGCGCTTGGCCCCTTAGTTCCAGTGAAAGGAACTCTTAATGCTTCAGCATACCAAGACATTTTGGACAATTTCATGCTCCCAACTTTGTGGGAACAGTTTGGGAATGGCTGCATAGCAGTGCACAAAGCAAGGTCCATAAAGACATGAATGAGCGAGTTTGGTGTGGAGGAACTTGACTGGCCTGCACAGAGTCCTGACCTCAACCCGATAGAACACCTTTGGGATGAATTAGAGCGGAGACTGCGAGCCAGGCCTTCTCGTCCAACATCAGTGCCTGACCTCACAAATGCGCATCTAGAAGAATTTGAAGAACTTGCTTATGTGATATAATGTGAGATGGGCGCTGCCATGTTGTTTGCGCCGCAGTTCACTTACACAGCATGTGAATAAAATATGAATAAAACACATCTGTGAATTATATTTGAATGGATTGTTATTGCTGCTTCCATAGACACCAGTGTGTATTTTACAAACTCTAAATGTATTGTTTTACTAGTACTTATGTGTATTTAAATGTTTGAAACCTAAAATAAACATTATGTGGTTGAAAACACTGCATAGTTGTGATATACATCTCTGGCTCAGCGCCAGCCAAAGCGCGAAAGCACAGTTTGAATCTGGCAGTTATGTCACGTCACTGAACATTCTAAATCCCATATGTGGGATCGTACTCTCAGGGGCACAGAAATAAAAATCCCATATGGGACCGTACCGCTCAAAAGGTTAATAAAAATGATTTTGTTCAGTTCTCAACACCCCGCACAGATGCACCCTGTGCATACTATTACATAAAAATGAATTATTTGCAGAATACAGTGTATACTGCACAGTGTGAAGTACAGTAAGTGGTAAGATAGTATTCCATTCTGAACATAGCCCACGTATCACTGAAATGTACATTAGAGGCATTGGGTTCAGAAGTGAAAAGTCAAGTGATGGTCAGGCTGAGGTTCCTGCATGTTGTCCCATGCTGCAGCATGTAGCCGTGGGGCGGCAGCGATTAGGCTGAGGCCGTCTGTTAGTCACACCCCTTAATTCAAATATACAGCCACCCACTGTTCCTCTCTGTGCATGAATATGAATTACAATTCCATGCTTCAGCAGTCTGTGCGTCCTTGAGGAGATTTTCTTTTACCTGAACCTCCTTATTTTTCAATTACATAACCATGCATAGAAACCATTATTGTAATATCCTCATTCATTGAATCAACATTCAAGGCTTCCCTTCGGCTGAGAAATTGAGCTTTCAGATACCCAGCAAGTGAGAGAGGCAATTTACAGTATGAAGCTGAAAATAAACATTATGGCTTCTTTCACTCCACGGCTTCAAAGATCTGAACATTAAAGGCAATTTGTAATGTAAGGAGAGTTTTAGAAATGTAAAATAAGACCTTGGCACAAATTTCAATGCATTTAAGATGCATTAAAGTTTTTTAAGGGATGGTTCTTTAAAACATATCATGTCAAATTGAGATGTTAGGCAGGTTTTTCGCTGATGACTATAGACTAAAAATGACACACACACGCACACACAAACACACACACATGTCTGGTTCACTATCTTTGTGGGGACTTTCCATAGACTAAATGGTTTTTATATGGTATAAACTGTATATTCCATCCCCTTACACTAACCCTACCCCTAAACCTACCCATCACACAAAACTTTCTGCATTTTTACATTTTCAAAAAAACTCATTCTGTATGATTTATAAGCTTGTTTCCTCATGGGGACCTCAATTTAGGTGACACCGAGATAGAAAAACATGAACACGCACGCACTCATGCATGCACACAGTTGTCTATTTGACTTTCTTTCTTTATTATTAATATTATAATAATGACAATAATAAAAAATAATGATTTTTAAATGTTTTATTTTTTGAAGTAGGTTTATTTAATATAATCACACAGATAATCTAAGAAGATTTGTATGTGTAACAAACAGAAGAACAAAATAAGTTATGCAGTAAAATATTCCTATCTAATTTGTGCGTATTAAACTCATTTCTTGTCATGCGTGGTTATGAAATAGATTAGAGAAATTGATTTGATCTCAGAACTGTGGCAGATAAGAAAATGATTCAATAATTAACAGCTTAAATGTATTAAATGTCTATTTTACTTCAGAAAACTCACAAGTTGCGTAGTTTACTTTCATGATTATTTTTTGTTGTTTGACAGCCTCTGGTCGCCATCCACATTAATTAATTAAGAAAAACAGTGTCAACTTTATGCTAAACGTCTCTTTATTTGTTTCACAGAAGAAAAAGGTTAGAAACAACATGAATGTGAGTAAATGTTGACAGAACTGTGAACTGTTCCTTTAACAACATTGCTGAGGTCTTAGCAAAATCAGCCTCATGAATTGCAGTGCTTATGTAAATGTTAATGTTGGAAGGCGAGAAGGAGAGATAGAGATTGCGTGTCTTTATGTGATGTGGTGAGGGCTGATGGGTAATTATGGCTGTGCTGAGTGAGGGGGCTCCAGTACTCTGAAATACAGAAGCACTCTCACTCTTCTGTAATCCAGACAGCGCACATGCCTGATTTCATAAGTTGCGGTTTTCGTAATGTGCTTCAACCTCACAAAGTGAAATGGAGAAATATCGTAATAATCCACTTATCAGGAAGCAGTACATTCCGATAATCCTGCCTGCTAAAATGGGCAGCTGTTATAACTACTTTGGTGTTAGCTGTTGCCCCAAGTCCTTCCTGTGATGCATCAAGATGGAGCTGCCGCGTACAAGAAAGTAGAGGTGCCTTTTTGAGAGCGATCTGCTCCACGGCTGATACTGTGCCATGGAGTAAGAGTTCAGGAAATTACGTCCACAAAGGCAGAAATGCATGCATTTTTTTCTCCTCTCTGGGTAGATTTGTCTGGTTCGCGAACAAAACATACTTTTGAACTGATTATTTTTAGTCAACTGGTTCAGACTGAACAGTCTGAAACATTTTGTGGCTCGAATCAGAACAGATCGACAAGGTACTCAGTCAAAACTCACTTTTGGACGTGCCTGACAGTCACTACAACTCGAAATGAGCCAATATCTTGGAATATATGATCTTATGATGTCGGTTTTTGACAACTCATTCAGTGCTCCAGTTAGTCCAACAGAGCGCACTGACCTGAGAACAGTACGGACATACCTGACATGCTGAGAACTGTCTGCCGAGGGTTTCATAAAGGGGGCAAAATTTATGTTTCTGATGTCTTTGCTGAAATTCAAAAACATATAACAAATAAACTGTATTAGAAATATAACAGTGATCCGATGGCAGTAGTTATTGAGTCAACATGCAGCAACAGTACACTGATAGCAGTTCTCTCTCGAGTCAAGAGTCGGTTAATGGTTACAACAGTTCTCGAGTCATCGGGACACTGAACTGAGGAAACGGTTCAAACTCGGACATGAGCTGCTGATACGAGCATGTGTAAACCGAACAGTTGACTCGAAATAGAGATTTCTGGTTTTGTTCATATCATCAGACACACATAGTGGGCCTAAGTAACTATAAAGTTTACTCTATTCTTCTTCCAGTTCACTGGCCACTTACTTACATGTATTTCGGGAGAAACTGATGAATTCATGTGCTGTAAATCTGACTGACAGGACTCAACTGCGGTGCAAACAAACATGGTGGCGCCCATCTCACGGTATAGATCGAGATCAAGATAATTTATAAAGGTTTTTAAACTACAAAACACACTCACGTACACATATTTGAGAATCAGAATATCAGATACATTTTGAATAAAAAAAAGGAAAAAACAAAATAAAAGCGATACATTTGTCATACAGTGTTATTGCGGCTGCGGTGTCACGTGACAAGCATGATGCGTCACCATGGAAACAATAAGGGGAAACGTTCTAAAATAACAGTCGCCTTAAAAAAAACACTCTGGGGGGTCAGTTAGAATATTTTAAACTCACAAGGGTTAATAATAGAATTGTTTATACGTGATGTTTTACATTTATTCATTTAGCAGATGCTTTTATCCAAAGCGACTTACAACTGAGGAATACAGGAAGCGATCCATCATGAAGAGGCGAAAAATCACAAAAAGTGCCTGAAATACTACGTTTTGGACATTGCCTGGACATTTTTTTTTAAGATGAGGTTAAGTGCTCATGGAAGAGATGAGTTTTTAGCTGTCTTTTGAATGTTGTCAGCGATTCTGCATTCCGGATGGAGGTGGGGAGATCCTTCCACCAGGAAGGAACAGTGAACGAAAATGTTCTGGAAAGGGATTTCATGCCTCTCTGTGATGGTACCACAAGTCATCGCTCCTTATGAGCGAAGGCTTCTGGTGGGGGTGTAGACTCGTAGGAGCGAGTCGAAGTATGCGGGTGCTGAGCCTGTGGTGGATCTGTAAGCAAGCGTCAACCCCTTGAACTTGATGCGAGCAGCGAGTGATAGCCAGTGCAGAGAGATGAAGAGAGGTGTGACATGGGCCCTTTTGGGCTCGTTGAAGACAAGACGTGCCGCTGTGTTCTGAATCACTTGAGGCATCTTGATCGCACACGATGGAAGTCCAGCCAGAAGCGCATTGCAGTAGTCAAGCCTAGAAATGACCAGGGCCTGGACAAGAAGCTGTGTTGCACGCTCTGTTAGGAATGGTCTGATCTTCCTGATGTTGTGCAGCGCAAACCTGCATGACCGAGCTGTCTTTGAAATGTGGTCTTTGAAGGACAGCTGGTCATCAAAGGATACTCCAAGATTTCTGACCGACCTTGAAGGGGTAATTAAAGATGAACCTAGCTGGATGGTGAAATTGCCAGGTTGAGCTGCAGGTGATGTTCTTTCATCCATGCCGAGATGTCCGCCAGACAGTTTGAGATTATTTTTGTGATGTGTGATTATCTAGTGGATCACTTTTTTGAACTAGTTAATGGAAACTAATTGTCTGAAAGAACCAGTTCGCAGAAAATAATTGGCTTCCCATCACTATAGATTTGAGTTACTGTAAGCAATCTCTTCCTGCTCTGAGACAACTGTGTGTTTATGTATATGGTTTGTATCTTGGTGAACAGAGGAGGTATTTCTTAGACTCGTGGGTTTGCAGTTAGTGATTACTCATGGAACTCTCTCCAGTGTTTCCTCTGCAGACCACCTCTGATGCAATACAGAATAATCTTTGCACACTGAATTAAGGTCATTATTGTTCTCAGTTTAGCTGGTTTTGTCGCTGGATTACTGACTTGGTGTGCTGTGCAGTGGATTTCTCAATTGGGAGGCCATTAAAACCTGTAACTGTGTGCTGGTGAGGTGTTGAAGTGTGATTACAGCACATCAGAATGTCGTCTTTATCACAATAATGGTCCTGATGTCTTTGCAACACGGAAAAGCATGACATCTTGATCAATACGGCTATTTACTAAGGATTTGACTGTTTAGTGTCTTTACGGTCTATATCAGAGACAGTGTAAAGAAAGAACATGCTACTTGTTGAAAAATTAATGGAAGACGTTTCAATGCTCATTGGGGTGACTGAAGGAAAGGAAGTAGTGCTTTAAAAGAGCTAAATGCCTTATTGGCAAAAACCTTGTGGTCTTAACTAATGTTTGACAGATATGGATTTGCCATAAACCAAAGGCGATGTCTAAAGAGCAACATGGCTGTAATGCTCATATATGCATAATACAATTTATTGATCTTAAATGGTCACAATAACTAAATAAAATTAAACAGAACACATGATTTACCCATGTGCAACATTGTTATTTGATTTTTGTTAAGTGGCCAAATGTAAATTACTGACAGAGGCTAATAATCTCAGAATATTATTTTGGGATTATAATGTCAAATATTGTCTAATACACTGTCATCCTGGAATATGACCATTATACGTCTTCCTACATGCTTGTTTAAGAAATAAAAAAAGCTACACACTCCATCAAAAGGGTTAAAAGAACTGTTGCCAAACATATAACATGCTAGAAGCATATGAATCACTACGATGTAAAATAAGTCTCTGATGTCCCCAGAGTGTGTATGCGAAGTTTTAGCTCAAAATACCTCACAGATCATTTTTATAGCATGTTAAATTTGCCACTTTTTGACGGGTGAGCAAAAATGTGCCGTTTTTGTGTGTGTCCCTTTAAATCCAAATGAGCTGGTGCTCCCGGCACAGAGGGCGGAGCTTCAAGAGCTCATACTCAAAGCCACTACAATCTCTGTCAAGCTCCGGCAACAAAACAGAACAATCTCACGCTCTAAAAATGTCAGAAACTGTCAGTACCAGAATATATGCTGCATGGAGCTAGTACAGGTATAGTTTAGTTTAATTACGGTTATAAATCATGTTGTCATCTTGCTTTTATCCACTATTAGTACAAGCCTGTTGTAGCGGATCCCATCCGAATGATGGCCGAAACTTTACTGATGAGTTTTATGAAGTTTATTTTACATCACACAAAAGATGAAGCGTCTGTTTTCACTCCAGAAAATCACTGTAAGAGCCGAATAAAACAGTACAAGTGCGCATTAAAGTCTTATCCGTAAACTCTCTCTCTCTCCCTTGCATTATCATCAACACACACAGTGAATTACACAAAAACACTTGTTACAACTAACAGTAAACAAACATATACAGACCATATGACTTTTCGGGGGTGTTTAATAATGGCAGTGGCTATTGGCATGCAGCGATAGATGCTATTTACACTGTGAAAATAGTGATATATTCTATTTACACCATGTAAAAATAGCAGTTCTTTGCAATATGTGTAAATAGTAATTAGATGCTATTTATACTTTATTTTGGCAGATACATACTATTTGCACCTCAGTATTGTTGTACATTAACAGGATGCAATAATAACATACAGTGTAAATGATTATATTTATTAAAATGATTAAATGGATGCCGCCTTTATGGGACAATAAAAGCCCTCCCTACACCTACCCCTAACCCTACCCAATAAATATTTGTATTATTATTAAACATTTTGTTAGGCACTTTATTTCCACTTTTGGAACATTTTCTTCATTTTTATTGAAAGTTAATGCCTTTCCGATGTGATATGTGATGGGACAAAGGAGAAGAGCGAGCTCGGCAAAAGGCGGATTCGAACCCGGGTCGATTGCGTCAAAACCTAAATCCATGAGCCTTAAGCTCTACTGACTACACCACTGAAGATGTTGAAATGTGTGTCTTTTTCAATCTTGTGTGGCCCAACCAGGCATTGTTAGGCGAAGCTAGTGTAAATAGCGTTTGCCAACAAGGCACGCTATTTGCACTTGGTGTAAATAGACACTCAGTTTAAGAATCTGGTAAACTTTATATCCGTAAAACAACTCCGATAAACTGTAATAAAGTGCATGCTCTCCCTTTCATTACTGCTGTGATCAGTATTGCTCCGGAGACTATAAGCTGGATCAGGAACAGTTGGTACTAATCCATCGAGTAACAACTTCTTTTAGCAAAACCTGTGTTTTGTATTGTCCCTTTGTATTGACCCTCGTTCACAAAGATTTCCGGTGTAAAATGACATAAACATAGGGCAGACATAAACGAATTTAAGTATGTGGGGGCGCATTCCCTTAAAAAATCAAACTAATCCACTGCTTCTTCAGCGGCTCTCATGTCGGGAGTACATGAAGACTGTTATGTTCACTCTTACATCCAACAACAAAACACCTGAGGTCAGGCGCTTACGAGACATTATTGTCACTACGCGCTACAGCTGCTCCGGCCTGGAGAAAATGGTGGACAATGTACAACTCGCTCAGGGCGGGGTAATAATACGTATGCTAATACGGCAGAGTACGTCAGCAGTCGTGGGTGGTCTCATTCAAATAACTAGTTACCTACGTAGAAACCGGCTGCAAATTGAAACAGCTCGCTGGATCACACAGTTTCAGACTCAAGCCTTGATTATACTCCAGTTTGGACGCGTATACACGGACAGCACGGACGCAGACTACTTGTATTTATACTACTGAAAATGTATGCTGGGGTCCGCTCGGCGGACGTGTTCCATACATGTGCAGTAGGTCGGCGTGTACAGTTCCACACATGTGCAGTAGATCCACTTCTGCCGACACACACTTTCTTCTTTGCCCAAACTCTGGGCAATTTCCCTCCACAAATTATTGCACATCTGGCTGTCTTTATTGTTTTAACAACGGATTGTAGAGGTGTGGGTAGCGACGGACTTTTTCACACAGCCTCTCTTCAAATTCGATGTCCATGTTGTTTTTCCAGCGCATGCGCAGTGACCGAAGGCACGCCGATGTCAGCAAACTGCCTCCGCGTACACCCTCCGATGATGATTTTTACGCCATGCGGACCCTAGCGGACCCAAACTGGCTGCATGTTTTCTTTTCATCTTTTCTGAGCTGGCAGACAAACCAAAAACCGCAATAAAGCTTAAAAAAGTGAAAATTTCATCTGATGTCCCCTTTAAACATTTGCCTATTTAAATCCAAGCGACTTTTTTTTAATTGCCTAGGCAAATAAATTGGTTTATCAATGTTTTTTTTTTTTTTTTTATGACTGCACAGTGGTGTTGGTTTCATTTGAACACTGAGAGAGTTTTGTGTATAATAACTTGCCATTTGAATTGCATTAATGTTGATATTTTCTTGTAAAAAGGATATGTTCAATATGCAAAGTGGATGTCTATGCAGTACTTTTCAGTCTGGTTTTCATTTTGCAGTACAAGCTGCAAAACAATGCAAACGTTTGACTTCATTAATATTTAGTTTGTTTGTCCTCTGAAACCTTGCACCTGTCCACTATTAATGCTTTAATGAGCGATTATTAAAAGTTCAACATCACCTGCGCAACTTGTGAGTTCCCTAACAATAATTGTCAATGCCTAATTCTCCAGCCATCTCATACATTTTTTAATCCACTCCCTTCCAAACATTGGCAGATGGTCATATTTTATCTGTGGTTGAACATGTTTAAGTCTTTTCCTATTTAAGTATCTGGATTTGTACACATTACTAGAAATAGCCACCCAGAGGCATTACTAAGATGTGAGTGACTTGCTATAAAAAAGACTTTGTCTGTATTTGTGAGTGTGTGTGCATGGAGCTACATGGAATGATTTGATTCACACTGACGGGTTATGACCTTGTAAACTGGCCTGTAGTCAAAAATCTCATCGAAAACACAGACAGACTTCCAGTAACTGAAGGTAACTCATCTTGCAACTGCAATAAGCTCTATTTTCTTTAAATCATAATCATATGCTGTATAATTGTGGGTAACAGCAGTCTGCGTCTGTCTCTATGTATCTGTGGACTGTAATCAAACAGCTCAGGATGCTCATGAGAGAATATAGCAGCTAATTGGGAGTGGTTACATATTGAGAGTTCAATTGGCTGAGTGTTTTCTGGAAACAGCCTTGGGCCAGTCAGAGGCAAGAGGAACAGAGAGGGGGGTCTCGCTGCACAACAATCAGCACACACGCAATCAAGCCTCTGAGTGAAATAAGAAATTTTGAGCTCTTTGGAGAATGAATGTATTTAAGATCCAAGGGGGAAATGTTTTATTTGTAGTTTTAAAGGAGTCTTGGGGCCGTTTGCACTGATGATGGACAGGATGAGAGAGAAGTTTGTTCTTGCTTTGATGTTTGAAAAGAATTGTGTAAATTGCAGATTATGTGAGTGCTGGTTAACAATTACCCGTTCTCACGGTGTGGATGGTATCATATGGGGTTTGTATGCTACTGTGCGATTTGCATGTATCAGTGTTGGGGAGTAACTAACTGAAAGTATAGTGACACCATTAAAATTATTGAAATGATTTTTGGTAGTCTGACTGGGATCCTTAGCACTGGACCAACACATCTTTATTATTTATTTTATTTTATTTTATTTTATTTAGTTTTGTTTATTTTTTTAATTGATTGTGAAGTATTATTACAATTTAAAATAACTGTTTTCTATTTTAATACATTTTATTTAATACAATTTATTATAAATTACGGTGATTACTCCAGTCTTCAGTGTCACATGATCCTTCAGAAATCAGTCTAATATGCTGATTATGTGCTTAGATATTGTCAATTATTATTGGTGCTCGAGTACTAATAGTATTAATTAAAGTATTAATACTGACAACAGTTTTTGCTGTTTAATATTTTTGAGGAAAACCTTCTTTGATTTAATATAACATTAAAGAACAGCATTTATTTGAAACATTATAAATGTTTTTACTGTTACTTTTAAACAATGAAATGCCTTGCTGAATAAAACTATTATTATTATTATTATTAATAATGAGCATAAGAGGCTTCTTTCAAAAACATTTTATAAAAAAATCTTATTACAAACTTTTGACCGGTAGTGTATGCATTATCATGCATGCCAATTTGTCTTTTTATAAAGTCCCAAACCACTATTATTATTTGGAACAAATAAGAGCGAAAACATAAATAATAAAACCATAGCCTACTAAGTGCAATTTTATCTTTTTAAAATTATCATTAGTTTTAAAGTACAGTATTTTCTGTTCATGTTCACTGCTTCAAAACACATTTATAGCTAATCATTGCTGTGAGCTGGAACATAATTTCTATGCAAGCAGAACATGCACACACCCACAGTTGCCTGTAATGACAGTAATAATATCAGATGCCATGCTTTCAGCATGCAGTGTGACATGTCTCTATTGTGGATATACGTCTGTCAGACCTGCTTTGACAGACAAATCCCATCCTCTCACCCCCCTTAGCACTATCCTGCTGACCCAGTGGGTCTCTCGTCTCGCCTTGGGGGTGAACATGGACTTTTAAATGTGCCATATCCTTCCCAGCAAAGCCAAAGTTATTCTCACAGACATGGTGTCTTTGAGGGCACATGACCTGAGATCACCTCCTTTATCTGTCTCTGCTCAATTCTCTCACGTATGTTCTGCTTTCCGCCTGAAATCTGTCACATGTTTGTCTTGTAGAGGTCGCTGGGTTTTGGTGTTAGTGAGTCGCCAAGGCAACCCAGGGACACGTCTGCAATCCTCTAGCACAGACCCTTATTTCTTGTCACTGGCACGATATATTTCAGGGCAGAGATTTGAACAGCCCTGACTTGCTATATTGATCGTTCAGCACCAAAGGCCATTCTATAAACTCTCTTTTGTACCACTGACCAGGTTGCCAGCAAGCTGATTCATTTCTCTGACAGACTCTCTGACTTATGCAGCACCGCTGAACATTTATGCTAATGTAGTCAGGCCTCTGTGAAAACCGCAGGCTGTCCTGCTAAAACATCCTCCGTGTACTTGCAAGGTGAAAATGGGGATGTCATTTAGCTGAGAGGGAAGAAAATATTTAAAATTTAAAATATGAAATTTGTAAATGTGAAATATTTAAAGCAAACAAAACCGTCAATTGTACTGTGTTTTACAAACTTGCTGGTAGACAAACTTAAAAATAAAGGTTCTTAATTGGCATCTGTGGTTCAGTGAAGAAGCTTTAACATCCATGGAACCATTCCAGTGCACAAAAGGTTCTTTATAGTGGAAAAAAGTTCTTTAGATTATTGAAATGTTCTTCACACTAAGAACTGTTCACTGAAAGGTTCTTTGTGGAACCCAAAATGGTTCTTCTATGTGTGGCAGGATAAGTGACTTATCTTATTGGCCCGCCTGGGGTATGGTTGGTAAACCAATGAAGTGCAAGCGGCCGTACTATTAAAGGACCCTTATTTTGGCGGGTTTGTACGTGTCCTGCTGATTCTGGGTTCCCTTTCAGTCGGTCACGTTCGACGTACCTCGGACGTCACCGACGAATTGGGATCACTTCTGGGAGCCCCTATCAGCTTCGAGTGTATAGAGAACGGGCCAATGGCCATTGGCGTGCGAGATTTGCATCTCGCGCTCCGCCCAGCACCGCGGGTATAAACAGGAAGCGGATGCAGCGCACATTTGTCATTCACTTCAGAGCTGAACGGCGTTGATGAAGCACTGTTCCTGCAGCTATCATGCAGAGAGAGAGAAAGAGATCGAGAGAGAGAAACACCTGTGCTGGGAGAGAATGCACGTTCATGGCGCCTCGCTGACAGATATATGTAGAGCTGCGGGCTGGGCGACACCTAACACGTTCGCTAGATTCTATAGCCTCCGTGTAGAGCCGGTTTCTTCCCGTGTGCTCGCTTCAAATAGTCAGTAACACCGAAGTGCCCGCTCTTGAGTCGGCTTGCTGCGCCATTCCCCTCCTCATTGACCTGATACGTGTGCTGATATGCTCCAGTTGAGTTCCCCAGGTTGGCGAACCCTGTTGAGTTCCTCCGCAACCCGCGGCAGTCAGACGTGGCGGAGCGTCCGACGCTAGGTCTAACACTCGTATGCATTGGTGGAACTTGTGTTAGGCTGGGAATCCATATGTTGTGACCCCTACGGCGGTCCCATATGTGTATTCTTCCACGGTACAGCTCCCTACGGCGAGCCCGTGTCTTTCCCTTGGCAGAGCTTGCTCTGCCGTCTCTGTGCGGTGTAGTCCCCCGCCTGCATTGGCCGGGGCCACCCCTGAGACTTCCGTATGTTGTACTGCCCACGGCCAGTCCATACATGTATATTCCACATGATACCTCCCTACGGGTAGGATGTGGCTTCCGCAGCGGCCCCCCTGGGCACGCTTTCCCAGCGTTATCCAATACTCTGCTGAGTGGGTCTTGCGGAACAGCAGCAGTGACTCTCCCTGCGTGAGTTCCCCGCCCCGAACAGACGGGGGTCTGAGGGGCTTTCGCTGGGCGCTGGAAGTGGTAGTAACTGTGGCGTTTTCCATAGGGATCCCAATTCGTCGGTGACGTCCGACGTACGTCGAAGGAGGGAACGGAGACGTACGTCCCATCGCCACAGTTGCAGTACCATCACTGCATGACCGAGTCACTAGTTCCGCTCCTCAGTGAAAAACAAATGTGCGCTGCATCCGCTTCCTGTTTATACCCGCGGTGCGGTGCGGGGCGGAGCGCGAGATGAAAATCTTGCACGCCAATGGCCATTGGCCCATTCTCTATACACTCGAAGCTGATAGGGGCTCCCAGAAGTGATCCCAATTCGTCGGTGACGTCCGACGCACGTCTCCGTTCCCTCCTTCAGGGAATGAGGGTTACATACGTAACCAAGACGTTCTCTCTCCCCTGGCATTTCCTTTTCCGTTCCCGTTTGTGTACAGTTTAATTAGAGCGACGTTGGTGGCGTCTGCATTGTGGCAAGTTTGTGGCGGAGTTCGCTCAGTATAGCGACAATAGCAGGTGTGTAAATGCTGGCCTGTAGACTGGATCACGGTACCTGTTGTGAGTAACCATACAGCTTTGCGTCTGGTGTTTGATCAACCCAAATCACGCTGTTTATTTTCCTTTGCTCTGCATGGTGTCATCAGGGGGCCTGAGTGCCATAGCCGCCACAACACTGTGTCTGTAAACTTTTAATTTGGTTTTCTCTTTTCTTGAATATTATTCAGTGTAATCTTTGTAGTCCTTTTGTTAATGTGTGTTTCTTTTCTTTCCAGGAGCCAGTGAAGACTTGGTATAGAACGGGGGAGGCCAGCTGCTTTCATTCGGTGGTGTGTGTTTCACGGTGTGCTGTGTGTGCTGACACAACTTCCTTACGGTGTGTGCACGTGGTGTCTGATTTGGTGTGAATTGAGATAGGTTTGAACGACCTCCTGAGTTGCAGCCGGCCTGCCTTGTTCCCGCTAAACCTAGCCCTGGAGAATTATCTTTGTCTTTCCTTTTGGGTGTGTTTCATGAGAGAGAGAATTTTATGGATGCTTTTATAATAAAGTATATTTTTTTGTATTGATTACTCCCGTCTCACTACATCTTATTTGCCTTCAATTGGTAAAACTTACCTGTGTCCTTATTGGGAGTATTTCCCTGGCCCTCCACCAGGGTGGTGTAGTCGGATTAATTTAACTGTGATTCAAATTCCCACCACTGGGGAATGCCACATTTGGCACCCTTTTTGGAAGTTTGTTCATCTCAGAGGGATTTTAGCTGCTTTTTAGTATCTACCCAGGGAAAAAAATGAGACATGAGTATGACAGGAATTGGATACAAAATAAAGTAGGGTTGAATAATTGAGATTGATAAATGCAGTTAAAATATTGTTTTTGCTAATTTAAATGATGAGAAATAAAATGTATTTATTAATTTAAAATGTGCCATTAATGTGGTATATATATATACATATATACACTCACCTAAAGGATTATTAGGAACACCTGTTCAATTTCTCATTAATGCAATTATCTAATCAACCAATCACATGGCAGTTGCTTCAATGCATTTAGGGGTGTGGTCCTGGTCAAGACAATCTCCTGAACTCCAAACTGAATGTCAGAATGGGAAAGAAAGGTGATTTAAGCAATTTTGAGCGTGGCATGGTTGTTGGTGCCAGACGGGCCGGTCTGAGTATTTCACAATCTGCTCAGTTACTGGGATTTTCACGCACAACCATTTCTAGAGTTTACAAAGAATGGTGTGAAAAGGGAAAAACATCCAGTATGCGGCAGTCCTGTGGGCGAAAATGCCTTGTTGATGCTAGAGGTCAGAGGAGAATGGGCCGACTGATTCAAGCTGATAGAAGAGCAACTTTGACTGAAATAACCACTCGTTACAACCGAGGTATGCAGCAAAGCATTTGTGAAGCCACAACACGCACAACCTTGAGGCGGATGGGCTACAACAGCAGAAGACCCCACCGGGTATCACTCATCTCCACTACAAATAGGAAAAAGAGGCTACAATTTGCACGAGCTCACCAAAATTGGACAGTTGAAGACTGGAAAAATGTTGCCTGGTCTGATGAGTCTCGATTTCTGTTGAGACATTCAGATGGTAGAGTCAGAATTTGGCGTAAACAGAATGAGAACATGGATCCATCATGCCTTGTTACCACTGTGCAGGCTGGTGGTGGTGGTGTAATGGTGTGGGGGATGTTTTCTCGGCACACTTTAGGCCCCTTAGTGCCAATTGGGCATCGTTTAAATGCCACGGCCTACCTGAGCATTGTTTCTGACCATGTCCATCCCTTTATGACCACCATGTACCCATCCTCTGATGGCTACTTCCAGCAGGATAATGCACCATGTCACAAAGCTCGAATCATTTCAAATTGGTTTCTTGAACATGACAATGAGTTCACTGTGCTAAAATGGCCCCCACAGTCACCAGATCTCAACCCAATAGAGCATCTTTGGGATGTGGTGGAACGGGAGCTTCGTGCCCTGGATGTGCATCCCACAAATCTCCATCAACTGCAAGATGCTATCCTATCAATATGGGCCAACATTTCTAAAGAATGCTTTCAGCACCTTGTTGAATCAGTGCCACGTAGAATTAAGGCAGTTCTGAAGGCGAAAGGGGGTCAAACACAGTATTAGTATGGTGTTCCTAATAATCCTTTAGGTGAGTGTATATATATATATATATATATATATATATATAGTTAATATAGGTTTAATATAGTTTTTTAATATAGTTTTTTATATAAATTTAATATAGTTATATTAATATATTATATTAAAATGTTAATTAAAATATTAATTAAAATTTAATAATTTTTTATAAATATCAAAAACTATATTAAAAAAGTAACATTGTGCCGGCTGCATTTCTCAAGAACAATTATTCAACCATACTTTATTTTCTATTCAAACAATATATTAAAAAATAATTTTATATAAATTCTATATAATTTATTAAAAAAATCTACCCCCTAATGCTTTAAAATGGTAATGGGACACTAAAGTGTACCCTTCGTAGAAAGTGCCAGATATCTTGCCTTGTTATTAATATTCATCAAAAATTAGGATTGAATATCTAGAAAAGATGAAGATTTCTCACTTTGACATTAGTAAATTCAAAATGTGCAAGCATTTACTGCAATTACATTATTTTAGAGCTTTCTCTGGGCTAATGTTAACATTATCTTGTACTCTCTATGTACAAATCATTTGTACTTGCTTGATAAGTCGTTACACGTCTTTTAGGGGACGGAATGTCTGAGGAGATGAGGTTAATGGGAGGTTCTGTTTAGAAAAGTTTTTTGGTGAATGTGATTTATTCACTTCAAACCGAACTTGAATGTGGTGTGTGTGTGTTGATCAGATCAGTTAGACATTGGGCACAGTCAGGTTATGAGCTATGTTTTGGGTCGTGGCACTAAAGTTTCGCTCTGGCTGTTGGCTTTGGGCCAACACTAAATCTTTCCTAAGTTTGTCCTCTCTCTCTCTCTCTCTCTCTCTCTCTCTCTCTCTCTCTCTTTCTGAATGAAGAATGAATCAGACATACTGCACAAACTTAAATCCATTATGCTAGTGCTTTTCACCCTGTTTTTGCTTTCAGACTCCTTGCAGTCTGCAGGTTTCATTCCCTTTGCTTGCTTATGTAACTCACCCTGCAGAACTTTGCAGCATTTACCTTTTTCTTCGATCTCTAATGTTAAAGTCCTAACCAAATAGCTAGCTGACCAAATAGCTGACCATAAGTCAATAACACCATGAAATTAGTTCAGGCACTATGGGAAGAAGCCAAGCCGGCGGAGGCAGTGTGATGCTTGGGTCCTGCAATCCATGTGGATGTTACTTTGACACATACCATCTACCTAAGCGTTGTTGCAGACCATGTACAACTTTTCATGGAAACGGTATTCTCTGGTGGCTGTGGCCTCTTTCAGCAGGATAATGTGCCCTGCCACAAAGTAAAAATGGTTCAGGAATGGTTTGAGAAGCACAACAACGAGTTTGAGGTGTTGACTTGGCCTCCAAATTCCCCAGATCTCAATCCAATCGAGCATCTGTGGGGCGTGCTGAACAAACAAGTCTCGCAACTTACAGGACTTAAAGGATCTGCTGCTAACATCTTGGTGCCAGATACCACAGCACACCTTCAGGGGTCTAGTGGAGTCCATGCCTCGATGGGTCAGGGCTGTTTTGGCAGCAAAAGGGGGACCAACACAATATTATGCCTGATTGGTGTATATATATATATATATATATATATATATATATTAATTGGTCGGTGACTAAAGTGTAAATGTACAATACAATGCATTGTATTCAGCATTTTTCTTTAATAAGGAATAGTTATTTACAATCCAAGCTTCATCCCCCTGAATGATTGTGTTTGTCTTTGTGTCACTTTGGCATCTGAATTATAGTAAATTTTGATTTATGGATTTTTATTTAGCAGTCATAAAGAACCATCTCCATAACCATGGATACAACTGCCAAATTAAACTTGATTAAACTCTACAGCATTTTACAAACTCCCTTTTTGAGGACTGAGGGACAATCTGTCTCATAAGGACAAGGCCATCAAACTGTTAAGACTTCTAAATTATAATTGTGTTTCCTTTCCTTGTGTTTGTATTGTGGTATGATGATTTGTAGGGTTCCTATAATCCTGATTGGTCTGTCAAAATCATTTCTGAGCTACTTTACTGCTACCACTTCTCAGTATTTGGTTCTCTATAACTCCAACAAAACAAAATATTAAACATGTTTTGTTTCTTCTCTGATACAAAACATTTTTAGCACCGGACTCCCACACACAGATGTTTCTAACAGTTGGATCTGACCAGAGAGGGAGTATGATCATGAAATCACAGAATAATGGACACATATTGATATTTGTGAACGTGCTATGGACATGAATTAAAAAATCTAGCTTCTCAGACTGTATGTTCTTAAAACTAATACACTGCATTTTTCCTTAAACACAGTCCTTTAATATCAAAGATGGAAATTGAATTGCATGTTTTTATAAGTTACATAGATTTATGAGGTTCATCAAAGAATGTACTTGAAGAAAACATAGAATAAACATTCATTTTTCTTGACTGCATGTTATTATAAAGAGGAAAACAAAAGTTTTCCCATAATCCTTCATAGAAATGTAAAAACTTTGAAATTACTTTTCAACTGATGTAACCCAGGCCAATAATATCATAGCCTACTTTCGCCAAACCAATCTAAACCTGATGGGGGAAAACATGCTCTATC
Source organism: Coreius guichenoti (assembly GCA_039654105.1). Lineage (NCBI taxonomy): Eukaryota > Metazoa > Chordata > Actinopteri > Cypriniformes > Gobionidae > Coreius > Coreius guichenoti. The sequence continues at coordinate 16,620,482 of CM077181.1, read as the reverse complement.
TTATATTATTTTCCACTGAATTGAGTCACTTGGAAATACATCACATTACAGAAATGAAATGTGTTGCAATGCAAATATTGTCTCATGTTGTCTTGAAAGTCAACATAAAGGGCCAGATTTACTAACAGCTTGTGTCAGCGCAAACCCTCTTTTGGGGTAAAAATACAACAACTACTGTAAGGATTTACTAAAGACACGCAGTGAAAAATTAGCGCTGAAAAGGCATGGACAGGGTTATTTTTGCGGCTGACCTTATTGCATATGCATTTGTAGGAGTTTTCCTTACAGACACAACATTTAAGGGAGGAGAGTATTTAAATGAATCATGCAAGGTGATTTACTAAGGTTTGCGCTAGTCAATTTACTGGCATCTGCGGCATTATTTAACTCCAAAAAAAACACTTAAACCAGATGCTAATTTGCGCTGCTCATGGTAGATTGCATTGGTCATTATGGAAATGATCCGGCTGCGTCTGTTTTCTTTAATTTACGTGTCAACAGTAGATCACACACAGAACTTTCCACTCCCATCGGCGCTTATTTGGAGTTGCACTCTCACGCTAATTTACCCTGTTTAGTAAATCTGGCCTAAAATCATAGGATCATGTAGTCTATAGGGGCTTTCGCACCAGGTAGTTTTAGGAACTTAGTTATAGGAACTAACCACCAGGGTGGTTCCCCGAGAACTAAAAGTTCATCTGGGGCCATTTTCCTGGTTCCATTTGCACTGCCAGTAGGAACACTGAAATGACATAATCCACGCTTCTTGTTTTATTTTGATGGCGCAGCGGACCTTTATTTTGATGGCGCTGAGAACGCCAGAGCCTGAGCACACAGCTTCATTCGTTTATGATCTGTTTAACAGTCCTGTCTAATATGTTATTAGATAGAACTGTTATACAAAGAAAGTTGCCGTGTGGTTGATGTCCAGTTTCGCTAGATGAGCAGAAATACATAATCATGTTTCGCTTGGTCCTGTCAAAGTTGTGTTGGATTTTCTCTTTAGCGTAAATGTTGAGAGGTCCATCTATCTCTTTTTTCCATGTTCATAGAGTTAGTTTCTGGAGTAAATATATAGGCTATAATCGGTGTGTGTACGGCTTTTTTAAAAATGGCGGGTGCTGGTGTTTCACGTGTGTTCGGCCAATCAGTGTACACTTACGTCACTGGTAGTTCCTATTGTGCTGGGTTAGACCCTACTCTGAAGTAAATTAGTTCCCCCAAAAGGTGTTCTAAAATTGAACAAAATGAACTAAAATTGTTCCCAGTTCCTGCGGTGCGAGCACACCAAAATCCGGGTACTTCCGCTAATAGTTCTAGGAACTATGAAAAGCTTCCTCTGGTGCGAAAGCCCCTTATTTGCTTCCCAAATACTTTTTTGTTTTAATGTGAATGATCAACCATTGCACATCATGAATGCTAAATAAGGTTTTCTTAACATGCTCTTAATTCCTTTTAAACTACTTTTCATTTCGATTGAAGTCACAAATCGCTCTTATTTTCCAGCCCTTCTCCTATATATTTACCTGTCACCTGTTTCATGTTGTCTTCAAGCACAGAAGTGTTTAGGAAAAGTGAAGGAATGTATTTGTAGTACAAAAGTATCTCTCTTGACTCTCGCACAGAGTAACACGGTCATGCTCATTGTAATTAGCACCCTTTGAGTAATGGGCTGATTCAGCCTGGAGGTGTTGTGCCAAATCAGCACTCAGATAAGTTTCAACTCCTTCAGGAAGGACTGTTTGTAACGGCTTGCCAACCGACACACACACACAAGCCCTGTTCTTGCCATTTAGTAGTGCTGAAAGTGTAATGATTTGGTTGTGAAGCACATACTGTTACGGTCCACACACACACACACACACACACACACAGGCGCTTAGGGGACTGAAGAATGTATATTAGCTTTAGAGCAAGAACAGATCAGAGCAACCAAAACCCAATTTAATGTGCACTGTCAGTAAAACCACAAGCTCTTGATCCCAAGTTGCTTGTATCTCTGAAAGAAACGGAAAGATCATGTGAAGGCTTTGCATAACTGAGTTTACTAGGGCTGTTGTTTAATTGAGTGTGATTATTTTTTTTTTTTTTTTTTTTTTTAAGAAGTGTGGTAAAAAAAAAAAAAAAATATGTAATTAATCATGCCAGCTGACCCATGCAAGCAATTCAAGCTTGAAGTACTGTCAAAAATTGAAAAATTGCAGACTGCATATTGTGAAAAGTGCCTAAATCTACCTTTAAAGCCAATAAAATGACATCAATTTAAAGGCCAATAATATCACAGCCTACTTTTGCCAAACCAATCTAAACCTGATGGGGGGAAAAAAATCATGCTCCATCTTATATTATTTCCCACTGAATGTTTCGTGTCACTTGGAAATACGTCACGTTACAGAAATTACATGAGTTTAAATTAAATGCTTTAAACTTCAATTTAAAGCCATATTTTGCATTGACTACACTGCAAAAAAATCATATTTTATTATTTTTTTAACAAAACTTTTTAGTTTTCCAAACCCCTCCTTTGCGTGACGCTAATCTGCAGTGATTGTTCAGATGACCCAGTCAGTTGTGATTGGTATACTGTGCAACGCATGACGGAAATGGAACGCCTATCACCATTACTGGATTACGGCTTGTCAAGTGTTGAACATTTTATACAGTGTATAAACAGACATGGCATCAATTTTGCCTTACCAATTCGAGCCAGAGAGCGATGAGGAAACGGCTGATGAACCAGAAAGCCAATCACAAACACGACCGGAGCAGGACCTTTCTCAATGGTAAGTGTCAATGTAGTTTATGGCACTTCAGGCCGATTGAACATGCAGAATAGGAGTAAGAATGTCTGACAAGTGACGTGCTGTAATCTGATTAATCTTGCTGTATGCCGCCATTTGTTAGTTCAGTGTAACGTGTCACAGATGAATTAATTGCTAAACACCAACGTATTGCTCTATTCTTTACCATAACTTCAAGTAATAACAACGACAAACATTTGACACACTTCTAGACAATTGCGAGCAAACACATATTGCTGTAGGCTGGTTAGCCGGAGACCTACAAGCTGCACGGAGCGTACACAACACACACAACTAAATACATATTGTGCATGCTACAGAGAACATAACAGCAACAATTTTAAATCATACTTACAGGTTGTGATTCGGAGGAGGAAGAAGCTGGTCCAAATAAACTGGATACTGAACCATCCTTCACTAACAACCGACTTATGAATCCATCGTTGAACGCATTTAGGTTGAAGAAGCAGTCGTCAGCAATGCTGCCTTCACATGCTATCGGAATTATTGTAAATACGAGTTTCCGAGGTAAAAATTGCACTTGAACGCCCTCTGATGTCGTGTTTACCACTGGGAAGTTCGGAAATAATTTTGATAACCAAATTCCCGAGATGGCCGTGCCATAAATTTTAAACATGGTGGCGGGGAGAACTACTGTTGTGACAAGTATGATTTATTAGTTTTTACCCCAAAACAGCTAGATCGTCTTGTCTTGTCGTTAATGTAGTGCATATTTACATACACGAGTAATCATTTGAAGCGTAGGCTATTGTATGTTTTATACACAGCGAAAATTGCCTGCATTTGACTGAAATTACAGAATCTGGCATCGTAAATGTTTATGGTTGTCAGTGCATGTGACACTACATATAATTTTGGTTTTAATAAGATTTTCCCAATAAATAGGCAAGAATAAACATGGTGTCCTCCATGATTCATGTTCATTCCGACAACAAAGCACTTGAATGCAACAAGCTCGTAATCACGACTTCTGAAGTGGGAAGTAGGACATTTCCGATAGCACGTGAAGGCAGCATAAAATGACGGAAACACAGACGGGAAGGTTCGGGCTATACTGCTCTGGTATCGTTGTAAAGACGAACTTTAACCACTGATTCTTCACATGCTTGTCCTTGGGCAGTGAAAAAAAATTCACATTGTAGAGCACAGCGTCTTCTCGACACGATGTATCCAGTATCCACAGGAATCAGCTGCAGTGTTCAAGTTTTCCCTGGTGTCTGCGCACGCAATAAGTGGGCGGGCAATATGCTAATGTTTCATCGTGACGTCACAACGAAACGGCTTAAGAGTCGACTCTTACTTTTGAGAGAGAAAAACTTTATATACACTGCACTTTCAGATTTAAAATGGCCAATGGCAGCGCCAATGCCATGGGCATGCGGAATTTGCATAGCGTAACTCCGCCCCACAGCGTGGGTATATAAGGAAGTACGCTGGCAACATCGCATTATGTTTACCTGCTGAGGAGCCAAGACTGAACTCCCGGCTGTTCCAGCGGTACAGCGGAAGTGGCAGAGGGACGTTACGTCTCCGTTCCCTCCTCAGGGAACGAGGGTTACATACGTAACCGAGACGTTCCCTTTCGTTCAGTCACTCCGAGTAACGTCAGTGACTGACGAATGGGGGTCCCAATGTAATCACGCCACTCGGCTGTCATCCAGTGCCCTGCGTAAGCGTGAGCTCCCTGTCGTAAGCTAGTACGGACGAAGGACTCCCACTTAACACAGGAATACCAAGGTACACTGGGAAGCATATTCTAGGTGGAAGTATGCGCCAAATGCCTACCCGTAGGGAGGACTTAAGAACACATATGACCCGCTCAGGGCTACATATGGAAAACTCTGGGGTAACCAGCCGAAGGTGGAAGAATTTTACCCCCAGGGGTGGCAAGGGGCTTGCCAAGGGAAAGACACCTGCTCAGAGAGACTTACAGTGGAAATACACATGTGGGGGTCGCCCAACGGGGGAACCATGCACACGGTGGCACCTAGCCAACACGAGGGCCTGAGCGAGTGGGCAGACGTACTGGTGTCGGCATCAACAGTGCTGGAGGAACTCAGGGCTTCAGGGAAACTACCTGAGGAAAATATCGCACGTATCCAGTCCGTGGAGTGGAATGGCGAGCAAGCGAAGACACCTGAGCCTAGTCCATTACCGGCCACTAGTAGAGGCGAGTACAAGAGAGGACACTGGCTCCACTCGGAGATTATAGAATCTGGCGAATGTGTTGGGTGTCGCCCAGCCTGCAGCTCTGCAAATGTCTGTTAGCGAGGCGCCATGCGCTAGAGCCCAAGAGGAGGCCACACTCCGGGTGGAGTGAGCCCTGACCCCTAGGGGGCATGGGCGCCCCTGCGTTGGGTAAGCCAAAACAATGGCGTCCACTATCCAGTGAGACAACCTTTGCTTGGAGAGAGCCTTTCCCTTTAGCTTCCCACCATAACAGACAAAGAGCTGGTCTGAGGTCCTGAAACACTGCGTTCTGTCTACGTAAGCACGGAGGGCGCGTACTGGACAGAGCAGTGCCAAGGCTGGGTCTGCCTCCTCCAAAGGCAGCGCTTGCAGGTTCACCACCTGGTCCCTGAAGGGAGTGGTGGGAACCTTGGGCACATATCCAGGCCGGGGTCTCAGGATCACGTGAGAGTTGGCCGGCCCGAATTCCAGGCACGCTTCGTCAACCGAAAATGCCTGCAGGTCCCCTACCCTCTTGATGGAGGCCAAAGCGGTCAGGAGCACTGTCTTCATAGACAGGAACTTAAGCTCGACTGACCGCAATGGCTCGAAGGGAGCCCTCTGCAGAGCGCTTAAGACTACTGCGAGGTCCCAAGAGGGTACGAGGGGAGAGCGAGGAGGAAGGATCAGCCAGTCGTCGAGGTAGTTCAGGATGCGAACCCCGTGTTGCCTGAGTGGCACAAGGGCTGCCTCGACCATCTTCGTGAAGACGCGAGGGGACAGAGCTAGCCCGAATGGGAGGACTGCGTACTGGTATGCCCGCCCCTCGAAAGCAAACCGTAGGAACGGTCTGTGTCGAGGAAGAATGGAGACATGGAAGTAGGCGTCCTTCAGGTCGATCGCTGTAAACCAATCTGCTGGACGAACGCATTCGAAAAGGCGTTTCGCTGTCAACATCCTGAACGGAAGCCTGTGAAGGGATCGGTTCAGGACGCGCAGGTCCAGGATCGGTCGTAACCCACCAGTTTTCTTGGGTACAATGAAGTAAGGGCTGTAGAAGCCGGACTCCATTTCGGCTGGAGGGACAGGCTGGATCGCACCCTTCGCCAGCAAGGTAGCAACCTCCGCACGCATGAGGGGGGCATTGGGCCCCACTATGGTGAATCGGACTCCCCGGAAACGAGGAGGAGCCTGAGCGAACTGAATCGCATAGCCGAGCCTGATGGTTTTCGCGACCCAGCGGGACAGTCCAGGGAGCTGAAGCCAGGCTCCCAGAAACTGCACCAGCGGGGTCATGCGAACCATAGACGTACCCCGGGTGGGGCAGCGAGGCGGCGTGACCGGCCCAGACGTGGGAGGCGTAGCGTCCCGGTGTGGGGGCACGGTCATCAGCCGCGTCCTGACAGAGGAGACCAGGGAAGGACGCGCGTTCCACTGGGGTCTGCTCTGAGAGGAGACTGGCGTCAGAGAGGGACGAGAGTGGCGTGGCCCGGGGGCGGCGCACACTGCCATCGGTCTCTGGTTGCTCAGGGATGGGTATGTCAGTTCTTTCTTTAACCATAAAAGGGTGCTGCTGACCCGGGGGCCAGCAGCGGAACAAAGGATTCTCCCCCGGCCCTCCACCGGGGGAAGGAGTGGTCCTGCTACCATCTCCTGGAAAGAACTGCCCATCCCTGAGCTGTCCGCGTCAGGAGCGCCGCTTAGCCTGGCGCTTGGCGGGCTGCGGGGCTGGAGCGGACTGGGGCGCCTTCCTACGGCGTCCTCCACGGCGCGGCCCAGGTGGAGGCTGCTGCTTGGGCGGCGCGGGAGGGGCGGGAGCCGCGGGAGGGCGCCCTCGGCGGTGAGCAGACTGAGGCAACTGTGCCGGCGGCTGGGTGGAAGCAGCAGCTGGCCGCCGGGGCAGTACGTGTTTGATGGCCTCAGTCTGCTTTTGGGCGGCTGAGAACTGTTGGGCGAAGTTCTCAACCGCGCCGCCGAATAGCCCATCCTGGGATATGGGAGCGTCGAGGAGACGAGTCCGCTCGGCGTCCCGCATATCAGCCAGGTTGAGCCATAGGTGTCTCTCCTGGACCACTGCTGTGGACATCACCTGGCCCAGGGAGCGTGCGGTCACCTTCGTCACCCGGAGGGCGAGGTCGGTGGCGGCACGCGGCTCATTTCTGAGCCCTGGGTCAGCTCTACCCTCGTGCATGTCCTTGAGCATCCGGGCCTGGTAGGCCTGAAGGATGGCCATGGCATGCAAAGAGGCGGCAGCCTGCCCCGCAGCTCTGTAGGATTTCGCCACCAAGGTTGATGTGAAACTACAGGCTTTGGAGGGGTGCTTAGGGTCGCCACGCCACGTTGAAGCACTCTGCGGACACAGTTGCATCACAACAGAGCATCCAACCGGGGGAACCCCAGTGTACCCTTTGGCCGCGGCCCCATCGAGGGCAGAGAAGGCGGAGGAGGCCGCCGATTGGTCACGGGAAGACAACGGGGACTTCCAGGACCGCGTGACCTCCTCATGCACCTCCGGGAAAAAAGGTATTGGGGGCGTGGTCTGACGGGTGTCAGAACGCGGCGCCCCCAAAAACCAATTGTCCAACCGCAAGCATTCAGGACGGGGTGGAGGGTTCCACTCCAACCCGAGACTCGCGGCTGCCCGGGAAAGCATGGCTGTCAACTCCGGGTCCGACTCGGACAATGCTGGCACACCGGAAGGCGGCAGCACAGCCGAATCATCATCCTCGGAGGACTCCAGCCCACCTTGTGATGCGGCGATCGACATCTGCTCGTCCTCTGCGGGCCCAAACGACACACTCGGAACAGCAGGAGCCGGCTCCGGTGTCTCAGTCTGGGCACACGGCGGGAACGGTGCGCTAGAGGGGGGTGTGGTCCGAGGCATGAGCGTCGGGGCTTTGTTCCACACCGTCACCCTCAGGTCACCCTGGCCACCAGCCAAAGTGCCGCCTCGCGTAGAGACCGCAGATTGGGGTGTGGCAGAGGGGACTCTCACTCTATTACGGAGGTCATTGAGTCTCGACCGCAGCACCGAGATGGGCATGTCCCCGCAGTGGGAACATGTCTCATCCACAAACGCTGCCTGAGCATGCTGAAAGCCCAAGCACATCAGGCAGTGATTGTGCCCATCAGAGGGCGGCAGAAATCGACCGCACCCAGAAGCACACTGGCGAGACATCTTGAAAAAGACGTGCCAAGTGTGAGCTCTTTTAGGAGAAGAAGCTTCGCAGTGATGCCGAAGCGCCCAGGGACCGAATACCGGCTGAATGCAGACCACTGCACAGATCAGCAGGCAGGCAGTAAACGATCGCTGGAACACGCCGTCACACCAACACCAACTGGAAAGCTGTTCGTCTCGAAGAAGCTGACGATACTCAGAAGGCTTAAGGAGTGAAGAGATACTCTTGGCTCCGAAGCAGAAACATAATGCGATGTTGCCAGCGTACTTCCTTATATACCCACGCTGTGGGGTGGAGTTACGCTATGCAAATTCCGCATGCCCATGGCATTGGCGCTACCATTGGGCGTTTTCTAGATCTCGAAGATGATAGGCTTCTAAGCGAAACCCCCATTCGTCAGTCACTGACGTTACTCGGAGTGACTGAACGAAAGGGAACTATGTTACACACTACACGAAAGGTAATTTTCAAAAATCCATAATAGGGGCTCTTTAAAAAATCTGCCAGTACAGTTAGATACTATACAATTATTTTTAAGATAATATGAACATTTTAATGTCTGATGCAGTGTTGCTTTTCATGTAAATGTGTATTGTTTTAAATATTTTTGACATCAAAACGACTTTAAAAAATTTAAAAACTTTTGTTTTGCAGTGTAGTGTATTCAATGTTAGTCTGCTACAGTATTTATTTGAGTGACCTTATTTTGGGGACTTTTCTCAGCAGATACTGATATTTGATTAATTAATTGCAACTAATTAATCGGCATGTGTTATAATTGATTACAATTTCTGCTCAATTGACAAGCCTAGAACTGATGCATCACGGACAAATGTTATTTGAGTCTGCATGATCAGGGTGTGTACAGGACAAGTGCACGTGTCTCTCTCTGTAATTGCGTTTGCATTCCAGGACTTTGTTGTCTGAGTAAATGTCCTTCAGATGCAGGATTTGGCAGCTACGTCCTTGTGACAGTGAGGACACATTAATCCTTTGTGCAACAACAGAAATTGAAATTCCTCTCTTTGCTGTTTGTTTGTTTTTGATATTCTTTCTGAGTCCAGCTCATTTGCAAGCTTTGAAAAATCATCATCTTTATTGACGTCCTGCCTGGAGTCTATGTATGATTCTATAAATAAACAAGCCAATGTTTTCAGATCGTTGTTTGAATAACCGTATAGACGTAGAGTGTGGTAATTACATCTTTCCTCTATCTTTCTTTCATTTTGTTCTTCATTCAATAATTCTTAATAGTGAGTCATCAATACTAAATAATGAACAAGATTTGCATTCCCTAAAAGAAATAGGCTAGCAAGGCACTTGCAAACATCTTCTAGTGCTACAAGGCAGCCAAAAAAGTAGTGTTGCAATCTTTAAAATGTAAGAATTTTGTCTTTTTTTATGTTAAACTATTGGATGATTCCATTAAATGTGGATAGAAGCCATTGGTCAGTTTTCTCAAAAAGTGTAAACAACCCAATTTTAAGTGCCCTTATTATGATAACTAGTTCTTCCAATGTTTTCATTCGGACTTGCGCTGGAATTGACGTAAAATCGACATCATCGTTACTGTCTTTACAGTGTGTACAATCACTAAGCTTTAGGAAGCCTCCGCACAGAGCTGAAGAACAGTTTGGTATGGTAATGGATGTTTGTTTCCGACGTGCGCTGTAAGTGGTAGACCAATCACAACAGACTGGGCCATCTGACCAATCAGAGCAAAGCAGGCTCGCAGAAAGGAGGGATTTAGAGATACTGATTCATTCAATGAGTCGTTTGAGAATCATTGAACACTGTGGTGATGTGCAATGTATATTATGAGAAAATTAAAGTGTTCTTTGACCTTTGATGCATGTAAATCTGTTGTTGGAGACCTCCAAAACAAAAAACTTTAAAATAGCATAATAGGGGCACTTTAATAGACACAGTTTTAGGTAATAGTGGCCTACAGCAGAAGTTTCTCACTAAAACAGTAATAACGTGAGTTAGCCGGTTAGCCAGAGACCTACACAAACAAACTGAGTAATGACCCATCTTTCAAGAGCAAGCGTTTTGCGAATCCTGTGTTGAACTCCGAGATTTGAGAAGCAGTTTGTTGCCGTGTCAAGTTGTTCATGGGCGGACAACGTACAACATGGGCGAGCATTATGCGAATGTCTGTTCTAGTGACGTAGAACTGTCACGCAAAAAGATTCTAAACAAAAACGACTCGTATTGGTGATCCAGAGTCGATTCTTTTCTTTTGGGAGATAATAACTTCGATTTCATCGTTTCTGCTGTAAAATGTGAACTTGCGATGCCTTGACAGTGGACAATACCGGCTTTTGTGACAAAACGTGTTTAGGGTTTAGAACGTGCTGTATGTGGAGAATAATGCACAGCAGTCAGTTAATTTTTTTTTAAACCTGGCGTTTATCGTTTTTTGCAAATTAACTCTTCATATGCTTATAAATCAAGAATAAAGCATTTATATCTGTATTTATAAACTGCTTATTAATGTCTATCAATGCTTTATAAATGATGAATTAACTATTTACTAATGCTTAACCAATGATTCATAGCATGCAGTTATTATAAAGTGTTACCTGATTGCTATTAGAATATCACAGTTGTTCGCCTGTCTAATAAAATACATATTGTATTAAAGCGTCTTTGGTGTTTCCATGGTTTCTACGGATCCAGGGTAGTGCGGATATGACGTCATTGACAGGTGACGCAATGGATAAAATAGCTGATTTCTCTGGATTTAAACATTGTTGGAAACATTTGGGATAATGTAAGTGCACAGGTCAACAACATATAACATATATAAACATATCCATTTTTGGAATATTTTAATCTAAAAATCTTACATATTGTGCCTTTAATGCTAATCAAAGATTTGTGGTATCATGGAAGAAAGTTGAATATATTCATATATATATATATATGTGTATATATATATATTCATATATATATATATATGTGTATATATATATATTTGTTCCTATAGATGGGTTTTGGCATGGTGTGTGCCAAATTTGGTGGCATTACCAGGGATTTTAAGGTATGGTTGCTAGGTGATTTTTGTTTCGGAACCTTCAGAAAACTTTAACTAGACTTTTACATTTTTTAGCACACCAGCGTGACTAGGAACATGAAATTGTCTAGCTATGACGTCTTGTTTCACAGGAGTATAAATATGAGGAAACACAAAGGCCAAATTCCCTTAATCATTCATCACAATGAGTAAAACCAAAGAAAATAGTTCTAATGTGCAGCAAAATATTGTTGAGTTTCACAAAATAGAAAGTGGCTGTAGGAAAATAGCTCAAGCATTGAAAATTCCCATTTCCACCATCAGGACAATAATTAAGAAGTTCCAATCAACTAAAGATGTTACGAATCTGCCTGAAAGAGGACATGTGTCTACACTGTCTTAATGCACGGCAAGGAGGAAAGTTTGAGTGGCCAAAGACTCTCCAAGGATCACAGATGGAGAATTGCAGAGATTAGTTGAGTCTTGGGGTCAGAAAGCCTAAAAAAAATGTAGGTGTACTGTAGCTCGGTCATTTTCATATTTGCTTGAACTATCCCTTTAAGACTGCAAATCTACAAAACAAAAGTTTGGATAGAGTTTATGATACAATTGCAAGCTATACTTAATTACATGCCAATTAAGCCAATCTCAAATCTACCCTTTCTGTCAAAAATACTAGAAAAGGCAGTGTCCTCACAATTATGCTCCTTTTTAGAAAGAAATGGTATCTGTGAGGATTTCCAGTCAGGATTTAGACCGTATCATAGTACTGAGACTGCTCTCATCAGAGTAACAAATGATTTACTCTTATCATCCGATCGTGGTTGTATATCTCTCTTAGTGTTACTCGATCTTAGCGCTGCATTCGATACTATCGACCACAATATTCTTTTGAATAGACTCGAAAATTATGTTGGCATTAGTGGAACTTCATTGGCATGGTTTAAATCATACTTATCTGACCGTTATCAGTTTGTAGCAGTAAATGAAGAGATGTCACACCGAACACAAGTTCAGTATGGAGTACCGCAGGGCTCAGTGCTAGGACCGTTGCTTTTCACCCTGTACATGCTACCACTGGGAGATATTATTAGGAAGCATGGCGTTAATTTTCATTGTTATGCTGATGATACTCAGCTCTATATTTCTTCACGCCCTGACGAAACTTACCAATTCACAAGATTAACAGAATGCATAGCTGATATAAAAAATTGGATGACTAGTAATTTCCTGCAACTTAATTCAGAAAAAACGGAATTTTTAATCATTGGACAAAAAAACTCCACAAGTAGTAACCTAGAATACTGTCTAACACTCGATGGCTGCTCTGTCAAGTCCTCGTCGTCAGTTAGGAACCTGGGTGTGCTCTTTGATACCAATCTCTCATTTGAAAGCCACGTTTCTAGCATCTGTAAAACTGCATTCTACCATCTTAAAAATATATCTAAATTACGGCACATGCTTTCAATGCAAAATGCTGAACAGTTAGTTCATGCGTTCATGACCTCAAGGCTAGATTATTGTAATGCTCTACTGGGTGGTTGCCCTGCTCGCTTAATAAATAAACTGCAGCTGGTCCAAAACGCAGCAGCTAGAGTTCTTACTAGAACCAGGAAGTATGACCATATTAGCCCGGTTCTGGCAACACTGCATTGGCTCCCTATTAAACATCGTATACATTTTAAAATCTTGCTGATTACTTACAAAGCACTAAACGGTTTAGCGCCCCAGTACTTGAGCGAGCTCTTAACGCATTATACTCCATCACGTTTATTGCGGTCTCAAAATTTTGGCCAGTTGATAATACCTAGAATATCAAAATCAACTGCAGGCGGTCGGTCCTTTTCCTATTTAGCACCTAAACTCTGGAACAGTCTTCCTAGCATTGTTCGGGAAGCAGAGACACTCTGTCAGTTTAAATCTAGACTAAAAACACATCTCTTTACTATGGCATACACAAAAAACATTTTTAATTTCTATTATTCAAATCAGTTAAATGATTGTTTTAGGCTGCATTAACTAGGTCAGCCGGAACCGGGAACACTTCCCATAACACCTGATGTACTCGTTACATCATAAGAAGAATGGCATCTACGCTAATGTTAGTCTCTCTGTTTATCCCGAGGTTTACTACAGTCGGCCGGATCCGGGCCGTATCTAGACCAGATGGTGGACCTTAGCCTGGACATGACGACCATATCCCTGAAGTGTCTGTAGAGACAATAGTGTCAATTAAACTCCCCCCTGTAAATGCCGCATCGACACGACATCCTAATTAAACCCGTCCCCGGCGTGACAACTCCAATCTTTCGAATAATCCTACGAATATCTATTTATCTAATATGACTTCTGACCTGTAATGTTGCCAGAATCATAATCATACACTATTTGTTCGTCGGCCAGAGGAGAACTGGCACCCCGACTGAGCCTGGTTTCTCCCAAGGTTTTTTTCTCCATTCTGGCCCTGAAGGAGTTTTGGTTCCTTGCCACCGTCGCCTTTGGCTTTTGGCTTGCTCAGTTGGGGACACCTAAATTTCAACTATATTACTGATCCACCCGCATTGACACTATATGATAATTGAAATGAGCTGGATGACATAACCGTTTTCTCCAGAGCGGCTGTACAGCCGAATCAAATTCTGTTGCATTATTTTCCTGTTACCACTGTGAAGCTGCTTTGAAACAACTGCCATTGTAAAAAGCGCTATATAAATAAAGGTGATTTGATTTGATTTGACATGAAATTTTCCAGAAGTGAAAGAAGGAAGACAAACAATTTAATATGCAAATAGATGTAAGAAAGACAGCCAACCACAATTCATTATACACATATACACTATTGCTGTTAGTTCTGTTTTTAAAGTCAGTGGTAGACAGTCAAACTTTAATGTTATTTTTTTTAAAGTATATAATTTATAGACAGAAATGATATTCAAAACAAAGTTTGGAGTCTGTACAAAGTATTTTTGTAAGTATTGCAGACGTTGACTACCTGTGTTGTGTTTCGAACAAACCCTAACCAGAACGAATATCAGTAAAGTCCTGAATGTGTAGTATATCTCATGTCTGTTAAATGAATGCTGGACCACATTGTGCATTAATAAGTTCAGCTTTCATGCGCTAGGCTGCAGGGTGCACGACTGGCTGACTAACCCTTAAGGCTGAGGGTGGTTACCATGCCAACGGGGGCATAGGCAATGCCAAGGTCACAGCGCCTGGAGGAATGGTAGATTAAATTGTGCAGTGGTCAGCGCTTTAATCCAATTAATCTGTGTGGAATGGATGGCGAATGTGTGTGTGTGACGAGGGATAGGACTTAAGGTTATGAGGGTACACAGCGGGGCTCTCGAACATTGGACGGATACATATTTTGCCCATCGACTCTTTGGCCCCAAATCCCATGCTGACATCATGACCTGCTCATGCTCTCATACAAACAGTCCATAATTTAAAAAAAAGCCTCAGAGTTTATTGAAACGACACAGCCTGAAAACAAATTACACATGACGGGAGGTCTTATTCCGCTATTGTATAACAAAATAAATTACTGTTGGTGCTAATATGGTTAAAGTAACAAAATAAGACGATGCACAAAAGAAATATTGCCGTTTCAGGTTTATTATGGCTCTAGAGAAACATTACAGCTACCGTATTTAATGAGATTTGTGCGTTTCCTAAGCTGTTTTTCCATTCTGACTGTTTTAGAGGACTTGCAAGCACTTTGGGGGCTCATCATAAACCACACTGTCATAACTGCTAGTTTTATTACTCATTTTGTTAAATAAAAGCAGAGATATTTACCTTGTTAACTCCAACAGGAGACGTTTGCTTTGATAAGTAAAACTCTCGTTTGCCAACAGGCCTTTTGAGGGACTTTGAACGAAAGTGAAAGAAGGAAGACAAACACAATTTAATATGCATATCGAGGTAAGAAAGATGTTAGTTGCAATTCATTATGCACATATTACGGTAACATCATTGCTGTTAGTTTTGTTCTGGATGCTGCACATTTATATCAATGTAAGTCAATGGTAGACGGTCAAACTTTAATGTAAAATTTCGGTTACACTTTAGTTTAGGGTCCAATTCTCATTATTAACTAGTTACTCATTAGCATGCATATTACTAGGATATTGGCTGCTTATTAGTACTTATAAAGCACATATTAATGCCTTATTCTGCATGACCATATTCTACATCCCTTAATCCTACTGTGGGGAGAACAAGTATTTGCAGGTTTGCCCACTTACAAAGCATGTAGAAGTCTGTAATTTTTATCATAGGTACTCTTCAACTGTGAGTAACGGAATCTAAAACAAAAATCCAGAAAATCACATTGTATGATTTTTAAGTAATTAATTAGCATTTTATTGCATGACATAAGTATTTGATACATCAGAAAAGCAGAACTTAATATTTGGTACAGAAACCTTTGTTTGCAATTACAGAGATCATGATGTCCTTACACAGCTCTCTGGTCTTGGCCATTGTGGAGAGGTTGGAATCTGTTTGATTGAGTGTGTGGACAGGTGTCCTTTATACAGGTAACGAGTTCAAACAGGTGCAGTTAATACAGGTAATGAGTGGAGAACAGGAGGGCTTCTTTAAGAAAAACTAACAGGTCTGTGAGAGCCGGAATTCTTACTGGTTGGTAGGTGATCAAATACTTATGTCATGCAATAAAATGCAAATTAATTATTTAAAAATCATACAATGTGATTTTCCGTCTCTCACAGTTGAAGTGTACCTATGATAAAAATTACAGACTTCTACATGCTTTGTAAGTGGGCAAACCTGCAAAATCGGCAGTGTATCAAATACTTGCTCTCCCCACTGTATATACCAATACGTAAACTTAACAACTACCTTATTAACTATTAATAAGCAGTAATTAGCAGTTTATTGAGGTAAAAGTCATAGTTAATAGTGAGAATTGGACCCTAATCTAGAGTGTGACCAAAATTTCTTGTAAAGCCTGACATAAGAAATAAATCATAAAATCGATTTTATTTTTAATAAAACAATTTATTGAACCTGTAGACGAGAAAAAAGAGTGATTTGTGCATTTCCTAAGATGTTTTTCCATTCCGACTGTTTTAGAGGACTTCAGTGCACTTTGGGGGCTCATCATAAACCACAGACTCATAACCGCTAGTTTTATTACTCATTTTGGTAAATAACACCAGATGTTTACCTTGTTAACTTCAACAAGAGACGTTCGTTTTGATAAGTAAAACTCTCATTTGCCAAAAGGCCATTCGAGGGACTTTGAACTAAAGTGAAAGAAGGAAGACAAAAGCAAACACAATTTAATATGCATATCGAGGTAAGAAAGATGTTAGTTGCAATTCATTATGCACATATTACGGTAACATCATTGCTGTTAGTTTTGTTCTGAATGCTGCACATTTATGTCAGTGTAAGTCAATGGTAGACGTTCAAACTTTAATGTAAAATTTCGGGTAACACTTTAGTTTAGGGTCCAATTCTCAGTATTAACTAGTTACTTAGCATGCATGTTACTAGGATACTGGCTGTTTATTAGTACTTATAAAGCACATATTAATGCCTTATTCTGCAGGACCATATTCTACATCCCTTAATCCTATATACCAATACCTAAACTTAACAACTACCTTATTAACTATTAATAAGCAGTAATTAGCAGTTTACTGAGGTAAAAGTCATAGTTAATAGTGAGAATTGGACCCTAATCTAGAGTGTGACCAAAATTTCTTGTAAAGCCTGACATTAGAAATAAGTCATAAAATCGTTTTGTTTTTTTTTTCAATTTATTGAACCTGTAGATGAGAAAAGTGAGACGAGTGATTTGTGCACTTGTGCAACTGTTTTAGAGGACTTCAGTGCACTTTGGGGGCTCATCATAAACCACAGTGTCATAACCGCTAGTTTTATTACTCATTTAGGTAAATAAAACCAGAGATATTTACCTCGTTCAATCCAACAGGGGGCATTCACTTTGATAAGTAAAACTCTCATTTGCCACCGGGCCTTTTGAGGGACTTCAATGAGAATATGAATGTACAGTCCTCATCTTTTTGACTCCCCGTTTGCGCTGATGTAATCGCGGGCCAAATTGCTTCATTTGAAACGGGTTTAGTCTTTCCTCTCGCATTACCGTCAGATTCGCCTGATAACGTTTGGCTATTGTCGATTTGGACACGGCCCCCGTAAATTAGGTCATACCTTGTTTGCTGCACGTCTCTCTGTCTGGCTGACAAATTGATTTATTTCCTTTTGTTGCTGACGTGGGCTGCCAGATGGCTTGTAACGAACAGTTCACCTGAACTGGGGCTTCTCGTAACCAGAGCGGAATGGTTGAGGCACGTTTATTAGAGTGGGGCCGGACCCTGGACGAGGACCTTGAACAGATGCATTAGGACTGAATGAAATGTTAATGGAGGTAGAGTTGACTGACAGTCGTGGCCCAGTCATGCTGCCTCTCTGGTGAAGTACCAGCACTGTCAAGTGGAAAATGGAACACACACTCGAGAGTGTCTGCTTTTAAGCAACACCACTGGAATGAAACCGGGAGTTTCAGCAGTGCAGGGGCTGTACAGAAATGTGTGCTTGAGTGGTAGGTTTTTTTACAGACTCTATCGCACCTCTCATCTGAAAGATTTGTATATACTAGGGCTTCAGCTTGGAGGTGCATGTCATCCTGGAGAACAGTTTCAAAATACAACTCCTCAGTCTTTTTGATGCTCATATTTAGGTTACAGATTGCTTACGTGAGCGATTTCAGAGATAACGTTCTGTGTGGTAATCGTTAAAGTTGTAGTAGAGTTCACACTGCTATAGCTGATATAGATCCATGATTAAATCACTCACTGGAAAACTTTATTCTGGCTTGTCAGTCGCAGCATTCTGTGGTCAAATATTTCTGTGTAATGACCTCTTAAAGGTATAGTTCACCCCAAAAAAAGACAATTCTGTCATCATGTACTCACCCTTAATTTGTTCCAAACCTGTATGAACACAAAAGAAGATATTTTGAAGAATATGGGTAACCAAACTGTTGATGGGCCCTATTGACTTAATGGGGCCCATCAACTGTTTGGTTACAGACATTCGTCAAAATATCTTCTTTTGTGTTCAGCAGAAATTCATACAGTTTGGAATAACTTGAAGGTAAATTGAGTAAATTATTTGGCCATTCTGTAGCTTGTTTCCTATGTGCTATAGTTTTCTGTTTTTGCAGCCTCTTTATTCTCCTTTTTTTAAAGAATCCTGAAAAACATATATACATGTATATACATGTACATACACCAATCAGGTATAACATTATGACCACTGAGAGGTGAAGTGAATAACACTGATTATCTCTTCATCAAGGCACCTGTTAGTGGGTGGGATATATTAGGCAGCAAGTAAACATTTTGCCCTCAAAGTTGATGTGTTAGAAGCAGGAAAAATGGGCAAGTGTAAGGCTTTGAGCGAGTTTGACAAGGGCCAAATTGTGATGGCTAGACGACTGGGTCAGAGCATCTCCAAAACTGCAGTTCTTGTGGGGTGTTTCCGGTCTGCAGTGGTCAGTAAAGTGCTCCAAGGAAGGAACAGTGGTGAACTGGCTAAAGGGTCATGGGCGGCCAAGGCTCAGTGATGCACGTGGAGAGCGAAAGCTGGCCCGTGTGGTCCAATCAAACAGACGCACTACTGTAGCTCAAATTGCTCAAGAAGTTAATGCTGGTTCTGATAGAAAGGTGTCAGAATAAACAGTGCATCACAGTTTGTTGCGTATGGGGCTGCATAGCCGCAGACCAGTCAGGGTTCCCATGCTGACCCCTGTCCACAGCAGAAAGCGCCAAGCATCAGAACTGGACCATGGAGCAATGGAAGAAGGTGGCCTGGTCTGATGAATCACGTTTTCTTTTACATCACGTGGATGTCCGGGTGCGTGTGCGTCGCTTGCCTGGGGAACACATGGCACCAGGATGCATTATGGGAAGAAGGCAAGCCGACGGAGGCAGTGTGATGCTTTGGGCAATGTTCTGCTGGGAAACCTTGGGTCCTGCCATCCATGTGGATGTTACTTTGACACATGCCACCTACCTAAGCATTGTTGCAGACCATGTACACCCTTTCATGGAAACGGTATTCCCTGGTGGCTGTGGCCTCTTTCAGCAGGATAATGCGCCCTGCCACAAAGCAAAAAAGGTTCTGGAATGGTTTGAGGAGCACGAGTTTGAGGTGTTGACTTGGCATCCAAATTCCCCAGATCTCAATCCAATTGAGCATCTATGGGATGTGCTGAACAAACAAGTCCGATCCATGGAGGCCCACCTCGCAATTTACAGGACTTAAAGGGTCTGCTCCTAACATCTTGGTGCCAGATACCACAGCACACCTTCAGGGGTCTAGTGGAGTCCATGCCTTGACTGATCAGGGCTGTTTTGGCAGCAAAAGGGGGACCAACACAATATTAGGTCATAATGTTATGCCTGATCGGTGTATATATTGCAGCCATTATTCCAGTTCAGTTTCACATGATCCTTCAGAAATCATTCTAATGTGCTGATATGGTGCTCAGTATTATCATTAATATAGTTTTTACTGTATTTTGGATCAAATAAATTGGTGAGCATAACAGACTTCTTCCAATATATAGTGTGTTATATTTGACAGTGCTGTTTATAGAACAATGCTGTACATAGAAATCTTGATTTATTGCTTTTGTCCCTACTTCCATATTCTGTGTCACATGAAAGCATTTGAAGACAACCAAGGCTCCTCTTCAGAATCCTCCAAAATGAGGTCAAAATGTTACCAGAGCAGCATTTTGTTATTGGGACGTTTCTTTTAAAAGACTGGGCTGGCATGTGAGCTGCTTATACACCAGGGATAAAGGTATCTTGAATGTTACATTCTGAACTGACTTTGATATTGAAGTTTCCCTTTTTTTCTTGAGATTATAGGTTGGCAGGTGTCTTGTGCTTGGTGTCATGCAACTGAAGGTGAACAATCCAGGCACTTCATTAGAGTGTCTCAGGGTCTGATTGTTTTAAAGGTCAGGTAAAGAAGAAAGCCTCACAGAGTTGGTTGATCTCTCGCTTTCTTCCTTTCTGATCTGAGGTGTTGCCATGGAAAAATATTCTCCCAGACACTCCTGGGCAAAGGTCAGACCTGAATCACTGACTGCTATCATACCTGAGATGAGCTCTTAAAAAAACACCTGCAGAGGCGGAGCGTGATATGCTGCTGTACCTCAAATTAGAATTCCACCTGTATGGTTGGCAAAATTAAACCTACAACATCAGTCTGATTCTGCCATAAGACATCTTAGTTTCTATTGAAAGTATCTTTTTCTGTTCTATCTTAATAAAGGAAATATAAGGGCAATTTTTTATTTGTTTCTGTTAAAAATAAGGGACAATAGGCAAGCAGCTTGGTGAGAAGGCAACAACTGCTGGCGCAATTATTAGAAAATGGAAGAAGTTCAAGATGACGGTCAATCTCCCTCGGCCTGGGACACCATGCAAGATCTCACCTCGTGGGGCATCAATGATCACGAGGAAGGTGAGGGATCAGCCCAGAACTACACGGCAGGACCTGGTCAATGACCTGAAGAGAGCTGGGACCACAGTCTCAAAGAAAACCATTAGTAACACACTACGCCGTCATGGATTAAAATCCTGCAGCGCACGCAAGGTCCCCCTGCTCAAGCCAGCGCATGTCTAGGCCCGTCTGAAGTTTGCCATTGACCATCTGGATGATCCAGAGGAGGAATGGGAGAAGGTCATGTGGTCTGATGAGACAAAAATAGAGCTTTTTGGTCTAAACTCCACTCGCCGTGTTTGGAGGAAGAAGAAGGATGAGTACAACCCCAAGAACACCATCCCAACCGTGAAGCATGGAGGTGGAAACATCATTCTTTGGGGATGCTTTTCTGCAAAGGGGACAGGACGACTGCACCGTATTGAGGGGAGGATGGATGGGGCCATGTATCGTGAGATCTTGGCCAACAACCTCCTTCCCTCAGTAAGAGCATTGAAGATGGGTCGTGGCTGGGTCTTCCAGCATGACAACGACCCGAAACACACAGCCAGGGCAACTAAGGAGTGGCTCCGTAAGAAGCATCTCAAGGTCCTGGAGTGGCCTAGCCAGTCTCCAGACCTGAACCCAATAGAAAATCTTTGGAGGGAGCTGAAAGTCCGTATTGCCCAGCGACAGCCCCGAAACCTGAAGGATCTGGAGAAGGTCTGTATGGAGGAGTGGGCCAAAATCCCTGCTTCAGTGTGTGCAAACCTGGTCAAGAACTACAGGAAACGTATGATCTCTGTAATTGCAAACAAAGGTTTCTGTACCAAATATTAAGTTCTGTTTTTCTGATGTATCAAATACATATGTCATGCAATAAAATGCAAATTAATTACTTAAAAATCATACAATGTGATTTTCTGGATTTTTGTTTTAGATTCCGTCATTCACAGTTGAAGAGTACCTATGATAAAAATTACAGACTTCTACATGCTTTGTAAGTGGGCAAACCTGCAAAATCAGCAGTGTATCAAATACTTGTTCTCCCCACTGTATATGTGTGTGTGTGTGTAAAATGTATTGCTTTAACAGTTTCTGTTAAAAATCTTTTTTTTTTTTTTATAATAGAGAAAAATATATGGACAAAAAAGTGTCAGCCAATAGATGATGATGCTTTTAACAGAAATTATTTTTTTGTTATTTAAAAAGTATGAAAAGATATTCACATTAAAAATGTTCTCTTCTAAATATATTTTTATGTCCAAAAAAAAAAAAAAATATGAGCAAAGATTTTGCTGTAATATGTCTCTTATAAAAAAAGTCTTCTAAATAAAATAAACTTAAATATTTAGAAGAGGATTTTTTAAGGAAACATAATTTGGCTAAGATGTGTTAATATTTAGAGGGTATATTTTTTTTTAACATTTTCTTATATTAAAATAACTGGAAATATATGGATAACTGCGTCTATAAAATAAAATAAAATAAAATACAGTGGGGAGAACAAGTATTTGATACACTGCCGATTTTGCAGGTTTGCCCACTTACAAAGCATGTAGAAGTCTGTAATTTTTTTCATAGGTACATTTCAACTGTGAGAGACGGAATCTAAAACAAAAATCCAGAAAATCACATTGAATGATTTTACTACAAAATCGGTACAAATACTTGTGGACATAAGTTGTTAAAAATATTTTCGGTTTTCAGTGGTGTATAAAGACCTTACATAATTAACCGTTATGTTTTTATTACCTTAGAATGAGCCATTTCTATCTACACACACCGCGGGTCCCCTTACAGTGAAGTCACCATTTTGCGCCGCCATGTTTCTACAGTAGCCCTAAACGGGCAAACTGCTCTACAGAGCGCTAGCTACTCTCTGCTGTCTCAGACGACGACATCTTTGTCTTGTGTCAGCCACCGTAGCTTCTCTATGCGCTTCGAAAGGGAGGGGTGAGCGGTGGCCGGTTGTAATTCGCAACCTCACCGCTAGATGCCGCTAAAATTTACACAGTGCACCTTTAACCACATTAGTTAACATGAACTAATGATGAACTGCACTTCTACAGCATTTATTAATCTTTGTTAATGTTAATTTGAACATTTACTAATGCATTATTAAAATCAAAAGTTGTATTTCTTAACATTAGTTAATGCACTAAGTAACATGAACAAACAATGAACAGCTGGATTTTTATTAACTAACATTAAGAAAAAATTAACAAATGTATTACTCATGGTTAGTTCATGTTAGTTAATACATTAACTACTGTTAACAAATGAGACCTTATTGTAAAGTGTTACCATATTTTCTTCTACATACATTATTATTATTAGTAGTAGTATTATTATTTAATAGATGAGAATATATGGATAAAGAACCCCATTTTATTGTGTATTTTCTTCAGGCCAAGAATATTCAAACTTCAAGTTCTTCTTTTGTGTTGTACATTATTATCCTCAATGTGACCTTCTGTTCCTCATCCTCTACTTTTTAAAGATAAGACCAGCTTGCTTTTTTCCTGGTTCTTGTTTCAAAGGTGTTAAATAGCCTGGCTGATGTGATTTGGCCCGTGGCACGTGCGTTTGCCCCGAGACATGCCGGTTGGTGCAGTGCAGAGGACCTGCCGTCAGTTACGCACAACTTTAAACCCGTTTCCCAGGCAACCAACATGCCTGCAAATCGACGGCAACTTCCCTCGACAAGTCCCTTTGTTAGTGCAGTCACGATTGTAGAGAGAAGGGGCTGAGGAGGAATAAAAAAACTAAAACAAAAAATGTGAAACATTAACATGGGATGCGATTCATAGGTGAGGTCTCACACACGATGGCTGCACTGGCGACAGATGAGTCATCAGAGAGTGTTACAACTGAAACTCTGTCACGGTATTTTCAAACATCGACTGTAACAGCGACTTTTGACAGCCAGTCATGGCACTGGATCTTCACACATTTCTTTTTAGCTCTTACATCTGTAAAACTCCAAAAAGGGCACAAAAGCACCATAAACATAGTCCATATGGTGTGTGCACTGTTGTTCAAGTGTTCTGAAGTCATAAAATAGATTTGTGTGATGAACTGATAGACTTCAAGTGAGCTATTACCTCAATAATAGCTGCAACCAAATTATTCAGTCATTTTTCATTTGAAATCGACAACCGAATCAGTCCAATTCATGAACAAATTGTTCTTTTCAGTCTGTTAATTTCAGTGAACCAGTTGATCTGGTTTACAAAACGGCCTCACTCACGAATTGGATCGATCTGACTCGAGTGTTTAAATGCACTCTAAAGGCGACCTATTATGCCCTTTTGATTTTGTTTTTGGGGTCTATTAGAATAGGTTTTCTTGCTTGAATGTACAAAAACCACATTATTATTCACATATTTATATGTTGCAGCACCTCTCTTCCCAGTCTGTCAGTAGCTCTCTGTTTAGTTCCTGTCTCTATGAAGCGCAATGTGATTGGTCGACTGGACCAGTGTGTTGTGATTGGCCAACTTCTTTAAACGTTTCGAAAATGTCACATCCCTTACTATAACCGTGAGTTTCAACAGACTACTAACGCAACTCAACCAGGCCTCTGCTTTTTTTTTTTTTTGTGCATGTATTGGGCTGGATTTATTTAAATGAGGGATATTGTGATGTGTATGTTTCTGGAAGAAGACTACAATCAAGGTGTTTCAGGGAGTTCAGAAAAGGTGCTTATTGATATAGAGAGTGTGAAGCTGCGTCACGCCATTTTGGGAGGATCGCCCTCTACTTTTACTGTAATTAATACGAATACCTGCTTTACCTTTTGTTTTGTTTTTGACTTGTTAAATAATAACATTCTTCATGGTGTCGTTTGCAGGGAAGAGAAGCTATTTTATCGCATTGCGTGATCATTTGATGTTGTTTTGTAGAATTCTGTTCACAATTCTGATCTGGTTACCATGAAAATAGTGTCACATGCTGGACGCTCGCTGCTGCTTCAGCCATAATATATTAGAATAAAATATATGTGTTCAACAAGCTTGACAGAAGTCAATCCATTTCTTTGTTGGAAACGTGTAAATCTAACTTAAGTTCCCTTTCAGTCGGTCACGTTCGTCGTACGTCGGACGTCACCGACAAATTGGGATCACTTCTGGGAACCCTATCAGCTTCGAGTGTCTACAAAACGAGCCAATGCACATTGGTGTGCAAGATTTGCATCTCGCGCTCCGCCCCGCAGCACGGGTATAAATAAGGAAGCAGATGCAGTACACATTGTTCTTCACTTCGGAGCCGAGCAGTTCTGTGCTCTCTCTGTAAAGTGTGTATACAGTGACTATGAGTCAAAAGCAAGCTTTCTGGATGGTGTTGGTGTGACGGCACGTACAGCGGTGATCGCGACCATTGCTCAACAACTGCTGTTTTCACAGCATTTGAGGGGGCGTCTTCAACGAGTCCGCTGATTATTCAGCTGTGAAAAGGTTTGGTGAAGGCATTCCTTGTTGAGTGTGCACAGCAGGATTGCAGTATTCCCTGTCTGTGCACCGCGGTCATCCCTGGGTGCTTCAGCACTAAGAAAAGAGAGCTTTTTCCCCTTAAAGAGTAACACGAGTGTGACACTGCGACATTTCACTTGTGTGTTTCTGGATGCGATCGTTCCCTATCCTCATTATGACCGCCACGATCACTGTCTCGCATGTCTGGGCATAAGCATGCTGAAACTGCGTTCGTGGGTGGCTCATGTTGTCTCAGGAGAACATGACCAAGTCGTGTGCCATTGAGCTGCCGGCTGACAGCGCGGGATGTCACAGCAACCCAGCGCTCACTCTGTGCTCTAGATGCGCGGTCAAGTCTTTGAAACCCCAAACGGGGTGGAGTCCTTTCGCCTATTCCCTGATCTAGTTTCTTTTCTGGTGCACCAGAAAAGGGCTACTTCGGCTAATAAGCCTTAGTGACCTGAGGATTACAGTGGGAGTACATCTCCGTAGGCCCCCCCTCACTCCTCTATTGCATTGCAAGCATGCTGAGACTCTGTTAGTGGGTGGTTCATGTTCTCTCATGAGAACATGACCACGTCGGCGCGTTGTTCGTCTTGTCTTTTTCATGAGGGCTTGAGCATTCAGCGCGCCGTGTGCCATCAAGTTTGACGGCCACATTCACCGTCTCGCATGCCTGGCAGCTGCCGGGTGGGATTGCTGGTCCTTCTCACGGGGGACCTAGCGTTTCATTCGGGGCGGAGGATCAGATATCGATTGCTGCATCGGAGAGAGGGGCTGTTATGCTCTGGAAATAAAAATGAGGCCCACTGTAATGGTGGGTGCTCATGCTGAATCAGATTCAGAGTTGACAGCCATGCTTTCTCGGGCTGCTGCGCACTCGGTCTAAAAGCTGAGTTTCGTGGCTGGTGTATGGGGGCGCAGCGCGACGTATAATCGCTTTGCCCTGCCCCCGTGCTTTTTTTCCCGGATGTGCATGGAAAACTTGGCAGTATGGTGTTGGCGCCAATAAGGAATGCCAAAAGGGCCAGAAGCTGCATAAAAAGTTTTTTCTCTCTCACTACCCTTGATGGTGGGGCAGCAGTGCTACTGGGAGACCGCCTCTACCCCGCATGCGGTGGCCACCCTGCAAGTTTACGGAAGGCCAAAGTGCTCAAAATGCATGAGGGTAGTTCTGAGCCGAGGTTGAGCTGTGCCAGTGACTGACCGTGAAAGTCACAGTGCTGGTCCTCGGCCAGACGATGTCCACCTTGGTGGTCCAGAAGCGCTCCCAGGCGAACCTTGCAGAGCTGCGAGAGATCGTCAAAGCACGCTTTCTCGATGCTCCCCTCTCTCAAGGTGGCCTTTTCGGCAACCCTGTCGAAAGCTGTGCACAGCAGTTCTCCGCAGTTCAGAAGCAGGCTGAGTCAAACAAGAGCATGCCCCGACGTGTTACCAGAGTCATTCGTGGGCTGCCCCTCAGTCTGTTCGTCGCTAAGGGCATTAGTCTCCTGTGGCCCCCCACAGGAAGATGACGGCACCCGTCTCAGCCGCCAAGCGGTCGGTGAAAAACCACTCCTGAGGCGGGCGACCCGGAGATGGACGGAGCTGCTGTTCCCCCGGAGGAGGGCGGGGTGGAGAATCTTTTGTCAAATTCCGCTACTGGCCAAATTCCGTCACAGCCAGCAGTACCCAAAATTCTCAACTAGAGCAATTTCTTCTATCTCTGGATCCCAAGAGGGCGCAGTTGGTGGTGTGCGACGCCATGCCTTGCCACCCTCTGCCCCAACGTGGGTACGTCTGTGGTTCTGTTGGTCCTGCTGGTACGGTTGCTGGGAGCCTCGCTAACGCTTCCCAGCCCATCCCACTGGCTCATACGCATCATCAGACTCGGCATGCGATTCAGTTCGCCCGGCGTCCCTCCCAAGTTCAGGGGCATAGGGTAGGGGACCTGCACGCATTTTCGGTCAACGAATCATGCCTAGAATTCGGGCCGTCTAACTCTCACATGATCCCGGCCTGGATATGTGCCCAAGGTTCCCACAACTCCCTTCTGGGACCAGGTGGTGTACCTGCAAGCGCTGCCTTCAGAGGAGGCAGACCCAGCCCTGGCTTTTCTCTGTCCCGTCCGCGCTCTGTGGTTATACATGGACAGAATGCAAAGCTTCAGGACCTCAGAACAGCTCTTCATCTGTTACGGAGGCCAGCAGAAGGGAAAGGCTGTCTCCAAGCAGAGGATGGCCCACTGGATAGTGGATGCCATCGCCTTGGCGTACCAAACCCAAGGCATGCCTTGCCCGCTCGGGTTGAGAGCCCACTCCACTAGGAGTGTTGTCTCTTCCTGGGTGCTGGCGCATGGCGCCTCGCTGGCAGATATATGTAGAGCTGCGGGCTGGGCAACACCTAACACGTTCGCTAGATTCTATAGCCTCCGTGTAGAGCCGGTTTCTCCTGTGTGCTCGCTTCAACCAGCCAGTAACACCGAAGTACCCGTTCTTGTGTTGGCTTGCTGCGCCATTCCCCTCCTCATGGACCGGATAAGTGCGCTTATATTCTCCAGTAGAGTTCCCCAGATTGGCGAACCCTGTCGAGCTCCTCCGCAACCCACGGCAGTGAGACGTGGCGGAGCATCTGATGCCAGTCCTAACACTCGTATGCATTGGTGGACTGTGTTAGGCTGGGTATCCATATGTTGTGACTCCTACGGCAGTCTCATATGTGTATTCTTCCACGGTACAGCTCCCTACGGCGAGCCCGTGTCTTTCCCTTGGTAGGGTCCGATCTGCCGTCCCTGCCAGGTGTTGTCTCCCCCTGGATTGACTGGAGCCACCCCAGGGACATTCCGTATGTTGCACTGCCCTAACTGGCCAGTCCATATGTGTAACTCCCACATGATACCTCCCTTTGGGCAGGATGTGGGCTCCGCAGCGTTCCCTTCCCCTGGAAGGGGCACGCTTTCCCAGTGATATCCAATAGTCACTAAATGGGTCATGTGGAATGCAGTGATTACTCTCTGCACAAGTCTTCCGCCCTAGTATGGGGGCCTGAGAGGCTTGCGCAGGGCACTGGAAGTGTCAGTAACTGTGGCGTTTTCCATAGGGATCCCAATTCGTTGGTGACGTCCGACGTACGTCGAACGTGACCGACTGAAAAGGAACGTCTCGGTTACGTATGTAACCCTCGTTCCCTGAAGGAGGGAATGGAGACATACTTCCCGTCACCACAGTTGCTGTGCCATCGCTGTACGGCCGAGTCACTAGCTCGGCTGCTCAGTGTAAAACAATGTGTACTGCATCTGCTTCCTTATTTATACCCGCGCTGCGGGGCGGAGCGCGAGATGCAAATCTTGCACGCCAATGTGCATTGGCTCATTCTGTAGACACTCTAAGCTGATAGGGCTCCCAGAAGCGATCCCAATCCATCGGACGTATGTCTCCGTTCCCTCCTTCAGGGGACGAGGGTTATATACGTAACCGAGACATTTTATTGTTGTCATTGTAAATATTCACTTTCCCATATTAGCCAAGGAGGAGAATCAGAGAGGGTCACATTCAGCGGGCAGAGACGGACACGCTGTATTTTTTGTATTTATTTCAACAAATGACAACCGAAATTAAATCCATAGAAGCTTGTGAACAGTTTTGAAGTGGCTGCGTGCAAGCCGAGAGAGTCATACTTGCAAATGTAATGTTAATTATTAAACCAAAAAAAAGTACAAAACTTTCAAAAACACTCAGCAATGTAATTATTTTTATTGATTGATAGGCAGTGGGTTTAATCAGTGACATTATTACTAGATTTGCTATTCAGGGTCTTCTCGTCACCCCCTCAATCTGCTGCCTTGGGGTTTTTACACTAAAAAGGCGAAAAAACGTATTAAATTGTTCAGTTTTCTCCCTGAATCAAGATGTGAGTTACTATGACAATTCTTGATGCAGCATGAAAGACTTGCAATGGCAACATTTTTCACAATCACGAAAGGCAGCGCGATCCACCCAATTTGCCGTATAAACAAAGTAGTTACCCAGAACTCAACACGGCATGACGTCAGCTTCACATTATACACAAGAAAGTTGAAAATGCATAATAGAACCCTTTTAATATTTTATTTCAGTCGAACTGAAACAGAATTTTTTCTTAAATGCTTAAAGTCTGACTGAAGCTATCTAGTCTTATATCAGACTAACAGCTTGGACAGACAGATTGAGATTGTTGCTCGTTTCTAACTGTGCAGGTGAACATAGTCACCACAAAATCAAAATAGACAGTTCTTTTTTTTATGGATTTATGGTTAATTGTAAATGATTTATGTGCACATCATTATTTATTTAATTAATGTGCCTTAATAATCTTTAATTAAATATGTCTTAATCTTTAGTCAAAAGCAACATCACTCACACGAGATCGCAGCAATTAGCAAACAACAACTTTTCACTCAATTCTCACTGAAAGTTGATAATTGTTTCACTCATATGTCGCAATAAGGAATAAAAGATAATCGCAATTATTTTTCATGCCGACCTTAATGGTGCTTAATGGAGGAGAAGATTGTCAGTGGATGGCATCCGCACATAAGTTACATCTGATATATTCTGTACTGGGAATATTGCTCTTCTGGTACATAGTTTGCACTGTTCCAAATTTTTTAACTCAGTTTGGATACATTATTTGCTGAATGACTAAATGTACTAACTACACAAAACTTGGTATATATTAATGGGTTTTTGTTTGACAAGTATTATGAAATGGTGTTGTATGGAAAACAGAAGATTGTTAAAAAATGTCCTGTTGTGTTAGAAACAAAAAACAGTGAGAGTAAGTTAATAATGATAGAATTAGTATTTTCTCACTTTATTCTAGTTAATCCCTTGGTTTCTTAAAATAATGACAGACAAACAGTGCCGCCCCCACCCCCACACACACACACACACACACTTTACAGTGGTGCGGCCCAAGAGAGTGCAAGATTTGCCCTGCCACTGTAGTGTTGCTTTGTGCAGTAAGCGCTGACTCACTCTTTGCTTGTTCAGTGGGAGGCTTTCGGTTCTGTGTGGGGGAAGGCCAGAGATCGGGTCTCCAAGGGGGGAGGCGGATGATGTGGTCTTACGCAATCAAACGCCGCCTCTCACTCCTAACCAGCTTTAGTGAACATTATCAACATCATCCACAGATAGCTGGAGGGCAAGTGTTGTTTCCAGGCTTATGCTATCTGGGTGGGCTTGTACAAACACAATATTAATATCTAATACCCCCAGTGTCTCCCTCCACTGTTCTGTAGCTTGTAGCAAGTTTTTCAGTTCATATTCCAGAAGTTCTGAAACTCACGAATCACAAGTAGATGGGTCATGGATTTGCGTGCATGAAGAATACAGCGTGATTTCCAATCCAGGCTCATTGGAAAAACCTGCCTGTGGTAACAGTTTTGCAAAGTATTACGTTGCTTCTTGCACAGTTCGTGACACTTTTAAAGTGAAATGTCCAGTGAGTAATGCTAAAAGCTCAGTCAGTTTTATCTGAAACAGATGAATGTGAATCTGGAAATATTTTATTATGTTGGTTGTTGTATGTATTTCAACACTACATATTGCATATCGCAGATAGTGGCGCTAAAAGGTTAATGCTCTGTTGTGTTTGAATTGCATTTATTGAAGCAATAACCGTGCCGTTTTAGCTTGTTTCTACAAATCTTTGAGCTCTTTTATCATGACTTTCTTTTACGGTGCTTGTACCTGAGTGCTCCACATCGTAAGTGCAATTATGTACGAGATGAGCTACCGAGCAAGTTTACAACTGTACAGAAAAGCCACACGTCTGTATCATTGCGTTACAACACTTTCAAAGTGAAATATCCAGTGAGTGATGCTTAAATTTTTTTTATCGAAAACAGAACGTGAATCTGACATTGGTTGTTTTATGTCACAGCAGGTCGGAAATGAAATGTCCGGTGAGGTTAACTAAAAGGTTAATTTTCTTACTTACACTAAACCATGCCCTAATCCTAACTTAGTGTTAACAAAACTCATTTGCTGATGCAACCATGTCATTTTAGCTTGCTTCTTTAAAGGGTTAGTTCACCCAAAAATGAAATTTCTGTCATTAATTACTCACCCTCATGGCGTTCCAAACACGCATAGGCATAAATCGTGAAGGGGTCGGGGGGTCAGGACCCCCCCATCTGAGGGTTGTCCCCCCTTAAAAGTATCATTAAAAACAACATTGTGTATTATAAATAATATAATGATATATACTTAAAATAATTGTGTAAGTAGTAAAACAATAAAAACGCAAATGGGGCAAAAAAATGCGTTTTAAGTTTAGAAACAATTTGAGTCTCCCCTCTCTTGCCTCACAGTGGTTTGGTCCACCGCACACCTCACCTACACACAAGTCCGGTGGGAGAGAACAAAGTTATATTCAGTAGTTGTGGAACTCCAAAAAGTAGTCTGTCAAGTCAAGGCTATGTGATTTTATTTTATTGACAAAAAATGATGATACCAAAAAATGGTACACATATCCTTACAAGTACAATTTTGGCTGTATTATTTGTGTCCCCTTCAAAAATTGAAATATTTTTTGTTTACTGCCCCCCCCCCCCCCCCCCAACTGTTAGATGAAATTTACGCCCATGCAAACCCGTAAGACCTTCGTTCATCTTCGGAACACAAATTAAGATGTTTTTGATGAAATCCGAGAGCTCTCTGACCCCTCCATAGACAGCAATTTAATTAACACTTTCAAGGCCCAGAAAGGTAGTAAAAACATTGTTAAAATAGTCCATGTGACTCCAGTGGTTCAACCTTAATTTTATGAAGCGTCAAGAATACTTTTTGTGCGTAAAAAATAAACAAAAATAACAACTTTATTCAACAATTTCTTCACGTCTATGTCAGTCTTCTACGCAGTTTACATTGGCCAGCTCCTGCGCCAGCATCACACGCATGCGTCATGGTGCTCACATGAACAGCTTCTGACGCAGCTCTGACGTAACTCGGAAGCGCTGGACTGTATTTACTACGTCAACAGTGTAGGAGACTGACACAGACGTGAAGAAATTGTTGAATTGTCTATAGGTGCGATTTTTGGAGAAAAATGTAGGTTAAGGCACATTTTTTCAGGTTGGTAATTATGGCTTCAGCTTCCTCTCACCTGAAGAGCGAAACTCGCTTTGCCTCAATCCTCCTAATGTGATTCTAATTTAAAGTCTTGTGTTCCAATCCTCAGCCAAAAAGGGAACTGTAAGCTCTGGAGGATTTCCTCGTACACATTAATGGATTTGGCCTGGTTTTTGGGTGGTTAATTATATAATTATAATTGCGCAATCTGCCTTTTTTTTTACTGTCTTTGTCTTTCCCCCTCCATCTCTTGTTTCCGGAGTCATTCGGTGGCATAATGCTCGAGGATACGCTGTGATGCAAGACTAGGGAAATGTGTGTTCCCAGACTAAGGTCGGCTTGAAGACACAAAGCACCTGGGTGATAGGGGAAGGCTCCTGACAGCCCCTGTTGCAGACTTCACGCCGGTGTTGCGGTTCGTATGTCTCTGTGGTGCAAGGTGGCACCCGAGGTCACTGTTTCCACAAAGGTACTGAGGATGCCACCTCTGGTCTGAAGCAAAAGGAAATGAACTCCAGCCAGTGGGGAGATTCTGCTCTGATTTGCCTTCTCCTGAAGCATTACACCCTCCAGCGTGATGTGCTCTGCCTTTATATAACGCTGGCCCTTGGATGGTTGCACTCGAATAAAATTGACTGACTCTCATGAGGGGATACAGCACAGAAAGGGCTCTCCCTTTGGTTTGTGTGTGTCGCTTGTTTAAAAGAGATTGCGAAATTGTAACTCATTTTAATCCGAAGGCAGGGAGGGAGTGTTTAACTGCTCACTGCTTACTTTTTTGTGTGACTCCAGTGTATTTGGCTCCTTTTCAAAATCTCTCCCATTTTCACTCACTGTAGATTTCATTTCTTTCAGGGCTAAAGCTGTTCCATTTCCCCATTAAGTTTCCTCTTTGTACGTTCAATTGTCAGCACGTTCAACTTCTTACCTACCTGCGCACTGTGAAATTCATTGCCCCAAGAAATGCAGATTAATTTACAATGAGATTTGTATTTCAAACCATGACAACGAAGGCATTAGCCTTTTAGCTTGGTGCTATTATGTAAGCCTATGGCATACTAAACTTACTTAGGCTCCAGCTTATGCTGTTTAAGAGTGAAGGCACTGTGCACGTGTGTAAAATAAATATGCATATGTCTATATTCATAGCCTCGGAGGAAATTATGAGGCTCAGAATGAGAGCAGACGAGCGAGTTAGCGTGTCATTATGCATGTGTTTCGACCTACTCACTCCTTATGAAATTGCAACAGGATGCAACCGTTTACTGAGCTGCTTTCATCAGGACAAATTTACTCATCTTTGAGAGCACTGTCTCATTTCACATGCCTTTTGTCGGTGAATCAAAATGGATGCCTGAAGCTAAATGCAAAACCACACTGGTTCCATTCCAACACATTACATTTCAGTAAGCGCTCTTATAAGTGGATTAGCTCAATATATACATACACACACCCTAAGATGCATAATTCAGTGTTTCACACTGTCTTAACAGAAGACCCACAGAGTACCGCAAGTTAACGCTAACATGGTCATTTACAAATGATGTTATTTCATCTTTCGTTTTAAAGCTCAAGGTCAGGGATTGACAGAGAATTTATTGTACTTTAGAGCCTTTTCTTGTTGATTGTTGCATCATTAGCTACTTTTTTTAACTTTAGGCTATACTGTACATTTTGAAAAGGGGCATTATGTTGATGTTTTTACTATGAGCACCAAGGGGCGTTCATAATGTTAGAATATTGCTTATTCTAGTCTGCGCTACTGTTTAAAAATATATGGTATATGGTAATAGGATGTATCACGATAATGAACATGCATGATATTGTTATCGTGGCACTTAAAAATACCATGAATAATTATTTATTGCAATTTTTTTAAAATGCATTTTAAGAATACTTTTCCCATCATCTGGTTAAAATACATAACACTGTTGTATGCTGCTTCAAATAGGCATGCTCACACTCTGATGTAAACAAGCCCAACAAAGATAAGAAGCGCATAGCGGACCGAATGAAGGAGACGCACTGAATGAAAATGCACATTCAGTCTCTGACAGCAGATGGCGCTGATGGAAAAGCAGACATGCAGTCGTTAACCCAGTAAAACCCAAAGTATACTTTGGCCGTCCGCGTGCAGGCCAATTTTTGTGTCCGCGCGGACTGTGCGCGTACAACAGTGCATGTGTGAATGACTTGAGTGCTTGAAAACAATGTCTACTAGATAGTGTGCATGTGCCAAATGCGTACTTCTATGCTCATGGCCAAAGGAGAATACTTTGAAAGGCTTGCACGCTCAACTGTGCGCGAGACAGAGAGGAACGCGGAAAATGAAGTATACCAGGGGCTTAACCCTAAAAAATAAAACAGCTGTGCTACTTTCTGTTTCTGAACAATATTTAAATATTTTAAACTGCCATTCAGATTTTTGTATTCGCAATGGTGTTCATTGCAGCACTGAATACTTAAATACTTAGACTCACTAGGCTATTTATTTTCAAACTTATACATTTTAACCTGGACTAAAACATGCCCTAGATATTGTTTGAAAATGTTCTGATTCTTTATTGTTCGGTCACATTTTACATTAACGCTCCAATAGCTAATTAATTAGG
Organism: Coreius guichenoti; assembly: GCA_039654105.1. Lineage (NCBI taxonomy): Eukaryota > Metazoa > Chordata > Actinopteri > Cypriniformes > Gobionidae > Coreius > Coreius guichenoti. The sequence goes on along the minus strand of CM077181.1, from coordinate 16,585,620 downwards.
TAACATAAACTAGCAATGAAAAATACTTCTAAAGGATCTATTAATCTTAGTTAAGAAAAGAAGTGAGAAAAAAAGTCAGAATTGCGAGTTGTAAAATCAGAATTGCAAGATATAAACTTGCAATTGCGATGAAAAAAAGGGAGAATTGTGAGAAATATACTTGCAATTGCGAGGAAAAAAGTCAGAGTTGCGAGATATAAACTCGCAATTGTGAGAAAAAGGTCAGAATTGCGAGATATAAACTCGCAATTGCGAGAAAATAATCAGAATTGAGAGATTAAAAAAAAAAAAAACGCAATTATCTTTTAAATTGTTTTATTCCGTGGCAGAAACAAGCTTCCATAGTAAAATGTTACCAATTGTTCTTTATAATTCTTTTGCACTTCAATCTGTTTGAAACATTTGTTTACTTGATACATTTTTGTGTATTGCTTTTATTGTATTTAAATTAGGGCTGTCAATAGATGAACATTTTTAATCACGATTAATCGCACACTTATCGTGAAAATTAATCATACGCCATTTATCGCAGTAAACACATTCATTTTGTCATAATTTGCTATATCCAAAGTAAACAATCAGATTGAAGGGTAATTTAAGGGAAAACTGTATTTTTTGCAAGCTTAAAGGATCATTGGAGACTCCAAAATGACACCAAATAACCAAATATAAGGAGTCCATATAATTCTATTATATAATACATTTATACACACCTAAGCACCCATGAAAAAAAAACATTACATAAAAAAAACTTTACAGAATTCACAGTGTATAGTGTGTGTACAGAGCAACAACAACGAGACCACACGGAGACGCTAAACTCCTAAATCAACAGCTTTGACTGCATAAACCTACGATTACTAATCACAACAACGTACACATGACAAATCAAACATTATCCTTCCTAAGTGTGTGTGGAAACAACGCGAATGTACTGTGTGTCTGTGTACATGACTGCAGCGTGAGATCAGTGATCGAGAGCGTGCATCAGACACTCACGCACTTACTGTACGACTCCGGTACGTCACCAACATTGCGCTCTTCAGAAACAATCGCATAATACGACAGAGCTCGTGTTTTAAAGCAAAGCACACTGGAACGAACAGTTCACTAAAAACGCAATGTGAGTCTCTATTCTCTCTGATATGTCTGATGTAATCAGCCTGGCCTTCTTTAAATTAGCGCTGTTTTGGACTGTTTGAATGAATTCGATTACTGGATCACTGAAAACTTCTTTCCCAGAGTTTAACGGCTTTAAATGGCCTGATCACAAACAGAGAAGCAGAATCGAGTTAAAGAGTTAGAATGGAAATTACTTCCTACCAGGGTTACAGGTGCTTGTAGATGCTCAGTGTGATTGTGATAAACTCCCGACTTCTAACATCATCTAACTGCGTGACGAAAATTACGTTAATGACGCAGCTTCACATACATCTGTAATTTATTTGCGTTAATTGCGTTAAGGACTTTAAATTAATCGCATGCGTTCACGCGTTAACAGCACTAACTTAAATGTTCAGTTATTTTTGTTATAAGAAAAAAAATTATTAAACCTGTTATAGTATGACAACACTTTTTTGCAACTTATTTCAATATTGTGATAACCTATACTGTGACAAAAGCTTCAGCAATTATTGCAACATGAAAATTGGATACCGTCACATGCCTATTGTATGTCAAATAGTGAAACATGTAAGGGATAACATACAGCCAGTCTTGAGGTGAATCAGTGGGTTTTGCGTCACCCTGAAGGGGTTTATTTAGCAACAAATACTGGCTGACTGTACATTACCTCACTTATTACACGGCTACTTACCAATAATTAAATAAATGGGCATTAAATATTGATCTGAGCTGAATTATTTTACTACGTGAGAAGAAACTGTCCAGGGAACAGTACAAGAGACATGAAACTAACACAGTTTGTGTACGCCAGTCAGTTCAGCATTTATTGTGATTGTTCTTTGGGAAGCTGGATGAAACTGACAAAAATGCAATAAAACTCTCGTCTTCATAGGAAATCAAACCTTTTTCTTATTGCTAGTGAGAAGCAAACAAACTTAACCATTGATAGTGACATTCACCAAGTTTAATCGATTGGAAAGTTATTTGGCTGGGCCAGACATTATTTTACAATACCTCTGGAAAGCTCTTAAATCATAAATATACAGTTTCTCATTCACCGTGAAAGATTTTACCGTTTCAGAGGGAATTCAGAAATGCCGTGTTCAAATTAGCACACTCATTCTGTGTCTCTCTTCGTCCTCCCCTGAGATCCGGAGACACCATCTCAAAAAGTCTGTTAAGAGTCCTGCATTTGTAATGGAAATCAGATTTCCCACCAAGAAAACTAGTTTGCTGATGTTTACCATTTAAATGCTAATTTGCGGTTCTACAAAATGCTGTCAGGCTGTGAAGAAGTTGCTTTAGGTTTATGGCTGATCTGTTATCAGGTTGAAATCACACAGGAAGGATAATTGATTTTTTTACTTAATTATACTTTCAAAAGTATGTCAAAATGAGAGTTTCCAAACAAGTTTGACCCCCAAATACTCCTCCTATCTGCCATTGGTCAGTCAAAAATATAGTCCCGCCCATAACGTACACTAGTAGATCACACAGACCAAAACAAAAACAGACATTCCAACACGGAAAACACATTTCAAAGTAGAATAACTGACTGTAGCATTGTTTTTCTGAGAAACAAGTATGTGAACTTAGCATTTTTTACTAACTATCTGCAAACATATTATGGTATTTTTATGCTTCAGTACAGTCAAAAAATTACATAGAGCACCTTTAAATGCATGTCACTGAATCTAAAACATCTTGAAAATATTTAAACAGCCTTGTGTTGTTTTCATAGTCTTCAGGTGTTTTATAATTGAAGAGAGGCACCCTGCTTAAGAGCCTCTGTTTAGAATAGTGTCTTGCCAAACTGAAAGGAACTCACATGCATATCCAGTAAAGAGCCAATGGATTTTCTTTTTCTTTTTGTCCTCTTATCTCAATGAAGATGAGTAAAGAAGCCATAGACCCCCCTGGCTGATTAGAGAATAATGCTGGAGCCGATTGTTTGTGGCAGGTTTTATTGGAGCTGGTTATTGGATGTGTTTTATTGATGGCTCTGTTCAGGGATTTCCAGGTAATGAATGATTTATGCACAGTTACATAATTTAGTTCTTCACACATACTGAAACTTCAGATCACATGCATTGGCTATACTCACTGTGGAAAGTGTTTCTGCTTTGGCAATGGTCTCACTCCTTTATGTATCAAAAGCTGATGATAAAGGATACCACATGCCACAGAGACTGAATCAAACCGGCCTGAATTTCATTTTCTTCTGGCTTTCATTGTGTTCTGTCCTCTCTATCTCTCCCAGCACTGGAGTTGAAGGAACAGTATAGTCAAAAATGAAAATTCTGTCATCATTCTGTCATACATTTACCACGTTGTTCCAAACCCATATGACTTTCTTTTATCTTTTTATTTATTAATTTATTGAATGCTCATGCTTTCTTTTACAGAAAAAGCATTTAATGACCAGAGACTGTCAAGCTCCAAAAAGATGAACAATGGAGCGCCATGACTTTATATTCCAAGTTTTCAGATATATGTGGGCTCCACAAATATTGGCACCGTTGGTAAATATGAGCAAAACTGACTGTGAAAATTTGTTTTTGCCATGTCTCCTCTCATTCAAAATATTCACAACAATCTAACCTTGAATTTAAGTTAATTTACACAAAATAAAAATGTGGAATGTGTGAAAAGGGTGCGGTTCAGTTTTTTTTACCGAGAACTGTTACACCCCTAGTAGAAATGTAGCTGTGAAGTGGTGGATCTTTGATTCTGTGACGCTAATTTTCTTCCAAAGACCCTGGACAACTTATGATCCATCAAGTACCAGCAGATATTAAATCAACACCTGACCGACCCTGTCAGGAAGCTTAAATGTGGCTGGATCTTCCAGCATGACAATGATCCAAAGCACATCTCAAAATAAACAACAGAATACTTCACTGACCACAGAATGAAGGTTTTGCCATGGTCAAAGCAGTCCCCTGACCAAAACCCCATACAAATCTGTGGAATCGGATGAGCTAAAGAATAGAGTCCACAAGCATGGACGTCTGAATCTGAAGGATCTGGAGAAAAGTTGTATGGAGGAATGGCCTCAGATCTTTTGCCAGATGTCAATGCCTTATGCCATATGTATCAACCTTATTATACATTATAAGCCAGGTGCACATTGTACGATTTATAATAGTCTTTTAAAACTGTTGCTTGTCCGACTGTATGAAAATGATCCCCCGCTGTAAGCCATGTCACACTGTAGGATCTCAGTTGTCATTAATTACAGGCTGTCCGGCAGTCAAGACGTGTTAAAAACGGATGCACGCAAGAAGACCCGGAGTTTACATCATCAATCTGTGACATGTTCAGTGACATGTGGCTAGAAAACAAAAACAATCTCGAGCATTAATTTTGATCATGGATTCTCTTAAAAGAAAACTGAAAAAAATGTAGACGATGTGTGTGGAGTAAGTGGTAGTTTGTTGTTGTCTCAATGATTGCTTCAGGTTCTGCGCTCCTATTGGTTTTGATTTGACAGTTGTCGTAGGAGAAGCCACACTACAGTACTGTGCGTCAAATCTTCTGACACTGCCAGAACTTCGTTGGAGGTGAAATTTGATTCCAATGCTCATTAATCCTCTGTTGGTGAACATGTCAGTAACACTTTATAATCACTGCATGCTATGAATCATTAGTTAAGCATTAGTAAATAGTTAATTCATCATTTATAAAGCATTAATAGACATTATTAAGCAGTTTATAAATACAGATATAAATGCTTTATTCTTGATTTATAAGCATCTTTATTATTGTTTTATGTATATTTCTTATTATTTTTTACTTGTTTGTTTGCTGAACACATGACTGAACACAAATAAAGGAAGGAAAAATTACACTGTTGTACATTTATAGGGTTTGTATGGTTATTTTTGAAAAGTACTACAAGTAGCCATTTAAATTTGAAACACTTCTACTGTAGTATTTCAAAGAGCCTTAGGCTTTGAGTGGTTCAACAAAAACATGGACATCAAACCATTGAATCTATACCGTTTTTATTGGTTTGAGTTTGTTGTTTGTTCCCCAGGACCTGCAAAAGACATTGCACAATATGACGAGTCCTAACTCCATATGGAAAAGAATATTTCATGTTGCACAAGAGATTATTACACATATAATTAGTCATGAATCATGATTCAACAACATTAAACAATATTACCTGAATCATCTGGCAAGATAATTGGCACCGAAATGGAGGGCCTTGCAAACCTCATCTCCTCCAGTGACAATCTTCTCTCTTCTAAAGGTCAATAAGCTGCTACTGAAAGTTGTTGTCCCTTTCATTGGCCTCTTTAAGACATTATCTAATGTCTTTTAGGACATCTAGTTTCTCCCTCTCCAGTCCTGACTACAACCACAGACATTCTCAAACCCCTGAGGTGTTGTGGCTGTAGTCTGAACGATTGAAGATGGAGGTTGAGGCATGGGTGGGCTGTAGGGAGGACTGGGAGATGGTAGATGTCTGTCAATGGGAGGTGAACCCGATTGCTCCTTTGAGCATGATGGACCTGACTCAGGTTCAGGTTGAGGCATCCTTACTCCTCTGTGGAGGTCAATACCACAAATCCCATCTGAGGCACTTGTGCCAAGTATTGACAGTGCCTTTTCTTCTTCCGGTGTAAGAAGGGGGAAGTCATTGGGCCCACCACCTGTTTTATTAATTGTTGACCTCTGCAGTGCCCTTGAGGCTCGCAAAGTCCTGCCACTTCTTCCTGACCTCTTTCCCTGATATTTTAATGCCGCTGGTTGTAGTTGGTCTTGTAGTAATATATTCCTAGATTTTTTGTTTTTTATTTGTATGAGTGCCCTTAAACCTGCTGAAAATTATATGTTTGTTTACTTCCATCTCCTCTAAAATAACATTGCTTTCCTCTTTTTGAAAATTGTTTTTTCTTTTTGGTTTAGCCATTTTGCTTGTGTCTCCACCCATAGGTATAGCCTATGTTTTTTTGGCCTCATAGCAAACTATAATTAGGCGAAACATTTCAAAATACAAGCGTGTGCTACAATTTTACGAGCCATTCTATAGGGTGACATTTCTGCACTTGACAAACGAACAGCGACTCTTAAGTAACACTTAAAGCACAGCTGTGTATGATCGTGTTAAGTGCATTTTTGTGAAACGCACATGAAATAAACAGGAACGTTCGTAAAATCGCTCGTAGAAAACGCTCTTAAGTGCTAAGAAACGTATCTGGAAACGCAGCCCAGAGCTGTTATCTTGGCAAAGGGAGGTTGCACAAAGTATTAAATGAAGGGTTGCCAATAATTGTGGAATACATATTTCAGAAAAAAAACAAAAAAACTAATATATATATATATATATATATATATATAAAAAAAAGGTCTTATGATAAGATTTTTTTTCTTTCAACTATTTGAATTTAATAAAAGGTTAGATTTGTGTAAATATTTTGAATAAAAGACTGAGAGGAGAAATTACAAAAACAAAAGTTCAGAGTCAGTTTTGCTCTTATTTACCAAGGGTGCCAATATTTGTGGAGCCCATTGTGTAGAGAGAGTGTTTGAATTTCGAAAATTATTACGTTTATTTGATGTTTCTGAAAGAAGTTTCTTATGCTGACCAAGGGTGCGTTTAATTGATGAAAAATACAGTAAAAATACTAATATTGCAAAATTTTATTACAATTTAAAAAATAACTATTGAAATATGTTTTTAAATGTAATACACTACAAATCCAAAGTTTGGGGTAAGTAAGATAAAAAAAAAGAAAAAGAAAAAAAAAAGAAATAAGAAATGAATACTTTTATTTAACAAGGACAAAAGTGAAAGACATTTGTTACAAAAGATTTATGTTTCAAATTATGAAGTTCTTATGGACTTTCTATTCATCAAATAATCCTGAAATATGTATCATGGTTTCTACAAAAACATTAAGCAGCAAAAACATTGATAATAATCAGCACATTATTAATAATTGAGCACCAAAAATAATTGAGCACCAAATCAGCACATTAGAATGATTTCTATTCCTGTATTTTCTCAGCAAATATTAATATGCGGCTATTTTTGTCAATTTAGTGAATAAATAATCATATTGTGTAATTAATTTGATTACATTTTGTAATCAATTGACAGCCCTAGGAAAACATTAGGGTTGCATTTATCCCTTTTTTAATCAAAGTGCAAAGAGTGAAAATAATGTCTTATTAGCATTTTGATTGAAATTGTGGATAGAAATGTTTGAACTTCCAGCTCACTTTACTAATGCACTATTTGATTTAACAATATCAACATTTGTAGACTGTTTACATCTATTAACTGTGTCTGACACCCGTAACATGTAAAAAAAAGTATGTCAGTCACAGTCTTCCTCTTGGCTTCCCTGCATTGTATTAGTGAATGTTTTTACTTTAAAACCTCCTGTATTCTCACTGTATGTTTCCTCTTGAGGAAGACTAGCTTTGCCAGGAGACTGGTTATCGCACCATGTTTGATTTGTCTGTGTCTTATCTGAGCGTAGCGATAAGAAAAGGCATCCACCAGAATGCAGGATATATCAGGACAGGCTTTTTCAGTCTGTCTTCCAAAACGTTTTTCGACGATGTGAATACCAATTGGCTGTGTTATAAGGAACAGCCAGTACTGAGTCCGTATTCTTCAGCTAAATCAGCATACATGTTATTCCTGTGATTAATTTGTGCAAAGCAGCTCTACATTCTGTCTTGCTGGTCATCACCGTTACGCCCCTGCAGCACTTGAGAAAAGTGCCAGAGAAAATCACTGCATGTTCCACCCTCCAAGCAGGCAATTGTGCATTAATGCGCCAGTCTCTGTAGCGAGCGGGACGTATTGCCCTTCACCTTTTCGTATCTGTAAATGTCTGAACATGTAGGATAGTAAAAGAATCTTAATTTATTCAAAGGACAGCCAAGGTCTCAGATTAAAGGAGGCATTAGCACTCTACAAATGATCATGTGACGTTGATTTAAGACCATTCACAAGTGGGAGAAGAATTATTAATTAAGATTCTATTGACTGTAGATAAGGGAATGTTATGCATATTGAATGTGTGTGGTTTATATTCTCTCTGACATGTCATGGGCCTTGTAGGCAATATTTTGTGTGTAGTGTGCCATACTTCATGTTTGTAAGACAACCTTAAATATGGTTGTGGTTAAGAATGTATTTGCAAAAATAATATTAGGGAGAGGGTCATTATTATTTCTCGTCATCATTTTCAGCCTGCCCTAGTCAGGATGCTTTCAGCGGTTCATTCATGTCTTTGCTGCACCATAAAATCTGAGAATTTTCTTGTTAATCTGTATTGAGGACAAGCTGTAAATCATTTTAGTAAATGGTGATAATGTGATCGAATGAGTGCAAGATCACAGTTTAGCATTGCAGTTTATCATGAAAGTTTCATTGTTATGACTGTCACAACAATGGAAGTGGAAAGCACATATTCGCCTTTTGTAAATGGGCAATTTTGTGTAATTAGGACGGTGAGGTTGGCACTGTAAAAGTATCAGTGCTAGCACAAAGTACTTGAATATTTAGATTGAAAAATTATCCAATTACACAGGGCATGCAGAGTTCATTCTGGAGCATTATGATCACGGAAAGTTCTCACTTTGTGTCAGTTTAGCAAGTGCGTAAATGCTGGGTTGCCAGCCTGAAGGCATCCCTGTCAAAATCTCTCTCCGGGTTCAACACATCTCACCCATTAGCTTCAGCACCATACATTCAGCCTGTGACGGCCCACAGATGGTTCCTAATTAGCAGGGAAATTAAAAACGGTAGATAGAGGCTGGAGAAAGGGCCCATGGCCGCATTGAAGGGTCTTTTTAAGGACTCTGGGAATGGTCATTCAGCTAATGCATCATTTATGCAGATGATGGTGTCAACACATTGGCTGTAGGAGCTTTTCTGATGTCCTGATGTCTCAGAGGAAGGGACTCTACATGCATACAGTACTGTTATATATAGCAGGATTTTGTCGTGCACAATGCCCATATAGATTATTTTTGCTTAGGGCAACAAATAACCCAGGACATCTACTGCAAACAGGGCATTGTGAAGCAACAAGTTACACTGGACCCTTCAAGACAATACAACAGCATAATTCACCCATTCAAAAAGACAAATGTACCAGTTTATAATATTTACTCTGCCTCAAACTCTGCATCATGTCAAAAATATGCCAGTGCAGATATGTTGGATGGGTTTATTATAAGCGAGGCGCTCTTGTTCGCTCTAGACAGAGTGTTAGCTCACTCTATTGCTTTCTCATGACACATAGCAACTAGGGCTGGGATGATACACCTATCTCCTGATTTGATAACATAATGATACTTGGGTGCCGATACGATATGAATTGTGATTTTTAAGTATTGCGATTCGATATTGCAATGTATTGCGATTTTTGTCTGCTTTTTTAGCTCTAGACCATTTTTACTTTTTCATGGCAAAATTTTCATAGCCGCAAAATTTCAAATAAGAACATAAAATAAGAACAGATAATCAAATTATGAGCAATAGCATTAATAAAATAGAACAAACATTCAAATAAAAAAAACACTGCTTTTCATGTTTTTCAGGTAACAGTAATTTACAGGTAGAGAAAATGAATAATCAAATATAAAATAGCACTGCATAGTCTTCACTGTATAAATTAAATATATATTAATCCTTATTAAAGTTACAAAAGTTATTCAGTCAAGAGCAGTGAGTGCTTTTTTTTTTTTTTTTTTTGGTCCTTTGTTGTTTGATTAGCCCTTAAACACATACCTCGGGTCTTTATTGACCCGGGACGTCATTCACTACCCTCCTCCTCATTCATTTTTTTAAAGTTAGACATCAACCTTCTTAGTATTCCTCATTCAATTGATTATAAACAATATAACAAGAAAAAATAATAACATTATAAAAAAATGCCTGTTTTCCCATTCATTTTTTTGTAAAACATTGTATAGGGTCGCTAGTAACCCGATGTGTGCAACAGTGTATACAAGTATATTTTTTTCTGCTCAACAATAATTGAATGTTTGATGACTGAGTGTGCAATTCACCTTTATTCCACAAGGTGGCAATGTCTGATACACAAAGATGAAGACTCTCATAGTTACCGCAGGCAGAAAACAAAAGAATAGGAAGTATCATCAGCAAAACTTGAAATGGCTCAGTGATTTACTGCAGATCAAGTACTGAACGCAATCAAATATTAGTGTCACTGTCACTTGATGGTGGATCTGGTGAAGAAGCTGTCAGCGATCAAAATATTGATTTTGAATATGTTAAAAACGATAGTTTTGAGAATATGTTTGAAATGGCGAATATGAGCCAGATGCTGAATGTACTGGGAAATGAGCTCTGACGTGGACAGTGATGATGGTATAAAACATCTGCTCAAACTGAACCCTTCCAAGCTCCAAAAGGTAACAAAATATGCTTTATTTTATTCTTCTGTAATTGTTACTCTAATATCAGGAGAGTTTTATATCATGTGACAGGTAGAGATCCATCTGTGTTAGATATAGATCCGAGTCGCTAAAGACCCGAATATGTAATAATGATTGGTGAAACATTAATGCATTTAAGGGATAACATTAAAACAAAGACAGCAGCAAGTTTATTAGGCTGCTGTCACTTTAAGAGCTGCACAGATCCAATATACTGTTACACGTGTTTTATTTCTCAACTGTTTATGTTCACTTAAGATATAACAGACTATGTTTACTATAGGATACTCGCCGAGACTGGCATTTTTTGATGTGGTTTTTGTCTGAATATATCCGTTCAAGCACAAGAAGACGTGAAAGACAGCTCAATTCAGCATTCGCATGCTGACTGAGAAGTGGCTTTCTGGGCGCACACTTCAGATGTGTGCGCATACAAATCTTCTCACGTCTTCTTGCGCTTGAATATTTAAATTGACAAGGCTTAAAAACAGGTGCGAATGATAAACTTTTGTGATGCAGCACTGGCCCGATCGGGCAAGTGACAGTTGCGCCAGCTGTCCCGAGTGACATTTACGCTGGTCCTGGGCTATCGGGCAGTCCTTATTGTCGAGCCCTACCCTCTGCTGAAATAAAAGAGGTAACTTTCCTCCGCCTCTATAAGAAAGGACTAAAATAATAGAATAAAATGAGTAAATAAATAAAATTAAGTATTAGTACTTAGTACTTTTGAAGAACTTTAAAAAATTAAAAAATAATAAATAAAAAAATAGAGGAAAAACAGAAAGCACAATAAGCAGACTAATCTGCTATTTTACACTTCCTGAGATCAGTGGGTACATTGCTTTAGTAATGAGTCCATCACCGTGTTAGAATCTTGACAACCGTCCATCGCTAGTGACCTTGATGCTGTCGCACATACTGGACAACTGTTATAAATCAATCAGAGCTGATGTATTCATCTATTACACCTGTCAGGCTGCATATCCACGCTCACCGTGCATGAAAAAGCGGATGTGAGTTATGACACTGCAGTTTAGGGAAGCATAGATCAAAAAGGATGACATGGGCGACACTTGAAAGTGTACTTTGAAGGAAAAAATAAAAGAAAGGAGATCTGCTTTGTCACACCAGTGTCTTTGCAGGTTTGATATTCTGTATTTTTCTTGTCTTGGAAGAAAAAGCTGCTTACATTTAATTTGATATTGATTTGATATTAATGGTTGGAATGGAGCTGTATGTATGAATATTTAAAAGAACTTAAGGCAGAATTTTCCCAGCTGATTTATTTATTTTTTATTTGCATGCAGTCAGTAAGGACAAGTCAATAAAAAGTTGTCCTTCTTCAATATATTATTTTGCAGTGCCCAGTAAGATTTTTTTTTATGTTTTTGAAAAAAATCTCTATGCTCACCAAGGCTACATTTATTTAATCATAAATACAGTAACACGTAATGTTGTCAAATATGACTGCATTATTTTCTATTTGAATACAGTGGGGAGAACAAGTATTTGATACACTGCCGATTTTGCAGGTTTTCCTACTTACAAAGCATGTAGAGGTCTGTAATTTTTATCATAGGTACACTTCAACTGTGAGAGACGGAATCTAAAAAATCCAGAAAATCACATTGTATGATTTTTAAATAATTAATTTGCATTTTATTGCATGACATAAGTATTTGATCACCTACCAACCAGTAAGAATGCCGGCTCTCACAGACCTGTTAGTTTTTCTTTAAGAAGCCCTCCCGTTCTCCACTCATTACCTGTATTAACTGCACCTGTTTGAACTTGTTACCTGTATAAAAGACACCTGTCCACACACTCAATCAAATAGACTCCAACCTCTCCACAATGGCCAAGACCAGAGAGCTGTGTAAGGACATCAGGGATAAAATTGTAGACCTGCACAAGGCTGGGATGGGCTACAGGACAATAGGCAAGCAGCTTGGTGAGAAGGCAACAACTGTTGGCGCAATTATTAGAAAATGGAAGAAGTTCAAGATGACGGTCAATCTCCCTCGGTCTGGGGCACCATGCAAGATCTCACCTCGTGGGGCATCAATGATCATGAGGAAGGTGAGGGATCAGCCCAGAACTACACACCAGGACCTGGTCAATGACCTGAAGAGAGCTGGGACCACAGTCTCAAAGAAAACCATTAGTAACACACTACGCCGTCATGGATTAAAATCCTGCAGTGCACGCAAGGTCCCCCTGCTCAAGCCAGCGCATGTCCAAGCCCGCCTGAAGTTTGCCAATGACCATCTGGATGATCCAGAGGAGGAATGGGAGAAGGTCATGTGGTCTGATGAGACAAAAATAGAGCTTTTTGGTCTAAACTTCACTCGCCGTGTTTGGAGGAAGAAGAAGGATGAGTACAACCCCAAGAACACCATCCCAACCTTTGAAGCATGGAGGTGGAAATATCATTCTTTGGGGATGCTTTTCTGCAAAGGGGACAGGACGACTACACCGTATTGAGGGGAGGATGGATGGGGCCATGTATCGCGAGATCTTGGCCAACAACCTCCTTCCCTCAGTAAGAGCATTGAAGATGGGTCGTGGCTGGGTCTTCCAGCATGACAACGACCCGAAACACACAGCCAGTGCAACTAAGGAGTGGCTCCGTAAGAAGCATCTCAAGGTCCTGGAGTGGCCTAGCCAGTCTCCAGACCTGAACCCAATAGAAAATCTTTGGAGGGAGCTGAAAGTCCGTATTGCCCAGCGACAGCCCCAATACCTGAAGGATCTGAAGAAGGTCTGTATGGAGGAGTGGGCCAAAATCCCTGCTGCAGTGTGTGCAAACCTGGTCAAGAACTACAGGAAACGTATGATCTCTGTAATTGCAAACAAAGGTTTCTGTACCAAATATTAAGTTCTGCTTTTCTGATGTATCAAATACTTATGTCATGCAATAAATGGAAATTAATTACTTAAAAATCATACAATGTGATTTTCTGGATTTTTGTTTTAGATTCCGTCACTCACAGTTGAAGAGTACCTATGATCAAAATTACAGACTTCTACATGCTTTATAAGTGGGCAAACCTGCAAAATTGGCAGTGTATCAAATACTTGTTCTCCCCACTGTATATTTTAAAATGCATTCCTGTGATGGAAAAGCTGAGTTTTCAGCAGCCATTACTCCAGTCTTGGAGTACTTAATCATTGTAATATACTGATTTGGTATTCAAGAAACATTTTTTTTTATATTATTTATTATCACTGTTGAAAACATTTGTGCTTCTTAATAGTTTTGTTGAAAGTTAAAAATAACAGCATTTATTTGAAATACTAGGAATTTTTTGTAATATAATTCTTTACTGTCACTTTTGATTAATTTAATGCATCATAATTGCTGAATTAAAATATTAATTTCCTTAATATATGTTGCCAGCCAATAGCCTACTGTAAGAAAATAAAGGGCCACAACACAGGCAAAACACTTAAACTTGGGGTCTTTTATTCTCGACTATGGCCAAAAGGACACAGCATTAAAAATAGCTTTGGCTTTTGGGGTTGGAGATGTATTAGGTTACAGAACAGACCAAAAATATTTAGAAATAAAAATAAAATAAGAATTGGTTTCCACTCTCCAAGTTATAACAATCAATGTGGCATTTAAATACAACAAAAAGATAGAAAGATCTCACAGATGGTCTATGGCACCACAGAGCAAAGGAAGAAGGTGGCCTGGTCTGATGAATCACGTTTTCTTTTACATCACGTGGAGGGTGATATGTATATATATTTACATGTTTATACCATTTTTTTTTCCCGTAGCACTGCAGATTCAGACGCTGGTAAGAACATTTAGCCTGTCTGAACCACAAATGGCAGACAGTATCTGTAATGTCACGACAATCATGTCTGGAAAGTGATAGTGATTCTTTTCGGTTCCTCAATCTTGTTTCTCTACCTTGATTGCTTTAGAGTTTCAGATATATTCAAATTACGCACCAGTAATTACTCGCTAAGGTTTATGAGATACCGCTAATTATTTCTAAATCAATTAATCCATTTGAGGTTGATGAGTCTGAAGTTTTTTGCATGGTTCCATTTATAGTCTGTAATGAAGAACCTGAAATGAATGTCAGTCAATTACCTGTCAAATATTTCAATCTGTAGCTATTTTGTAGTCTGGTGTATCCGACCTGCAAACCCTGATTACGCTTGCTTATAATTTTACATGGAATAGTCAAAATTTGGCGTGATCCATTTTCCAGTTGAACCTTACAGACAGGCATTTTGCATTAACATGAATTTTCAGTGATTGGATAGCTTTTTGACCACATTAAAAGCCACATTTAAATGCACTTAGTATGTGCATGTGCTGCGATCTGATTGTGATTGAATCACGGAAGCCACATTGTGGGTGATTGTGGCTGATCTGGTCCACATTTAAACTTAGGTGTAAATGCCATGCTTTTTTGCTATTCACATATAACTAAGTAAAAGAAATGTTTAGTACAGGTTAGACCACAAATAATCATTATCTGTCACATTAATGGACTGGACTCAAAGTTTTCTCCTCATCTATTTTTGTAGATAGTAGATAGTATATATATATATATATATATATATATATATATATATATATTATTCTTTAATATTGTAGAGTGATGCAATAGACTAAAGCGCCTTAGTTTTATCTGTCAAAATGATGGAAAGCATTTTGAATTATCTTTGTGTGTGTGTGTGTGTGTGTGTGTGTGTGTGTGTGTGTGTGTGTGTGTGTGTGTGTGTGTGTGTGTGTGTGTGTGTGTGTGTGTGTGTGTGTGTTTTAATTGAGTAAATTACAGACGATTTTCACAATTTCCTCTGATGGTATTTTCCATTTTACAAAGTAAATGTGATCAGTGTAAAGTGTAAATGCTTTCCAGATACTCTTTTATCTGGATACAAAATGCATTTTAACAGTGTTGAGGGTAACTCAAGTAACGTGAGTTATGTAATCAGATTACTTTTTCAAGTAGTGAGTAAAGCATTACTTTTAAATTTACAAAAAAATTATATATAATTTTTCAAATAAATAACTCAAGTTACTTTGTTTTCCCATTTGTTGACTGACAGCTGTCCTGCACCCTTGTTGAGCGAAATCGGGAGTAAGTGCAGAGGTATTGTGTGCGCTGTGTGAACATGAGGGTCACTAGTTCTAGACTAAATGTGAGCATACATTTACTCATGTCACTTGCACAAAATCAGAAGTTGAATAATGAAATGATTACGCAAACCTGCAATGATTAAATGTTAAATAACACAAATATATTTTATGTATTTAATAGGGATGTGCCCGAAGCCTTAATCCGAATTCAGAAAGGCAAGGAAAATGAAAACGCATTCTATGGAGTCCCTAAAGGGACATGGAAGGCTTGCTGCATTAGTCGGTTACATTACAGTCCATCAGATTTCACTTATCCCATGAAGATAGTAAGGAGAGATGACTGACGGGACGATGTCGGAAGATTTAGTGCGCAACAGATCCTGAGCATCATTGACAAATATCTTATCCTTTATAATGTGCGGTCAGTACCGCCACTCCCTGTAAATAGAGTGCGCGTGATCGTGCACAATCCATCCAGGAAGTCTATCCCTTAAAAGTGCTAAAGGAAATGAGGAAGGCACCTATGAAAAAAAAAGTTTTTGCTTGTCATTTCAGACTCTTAAACCATTTTAGATGGTTTAGCTGCAGTACACACATACATTTTTGCTAAATATTTTCCTATGCCAGATGTGTGGTACGGAGCCCTCAAGGCTTTTAACACATACATAAACGGTCCTTGCTGACATTTTGGTATTTAAATAAACCAAATGCTCAAGGCATATTGCTACAAGCAGCTGTGGATATTGGCCGACTGTTTTATAAGGTTCAGATCAGTTTCATGATGGGTGGTATAAACCTTTTTTTATATGGAGGAAAAGGGAAGAAAATGCTAAGCCACAGCTGTGTAATTATCTAAAATGTCCTTAAACCAGCATTTCTGAGAGGGTGTTCAGAATCGATTTAAATCTCATCCAGGCGAGAGAAAGGCAGAGAGTCACAGCACATTACGGAGCTTTTATGTGGTCTTTGATGCAGCTTTGCGTATACGTAATTTGGTGTCACACTGGAGAGGAGGGGACCTCTGACTGTGACCGAAACAATCAGCAGTCCTAAAGCAAAGGGTATGAGTGGACCACTTATACACGCTGGAATGGCGTTTACACTTCTATTCCAGCAGAAGACTTTACCACAGGTCCTGCTAGTGAACCCAGGCATGGTTCCTCACCTCGGTTGCACATCCAGCACTGTTTTATTGAAGGACGTCCATTTTAGCTGTGCATTTATGTGAAAGTCAAGCTTATCTACCACGGCTCATTGTTTTGATTAGAATATGAATATGAGAGATAGGGATGGCGATACTGAAAAGGAAATGAATAGCTCTGAGGAAATTATCAAGGAGGAAAATTATGAATTTTGCATGCATAGATCTATAAGGACTATATAAGATCTATAAGAACACGTTGAATGGATGACCAAAAGAAGAGGGCTAAAAGAGACATTTGGAGCAGTGCTTTGGGCTTTTGTAGCCACATGGTCTTTTTTGAACAAACCTGAATAATGCTCTATTCATTAGGGAAAATGTATTCCAGTGGCAGGTCTGGCTTAATCACTTGAAAGACTTGAAGTTAAACACAATCCCATTGGTTCTCCGAGGACAAGGCTTAAGTTCACATTAACATATTTTATAAAAAAGTTTGTTAAAATCTGATTTCGCCAATCTTTTCCTGTAGTTTGTAGTTTTAAGTCATTTAGGTGGTGATATATGAAATATGTTTTTTGCTGATGTTTTATGTCCTAAG
The DNA here is from genome assembly GCA_039654105.1 of Coreius guichenoti. NCBI lineage: Eukaryota > Metazoa > Chordata > Actinopteri > Cypriniformes > Gobionidae > Coreius > Coreius guichenoti. Next base: position 16,568,214 of record CM077181.1, on the reverse strand, counting down.
CTTCTGAATCCTCGCTTTTTTCTTGTTTAATATGTATGAACCCAGTCAAAAGACAGTGACTTTCTAAAAGAAAATACCCAAGCCTCTAGGGATTTTTTTATATATATACTTGCTTCATATGAGTCTTCAGTTGGCTAAAGGCTTCTGCACATTTTTTTAATGCTTTTGAGGAAATATATATATATATATATATATATATATATATAGCCTTAATTAATTTTTTATTTCATTTGTTTGTTTGTTTGTTTGTCTATATACTTCTATTCTTATATTTATTTATTTACAGTACGTATATGGTAATGCTACAGTTTGATGCTTTATTCCAAAGTAGATGCATTGGAAAACATTGATATAAGTCACATGAAGAGACACACAACAACTTTAGAACATTGTTTTGGAAGGATACCCTTATGAAAAGGAAGTATAGTTCAAGTTAATTTTATGAAGTACACTTAAGTAATGTCCAAGTATATTTTTAAGTATACTTTATGTAGTACGTCATTTTAATGTGCTAGTAGAAAACTTGTAAGTGTACTGTTTCAATACTGCTTAGGCCCACTTTTTAGTATATAAAAGTATATGTTTAAGTGTACTATAAGTGTAACAGTAGTAAACTTTAATTAGTTCACAACTACGTTTCTCATTTGTACTGCATCTGTACTACAAGTGAACTTATAAGTATACTAGTAGTTTACTATTTTAATACTTGTAGTACATTTTTTAGTTTATGAAAGTACATTTAGAAGCATACTCAGTAAACTACTAGTTTAGTAATTTTATACTGCAAGTATACTTGTAAGTTTGCTTTAAGTGAACATAAAATCATACTTAAAGTTTACTATTTATATATTATTTATATAAATAGTATACTTAAAAAAAAAAAAAAAAAATCTATTTTCCTCTATTTCCTACCTATGCCAGCTTGTGCTGCTCTGGGTAATGTCCAAAACTTAGTATTTCATGCACTTTTTGTGATTTTTCGCCTCTTCATGACGGATTGCTTCCTGTATTCCTCAGTTGTAAGTCACTTTGGATAAAAGCGTCTGCTAAATGAATAAATGTAAATGTAAATGTACTACTATGTTCCTATTTAAGTTTTTTTTTATACTGGAAATATACATTTAACTGTACTTTAACTCTTTCTTAAAATGTTAAAACACATTTTATTCAAGCTCCATGCATCCTTTTTTTCTCAACACTTGAATGTAGGTCATTTTTATTTTAAAAAATGTAACATTTTGAACAAAAATCTGAAAAAAATCACAAACGGATTCAGAACGATGATCAAGACACAGATGGAGTAGATCGAGTCCATCACCACCACCAAAGTTTCACAGTCGTTTCCTCTTCATGGGTTCGACATTTCATTCGGCAACGTTAAGCAGTTTTGATTTATATGCTGTTTAATGTTTGGTGATCGCGTTGTTTTACATTTGCGTAAGCAATCTTCTATCAATTATATCTGCTTCTTCTTCACTTGTGTTTTGATCCAGAGATTCTGTACTAGAAGATGCGTAATAGCGCCCCCTACCATATAACAGTGAAAACATGGATAGCCGGAAAATTCAGTCAGTGGTGGGGAAAGAGTAAAGTAGATTTAAAGTAAATTCCTACACTACCAGTGGACTAGCCTACACAAAAATTCAGACACTCAGAATTAGGAACATATCTGTTTTCTTAATAAATCAATATTTTCCAACAATGTAAGTTTATAAGACATATAAACCTATGTGAAAAGTAGGCTATATAGGCTACTCAATCAAAAGATTAAACACAACAAGCCAAGTGTACTTAAAATACTTAATTATACTTTTAAGTATATCTTGATCAAAAGATTGAGTACATGTATAGTCCAAATATACTTAGACCTTTCTGTAGCCTACTCTGTCAAGTATACATAAGTGCAATTATATTTCTGAGAAATACATAAAGTATATTTCTGAGAAGTACATAAAAAGTAGTAAGTATACTTTCTAATTTTTAGTTTAAAAGAAGTATACTAATAGCACACTTGAATAAACTTCTTTTTCATAAGGATATTTTAATAAATTATATGAGTACAGATATACCAGTTAGGTAGCTACACATGTCAGAATATTCACAGTAGCCTACATTTATACAAAGAGATTGTGTACACACACAAAACCCAACTTTCTTTCTTTCTTCTTTTTTTTTTTCCCCTTTTTCTGTGAGCAGTCAAACTCTGCTGGCTCAGTCTTCACTGTTGTGCTGCAGAGTATTAATCAATACTTCATATGTACATTTCCATTTATACTTTTGATTGACTCTCGCCAATGAGAGCCAGAGTCATCCAGAGGCACTCGGAATGAGCTGGAGAGGACTGGATTTGAGATGGGCCGGGTCTAAACAGGGTATGTGTGTGCCCAGGCTGCGTCTCTGCATCCTGCCTGGTGCCAGCACCCCATAATGCACTTTTTATAGGCGCCTCCTGATTTCCTGGATGGAGTGAGTATCTCCGTGGAATATCAATGACTCTGCTGAAACGGTGCAGTCAGTGGGGATGGACCACACCGGCTCATAGAATGTGTCTGTGTGCATGCGTGTGTATGAAGTACAGAAGTGCATGCTAGTCTGTGAATGTTCCATCACTCTGTACTGTCAATCTTATGTATGTGGTTGTGCTCCAAGATGTTTTATTGATTTCATGAAATGAACACATCTATAAAAATCACCTGTCAAGTTTATAATATATATTACATCAGCATATGAGTCAAATTGGACGACTACAGGGACTCATCTCAACATCACTCCTTTAACAGATCTAATATTCCAACGACAGCCCAGCCTAAGTTTTTGACGGATGTGATAACTATATGTTTGATTTTTAGGTAATTGTAAAACATGCTGGAGACATTCAAAATGTTTTTTTGTGTAGTTCATTATTTTACGGAAGTTTCTTACTTGGCTTAAATAAATTACATGTTAGGGGCGGTCACACTATGCTTTTCGTTCCATTGACTTCCATTCATATGTATGCAAATGCATCAGACCACAAGTTCTTGCGAAAAGTTTCGCATTTTGCTGCGTTCCAAAGTTCAAGTTTGGTGAACTCTGAGCTGCGAACTCTATGAACCCTATGAATGTTTCACCAATCATTATTACATATTTGGGTCTTTAGCGACCCGGCTCTATATCTAACACGGATGGATCTCTACCTCTTGCGATAATATAAAACTCTCCTGATATTAGAGTAACAATTACAGCATATTGTGTTACCTTTCGGAGCTTGGAAGGGTTCAGTTTGAGTAGATGTTTTATACCATGATCACTGTCCTCGTCAGAGCTCATTTCGCAGTACATTCAGCATCTGGCTCATATTCGCAATCTCAAACATATTCTCAAAACTATTATTTTCAACATCTTCAAAATCAATATTTTAATCGCTGACAGCTTCTTCACCAGATCCACCATCAAGTCACAGTGACACTAATATTTGATTGCGTTCAGTACCTGATCTGCAGTAAATCGCTGAGCCATTTCATGTTTTGCTGATGATACTTCCTATTCTTTTGTTTTCTGCCTGCGGTAACTATGAGTGAAACGTCACTTCGTCATTGTGTATCAGACATTGCCACCTTGTGGAATAAAGGTCAATTGCACTTATTCAGTCATCAAAGATTCAATTATTGTTGTGTAAAAAAAATATACTTACACTGTTATACACCTCGGGACATTAGTGACCCTACACACTTTTTACAAAAAATGAATGGGAAAACAGGCATTCTTTTATAATTGTATTATTTGTTCTTATAATTGTTTATAATGAATTGATTGAGGAATACTTAGAAGGTTGATGTCTAACTTTAAAAAATGAATGAGGAGGAGGGTAGTGAATGACGTCCCGGGTCACTAAAGACCTGAGGTATGAGTTTAAGGGTTAATAGAACAATATTTTTTGCAGTAAAGTTGAGTAGATTGTATATTTTTTACATTTTGAGTGTATTACTATTTGTTATATGTTGAATTCATGTTTATAAAAAAGACGCTGCAGAGGGTGACGTCATATCACGACCGTTGCACTGTCTGAAGAAATACTCAAAGTCCAGTGTGACTGCGGCTTTACTCAGAGACTGACATGTTTGGCTTGTCAAAAATGTTATGTTCAGCTGTTGCAAATTCGTTTTTTGGAGACAAAGTTTTGAAAATCACGTTTACCAGGAGTGTTTTTGATTTTATTGTTTTTAAAGTTTTTTTTTATTTATTTTTTTTATTTAAACCCATGAAAATGCAGATCCTGTTGTAAATAATAGTTAAAAATCACTTTTTAAAACTTTTTCCATTACTACCCCTTCGCAGATTTTGATATATACATACACCGATCATGCATAACATTATGACCACTGACAGGTGAAGTGAATAACACTGATTATCTCTTCATCACGGCACCTGTTAATGGGTGGATTTAAAGGATCTGCTGATAACATCTTGGTGCCAGATACCACAGCACACCTTCAGGGGTCTAGTGGAGTCCATGCCTCGACGGGTCAGGGCTGTTTTGGCAGCAAAAGGGGGACCAACACAATATTAGGATATAATGTTATGGTCATAATGTTATGCCTGGTCGGTGTATATGTATCTGTGTGTGTAGGGGTAACTGAATGTGTAAGTTTGAGACAATAGAACTAAGAAACAAAATATTCCTGCATGTTTTTTGTGAGCTATACCCTGAAGGAATGGCACCATGAATAGCAATAGCTTTAGCAGGCCAGAGGTTCCTCTCAATCAAACTCAACTATTTCCCACAGCTACATATGGAGGATTTACGTTTGAGTTTGTGCAAACCACCCTTTTCTTTTCCTCTACCAACCAACATAATGCATGCGATTTAAATAATGTGTTAGTTTCTTTTAAAATTTCTGTTAAATTTTCTGTTTTTTTTCAGTTGAACATAAGTGTTTCATTCTGTTCTGAACCATTGGGGCTAATTGAATCTAGTTAGAAAGCATCGCAAATTCACAAAAGTCCTTAGCACAACACCTGTTTATCAGTAAATGAAGTACATAGCCATTTTTATGGATGATTTATTTATACTTCAAACTTTGATGTTTAGCAAAAGTCATTCATTCTTTATTTTTTTTTTTATTAGCATTGAAGCTCAACAACTGAAATATTACTTAAATGGATAGTTCACCCAACACAACACAACACAACACAAACACAAAGTTATATTAAAAAAATATAATTTCTCTTCCATGCTTCATAATGGTAGTGAATGGCGGTCCTGATTTTGAAGTCCAAAAAAGTGCATCCATCCATCATAAAAGTAATCCATACAACGCCAGGGGGTTAATAAAGGCCTTCTGAAGCAAAGTGATGGGTTGTTGTAAGAAAAATATCCATATTTAAAACTTTGTAAACTAAAATAACTACCTTCCGGCAGACGCCAAGTCGACTTACGCCAAAAGAGTAACCCCTGACGCAATGTATGACGTAGGAGTAGCTTAAGCTTTGACGCCTCTCGCAGTTCAGACAAACAGGGCCGGGCAACAAACTTAAGCTCCTCGTCTCTTATATCAAAATCTTCTGACATTTCTCTTAAAAAATTCTCATTTTAGACTTCTAATTCGTGACCGGTGTTTTGTTTTGCTCTATCCTATCGTCAATACGTCATGCATCAGCCGTGTGGAGTACCTTTATGATGGATGGAAGCACTTTTTTGGGCTTCAAAATCTCAACCCCCGTTCACTGCCATTATAAAGCTTAGAAGAGCCAGGACATTTTTTTAATATAACTCCAATTGTATTTGTCTGAAAGAAGAAAGTCATATACTTGAGAGTGAGTAAATCATGTGGTAATTTTCATTTTTGGGTGAACTATCCCTTTAAGCAAAACATGAAGCCAGAATTATCTTTACACTGAATTATTGCAGACTTGCATTGAAATCCAGTATTTGCACGTCCACTGCATTTTGATAGTTTTAGAAATACAGAATCTAATATTTTTGTACAAGTAAAAACACTGCTGCATAATTGTATGTAAATCAAAATAATAGCCATGTTACTATATTAATATTAGTATTATTAAAAAAAGACATTAACTAAACTTCTGTTCTCTGAACCTAATGTGTTAAAGTGCTAACTAAGAAAAATATAATAACGTTAATCACAAATAAATATTTTAACCATTTGATGGACCTAATTTAATTGTATATTGTGAGATTAGATTTAAAGTGTTCTTTGCTGTGAGGGTTCGAGAACAGAGCCATGCTCGTGCTGGGTGGAAAGTGGGCACTTGTAATTCAATGATGTGTTGGTGTGCTGGGGACTAAAGCTGGCCAAGCCTGCAGGAAGTGAATTATAACCTCTCAATTAAATCTGGGCATCTATGAAATATTGAATTGGAAACTCTTGAAGATTCCAGTCACGCCGTGGTGCTGCATAAAAGCTGACTGACTGCCTCCCCGGGCCTGTCAGAGGCAAGGCTGGGGCTGATCTGCTTGGCTTTTGCATGCACAAACACACAGACACACACACACAAATTTATACAAGCTTATATGTGAAAATCTCTTTTGTTTTTTTTCCCTTGCATGCTTTTATCCTTCGCTCTAAAGATAAACTAAGGACTAAGAATTCATGCCTGTGTTTAAGTGTAGTTTTGCTAGGTCATTGCTGTTGTGCAGGAATCTTAGGTAGACTCTCCGAATGCCTGTAAACTTTAATTATAACTCAACATTTACATAATGGCAAAAAAAGAACATTTATGCCTTACAGGATGAAAATAACAAACTAAAGTTAGCCAGTGCTTAGTGAGGGATTTGAGATTTGGCTTACATGTTGGTGTCAACTTGAAGTTAAATTGTTATTTTTTTTTTATTTTTTTTTTTATGGAATTAATTATTATTATTATTATTATTATTATTATTATTATTATTATTATTATTATTAGTGAGACAAACCAACTAAATCCATAAAAATTGTTTATTGCTTACTGATTTTTGGCGCTGTTGTTTTTCCACCAAAATGATGTCACTTCCTGGAGGGAGGGGGTGGGTGGAGTAAAGCAGTATTCCCAAAAATACAATTTGAATGCTTATTGAAAACATTTATATTAGATAATGAAAAAAAAGGTTGAGAGACCTTGAATGTTTCTAAATAAAATACTTTTTTTTTTCAAGTTAGTGTAACACCCTGGGATCTACACTTAATTGTGTTATTGTGATAAAACTAACTAATATGATTTCCTTCTTTAAAAATGGTGTGTTTAATATTTTATTCAGTTTATTAAGACACATATGATGGGGATATGAAATTTACTGCATGGTAGGAATGACCCTAGTCAAGGGAATTTAGCTATTTTCATGTGTATGGGGAACAGAGTGTAAGGGCATGTGTGTGTCAAGAAGCACCCTATTTCTCTCACACAGGCACACAATATATATAAACATTTAAGCTTTATCAGTTAAGATTCCCACTGGTTTTTATGCCACACACTAGCAATAAGAGGCATAAAAAAATATGTTTAGCTTTATATCCGTAGACATTTTTATGTGTAAAGTAGGCATTGTCTTAGGCCCAGAATGAGTCTGCTTTGACTTGTTTTCTTGTTGTAGAAATTACAGCCAATAAAATGGAAGACTGTGAAAATGGCATAATTTCCTGTCGTATTCTAATAGAGTGTTTTTATATTGCATGTGATACAGAGACTTGCATGAGTGTATGTTTTAAGAGAGTAAGAGAGAATCTAATGCAGGATTTTAGCTGTTTGATTCATATATATTAAAGGTTTAAGAATCTCTCTCCATCTGTGAGGGTATGAATTATTTATCTTGCAATGTAAATGTGGCATATCACCAGAATACTTAGGCACACCAGGGACCAATTGTATAGAAAGTGTCTCCTTTAAAAAGCTTTTAAATGACTCCTGTACAGTATGGCGTGTGAGGAAACCTGTGAGGCACACAAATGTCTAAAAGAAGATTCCTAGGTATAAATACTTTTCTAACATAGTGACATGAAAGGCAGCATCATCCCTTAAGATTCCTTATTTAAAATGCATGCAGATCTTAGTGGTTTGTCAATGCTTGCAGACCATCTGCGGTGGGAAAACATGCTGAGATGTTCAGTTGATCTCCGGGGCACTACTCCTCCTGTTAGAGCTTATATTCTTGTACAAGCCATACATTAAACAAGCCTGTCCTTCTCTCAACAACCTCTCATGGCTCTTCAATGTAAGCTTTGCAATAAAGGAATCACTGTGTTTTTCTAGGAGGCTGTGTTGGCTGTGCACAGTGGAGCCATAATGCCTCAATGGCCGGTTTTATGATCGTCCATCAGCGTGGGCCAATGTAGCGTGTAACATGGGTGTGTTTCCTGCGGTATCTCGCTTAAACATTACACCCGGTGAGATTCTTTCACTCCATTCGGCACACGCCTCCAATGGGGCTCCCGGCTCACACTTTCACCGGCAATTTGCATCTTTTTGTGCTTCTCATTAGCTGCCACTATCGCATTAGCCAGGCATTGTTAACATGGATAATTCTAATCATTTATATTGATATAATTGCTAATATAATTTATAGTGCTGGGCAACCGATTAATTGCGATTAATCGCATCCACAATAAAAGTTTGTGTTTACGTAATATATGTGTGTGTACTGTGTATAATTATTATGTACTGTATATATAAATACACACACATGCATGTATATATTTTATATTATGTAAACACAAACTTTTATTTTGGATGCGATTAATCAGTTGCCCAGCACTAATAATTTACTTACAGTTTTTCAAATTTCTATTTTTGTCAATCAATGTATACTGTTTTTTTTTCTTCTTTGATTTTACATTGAAATGTATTAACCTTTTTACTGTACAGCTATCTCTCTTTCTTTTCTATTCTTTATCTTCTTTGTCTCACTTTCTCTTTTTCTAAATGGGGAACAGACTGTAGTGATGTGGAGAGCAGTTTTGGGTCATATGATGATGGAAATTTCAGGCTAAATAATTCAGATCCCAGTTAGAGAAACCTCAGTAGCTGAAGGAGATGTTGACATTGAAAAAACTGGCAGACGTTCATATGCGTCCACACACACACACACACACGTGTGCTCACATAGGCAGGCTGGGTTAGTTTACTGGTTCATGCATTCACATTACACCTACTGGATATGAACCATGCTTAGCTTTGAGTCAGCATTATGCCTCATAGTCTTTATTTATGTGTGAGGAGCGTGCTGGTTTGATATCACTCCAAGAGCACACTTTCTGATTCCTCTCAGAAATGCCTGAAACAATTTGGAATGCATCATTTCTCATACAGCTCACAGCTCCTGTCCCTTTCTTGAATAACATGATTTGTGAGCATTCATACAGTGGTCTCAAGTTTTTTGGAATTTTTTTGCTGCATTACGGAAAACTCAGAACATGGAATTCTCCCGACCTCCTGCTTGAATATAGCTAGCCACTGAAATGACGCTCATTGTGAGACATCTAATTTTTTAAATTAGGGCAGATCGATCAACCCTGGCTTACTGTATGAGAGAAGCATCATTTGACATAATTTCCATGATAGCTGCAGCTAAGGTGACGTTCCGTTGGTTATTTTCAAGTAGACGTGGGAGAATTTTGAGATCCGAGTTGTCTGGAGCGCTTTGAGGTCTGATGTGGAATCACCAGACTCCAGACATATGGAATGTGGCATTAAGCAACACTTACAATTGGGGCTGTCGACGTTAACGCATGCAGTTTTCACAAGTTCACACTTACAAATAAGTCAGATAGAATAAATAGTATACGTATTTGGCATGCTGTCCGAGGAGAGGGATTCGAGCATTGTATTTATGCACAGACACATTTCCGTACATTCAGTGCATTGTTTCCACACACATTCAGGATAATGTTTTTGGTTTTTGGCATCTCCGTGTTGTTCTGTTTGGTATCGCAACTTGTCTTGTCTAAAATGTAAACAAGCTCTTTGCTGTTGCACTGTACACATACTATACACTATGAATTCTGTGTATTTTTCTGTGTTTTTTATGGGTGCTTTGGTGTCTAAGAATTATGGACCTTATATCTACCTTATATATATATATACCTTATATATATATATATATATATAAGCTTTTTTCAAGGTAAATTTTAGTGTTTTTCCAACAAAGGCTGAAAATATAGTTTTATGAGAATAACTCCTTAGTTTACTTTGCTGGATATAGCAAATGATAACAAAAGGAACGTGTTAAACAGGACAAATGGTGAATGCTTTATTTCACAAATAGTGTACAATTGGATGCGATTAATCGCGATAAAAAAGTTTCATCTATTGACAGCCCTACTTACAGTGCATGAATGTCATTGCATTAGAGACTAAATATCAAACCAAGTGTCATTTATTTTTGCATAATCACGCAAAACATTGCACACAAGGAATTTCGTTTCAAATTGATAATACAATACATGGTTGTCAAACATTAGTGCAACATATACATAGTTAATTCAAGTAAGTGTTCATTCTTTATTCTTCTTTATCTTTAATTTTCTTATTGTAGTTATATAATGCAATGCAATTTGTACATTACATTTAAGTGTACATTTACATTGCATTTAAGTCATCAATTCCAAATCCCATATTTGCATTTGTTCTTTTTTGTGTCTTTTCTCACACCTGGCTGAACTGGTGTCTTATGCACAAACAGGGCTGTATGTAAATTCGAGAGCCTCATGAGTATTAGCTCAAGGTTGTGGAGCTCACCCTGCCTCTTGGCCGAGCCACATCGCTCAAAGTTTCCACTCGTCAGAATGTTTAATTATTATTAGACTGTTACTTATTTGACAGTGTGTCAAATCAGCTTAATTAATACTGGCCATCTGTGGTATTTAATGGTGGCCTCAGATTTGTGTGGTCTCTTGACAAGCTTACAGTGAAGGAAAAATAGCGTAATAAAAGAATCTGTACAGTGGATCAACCCTTCATTATCCTTCGCTATTACCAGCTGTGGGCGCCTCGGGCCGTGTAGATCTGTGTTCCTTATTGAGAACGTACACCTGTCACGCTAATTTGGACGAAAAAGAATGGGGTGAAGACCAGAGGTGAGGGGAGATGCTGTGAAGAAGACAGCCATTATTACAGAGACTCAAGGTCCGCTTAGAGCAGAGACTGCCCGAGGGAGAAAGAGAGAGCTACTGATCGTCAACATATCCACCTCCTCCATCACTAAATTGTGATGTGCATCCACGCTGATGGCATTCTCTTGATGTTCAAAATAAGTCTGAATCTTATTACGGTGGGTGAATGCTTTGGGAACACTTGAAGCTGGTTTCAAATAAGTTATGAGTGAGAAATAGCTGTTGCTTGAAAGGGTACGACCCAAATGCAGAATTTTTTGTCTGATAAGTCCCCTCTCCCTGTTAGCATAGTACTTGTAGGCTGAAAGGAAATCTATGGACAGATGGAACCTTTACTGCAAGGTGTTGCCTAGAGATGGGGATGGAGACAATGAGCTGTCTCGATAAAAATATCGCAGGAAAATCTGACTCAACACGGGGCAGTGCTTAAGGCAGCATCATTCTGGCTAGGAGAGTTTCGTTTAAAGGAATAGCCTACTTCATCCCATTCTTTTCATTTTGTTCATTTACTCAACCTTTTGCTGTTCTAAACAAGTATGACTTGCATTCTTCCGTAGAACACAAAAGGAGATGTTTTGCAGAATCTCATTGCAGCTCTTTTCCACTGGTTGTTGTCAAGCTTCAAAAAGACTTTGAATTTTGTACATTTTGCATTGTTTATGCAACACTTTTGTGTTCCACTGAAGAAATGTAATGATGTGGTTGCAGTAAGGGAGCGTAGAGGCAGGATCTGTGTGCAGCGGTAACTTTTATTGACAATAAACCTAAAAGCAAAACATGCAGGAGAAATAGGTGAACACGGGAGATGAAGCAAACCACTATGATAACAACAGAAATGGACTACTAAAACCGAGTGCTACATATAGAGGGTATGCATCTAGCATCACCGTTGGCCAGAGTGACTGCGGTTACTCCCATCACTGAGTGGCAAAAAGACTGAATGGCAGCATTGGTTTCAGTGTGAATGCAGTGAAAAACACACAAAACATATTTAAAACGGGAAAGAGCTTTGAGATTGACTGTACAAATACACTCACCTAAAGGATTATTAGGAACACCTGTTCAATTTCTCATTAATGCAATTATCTAATCAACCAATCACATGTCAGTTGCTTCAATGCATTTAGGGGTGTGGTCCTGGTCAAGACAATCTCCTGAACTCCAAACTGAATGTCAGAATGGGAAAGAAAGGTGATTTAAGCAATTTTGAGCGTGGCATGGTTGCTGGTGCCAGACGGGCCGGTCTGAGTATTTCACAATCTGCTCAGTTACTGGGATTTTCACGCACAAACATTTCTAGAGTTTACAAAGAATGGTGTGAAAAGGGAAAAACATCCAGTATGCGGCAGTCCTGTGGGCGAAAATGCCTTGTTGATGCTAGAGGTCAGAGGAGAATGGGCCGACTGATTCAAGCTGATAGAAGAGCAACTTTGACTGAAATAACCACTCGTTACAACCGAGGTATGCAGCAAAGCATTTGTGAAGCCACAACACGCACAACCTTGAGGCGGATGGGCTACAACAGCAGAAGACCCCACCGGGTACCACTCATCTCCACTACAAATAGGAAAAAGAGGCTACAATTTGCACGAGCTCACCAAAATTGGACAGTTGAAGACTGGAAAAATGTTGCCTGGTCTGATGAGTTTCGATTTCTGTTGAGACATTCAGATGGTAGAGTAAGAATTTGGCGTAAACAGAATGAGAACATGGATCCATCATGCCTTGTTACCACTGTGCAGGCTGGTGGTGGTGGTGTAATGGTGTGGGGGATGTTTTCTTGGCACACTTTAGGCCCCTTAGTGCCAATTGGGCATCGTTTAAATGCCACGGCCTACCTGAGCATTGTTTCTGACCATGTCCATCCCTTTATGACCACCATGTAGCCATCCTCTGATGGCTACTTCCAGCAGGATAATGCACCATGTCACAAAGCTCGAATCATTTCAAACTGGTTTCTTGAACATGACAATGAGTTCACTGTACTAAAATGGCCCCCACAGTCACCAGATCACAACCCAATAGAGCATCTTTAGGATGTGGTGGAACGGGAGCTTCGTGCCCTGGATGTGCATCCCACAAATCTCCATCAACTGCAAGATGCTATCCTATCAATATGGGCCAACATTTCTAAAGAATGCTTTCAGCACCTTGTTGAATCAATGCCACGTAGAATTAAGGCAGTTCTGAAGGCGAAAGGGGGTCAAACACAGTATTAGTATGGTGTTCCTAATAATCCTTTAGGTGAGTGTATATTTGACAAGAAATCTGAGGTATACTTTTACAGACTACTGAAAGCTACAGAAAAGAGAAGCAAATGGATCGCTGCAATTCTGAGAAACAACTGGACTGGACCCATATAAATGTCAGGAAACACGATTTCTCGCTGCATGTCAATATCCATAGATCACTGGATATTTGGTAAGGTGTAAGGAGCACTATATCAAATCCAACCTTTAGTTTAAACTGATAATCGTTTGTTTTACTCACGTTTTCACAGTTTCCCCTATTAAATCCAGTCATGCAGCAGGAGCTTTTGCCACTTGGTCCGGCTGAGGGGGCATGTTCCAGCGGGAAAGTGACGTCAATGCATACCCTCTATACAAAGGTTAACTAAGCAGACTAGAAACATGTGTGCAACTAAATCCGTAACCATGGTAACACATTTCCTTCTTTCTTTCCTTTTCCTTCATCTGTCACTCACTTAATTAAACATTAATTAATGAAACACTAATTTGATAAAACTGCTAAATGTGGTCTTTAGCTTGTATCAGATATGTGCATTATGATGCTGTGATACCTAAATTCTCTTGTAGCATTTAATGCTTATTTATTTATTACACAATAGTGTAAAAATTTTAATATTGGCCATTTATTGGTTATTGGTCATAACATAAAATAATTAGGTTTCACTTTATTTTGATGGTCCCTTTAACACATTCTTTTGACACATTCAAGTAACGTTGCACATACCGTACATGTCTAACTCTCTTCAGAGTATTAGTAGACTGGTAGGGTAAGGGTTAGAATAAGTTAACATGTACTTGCAAAGGTAATTATAGTCAGTAGAATTTCTGTTGAGGGACCATAACAATAAAGAGTTAGCATATATTAAGCAGACAGTCTACTTACGCTAATGAGAGTTAGATGACATGTAGTTGCACAATTACTTATAGTCAACAGAATATTCAAAAGGGACCATCAAATAAAATGTTACCAATAATTATTCACTTATTATTATTGGGCAGAATTTTAATGTCATTGCAACCCTATAAGTTTAATTAAGTCGAATGACTTAATTGGAATGACATGAGAGTGAGTAAATGAAGACATATTTTTTATTTCTGGGTGAACTGTCTCTTGACTGAGTTTTTACTTGTTTCAGTTCTATTCTAAGTCTCAGTCTGATTGTTTTCTTTCTGTGTAGCAATTCAGTGTTTTCAACACTTCACCAGTGGGCTGACAAAACGCTTTAACACTTTAAGCTGCTGATGAGAGCATGTTAGCGACTCGTTCTGTTTGCCCTCCGTTCAAGGCGAACAAACACACACACACACACACACACACACAATCACGCATTGGCTATAGAACGAGTGACTTAGACATCGATGACATTTCCCCAATTTCACACTAAGCTGCCTGTAAGAAGGCAAGCGAGCAGAAACACGGTTAAGTGTGAATATGCCAAAAAAGAAGGAAGACCGGGGTCAGGTACAAGAGAAAATGTCGTTAGAAATGTGTGAGTTTGTGTGAAGCACATAGACAGCATGCGTGTGTGTGTATACGTGTGTGACACGGTGCAGAAAGCCATGTTATCTTCCAGAGTTAATCACCTTGTGCTTCTAGCCTGACTGCAGCCGTGTCCATTCCCCTGTAATTCAGTCAATGTGAAATTGGCTGACTCCGGTGGTGTGTGTGCATATGTGTGTGTGCTCTAAAACATCACAGGCTCTGTCCTAAGGTTCTCTAACCCACTTTGGCCATTGGACTGCCGGATTCTGTATGCTCAAGTCTTTCAGAACCATCTGCCCTTAAGACAACCGGTCAGTTACAACAGGAGACTAAGCAAGTCCAAATAAGTCCATTCACTCAAGCCTCAAGCGTCTGTGAATGAGCAGAGAATGGAAGGTTCTACAACACTGAAGAGAGTTTAGCTTTAGTGTGAAGTGGAATGGGTCAGTGGGATTTCAAGCACAAAATAGCTTGACAGTATACGGGTCACATTGTACTGTATATTTAAAGCGCTCATGAACTGCATTGTTTTATTGTTTTATGTTTTCAAGTGCCCACTTATAATGTTAGTATGATTTTTACATCAAAAATTGTCATAATTTAGAATTTTAGCCCTCTGATTTGAACGTTCTGTTTGAAGGGGCGTGTCTGCTGTGAGACTTCAGTGTAAACGCTGACTGCTGTGATTGGCTAACATCTTTGCATATGAAATAAGTATTACATGTGGAACTCTCTCGAAAACTTTTAGCACGTTTTTACTGTTACAGCTCTCAGCTCTCAACTAATCATGGAAAGTGTTGATTATAGCATTACATTTAGATCTACAGTATTATATTTAGATCGTGGCATGAAAGGTTGCAGTGATGAGCATTGTAGCCAATAACAGACATGTTGAGCGCATGAATGCAGTGATCTCATCATTGCAACTCGATTTCTGCACACTAACGAATGCTTTCATCATAACTAACAGTACAAACATGATGTAAATAAGAGATTTGTTGACTGTAACAGGAGTTTTGGTGAGAGTCCAGAACTGTCACTGACATGGGCGTCACTAGGCCCTTTTTAGGGGGACTTCTGCCCAGCCCCCCAAAAAAATGTGATTAACTCCCCTTTAAAACATATGAAACTGGCGGGAGGCTTCAGCTTCGTCTCGTCTTTTAGTCTGCGTTAATCAGCGTGTTCTTCAATCCGCAGTGGCGCCGAGCAGAGCGCACGTCAGAAGCAGAGGTGTGTGCGTTCATCTGAGCCTCACTGGTCTGTCACCGCTCGTCAATGTCAAAATATTTGAGAAAACCAATCAAATCAGAGTAGGCAGGCTTTATGTTCACACAGAAGCTGCTGAGGCTGAGCGCGAATTTTAGCAGCGTGACTCGACGTCAAGTGCGAGAAGTAGTGTAAAGTGTATGTAAGTAGCTAATGTAGTGTATTCTAAATTATGACAATTTTTGATGTAAAAATCATACTAACATTATAAGTGGACACTTGAAAACATAATGTAATGTAGTGTATGTAAGTAGCTAATGTAGTAGTAGTAGTAGTAGTAGTAGTAGCTAATGTAGTATGCAGTAGTGTATGTAAGTAGCTAAACTAAACATTTCATATTTGACAGCTGCTTCTTTAAGTCAGAAATGTTAAACAAATGACAAAAATATTCAGGCAAATTAATAAACTTTTGTCTAATTTCGCCATTTTGAATTGAAAATAGACCTATGTAATGTGATTCATAATGTAGGCTAATTAACGAAAAAGAAATATTAACAAAGCTGTTTTCATCAGATTAGGCATAAGATTAATAATGAATGTGTACATATTGTAAATTAATATAATTCCATTTGTAGCCTACAGTAAATTAAAAAAGCTCAGCTTTTTTCAGCCTGTATTAAGCATAAGATTAGTAATGAATGTGTGCATATTGTGAATTAATTTAATAAACTTAGTTAGCTTTCCTGGTAGCCTTCAGTAAATTAACGTGTCTACGAAAATGATTCATAAAACATATCAGTTAACCATATGTTTACTTTCTTCACTGACGAAAATGGAAAAACTAGGCCTATATCAGTCAAAGCTCAGCTTTAGGAGGGGAAGAGACAGGGCAAGATAAAAACAAAGAGAAAAAGAGAGATGTGGAGATAAGAAGAAAGAAAAATAATCTACTGCCCAAGGACATGGTTTTCAAGCTATTGCTATCTAATTTTTTGGCCTTCAGAACATCTTAAAATGCACATATGTAGATCATAGAAATCAACATTTTCTCAGGGGAGCATGCCCCCGAACCCCCCTAACTAACTTACATTTGGGATCTTAGTGATTATAAAACCCTGCCTACATTCCTGGGTACGATTAAGGGATGTACAATATGGTCATGCAGAATAAGGCATTAATATTTGCTTTATAAGTAATTATAAACAGCCAATATCCTAGTAATATGCATGCTAATAAGCTACTAGTTAATAGTGAGATTTGGACCCTAAACTAAAGTGTCATCATTTTTTTCATACCCTCACTGGGGGCTGAGCCCTCCTAAAATGAAAATCCTAAAATCGCCCCTGATCACTGATAAACTGGCACTGTTTGATTGACAGATTATTTTTATCCAACTAAGAGAAACAATGTGAAGTTGACCATTTAGTCACTGGTTTGATTTACTGACACATAGACAAAGAACATCTGCCTGTACATGAATCATTACACATCAGAAAACACTGGTCACAGGTCAGGTATTAGAATTAACACAGTTACATGTTGTGGCATTACTGTCGAGTATATCGTAAAAGTCTGTTTGCAAAGCATGCACCGAATTGTGACTGATTTACCAAATAATCCACAGTGAAATGTACCGAATACAAATAAATAATACTCAACTGAGACATTCACATTGTTGAAAATAAATAACCACATTCCTAACGTTAGGATCTTTTGGAAGGTAATGTTACTTTTAGTCCAGTGATCCTGTATCTCTCTTCTCTCCTCGTCATCTCACTAACATGCCAGTGGGTAGGGCCAAAGTTGCAATGATGAAGTAGGTGTTGATTTTCTTCTGCAGAGGCGGTCTTTCAATTACAGGCACATTCCACAACGGGTCGTTCTCTGTGCTTGGTTACAATAAAAGGAAGTAACAAGGAAGCTTTCAGTTCTAAAAATTACAGGATATTCTTATAGTATGATGACCTCTTATATGCCAAAAGCTCAAGGAAAATTCCTCAGTTCATGACCGCTTTAACTCTCTGAGGTTGGCAAAGGCGCCGGCGCTGGCGCCTTCACCTCATTTTTTTTCTTAGTGCAAAAGAGACTCAAAATACTCGAAAATAATAGATTTTGGTCATTCAGGCAAGTGTTATACATTATAATTGGTTAAGTTTCTTCTTTTATTTGTGTATACTCACAATAAAAACAAAATGTTGTGCTTTTTTGCAAAATAAAGAAAGCAAACATGAAGCGCGATCTGCAGCCTCTCTCTCAATGAAGTTCATTCTGATACTCTTCAGAAAATGAACTGTAACTTAGTGAATACTTGTCACACAAACATGAGACATATGTCTAAAGAAACGTTGAAATGTCAGGTTTATTTTAATGTTTAAAATAATGTAAATCAAATTGAAAACAAATATTCTCTGTTTATGTAATCTGTTTGAAAAGAGAGAGATGTCAGTCGTTCGTGACTATATTCGTCCGTTCGTAATAAAATACTACTTGGGAGCAGACGTCACAGTCATGTCAATGCAGTTGCACAAGCGCATTGGTAACAAGTGGAGGGAAATGGGTAAAATCCACAGAATAAGAGAAAAAAAATTCTTGTTGTGCTTTTGCAAGTCAGAATCGGAATCCAAAAATCCAAAATTTTTTACAGAATACCTTCGTCGAAGATGCCCTTTGAAGCTAAATGCAGACGTTTGTTTATGGTTGCAAGCAATTAAACAGACGTATTGGACTGGATGATTACCCTGCTACTAAAGCATGAATTTGAAGTAAACAATAGGTCTACATATACAGTTCACAGGGGGCATAATGTATTAGCCCTACAGTTACAGCATGAAATAATATTTAAGCCTATTGCATTTTGTGTAGATAACACTTAAACATAACATTTTTATCTCACAATTCTTCATTTTTCTTGCAATTGTGAATTTCCATATAGACTGCTAGTGCGGAACTGTCATTCCCTTTCAGTCAGTACACTACGAGTTACGTCAGTTACTGACGAAATGGGGGTTTCGCTTAGAAGCCAATCGCCTTTGAGCTCTACAAAACGAGCCAATGGCATGAAGATGCCATGGGTCTGCGGAATTTGCATAACGCAACCCCGCCCCACCGTGTGGGTATAAAGGGCGTTGCGTGGCAATCTCGCATTATGTTTCTGCTTCAGAGCCGAGTGTTACCGCCTGAGCGTTTTTCTCTTCAAGACGAGTGTCTCTCCAGAGTGTTGGTGTTACGGCGCGTTCTAGCGAGTTCCGCATTCCTGTCTGATCTGTGCAGTGATCTAGCACAGCGTGTGTGTTCTCCCTAGGCGCTTCGGCATTCTGCAGAGCAAAGACTCCTCTCTAAAAGAGCTGCACGTGGCACGTCTTTTTCAAGATGTCTCGCCCGTGCTCCGTTTCTGGGTGCGGTCGGCTGGTTCCTCCATTTGACGGGCATGATCGCTGTTTGGCGTGCTTTGCCGAGCGCGCGTTCATGGATGAGTCATGTTTGCCCTCGACGGCGGTGCCGTGAAAGGGTACACTGGGGTTCCCCCTGTTGAGCGCTCTGTTGCGATGCAACTGTGTCCGCAGAGCGCTGCGACATGGCGTGGTGACCCAAAGCACCCGTCCAAGGCCTGTGGGTTTACATCTACTTTGGTGGCGAAGACCCACAGAGCTGCGGGCCAGGCCGCGTCTGCCCTGCATGCGATGGCCACCCTTCAGGTCTACCAGGCCAAGGTGCTCAGAGACATGCACGAGGGCAATGCTGACCCCGCATCAATGCAGGAGCTGTGGGCGGCCACCGACCTCGCTCTACGAGCGACGAAGGTGACCGCTCGCTCTCTCGGTCAGGTGATGTCCACTTCTGTGGTCTAGGAGCACCACTTATGGCTCAACCTGGTTGATGTGGGAGAATCTGAGCGAACCCGTTTCCTCAATTCTCCCATTTCCCAGGATGGGCTATTCGGCTGGGCGGTCCAGGACTTCGCCCAACAGTTCTCGACCGCTCAGAGACAGACTGAGGCGCATATTCTGCCCCAGCGGCCTGCTGCTGCCTCCACCCAGCCGTCGGCTCAGAGGCCTCAGTCTGCTCCCCGCCGAGGCCACCCTCCTGCGGCCCTCGTTCCTCCCGCTCAGCCCCAGCAGCAGCCTTCACCCGGGCCGAGGCGTGGAGGACGCCGCAGGAAGGCAGCCCCGCCCGTCCCAGCCCCCCAGCCTGCTAAACGGCAGTCTAAGCGGCGGTCCTGGGACGGGCGGCTCGGAGGTGAACTCGGTTCTTTCTCAGGAGATGGTAGCAGGGCCACTCCTTCCCCCGCTGGAGGGCCGGGGGAGAATCCTTGTAAAGAAAGAACTGACATTTTCACCTCCGAGCCTCAAGAGGGCGCGGCTGGCAGTGTGCGACGCCAAGCAGCCTCGCCACTCTTGGCCCCCTCTGTCGCCAGCCCCCTGGCAGACGAGACCCCCGTGGAACGCTGGTCCTTCCCTGGTCTCCTCTGTCAGGACGTGGAATTCGACCCCGCCCACACCCCGGGACGCTCCCACGCCTCCCATGTCTGGGCTGGTCATTCCGCCTCGCTGCCCCATCGGGGGTACGCCTGTGGTCTGCATGACCCCGCTGGTTCAGTTTCTGGAAGCCTGGCTAGCGCTTCCCAATCTGTCCAGCTGGCTCGCTCGCACCATCAGGTTCGGCTATGCGATTCAGTTCGCACGGTCTTCTCCCCGCTTTCGGGGAGTCCACTATACCATGGTGGGTGGCAATGCCCCTGTCATGCGTGCGGAGGTCGCCACCCTACTGGCGAAGGGTGCGGTCGAGATCGTCCCTCCAGCCGAGATGGAGTCCGGCTTCTACAGCCCTTACTTCATTGTACCCAGGAAAACCGGTGGGTTACGGCCAATCCTGGACCTGCGCATCTTGAGCCGAACCCTTCACAGGCTTCCATTCAGGATGTTGACAGCCAAACGCGTTTTCGAATGCGTTCGTCCATTGGATTGGTTTGCAGCGACCGACCTGAAGAACGCGTACTCTCATGTCTCCATTCTTCCTCGACACAGACCGTTTCTACGGTTTGCCTTCGAGGGGCAGGCATATTAGTACACGGTTCTCCCATTCGGGCTAGCCCTGTCCCCTCGCGCCTTTACGAAGGTCGACGAGGCAGCCCTTGTGCCGCTCAGGCAACACGGGGTTCGCATCCTGAACTATCTCGACGACTGGCTGAGTCTAGGCCACTCTCGGGATCAGGTTTGCGAACACAGGGACCTGGTGCTTCAGCACCTCGCCCGTCTGGGCCTTCGGGTCAACTGGGAAAAGAGCAAACTCTCCCCAGTGCAGAGGATCTCTTTTCCCAGTATGGAAATCGACTCGGTCGCCATGTACGCGCAGCTTACGAGCGAGCGTGCGCAGTCACTGCTGACTTGTCTTCGCCAGTTCGAGGGCAAGAGTGCGGTTCCACTGAAATATTTTCAGAGGCTCCTGGGGCATATGGCATCCGCAGCCGCGGTAACGCTGCTCGGTTTGCTTCATATGAGACCGCTTCAGCACTGGCTTCGCGATCGAGTCCCGAGATGGGCATGGCAACACGGCACGCTCCGGGTCCCAGTTACTCGGGCCTGCCATCAGACCTTCACCCCGTGGGCGAACCTCAGTTTTCTACGGGCAGGTGTTCCCCTAGAACGAGTTTCCAGGCATGTTGTTGTAACAACAGATGCCTATGCCACGGGCTGGGGCGCCATGTGCAATGGACATGCTGTCGCGGGCTCCTGGAAAGGACCCCAGCGCCTATGGCATGTCAATTGCCTCGAGTTGCTGGCCGTACGTCTTGCCCTGCACCGCTTCCGAGCCCTGCTCAAGGACAAGCACGTACTGGTCCGTTCAGACAGCACGGCGACAGTAGCGTACATCAACCGACAAGGTGGTCTACGCTCCCGCCGGATGTCGCAACTCGCCCGCCATCTCCTCCTATGGAGTCAGAAGCATCTGAGGTCGCTTCATGCCGTTCACATCCCGGGAGAACTGAATCGTGCAGCCGACGAGCTGTCACGGTTTCAGCCGCTTCCGGGGGAATGGAGACTCCATCCCCATACGGTTCAGCTGATTTGGGAACAGTTTGGCGACGCACAGATAGATCTGTTTGCCTCCCACGACTCTTCCCATTGCCGCTGGTATTATTCCCTGACCGAGGGGACCCTCGGCACGGATGCATTAGCGCACAGCTGGCCGCGGGGCCCACGCAAATATGCGTTTCCCCCAGTGAGCCTTCTCGCACAGGTTCTGTGCAAGATCAGGGAGCACAGGGAGCAGGTCCTTTTGGTCGCCCCATATTGGCCCGGCCGGACCTGGTTCCCAGAACTCTTACTCCTTGCGACAGCCCCTCCCTGGTCGATCCCTCTGAGGAAGGACCTCCTTACTCAGAGACGGGGCACCGTATGGCACCCACGTCCCGACCTTTGGAACCTACACGTGTGGGACCTGGACGGGACGCGGTAGGTTTGAGTACCCTGCCACCTCAGGTGGCGGCTACCGTCACTTCCGCTAGGGCCTTGTCCACGAGACAGGCCTATGCGTTGAAGTGGAACCTCTTCGTCACCTGGTGCTCTTCTCGCCGAGAAGACCCCACGAAATGCTCAATCGGGTCTGTGCTTTCCTTCCTCCAAGAAGGGTTGGAGCGAAGGCTGTCTCCCTCCACCCTGAAGGTCTATGTGGCCGTGATTTCGGCCCATCATGACCTGGTGGATTCTAAAACGGTAGGTCAGCACGACCTGGTCAGCAGGTTCCTTAGAGGAGCGAGGAGATTAAATCCTCCTCGTCCTCCTCAGATACCCTCTTGGGATCTTGCAGTGGTTTTATCTGCCCTGCAGAAAGCTCCCTTTGAGCCCCTGCAGTCTGTGGAGCTGAAGTTCCTTTCATTGAAAGTGGCGCTCTTGATTGCTCTGGCTTCCATCAAGAGGGTAGGGGACCTGCAGGCATTTTCGGTTGACGAAGCGTGCCTGGAATTCGGGCTGGCCAATTCTCACGTGATCCTGAGACCCCGGCCTGGATACGTGCCCAAGGTTCCCACCACTCCCTTCAGGGATCAGGTGGTGAGTCTGCAAGCGCTGCCTGTGGAGGAGGCAGACCCAGCCTTGGCACTGCTCTGTCCAGTACGCGCCCTTCGCGCTTACGTAGCCCGGACGCAGTGTTTCAGGACCTCAGACCAGCTCTTTGTCTGTTACGGAGGGCAGCAGAAAGGGAAGGCTCTCTCCAAGCAGAGGTTGTCTCACTGGATAGTGGACGCCATTGTCCTGGCATATCAGGTTCAGGGCATGCCATGCCCCCTTGGGGTTAGAGCACACTCCACTAGGAGTGTTGCTTCCTCTTGGGCTTTAGCGCGTGGCGCCTCGCTGACAGACATTTGTAGAGCTGCAGGCTGGGCGACACCTAACACATTCGCAAGATTTTATAATCTCCAAGTGGAGCCTGTGTCCGCTCGTGTACTCGCCCCAAGTGGCCAGTAACTGGACAGGCTCAGGTGTCTTCGCTTGCTGCGCCATTCCACTCCACGGACTGGATGCGTGCGCATTTTCTCTCAGGTGAGCTTCCCAGTAAGCCCTGAGCTCCTCCAGCACTGCTGATGTCGACACCAGAGTACATGCCGCTTGGTCAGCCCTCGTGTTCGGCTAGGTGCCTCCGTGTGCATGGTTCCCCCGTTGGGCAACCCCCACATGTGTATTTCCACGGTAAGTCTCTCTGAGCACGTGTCTTCCCTTGGCAAGGCACCTTGCCACTCCTGGGGTTGAAAAATTTTCCACCTGCGGCTGGATACCCCAGAGTGCTCCATATGCAGTCCCTACGGGGGTCATATGTGTATTCTTAAGTCCTCCCTTCGGGCAGGCATTGTGTTGCATTTCTCCACGTGGGATATGCTTCCCAGTGTACCTTGGTATCAGCGTTGAGCCTAGCCCCTCGTTCGTGCTAAGACTCACGGCAGGGAGCCCTGGTCAGCGCAGGACGCTGGAAGACAGCCGTCGTGGCGAGATTGTATTGGGACCCCCATTTCGTCAGTAACTGACGTAACTCGTAGTGTACTGACTGAAAGGGAACGTCTCGGTTACGTATGTAACCCTCGTTCCCTGAAGGAAGGGAACGGAGACGTTACGTCCCCATGCCACTTCCGCTGTACCGCTGGAACGGCCGGACGCTCATGCCTCGGCTCTTCAGCAGGTAACATAATGTGAGATTGCCACGCAACGCCCTTTATACCGACGCGGTGGGGCGGGGTTGCGTTATGCAAATTCCGCAGACCCATGGCATCTTCATGCCATTGGCTCGTTTTGTAGAGCTCAAAGGCGATTGGCTTCTAAGCGAAACCCCCATTTCGTCAGTAACTGACGTAACGTCTCCGTTCCCTTCCTTCAGGGAACAAGGGTTACATACGTAACCGAGACGTTTTCTGCCACCGGGTAGACTCCATCCACAAAACACTTCATCGCTGTTTGCAAACACTCAAATGGTCTATAAGGTATTGAGGTGCTATATTGTGAATGGCTATAAAGGCCATTGTTATACCTGAGCATCTGCAACCTGTTTAATCGTGACTGTTTATAGCAGCCTTGATAGCTTCATTGATTAATAAGTTTGCTGCAAAATAAAAATATTAAGGACAAAACTATTTTATTAAGTAAATTCAAAAAAGGAATCAAAGTTCATCATTGACTCACCTTCGTATCTTTATAAACCCATACATAACTGACATTCTTCACAAAAAAAGAAAAGTAAGTGATGACCATGACTGTCGCACACGATTTTCAGTGAATAACTTTCAGAATGAGTAATGAATTTCAGTCTGCATTTCATATGCATTTCAGTCTTCAGTAAATGATTTTTAAAAGTATTTTGTTTATGTATTTATTCAATTTTGTAGGCCCAGATGAAAACTGCAAGCCCTTTCAAAATTCTCAGCACATTTCTTTAAGTAATGCATTAAGAATATTTATACTTTCCATTATTATTTTGTTCAATATTTTTGATGATATAATTTTTGACTATAATATAATGTATAAGTCGTATAGAGTACTTTAATGTTAATGTTATGTTTGCTTGCTTGTTTGTTTGTTTGTTTTGATTGTCGTCATCATCCGCTGTCATTGTATGGCAGAGAGCAGGTCAGACTTTATCTTTTGGTATTCCACAGAAGAAAGTGAGTCTAACAGATTAGGAACAACATGAATATTTGACTAGAATTTTCATTTGTTGAGTGAACTGTCCCTTTAAGTGCCATGCAGTCATATACTGTAGAGTAGGTGATCAGGTTTTTCATGTCATAGCTGTTTTTCTTGTATCATTTATAGCTACATTATAATGACTAATAAATAAGCATCCAGGACTGGCCCTAACCAATTTGTAATAAGCGTTACAAATACCAGTGTAGTTTCTCATAATCTGCACATGCAACTATAATGTAATTTTGGAGCAGTTTATGCAGCTACTCACATGCACAAGTGTAGCCAATATGCACAAATGTAGCCAAATCTTCTTTAAAATCCCAGTTTATGCAGATGCAATATGTTTTTAATGTTATGTGTCATTAGATGAGAAAATCATCCTGACAATTATTGTTACTGTAAAAAAAATGTGCTCATTTATTTGCATGAGCTAAAGTAAGTTGAGGTTGATATAGTGTTATGCATAATGTGATCTGCGCAAGTAGGACATGTTTTTTTTTGTTTGTTTTTTTGTTGCTTTTAAAACAACTTGTCAACCAATCAGAACCCAGGTCCTGAAATCAGAGGGCAGTGATTGGCTCATTGGAATGTTTTATGCCCTACTTTTGTGTATAGTTAAGCTTTGCACTTATAATATGCACATTTAATTTAAGCATACTCAGTTACACTGTATTTGCTTCATGTGCTTTTTCATTTAGTATAGTTAAGAGTGGACAGTTTCTATTGACTTCTCAGCCACTATACTGACACTCTTGACACAAGCTGCGCAAGGTCAATGGCCTATATTTAGTTTTCTTTGTGCTGCTTTGGTGACATTACTAAGCCTGTTCAAACATGACCTTGTGAGAGGTTGACTCTCCAACCAACCTCTTAGCATTAAGTGGACATATGCATAGTCACTTCCATCACTGTACATCATATCAAAACATGGATTTGTGGGATTTTTTTTACTGCTCCCCCCATCACGCACACACATCCTCTTTGCATTTTCACCTCATTTGGTTATAACAAGATCATAATCATGACTGTGGCCCTCACGCAGACCTGTCGTAAACTGTGTGGCGGATAGCTTTACGAGCGGAGGGGCTTTACTGACGGAAGGCTTCTGTGGAACATCTGTGGAAGGTGCTGAGTCGACGCTCCTGTCATACTGGTCACACACGTGGAGTGTAATCCGCTGGAAAAACCTCTCACCCAGAACACCCTGCTCTCTGTCAAATGCACATCACTTTGAGACTGACTCATGTCCCCACCGCCTTGTTTGCTTGATGTGAGCCCATATAGACAGGTGAGGATGACATTCTTCTTCAGTGTTGGGAACTCTAAAAAAAATCTAAACGAGTGTCTTTTTTAAGTTTGAATGAAAATGATGCAACACAAGTACACACTAGCATTATAATCTAAATGACTGCAATTAAATCTCAATATGGATAGTTCATCCACAAATGTATTACAGTTCAGATTGTTAATTAAACACAATATCATGCGTTTTCATAGTGTCATGCAAATTACACAAATAGTCAGTTCTTGCAAGTACCATGATTCTCAAAAAAAATTGGGGCTTGTTCATTTTACTTAAAGAAAACTAATTAATCCAGCAAATTATTTATCCAGTTTACATAATCCATTTGAGTTGAGATTAGATGAATGACTGTGTGTGTTAAAGTAACATTATAGAAACTGGGAGCAGGATTTCCACTTTATATCATGCATTGCACAAGGCTGGATAGTGAGAGTAAATGTTGAAATAGTGTTATTTTATGCAAGATGAGAAAATTGAGAGACTTGTTAATGTTTAATGTTCTATTATGTTGGTATTTAAAATACTTTATATTGGTGTTTTTTTTATATTTGGTGCTTCAGTTTAAGACCTGCTAACAAGAATTCAAGTTGATTTAACAAAATAAGCAACAATAATTATGGGAGTGTTATGGATACAACCAGTATCATCCAATGCATTAGATTTTAGGTGGCGCTGTTTAAATTCTTAAATATTAGTTCTATGAACTATGTCTTGTTTAATTTCATTAAATAAAAAAAATAAAAAAAAAATAAAAAAAAATCAAATTGTGAGTAATACAATAATTGTGTAATAAATAGTGGAAAATATTAGTGGATAAAAGTAGATTAATTACACATTTTCTGTGATTAATCGCAATTAAAAACACTTAAGTTTTTAAACATTTTTTATACATTTTATAATGTAATAATTTCACAGTTAATCTCCAAATTGAATGTGTAATTGAATGCTTTTTAACATTTATTAGGCTTCAAAAAAAATAATAAAATAAAATAAAATAACAACTTTTAATTTAAGTGAACTTAAAACATCCTCACATAAACCCATCATAAATGTCATATTTACCTGTGCCCTTCTTGTCTAACAGGAAATATAGGCTACAGAAACTGAATAAAGTTATCAAACAGTTTGCACTGCATAAATTATGAATTAAATATAGATTAATCCTTATTAAAGCTACAAAAGTTCTTTAGTCAAGAGCAGTGAGTAATATTCTGTTACCTTTGTTCTTTGATTAGCATATCATTAGTGGCTGCTGTCACTTTAAGATCTGCCGCTGCTGAACATGGCACGGATCTGACGTGCTGTCATACGCGTCTCATTTTCTCACAACTCTTTAAGTTCATTTAAGACGCTGCTCTTATGAGAATACTTGACAAAACGGACATTTTGGCATAATCTGTGTGTTATTGTTTGTTCAAGAGTGGTCTTTCTGTGCATTGTGTGTGTGACAGAACATTCACAGACAGTGTGTTCTCTTTTGTCTTGTCACGCTTGAATGGTTCAAAAGCATTTATGATCATATAATGTAACGCTAGCCAAAGGATGACAGAAAAAACGGATGCCGCGTTAATTGCGTTAAATATTTTTTACACGTTAAACTGGAAAAAATGTATCGCATGCGCATAGATAGCATTAGTAATAACAAAATTGAATTATGTGGCTAAGACCTGTTTTACTTGTATTGTAATGGCCCAGCTCCCCCTGTCAATGACCTAGCATCCCCTCATCACCATCAGTCAAAATTCTCTGGCACCACCCATGCCTAAGATCATGTGTGTAAAGAAAAGTCATATTTAGCGTGCTAGTTTGGAAACATGTCCAAAGAACTTGTTTGAGCTTAGTTGACTTTACTCAATTCCGTTTAGTTCATTCTACATGAATTATTTGAGTAGAGATAACATGTTTCCATCATGTGGAACCACTTGTCCATGACTGAATCAAGTTCAATCAAAGAATAATTTTTTAACAGATAAAAATTAATATTTTCAGTGGGTTCAAAAGCATCTGAGATTTATTGTGTGAATGTAAGATACAATGCTTTCATAATAAAGTGTTTATCTGACAGTTTAAGGCTGATTTATGACCTTCAACACAGGAGCCAGGACTTCACACAGGAGATCTTCTCTGGCCATTAGTAATTATCTTTTTCCATTCACAGAAACGCCCCATAGTGAAGACAACCTTCTCTTGCACTCCATATGAATGTTACGAATACTTGATACATTTGATGGAGGGGTCCATCTCGAATGCATAGCATTTTCTTAGGTAATTCATAGATGCAAAGAAAACAGGTGAACAAATGGAACGAGTCTAACACTATTATTCTCTACAGGACTCTTTACCCACACATTAATACAGTCAAGCTCTTCAAACACATCCAATCAGCTCATTTCCAGCCGTGTTCTCCAAAAGATACACGCGGCCACATATTATAACTATAGACACCTTATGCTTCCTTAGTAGCCACTGGCAACGGATTCATGCGCCGAGGCATGTGGCTCGACACGGCTGCATGTTGCAGGGGTTTAAAGTCAGGGACTCTGACATTATGGGCTTTTTAATGAGAGGAGAGATGCAGGCAGAGAGGCCACGAGTGTGATGGAGTAATCCACTGCTGAATTATTCATAGCAACATGTGAAATGAAACATGGCTGAGATTAGCGCTTTTCTGCTCATCACTCCTGTCCCCGTGGACTCCACAAACCGCCACCATGGACGAGATTTAACTCACTTTCTTCGAAGTCGCACCGGATCACACGGATGAGTGTATACGCTTGGCTTCGGTTGCTTGTCGTTATGGTGGTTTACGTGAGCATTTGCAAATGATAGAATCTGATTGAGTTAGATTGCGTGAGCCTAATTCCCTGAGATACAAGATATGACGCTCAGGCTTTATTGAAAAAGAGAAATACCTTTTAACAGCTTGCATAATGGCTGCTCTCAAATTTGTAAAAAGCTGCATGCAAACTTTTAAAGACGTGAGCTTTTAATCCTTAACTTCGTACTCCGAGCAAGATAACAAACATGATTAAATGTTATGTGTGACTGAATATGTATAGGTTTTTGCCAGGAGAGAAGCAGTAAATTGTTTGCCAGATGAAATGAGTCACTCCAAATGTCATCGCGGATGCCACTGAATCTGAGCCCTGCAAATTGCTGCACCTTCATGAAACGCGGAGCCTGGCAGATTTTGTTTACATCTATTAAGATGATGGTTATCTAATGGCATATGAACAGCTGGGGGTTAATAGCTGCTGGAGAATTGACTTGAATAAGCAGGGCACATCTCAGTGGTCTGGAGAATTAGCAGTACGAAAAACAACACTTTTACAGATTCGTGATCTTCGCTGAGATGATATCAGATGTGTGACACCTTGTTTTTCCCTCTATTCAGATGTCTAAGTTTTGGGTTGTTCAGGCTTTCACCATCAGGCTTCACTGAGATGGTATCAGATGTGTGATACCTTGTTTTGCCCTCTGTTCAGATGTCTAAGTTTTGGGTTGTTCAGGCTTTCACTCTCCATGCTATATTTTTTTAGTAAGTCATATTTCTGACCTCTTCCTGGGAGTTTGAATTGTTTGTTGCCAGAGGCGTTTCTGGAGGGCAGCACTTGAAAAGCCTAGTCACAACTTTCCTGCTGTCAGACAGAGAGTGACCTATAGAAAGCCTTCAAACACTTAACTCGGACATATCAAACATGCTTTTGTGTTGTCACCCCATGGTGTGGACTGAAATCATGAACACATGGCACTAACACAATAGAGACCTGGAGATTGAGAATCTCCTTTTATTCTCTGTCCCTTTCTCTAAATTTCTCTCTAAAACTTGGTGAACAGGCTTTAAGCTTGCAGCTTCATGTGCAACTGACATGCCACCATTAAATGTAACCTAGTTAAAGATCTGGGGCTCATTCTTTGTACGTGGATTACTCAGTTATCTGGATTTTACTGTTGATGATCCAAGATTGTTGGGTTCTTCGAAGCTCATCCTGGAGTTGCTGTCATAGCAAGTTCATAAGCTCAAACCTGAGGGGCAAGCTTATTTGACGTGAACAAGATTAGGGTTAGGGTTATTTTTAAAGGTGAAAGTCTGTCCCAGAACCAAAGCAATTAATCATTTGACATGTAAATGTAAATCTGATATTATGTGCATAATAATAATCATTTTAATCCTCTGGTGTTCTTCTGTCATTGTTGACCGAAATCATTGTTTTTTTTTTTGGTAACACTTTAGTGTCCAATTCTCACTATTAGCTAGTTGGTTATTAGCATGCATATTACTAGGATATTGGCTGTTTATTAGTATTTATAAAGCACATATTAATGCCTTATTCTGCATGACCATATTCTACATCCCTTAATCCTACCCAATACCTAAACTTAACAGCTACCTTACTGAGTTTATTGAGGCAAAAGTTGTAATTAATAGTGTGAATTGGACCCTAATCTAAAGTGTGACTGTTTTTTTTTAGAATATAAAAATTTTTTGGAGTGGTATGAAACTTGGTAAAGGTTTTGGCACTTGCTGTGTGAACACAAAAAAATCATGGACATGATTTGAAAAGGTTAAATGGTCCTGAAAAAATAGTCAGATTTGGGGCCAGATCTACTAATCACGGAAAATTTGCGTGAGAGCGCAATTCCAAAAAGCGCCGATGGGAGTGGAAAGTTCTGCATGTGATCTACTGATGACGTGCAAATTAAAGAACACAGAGGTTAGCGTCTGGTTTAAGACATGCTTTTTTGGGTGTTAAATAATGGTGCAAATACCATTAAATTGAGTACCACAAACTTTAGTAAATGCGTTGCGTGATTCATTTAAATACTCTCCTCCCATAAATTTTGCGTCTGAAAGGAAAACTCTTACAAATGCATATGCAATAAGGTCAGCTGCAAAAATAACTGTGTCCACGCCTTTTCAGCGCAATTTTTTTAACTCTGTGTCAGGATTTTAGTAAATTCTGACAGTAGTTTTTTAACGCCAAAAGAGGGTTTGTGCTGGCGCAAGCTGTCAGTAAATGCATTAGAAATTAATGGGAAACTAATTTCATCTAGATGATACGATTGGTACTGCGCCCAAACAAAATCTTTTTCAAAATATGAGATATCAACCTCAAATTTGGAACTTTAGATTTATGGCTTTGATTTTCTCGCAGCTTTAGAGTAAAACATATTTTGGAAAATATATATTTCATATAAAAATAAATTAAAGATAGTATTTTTGTGCATTTTTCATAACAAGATTTAACTTTTTCACTTTTTCACAATAAAAAGAGACCAAACTTAAGTCTGCACTGCAAAGCATTCAAGATTTATGACAGTTTAAAGGCACAATATGTATCACAGTGTAATATATTTTGTTCACTTGTGAAATTACATTATCCCAAATGTTTCCAACAATGTTTAAATCCGGAAAATTTTAACCAGTGTAACATCCCTCCTCATTGAGTTGCCTGTCAATGGCGTCATGTCCGTGTTATCCTCAGTTTCCGCTTTTACTGCTGTAGAAACCATGGCAACACAGTGAGTTTCAGGAAAAAAATGCGTAAGTAGTATTAGCATCTAGCATGCCACTCTGCTGTTGTTTTGCACTGTTGTCATCAACCACAATTATTCGTTATCATTACAGCAGGTTCTTGCAAATGCTGTGGGTACGTTCAAATGTACTTTTACTATGATTTTTTGAACACGTAAAGCTGCGCTGCGTTACACAACCATTTAACAAATAAAGTGACATTTATGAGTAGTAATTAAGCATTAAACATCACATTACTTGCAGCTAATTCATTAGAATGAAATAAAATCATGTGATCAAATGTAACGTTTATAAAACTTTATTTCATTACCTCATCCATGAACATGAGTCCCGTCGGATTGATTTCCATTGGCAGTAGAGGTGAAGACGACAACTCCCATCATTCCACTCTCCTTCACAGTGTCATCAAGCTACGCCTTTGTTATTGTTTTGAACATGTGACCTCTGGGGGTGAAAATTACATACTGTGCCTTTAAGTTGGAAATTTTTATTTTCAGTTCCATGCTCAAAAAGTGTTTAACAGGATTATAACTACTGCATGAATATAATATAGTCCCATAAAATCCCCTAAAAATACAAAATAAAACATTATCTAACTAAATTCATTTCATTGAAATAAAAAAGGTAATTTTTGACCGCAACACGAGAAGCACCAGAGGGTTAAAATTATTTTGAAAATAATTATAATGTTGTGTAGTCTATAATTATAGACAGATTTATTCCTGAGGTAATAAATATCTCATAATTTTATTAGAGCCTTGCAGACATTACATACAGTTAGTACGAACAGTGCATTAATTTGACAGCTATTATACGGGTGGCTTGATGCAGTGCATGAGATGCAGATAACTTTAAAAAATAATGCAGTGTAAAAAAAAATGCTGTCTGCTGTGAAATATGACCATTATTGACCCTTAAGAAGCTTTATCCACATCACATGTAAAATAAAATGAATTGCTAATTACATTAGGCTACTTTTGAAACTGAAAAAGCCTGTACTAATAGAAATAATAAAAACGGAAATGGAAATAATTGGGACTCGTGTAACCAACATTTACACATTTAATGTATCTTTTAGAACTTTTATGTGCCTGCTTGTCTGTTTCCTTTTTTAATTATGTGACGTCATTATGTTGATGCCAGCCAATCGCTGCATTGTTGATCATGGTTTCGAGTATTTGTATATCTGCCCCGTCCAATGAACATAAAAATATGCAGTAATATTCAGACAACTTAATCCAGGATATTTTAAAGGTGAAGTAAGTGATTTTTGAAAAACGCTGTTGAAAAGTCGACCAGACAGAGCACCAAAACACACTCTTAGTTTTATTGAGTCAATTATTTGGTGTTAACTCTAGGCTGTCAACAAAAAAGGTATTTTTGACATGTTATATTCTGATTAGCTATCTGACATTTCTGTGATAAATTAGGTAATATCAGTTGTGATTTTTTCTTTTTTTTTTATATACATTTTTTCTTTTTTGACTTATTTGAATGTATTCAAACTGCCAAGAGTGACATTCTTTACCCAAAACTGGATCAAAAATGACACTTGCTGTGCAGAGTGATGGATCTGACAATATAATATAAGTTTTGCTTTGATATGCTTAAATAATCCAAACTGCTTTCAGTTAAACCCTGGGATGAGATGTGTGTATTGAACATTAGTTAGATTTATATAGATTTGCATGGTTAACATGGTGGTTAACATCTCTGCTGCTGGGGAATCCACAAAGGGAATGTCCCTTGTAATTTCAGATGGCGTTGTCACTTACTAGAGAGCAACAGTGCCAACCCCCTTTTTCAGCTGATTGGCTACAAGATGAATCACATCACTACAAACTTTAATTTAAAGCAAAAAAAGTTGTTAAAAATCAGACAAAAAGGTACTGTACAAGACTTAACGGCTTTGGAGAGGGAAATAACTACAATCCCATGAAGCATAATTGAATTAAAAAGGATGGAGAAATATACAACTTCTCATTATGTTTATTGTATATAAAAACAATATATTTTAAGTTTATCACAAAATATGCATATATATACACATGTACATGCATATTTTGCAATGATATAGGCTATGTATTGCAGCATGTGCACTAATTTGTGCATGTTAAGCATGATGGCTCTGGCAGTATAATATAAGTTTAGCATTTTTTCGTCTGCTTTGAAATGCTTAATTAATCCACAAACATACAAACATTTAAGTATTTTGAGAGTGTAGAGCGATCGACTCGATTATGCCATTTGCAGTGCTTCATGGGAGTGGGCAGAGCTAAAAAGATCTTTTGGCATGTGTTGCTTTTTTCGACGCTGTAATTTTATGTACAGCATCATGGGTAATGTAGTTTTTCCACCAGGAATTCCACTGTTAAACATGATTATTTTAAAAAATAAATTGAAATAATCCGGGTTGACGGCTTCATCAGAAGCAAATGCCATAGATTAACAACCTTGCAGCTTACAGTATAGGTCTGTCTTTAAAGGTTTATAAGTTATCATTAATAATAATAATAATAATAATAATAATAATAATGTTCTATTTATATAGTGCCATTCCAAAGCTCAGGGATGCTTTACAATGTAAATATAATAAAGTGAATATATTATTAGCAATAGAGTAGGTAATGAGAACAGACAATAGTACAAACCATATATAATAGATAAGAAAACAATAAATTTCCCTATGAAGAAAATGAATGGAGTTTTTTACTTCCAGAACCCTACAAATCCAGATCCCAACAAATAAATTTGAATATTCTAAATATGGCCATCAGACAACGGTTATTTTTACACTCTGTCAACAGGATTAATGCAATGATACATACAATTGTTTGGGGGGGATGTGTACTAGCCTTAATTTATTACACAGGTCTTAGTTGAATGAACCTGGTAGATCTGCATGCCATATACATCTCTAGTCTTCATATACAATATGGCAGAGTTCACGAGGAAGTCAGGCTGTCCGGGGCTTAATTAACCCAGCCATAAAGGACAGCTCATTGCAGTGGTGAATGTCACTGAGGCCTCCACTGCTGTAGTTCCCAAAGGGATCAGGGCTAATTGCAAATACAACCTTAGCATGGGACATTGCCTTGAGGAGACATGGAAGTAGCGCTGTTCGCCTGTTAATGAAGCTATGGAGAACGACGTAGCTCGGAAACTGCCGTGCGCTTCGAGATTGGATGGCTGCAATTCGCCGACTTCAATCATTTCGCTGATATATGTGGTATTCAACTAGATGATAATTAGGTCTGTTTTAGAGAGGCGGTTAACGAAGTTACTGGAGTGTGACAGTGTATGTGGGCAAAGGACCGTAATGTGGTTTTAAAATGAAATAATGGACAATAAAAATGATTTATTGAAAATGTACGAGTAAATAACAAAAATAGACATATTTTGCTGGATCTGTTTAGGCGCCTTTCCTCTCTCTTCATCTCCCATACTGACTGTCTCACACACATAAAATGCGTTCACTCCCACACAAATGTAAACATCAGCTGTGTTGATAAAAACAAACACCCGTCTAAGGAGGTCATGTTGATTCAGTTGGTTTTCGAACGTGTCGTGTGCACCGTTGTGCCCTGTGTGGGTACGGTAGTGTGACTCTCCTGTGGACCCAAATGTGAGGATTAAGCTAAATGAGTTTGTCAGGTTCACTGTTTCAATCCCTTTTACTCAACAAAAGAAAAGGCACTTTTGGGATTTTAATATCCTTTGCTCTGCAATCCTGCTTTCTTGCAGCCAGCAGTTTATGAGGCTTATTTTTCTCCCCTTTGCAGTGGCAAGATTAGTATGAGGCGAAGAAAGCCTCGTTTGAATTTTAAAAGCTGTAGGGTAAAATGGATTCCCCTTTTTTGATATCTATCTTTCTGTTTTAATCAATCTTTTCTTCCTTTTTTATATATATATTTCCACCAATGTCCTTCCCTGTCTCTTTCTACTCAGATTAAATTATTGATCTGATGACATTCACAAAAGCAGCCTACCTTAACACTGTATGTAGAGAGGAAAGCATGATTTGAACAGCGTGGCGAATGTAACACTTTATAAAAAAAGAGAACTCCCTCTCACATTTTAACGCAGAGTAAATCAATAGAGTGCATGTGCCACCCATATAACAGTGATGTGTATTGGCCTTTTGATTTGCGCATTGTTGTGAGTGTCAGCCACACTGTTTTTGCCCTGATAGCTGCTATATTTGCTCCATTTTTCCATTTTTATGTCTATCCAACTCACTTTTTTTCAATATAGCTTAGCAGTGTTTATATGTTGTAAGCAGTATGCAGTGTCCACATTTTTGTATGCACATTTTCTATATGCATGGGATACCTAAATTACCTACAACATTTGTCAAAATTTGCGATAAAGACCTTTCTAGATAACGAATCAATCAGAAGTAATATCATATCATTGAATGCCAAGAGGTTCTACGTTCTTACACAAACTGTCCCAAAAATTAATTAAATGTTTTTGTTTTTTTCAGGATAATAACTGAACACCACTTGAGGTCTGTTTCATATAGAAATAAAAACTAAAATAGCATATTGCATTGCATACAGTGTATAGGGCACAGTAAGCAGTATGCTAGTATTCTATTCCATAGACTGCATTGGAGCATGTGAGCAACTGCTAAGCGATCAATATATTATTATAATATACACACTTCACTTTTAAAAAGGTTCTTTATTGGCATGAAGAACCTTTAACATTAATGGAACCTTTCCATTGCACAGGTTCTTTTAGTGGAAAACGCTTCTAGATTATTAAAAAGTTCTTCACTCTTAGAAGAAAAATTGTTCTTTTAAGAATTGTTCACTGGAAGGTTCTTTGGGGAACCAAAAATGTTTATTTTATGGCATCGCTTCAAAACCCCTTTTTGAACCTTTATTTTAAGAGTGTAAAATGATGCAGTGCTTTGATAAAAACCTTCTTATGTTTTTTCCACTTTTCTGGGATTTAAAGATGATGCTGGAGCTTTTTGTCTGCTTTGATATGTATAATTTATCTAAACTGCTTTGTGAGATGAGATGTGTGTAGTGTTCATGAATTAGTTAGACAGGTCCTCAAGAGATCTGACTCAGGATCTCTGCGATGTTGGAAGCGGTAAGGACTGTGGCATGTTGAGCAAACACGGAATCCCTGGCCTTGGTGCAGGCATTGGGTTAATCACTCATATTTCATGCTTAGCTTTAGATCTTCTCTCTATCTCTTCCATATCTCTTTGTCTGTCTGCTATATTGACACAGATGTAAAATGTATACTATGTTATGATGTGTGAGGTTTGAAAGTTGTTGTCAGGTTGTCTATATATTGGTGTCAGAAAATAAAGATCATTAATTAAGATCATTCTTTTGAGTCTGATCTTTTCAACGAATCAGTTGATTTGATTCCCAAAAATGGTATGATTATAACACACATGCAGCAGTGAAGATTATCAGTGAATTATGACCTATATTTCAGTCTGTTTCTCACACAAACCTACATCATATGACTTCTGAAAACTACACTATATTGCCAAAAGTATCAAATAATGAAAAGTATCAAATAATTGAATTCAGGCGTTCCAATCACTTCCATGGCCACAGGTGTATAAAATCAAGCACCTACGCATGCAGACTGCTTCTACAAACATTTGTGAAAGAATGGGTCGCTCTCAGGAGCTCAGTGAATTCAAGTGTGGTACTGTGATATTTGCCACCTGTGCACTCATGAAATTTCCTCACTATTAAATATTCCACGGGAATATATGCGGGATCAGGGCATGCTGAGGCGCACAGTGCGCAGAAGTCACTAACTTTCTGCAGAGTCAATAGCTACAGACCTCCAAACTTTGTGTGGCCTTCAGATTAGCTTAAGAACAGTGCGTAGAGAGGTTCATGGAATGGGTTTCCATGGCTGAGCAGCTGCATCCAAGCCTTACATCACCAAGTGCAATGCAAAGCGTCGGATGCAGTGGTGTAAAGCACGCCGCCACTGGACTCTAGAGCAGTAGAGACGTGTTCTCTGGAGTGACAAATCACACTTCTCTGTCTGGGTTTGGGGGTTGCCAGGAGAACGGTACTTGCCTGACTGCATTGTGCCAAGTGTAAAGTTTGGTGGAGGGGGGGATTATGGTGTAGGGTTGTTTTTCAGGGGTTGGGCTTGGCCCCTTAGTTCCAGTGAAAGGAACTCTTAATGCTTCAGCATACCAAGACATTTTGGACAATTTTATGCTCCCAACTTTGTGGGAACAGTTTGGGGATGGCCCCTTCCTGTTCCAACATGAGTGTGCATCAGTGCACAAAGCAAGGTCCATAAAGACATGGATGAGCGAGTTTGGTGTGGAGGAACTTGACTAGCCTGCACAGAGTCCTGACCTCAACCCGATAGAACACCTTTGGGATGAATTAGAGCGGAGACTGCGAGCCAGGCCTTCTCGTCCAAGATCAGTGCCTGACCTCACAAATTCGCTTCTAGAAGAATGGTCAAAAATTCCCATAAACACACTCCTAAACCTTGTGGAAAGCCTTCCCAGAAGAGCTGATGCTGTCATTGCTACAAAGGGTGGGGCAACTCCATATTAAACCCTACGGATTAAGAATGGGATGTCATTAAATATATTATCTATATGATAATTGAAATGAGCTGGATGACATCACCGTTTTCTCCAGAGCGGCTGTACAGCCAAATCAAATTCCGTTGCATTATTTTCCTGTTACCACTGTGAAGCTGCTTTGAAACAATTGCCATTGTAAAAAGCGCTATATAAATAAAGGTGATTTGATTTGATTTGATTAAAGTTCATGTGCATTAAAGTTCATGTGCACTTTTGGAAATATTGTATATATTTAGGGCCAGATTTACTAAACAGGGCAAATTAGCGTGAGAGCGCAATTCCATAATGGAATTTCCATAATGACCAGCGCAATCTACCAGTTAGCGTCTGGTTTAAGACGCGTTTTTTTGAGCGGTAAATAATGGCGCAAACACCAGTAAATTGACGTGCGCAAACTTTTGTAAATCACCTCGCGTGATTCATTTAAATACTCTCCTCCAATACATTTTACACCTGAAAGGGAAACTCCTACAAATACATATGCAATAAGGTCAGCCGCAAAAATAACTCTCTCCACGCCATTTCAGCGCTAATTTATCACTGCGTGTCTTTAGTAAATCCTGACAGCAGTTTTTTAACGCCAAAAGAGGCTTTGCACTGGCACAAGCTGTTAGTAAATCTGGCTCTTAGTGTATGATTCATATGTACTATTTTATTTGATGTTTATTGCATTACCTTTGTCTACGTCATTCACGGTCTATTCTTCTGCTCTAAGGAGTAACAGAGAGAGCGAGGGAATAAAGAAAAATGGGAAGCTGCTAGCTGATGAAGTTGATGCATGAGAGATGATCAGAAGCAGGTCTGGTAAAAAGGTTACTAGCTATCAGCCTTTGCCTTAGAATGAGACCCATTAATATTACAGAAATATATAGTGCTTATATCGGTACAGTTCAATGCAGACCACAGATGTTCCATTATTTAATCAATGTTTCCCACTGATACAATTCTAATAGTTCACACATTAATTAATGCTGGTGTTGTGCATGTCATTAACGCCCACAGCATTTGAGTGTGGAATCACAGTATCACCTTCTACAGTGTTTATTGAAAGTGTTACACTTTTTTTTGGTAGCAAGTAGTTAGCTTGTACTAAATTTGATTAAATAAATCTGTTCATGGATCACAAATAATTGAATCTATATGACAATATTTAAAAGCACGTCCATTTTAGAATAAATCACTGTTCAATATTAACTGATGTGTATTTTATGAAAATAGACACTAAGCTGTTAGTGTCAATAACAACCCACATGTACCACATTCTATATGAGAGTGTTTCCTTTCTTAAAATAAATCTTTGATAGCAAGACAGCCAAATTAATTCCTGTATTTTATTGAACTGAAGCTTTTACCACTAGTGGACATTTCTGTGGAAAGCATTATTATTCTTTTTTTTTTTTTTTTTGTCTTATATCTTGAGATCTTAGCTTGCCAGAAAGTTGTTCTCAGCATCTTGATCTTCAAAGTTTTTTTTCCCCCTGAAGATTAAGATAAAAAGAAAAGTTATTTTTGAAAAAATAACTTTTTGTTGTGCATGATCTCTTCTATACACTTTACCTGAAAACTACAGACAATTCTACATGTGGATATATATTTTAGATTTTGCAGAAATGTATGCAGGTTGCAGCCTAGGCTCATTGGAAAAACGTCCCTGTGGCAACATTTTTGCAAAGCGCAAAATACGCAAACTCCAAAATGTATTTGTTTACAAATCATGCACTATGGTAAAAAAATATATATATAAATAATATTGTGCAAGGAGCCGCATGAAAACAAGTCATTGATCTATAATCTGCCCCTGTAATCATACGTGTGTTAAGAAAACGATAAAAAGTGCTTGCTGTTTTACTGCCTCTAGTGTTCATTTCTGTTGGAAACTGCAGTGATATGTATGTATTGGTACGCATTTTGCGTTATGCAAAAATGTCACAGGTACATTTTTCCAATGAGACCAGGTTGGCAGTTTCACTCTCATGAATTGAAAGCAAGCCTATTCTTCCATTCAGAATTTCACACAAGCTCTGCACATCTGCAAGTGTTTTAATATGAAACTTTAAGGAATGCTTTTCCATTGCTAATATCTTAAATGATAGCAGGTTACACATTATACTAGTCTCTGGTTGAGGTGTCATAGGGGCTTGATGGAGAAATATGATTCCTCTCTAGCAAACCGTGACCACAGTTGAACAACCAATTTATCACTTTCACATGATTCTTATTAAACCCACGTTACTTCGGATCAAATAAAAACACAAATAGAAACCCACATGCACACTTGTCATCCAGCAGACTGGTGTGAATTGTGCAAGTTGATATGTGGAGTTTGAGCAGAGGGGACGCCAACCTTGAAGGTGGCACTTCTTCATCCATGAATGCTTCATTCACAACTCCTTATGCTCAAATGTATCACAACTCAAAACCTTGAGAGGACCTTGAACAATCTCTCTCTCTTCATCTATTTTTCATGATGCA
The DNA here is from genome assembly GCA_039654105.1 of Coreius guichenoti. Lineage (NCBI taxonomy): Eukaryota > Metazoa > Chordata > Actinopteri > Cypriniformes > Gobionidae > Coreius > Coreius guichenoti. Next base: position 16,527,113 of record CM077181.1, on the reverse strand, counting down.
TTGTCAGATGGAATTATAGTATGTTGCCATGTTCTCGTGAAGAATACAGGGAATTTATTAGTGTGGTTTTCCTCTGCCCTGTGGATGTTTATCCTCAGCTGGTTTGCATTTTGTCAGGGTTTGGCGGCACTTAGCCACCGTGTTTGTCTGTGTCCCAAAAGCTTTAAACAGGAAGATTGGACTTTAAGTAAACAAGCAAACAAGTTCTGTATTTCAGGCAAGATAATCATGTAGGAGGTTGCAGAGGCTGGTATCCCTGAATACACACTCCTCATCCCTTTCCCGGTTTGAGTCATACCATATTGCAAATGCAACACCCACATGCACACACTCGCATTTTTTTTGACAGCCGTCAAATCTTGTACCTTGATCTCGTGTGGCTGGTTCTGTAAAATGTACCATCTTGTGAAGTGACGACCCTGTTAAAAGCATCTACCAGATACAACCAAATCGCGCTAAATTAAACATGTTTCATTTTCTCCAAAATGGAATTGGACAGGCTTTTAATTTGTCGGTCTGTCAGGGAGCTTTGCCACATCCATCCATTACGGCTCTGCCTGTCCTCAAACAGAAATCGATAGGAGGAAATTCTAGCTGTCAGATTGTCTTTAAAAATGTAGGAAGGCAGCTCATTCCAGTTATCACTTCAGAATGAAAGCAGAACAATGTTGTTACATCCCTCAACAGAAAAAAAAAGCTGTGTTACAGATATATGATTAAACTCTCGGTGGGCATCTGTCTGCTGCCTGGATATTCCTGGGGCACAGAGATACAGCCCTGCATTTTCTTTATCTGATGGGTCGATCGTGATATTTCCTGTGCAACATTCTCTGGGCGTTAGCCTTTTGTTTTTTGTACAGTGCAGTGTGAAAATCTGTAGAGGATGAAAAGCAAAATAACAAATCCTATATGTTTAGTTGCCATTTAGTTTAAAGTAATTTACAAGATCACATTGTTTATCTAGATATAGTTAATGAGTCGCTTGATCCCAGATAACCTGAATGCCACCAGCTTACATCCTACACCCTTTCTGTTTTTATTTTGCTGGGATGTCATGCTTAATGAAACCTCATAGAAATGCTAAAGGAGCACGTGTGTGAGTATGTGTGTTTGTGTGTGTGTGTGAGAGAGAGAATGACACAATAACTTGTTGTACAAGCCCAATTAGTGCATGCTTGACTGATCGCATAAACTATGGAAATGAAAAATCCAGTCCTATGCTTAATACATTTGGAAAGAATAAAGCATAAATCGTTTTATCTGCTAAATCAAAATAAAATTTAAAATATAGAAATACAGGCAGTAGGTTGATCCATTTAGATGTAATATTTTTTGAGAACTATCAAATCTTTCTTAATAATGTAGAGTATTATGTTTGTGAATATATGAGATTTACATATAAAATGACATAAATATGTTAACATTTATTTTTAAAATGGATATTAATCTAGATAAACAATCAAATTTTACAATATTAATCATTGAAACCTAATGCATTAACTAATGTTAACAAACTGAACCTTTTGAAAATGTGTCTAGCTGTTGCATGTTGTTGCAGTGCATAAACCGATTAACTTTTAAAATAAATAGTTTAATAGAATTTATAGTGAGACTCACTCAAAGTAATACAAATTATGTATAATATATTGCAATAATACTTTATTTTATAGTTGTAAAATTAATATGAAAAAAATCCCTTTTCCTGGAGTATTTTTACTCTTAGAAATGTTGCCCCTACTGTCTAATGAAATTGTACGTTGCAATTGATTAGAACTGTAGTTGGAGCAAAGAACTGTGGCATATTCCTCTTTTTTTTTCTACTGTCAAATCATGAGAGCTAATCTTTATAACCTAGTAGAGGCCTCACCACTGTAATAACACAAACCAGCATGCCACCCGCCCATGGCCAAGATGACCGTCAGAGCCCAGAACCATTGAAAGAAAAGACCAGCCCAGCACAGACACTTCATTAACTGATAAGCATCTGGTGAGCTCTCTTCTCTAAGGTCTGTCTCCCTCCTCATCTCTATCTATCAGTCTACAGAAAGCTAACGTATCAGTCAGCAGAAGGAGGTGGGTGAGGGGAAAATGCGATCCTCAAATCTGTCAGGATAATTGTGCGACTGATAAGTCTCCCATGGAGAATCCATCAAAAATGAGCCTTCCTCCATAGTGGGTCTCACACTGTGCTAGTGTTGACGCAGGAAGTCAATAATGTCAATTAGCGTAATAAAAAAGACAGGGAAAAGGGAAGAAAGTGATAAGCCTAATGGCGAAAGGCTGTTGTTGCTCGGATGCACATGCTATTCCCATTAAAGATCAGATATGGCATTGTTATGAATGCTGTGTGCTACCAAAGTCAGACCCGAATTCAGAAATTATGGTTTTGCTTTAGTGTAAATGATTTTGAAATGACAGGAAACTCCAATATAGCAGCAACTAAGAAAACATGAGAGCAAAAAAATAAGGATAAAAACAGTCCAGAATATGATATAATAAAAAGAACGTCAGCATTTATAAGGCTCATATACCTTTTGAAATGGAATTCAGCTGAACTTGGTCCTGGCATTACCATGAAAAAGAGATCTGCCATTTTGGCCATATAACTAAGCCATAAAAGCCACGTCACATCAGCCTACTCAGAACGAGTCCTACAGGCATTAAAAATTAAATTTACAATCCTCATCATCCACAGATACAACACCGCAGTGTGCTTTAAAGCCTCTCTCTTCTGAATAATGTAAAAACATAAGGACATATAATGGTCTAAGGGTGTTTTTGTGTGTGTATCATTGCAGCGCTTTGGTGGTGGATGTGCTCTGGCCTGGCTCTGTTCTCTGAGGGCAGTAAATTGCTGTGTGTGAAGGAGGTAAAGGCAGGGTTTCGACAGCCACAGATCTACGGGTGCCCCTGCCCCTGATTACAGCCTGCCCCTACTCTATCCCCCATGGTAAAAATGTATAGCATAATGGCACATTAGTGTCCACTGGAGCCTAAAAATGCTCCTATTTTGCATGACACCAAGAGAAAATAGCTTAATCTTTTGTTGCAATATATTAGATACATGCTGAGTTAATGATGAATGTTGTGGTAAAATATTATCTCTTTAACATTTTAATGCAAACTCTCGCCAGAATAATGCTACTAAAGGAACATTTTCTATTGTAAGTCCTAAGTTAGGTTGAATGTTCCATCAGAAAACAACCTAAATCATAACCCTTAAATGTGTCTCTTCCAAATCTTTCTCTCAGCCTCTAATTTGGTAGATGTCGCAGGTTAAGCAGATCAATAAAGGATTGTATTAAATGCTGCACTCAACCCTCTTAACATATGCTTCAGCTGAAGCACACTGCTTCCTGAGCTTTGAACGAGGCAAACCATAACTTCATTATAAATGAGTAGAGATCATGTTTCAAATAACATTCAATCATTAAGCACTGCATCACAGGAAAATAGGCTGATGAGTTTGTGTGTGCAACTATGTGTGTCTACATGCACAAACCCATCACATATATATTCGGCATTAAGACGTCAACACATTCCTGTAGCCAGAAATTTGACCATATGACAGTTCATTACAGTGTAAATCTAATTCACTGTATAAGTGAAATCAATTTTCAGAAATGACAGAGAAGCGTAGTGTTTGCTGCTTTCTATAACCTCTTATATGGTCATTAGGATTGCATAATTAAGTTGAAATAAGACAAGAGGAGGGAGTTTAGTTTAGAGAAATACAAACCAAATGTTTTCTTTTTTATTGTTGTAACCTCTGTAGACTCCTCATAAAAATAGTGTTGCTCAAAATAAGGACAAAAGAAAATTGCTGTTGGAGCGAACTCCATAAAGGAAAGTCCATAATTCACACATTCATTTGAATCCCTTTCTCAATAAAGAAAATCTGAAACCATGTTAATGTGTACCTGCAGCAAACCATCCAGTCACTGCAACCGTCTCGTAAGTCTCGCAAACTAACATCCAGTTGAGCCCTTGCGCTACTAATCTGAGGCAACTGTTGTAATGCATTTACTAAATTAGCCCTAAAAGCCACTCAAATCAAAATTAATGCAGTACAGGATCTGAAAGAAACAGGAAAAGCAATCAAAATCCAACTCATGAAACTGGATGGAAAAACCAAAGGATAGTCAATCCAATTCGTCAAAAAACCAAGAGGAACGTCAGAGTAATAGTTAGAAGGTTAAACTCAAAAAGCAAGCAGGATGTCTGTTCTGGAAACATGTAGTTAAATGCTTGCTGCAAAACTATGGTGCAGCCCGAGAAAAAAAACAAAAACATTTGGCTGGGAGCAGCAGAACAGAGGACTCTGTAAATCCAGCTGCTCCATTCTCTCTTGGTGTCCATCCTGTACTTTGCAATGTTTCGTTTCCTATCTCTTAAGCCAGTCTCATTTATTGCAAGTATAACATTTGGCACAATACAAATTCTTGGTGCTTTTAGAAGATAAGCCTTTAAAGATCAATCAGTGGACAGTTACTTAGAAAGTTATCTGTATAAATGGGACTTTACTGCATCATATACAGCATGGTCTAAAAATCACAGGTTGCCTCTTTTCAAACAAATCTGACTCCGTTT